>OY731400.1:19714397-20355924 GCA_963425845.1 Sphenostylis stenocarpa | reverse complement strand
TGATCGATCATATCCGGTTCCGATCAGTCATAAACCCATTCGATCGGTCAAACGAGTACTCCAAGTGGTTTTAATCGATTATTTCGAGGTTGTATAGATTAAAATACTGCCAGAACACTTCTCTGAACATTTTAAGTGATTTTAATCGGTTATTTCAAAATTGTATTAGTTAAAATACTGACTGAAGGTTTTCAAAACTTCCCTTAATGAAAACAATCGGTTATTTCGAAGTTATATTAGTTAAAACCTTGTTATAAAAGTGTGAAGAACATTTTAGTTGATAAAGCTTATATTCTATTAGTTAAAATAGTTGATTAAGAAAGCTTTTATCAAAATACTTTGGTTTTGATCGTTAAATTTCTTTTAGAGGCATTTTGCAAAAACTTTTAAGTGAAGAAACCTCATGCAGCAAAAAAGATAAAGATGATTATACCTAAGCGGAACTATAGACACACTAATCCTTCTTCTCTTTTATCCAAGTGACCTTTGACTTCCAGAAAGTAGCCTTTGACTTTATTCTTGACTTCATCAAATCAACAAGATCTTTGCCAAGGTAATTCAATAAGATCTTCATTACTTTCATGCTATTCTTACTATCTCGCTTCTCTTCTTGCTAAATATGTTTGTACCCCATTTTAAATAAACAAGGTTTAGATAGACGTTTTGTTCCAAATGCGTCGGAACAATCAAAGCGTCACAAAGTAAAGTCAAATATGATTGATTAACTAGAAACATGGATAAAATTTATCTCGATAGAATCAAGTTTCGACAATGTTGTGCAAAAAAAAAAATATATATACATATATATATATATATATATATATATATATATACAAAAAAGGAGAGCTCGTCAAGGCCAAAGGCCAAGACAAGAAAATAAAAGGGCAAAATATCCGGCAGGAAACCCATAAAAGGGGGTTGCACAAAAGTTAGGGTAAACCCGGCAGGAGACCCGAACAACAATAAAGGGTAGCCTGCGCAAAAGTTAGGGTTACGAAAAGTCCGCTAGGTATTCCTAAAAAATAAATACAAAAAAGGAAACCTAGACAAAAGTTAGGACATAGGCATAACATTCTAGGCTGAAAACCTGAAAGGGCGGGCTAGGAAAGTTAATCAATCACAAAAAGGCGCCACAAATTAGTAAAACAAAGACGCCACATTATAAGAACAAAACGTTTGTCTAAACTAGCCTAAACACAGACCAACCTTGGCTAGCCATTCTTATAAAAACCTCTATTATAAAAAATATCCCTCTAAAACACAAGCCCTTGTTGTAAATCCTTTTCTTTCTCTTCTCTTGACCATTTCACTATAAAACATTCAAGTAATAAAGGGGAATATGGAAACATAGTGATCAATAGGAAGGTCGAAATCCCTAAGGAAAGGAAGGGAGGCATCGTCATGGCAGTTGCCCTACGAACAAAAGATTGTTCTTCGGCTATAACAAGAAAATTCCAAGACGGCAAATCAGATACAGCCAAGCTTGTTAATCAAGAAACATGATGACAGAAAGGTACAACACCAAGAATGCGCCCGAAGTCAAAGCACATCAGTTAAAACTTTCGAAATATTAACTGAAATAGATCATAGGATGCATATCATGAAACACTACATGCATTAAAACATAAATGAACGAAGTCCTATCTTCTTTCTCATCAAAAAACATGAAAACCAACTCGAAAAACTTGAGACAGCCGTCCCAAGGGCGAGACGGCCGTCCCAAACAACCAATTTCAAATGGGACGCCCGTCCCAAGTTTGAGACGCCTGTCTCAGGATCAAATTTTCAAGTGAGACGCCCGTCCCACTCCTCAGTTGGCTGCCCCAAAGGAAAATTTTCAAGTGAGACGGCCGTCCCAACCCAGACGGCCGTCCCACCACTCCTAGCTCCTCCTATATATGTTAGGCTCGGATCCTTGCTTTGGTACCCCATTCCAAGCATTCCATCTTGCTTCTCCTCCCTTTCTACACACTTTTAGCATCCTTAAGTGAGTAAGGCATACAATGGAACATGGAGAGGCTTCATCCAAGAGAAAACGCACCAGAACCTTCGCTAGAGGAACTCCTGTCACTAACACTTTGCTGGCAGAACCACATCAACAAAGGATAGCAAATATCCAACAATTTTCCTGGCATCCCATGCTACGGTTGGATTTTGAAATCCTAGCTACATTTGGCTGGGATCAATGTCGCCGCCGTCTAAAAAGAGAGGCGTTTGGAGCGACGCGATGGTTTCGACCCTTTTGATTTTCGCATTTTTATGGGTGGTTACAACGCCTTTAGGTTGTCCGATAACCGGCTAACCTAGGGGCAAGGTTTTTGAAAGGGCGTCCTTGGGTTGTCCGATAACCGGGCTAACCCAAGGACTAGTTTTGTGGGGTTCTGTGAAGTCGCCACCGATGTTTTTACCGGAAACATCAGAAAAGGTGTTTTAAAAGGCGTTGGTTTTCAAAAACCAACTTTGGTCGTTAGAACCAGAGTTGGGTAAGGGAGTTAGTTACGTGTAAAGGGAGTATTAGTCCCTTTACGACGCCCCTTTCGGGTTCCCTATGACAAGCTGACTATTTAAAAATATCTAAACTGGTGAAAATTACGCTTTTGCCCTTTTTATTTTGCGGAATTAAATTTATGACTACATGGCCCTATCTATTGCGTAATTTAAATAAAGCGATAAAAAGGTAAGGGAGAGAGTAGAGACCTTCGAAGCAAGCTTTCTCTATTAATTCTCTTAAAAAAGAGGGTGCTTTATGGCAACCTTTCACTCTACAGCGCCGGAAACCTCTCGAAACGCTCAAAAACTCACTCTAAAGACACTCAGAAGCTCCGGAAATGCGTCGGAGGGATTCTAGAGAGAGAAATCCTAGAGAGAAGGAGGAGAGAAAGTTGTGGTGTGTGGAAATGAGGGGGGGAGGACCCCTATTTATAGGTTTTCGCGCCTGACAGTGGCGAGACTGCCGTTCTCGTCTAACAGGGTCGAGACCGCCGTCTCGCCAAATGAGACCGCCGTCTCGTCATGCCAAAGTGGCGAGACCGTCGTCTCGTTTGGTGAGACGGCGGTCTCGCCATTTGTGTGAGGCGAGACGGCGGTCTCGTCCCAAAAAGGCGAGAAAACTTATTTTTGTGCAGAAAATCCTTCCTATCCTAGTATGGGGCCTAATAGTCTCTCCTAGTGGCTTGTTAGGCTTCGTCCATCTTCGAATAGGAGGTCTTCTACTCTTTATTTGGAGGTCGGGCAAGATTTGGGGTCTACAGCTGCCCCCCCTTTACCTGACTCAGTTGTTGGCCTGTTGTGCCAGACAGATTGACAGGAAGGTAAAGGAGTTGACCCTCTTGCCCGGTTGCCCTTCAGACGTCCCGTCTTGCGGCGGTTGATCTTCTGGGGAAAACTTCGGTATTCATGCACTTCCAGGATACTACTTCTGACGTAGCCGATCCTTTTGGTTAACACGTGGTAAAACCTCAGGATACTCCTTCTGACGGTAGCCGATCCTTCGGTTGATGGGTATAAACCCCCCATCAGGCTGGTAGTTGCAGTCCATTGTGTGGGACTGGATGGGTATGAACCCCCCATCAGGCTGGTAAATGCAGTCCGTTGTGTGGGACTGGATGGGTATGATCCCCCCATCAGGGTGGTAAATGCAGTCCGTTGTGTGGGACTAGATGGGTATGATCCCCCCATCAGGGTGGTAATGCGACTTACTGATCCGGCTCGAGCGCAGATCAGGCACAACGTGTGCGCAGGTTGATAGGTATAAACCCCCTATCAGGCTGGTACAGTCCATTGCGTAGGACTGGTGGTAGTGGCGGCTTACTGTTCAGGTGGCTCATGCGCCGTTCAGGCATTCCTTGTGTGCTGGTTGATAGGTATAAACCCCCTATCCGGCTGGTACAATCCACTGCGTAGGACTGGTGGTGGTGGCGGCTTACTGCTCGGGTAGCTCATGTGCCGACTCCCTGGGAGTGATTTCTGTGTGGGTAGATGTATTTGGACCCTTCTGGAATGGTCATCCGGGTTGTGCCGGGGATTTTGTTGGTGTTCATCCAGCTTGTTGGTTGCTGGGGATTCTTTGTTTTTGATCATTTGGTATTTGTCATCCGACTTTGCCGGTTGTCGGGGATTTTTGATGAGTGCCTCTTAGGTAGGCAGATGTCCATTGAAAAATTTGTTGATTTTGATGGTGCCTCAGAGTAGGCAGATGCTCTATTGAGTTTCTGGTAATGCCTCTGAGTAGGCAGATGCTTCATCGGAAGTGAAGACTTTTGGCTGCATTTGTTTTGCCTCTGACTAGGCTGATGTCCCTTTCTGGGGAAATTGGCTCTCGCTCGCCAGATCTTGCCTACGCCTAGGCAGATGACTCTTCTAAGGATGTGAGTCTGGAATTTGCCTTTGTCGTAGGCTCACTGGAGATGATTTTTCTCTTTTTGGTGATCCACCTGGGAATTGATTGCCTTCCCGGGGATCTAATTTTGATTTGCCCCCTGAGGGAATGGAGTTTTGACTCCTTAATTGATGTGGGTGTGAGCTGGCTTTTGTGGTGCTCTTATTTTGTTAAAGGAATGGAATTTCCAATTCCTTTTTTTGATTCTTTCTTTTCCTGAGGTGACCCACTTAGGGAGCAAGGATTTTCATTTGATTTCGCCTTTTTTCGCGATTTATCTCTTTTTTTTTCGCGATTTGAAATTTGGCTTTTTCGGGATAATGCGTAAGCCTTTTTACTTTTTAGTCTCTTTTTATTACGCTGGCTTTTTCCTTCTTTTGGTGGGTCCACTAGGGATGAAGTTTTCTTTCTTTGGTGATCCACCAGGGAATTAGTTGACTTCCTGGGGATCTGATTTTTCTTTTCTAGGGATGGAGTCTTGGCTTCTGATTGATGTTGATGCGAGCTAAACTTTGTGAAGCTCTTATTCCACTGGAGCATGGGAATTTCTGATTCTTTTTTGTAGACCTTTTAGGAGATCCACTTGAGGATTTTTATTTGGCCTTCTCTGTTGTGGCCTTCTTTGTTGTTTTTCTTTTGGACATCCTCTGGGGATGCAAGATTTTTCTTCTTTTTTTCTTTTTTTGTTGAGCTCTTGTTGGTATGGAGATTGGACTCTTTTGACTATTGATGATGATGGGCTCTTGAAGCCTTTATTCTCCATTGGGGAGTATGGAGGAGACTTTGGGTGAGTGTGCTCGATGACTCATGTAGTGGTAATGCTGAGTCGTGAGGAGTGTTTTTGTGTTGCCTCTGGAGTAGGCAAGGATCCTCTTGGGGATAACTAAGCCTTTTCGTCGGCTTTTCTTTTATGATGTCTGATGATTGTGCCCTCTTTTATTGGGTGATGATTGGAGCTTCGGCTTCTGGAAGCTTCTTATGACAACTCGCTCTTCTTTCTTGAGGGAGAGCAATGTTTGGAGATGTCTTACTTTCTTGTGCCTTCTTTTCTGGGTAGAAGGATGGTAGCTGGAGCTCTTAATTTTCAGAAGCTCTTATTCTGCTGAGTCGCTTAATTGACGACTTGCTCCATTTTCTTGAGGGCATTATTTGGAGACTCAGTCTCAGTGATCCTATTTTCAATCACAAACATGGAGCTAGTCTCCTTATATGCATGAATGCTTTTCGTTTTTTGTTATTTGTCTGAAGTAATTTTTATTTCTTTCATTTTTTACATTGACAAAGTCGTTTTGTGCGACTACTTGTGTGTGGATGCCCTAAATGCAATCTATTCTTTTTGATTGATGCATCTGGAAAAGTGACTTGCATTCTCCTGCTGGACTTTTTTTATGATTATGATGAAGGGCCCTTCTCTTTTATTCATTTTTTGGTTTAGCCCTATCTTTTGCCTAAACCGCCCTTTTGGGGTTTTCGGTCTAGGGGGCTGCCTTAATTCTTGCCTAGGATATCTTAGCGGGCTTTTTCCTTTTTTATGAATGCCCTAACTTTTGCCTAGACCGCCCTTTGCGGGTTTTCGATCTAGCAGGCTACCCTAACTTTTGCCTAAGAATCTCTTAGCAGGCATTATTCTTTTTATTTTCATTTTTTCTTTCTCTTGTTTTTTGAGAGATAGGAGCCTATCATATGCATGTAATGTTTGCGATATGCATCCTATAATACTATTTCAATTAATTTTTCAAAAGGATTAACCAATGTGCTTTTACTTCTGATGAGCTTCCGACGTTATGTGCTTTTGTTGACATGATAGGTTGTACTGATTTTGCCGTCTTGACTTTGTCGTGATCGAAGAATGATTGTGTTGATTTGTCTGAAGTAATTTTTATTTCTTTCATTTTTGACATTGACAAAGTCGTTTTGTGCGACTACTTGTGTGTGGATGCCCTAAATGCAATCTATTCCTTTTTTATTGATGCATCTGGGAAAGTGACTAGCATTCTCTTGCTAGAATTTTTATGATTATGATGAAGTACCAATTTTGCCGTCTCGATTTTACCGTGACCGAAGAATGATTGTGTTGATTTCAGAGCGACTTGCCATGTTAGTGCGCCCCTCCCTTTCCTTGGGGATGTCAATCCTCCTATTGACTACTATCTCCACATTTTCCTACTAATTACTAGAATGTTGTAGTAGTAAGGGTCAAGAGAAGAGAAAGAAGAGGATATTTAATTCAAAGGCTTGTGTTTTAGATTTGTTTTATTTTGACAAAAATGGTTTTTGTAAGCACGGCTAGCCAAGGTTGGTTAGAGTGTTTAGGCTAGTTTAGACAAATGTTTTGTTTATGGAGTGACGTCTTATTCTATGGCGCTTGTTATGACTGGTTGACTTCCCTAGTCTGCCCTTTGGGTTTTCAGCTTAGGATGTTGTGTTTTGGCCCTATCTTTTGTCTAGGTTCCTTCTTTTTGTATATTTTCGGGGAATACTAGCGGACCTTATTTTGTAACCCAAACTTTTGCCTAGGCTACCCTTTATTTTTGTTCGGGTGTCCTACCGGGTTGACCCTAACTTTTGCGTAGCCCCCTTCGGTGGGTTTCCTACAGGGTATCTTGCCCTCTCTTTTTTGGCCTTTGGCTTTTATGGGCTTCTTTTGATTTTTGTTTTCTTTTTGTACAACATTGGCGAAACACGGCTTTATTTATGACGAGGTAAAGCTTTATTTTGTGTTTCTAGTCAATGAGTAGTGATGGATTTGACTTTTACTTTGGTCAATGGTGCAATTTGATTACTTTGACGTATTTTGAAAACGTTTGCTTAAACATGGTTATTAATGAGGTTTAGATATGAATAGCGAGAAGAGAAGCAGATAGTAAGAATGACATTCTTTGTAATTAATAGGGAAATATGTGCCCTACAATGCTTAGGGGTCGGGCTAGCCCCGAGGAGTAATCTCTAATAGTCATTGGATTTACAAAACCTAAGAATCAGAAGGAGAACACCTAATGACTAAAGTCGCTTTTGACGCTTGAACCCCTCTGTTTGGGAAAATCTGATTCGAGCTGCAGAGGGGAGACTTCCCTTTTCTCCATGCAACTTGATCCTTTGTAGGGTCATGCCCTAGGCCATGCTTTAAAGGATTGTCTTTAAAATCTGGTGACTCCCTTATTCCTTGAGAGTTTTTAATGAGCCCTTGGTTTGAGCGATATCCATATTTTCTCATCATGTGGGTCACCTTCATATTGTTGGGGAAATCTTTTCATATTGGCAAAAGATATTTCAAAGGTCCTCTTTAGCCGCATCCATTCAATGTAGGGCAGACGACTTACTGATCTGAATGTCGTCTCTAGCTTAAATTGTGACTGGCTTGTCGCCTACCCGGAATTTGTCTCTTTGACGGAGCGTTGAAAGAATTGTCTCAGCGTCGTGAATCCAAAGTCTCTTCAATTTCCTCTTTGGATTATGTTTTTCTTCGGTCTTATTATTTTTCCTTTATTCTTAGGAGCGTCATCTTATACGTCCTTGATGAAATAGATTCTTCCACTTCTAATCTTGCCCCCGAATGTCGGCTATGCTAGAGATATCTTCATTGATGGATGATGTTTTTGCGTATCTCCATGGTACAACTTTATTTGGTTCGAGACATAAATGCAACGACCTCCTTGCCCCCTCTTCCTTATTAACTTGGATATCCAATGGTTGAGGCTTGTTATCCTCCTTGGGCGGATCAACCATTGGAGAGAACTTGATGACGAAAGGCTCACTCTCCATCTTATTCCGATTTGTGGAAAGCACATTGACTAATCCTTTCTTTTTATTATCTTATTGTTATTAAAGTGAGAATGAATGCAATTTATGAATGCAATTTATGAATACAATAGACACTTGAACAGATGATGAAAACAAACAATTTTATTTATTTCATCCAGACAGTGTACATTCCTCAACGCAATGTTTCGAAGTACACATTTTTTTTTAAAGTGGAGAAGCCTAAATGAACCCATAGGCAGGTTAGAATTTCTATTTTTTTTTTTACTTCCCGTGTATGGCATGCGAATGCCCTAATCCTCTTTTCATGGTATTGAGGAATGTCCACTTCTTCGATTGTCTATTATTAGATGCATGTTATGAGGATGAAGTTTGGTGGATGCATGTATGCAAGTGTTTGTTTTTTCCTAAACATTATCATGTTTTATTTTCTAACATGATGTATGATACTGTTTGGGATTTTGTGTGTGTGTGTTTTTTTTTTTTTGTATGCGGATGAGGGCATGAAGAATACCAGCCGCTTCCTAGAATGCAAAAAGATTTTTATTGTTTAAAAGGAATGATTTATGAGATGGATATTCCTTAAGACAATGACTTAGGTATCCTCCTTAAAGCTTACGCTTTGTGGGGTATCATACCCACCTTGGTGTAATGGTTCCTTCCCATTACAGACTTGACAAGTATAATGGGGGTCACCATCACACCTTAGTACACTCTTTCCTTCCTTGTCATGAAGGTTACAAATATGCTCGGGGCCTCTTTCGCCATTGTCTTAGGGATATCTAGTGCTCCCTAGAATGAATGTATTTATGCATGTACCAGTACAAAAGGGCAGTAGATGTTCAAAGTGCGATAACTTTTGACTGAGATGTCTGATTTGGACGCACAACATATCAAAACGAAGAGAAAAAGGTGAAGAATCAAGTTGCAAATCCCATAAGGGATTTGGCCCAGTAATTTTTTCAAAAAACGCCTCTAAGACCCACTTTTTAGGGATTTATTAAAATGATGCGTATGCATACTTTCCTTATTATTTTTTTTTTCCTCCTGGTTTTTCCACTTATGATGCAATATGAATGATACGACTTTTTTTATAAATGTTTTATTGTTATTATTTTATTTTTGGATTTTTATTTTGATTTTTTATTGCTTTTTATTTTATAGCCTTTTATCTCTTCTGTCGGAACTGCGTGACTACTTAGCTTGCAAAGAACCTGAAACTAGGCTAGCTAAAAGGTAGACTATCCGAGATAAAATGTGGCTTTATGCGAAAAATATTTAGCGTCCCTTATCTCTTCTGTCGGAACTGCGTGGCTACTTAGCTTACAAAGAACCTGAAACCAGGCTAGCTAAAAGGCAGACTGTCCGAGATAAGGGTGTTTATTTGCGAAAATATTTTTGTGATTTTTGTTTTGTTGTTTGTTTATGCTATGCAACAGACAAATGCAACAAACATATGCACACACAATTCGGTCATCCGCGAACAGTCGAGAATTCGTTTTTATCACGAGGTAGGGTTTTCCTGCAGAAAAGTGCATTGGCGAGGGTTGGTTCTAACTGTTCTCACCAGGCTAAGGCCCCCAAGGTGCCCCCATTATAGGGTCCCCACTCTCCAGCCGTCCGACTATGCTTAGCACTAAGGTCGTAGTCAGTCTTGTTGCCAAAAGAGGAAGGTTATCACCTTGAGTGGTGGTTTCCGATCAAACTGGTGGGCTCAAGGCCCTCACTACAGCGAACCGTACCTGCCACCCACTCCCTATGGTTTTCTCACTTGCCCCCGGGTATAGAGGGAACTGTAGTGTGCAAGGGTTTGTGTACAGTTTGTATTTCACACAATTGCACAATTATAAACAGACAATAGTTATTTAAAGCCAAGCAATAAAACATGTTATAATACAAGTTAAGGGCAAAAAGCGTTATTTTCTTGGTTTATTTATTTTTAAGTTGGCCCATCACTAAATGGGATCAACTCTCGAGGCTTCCCCAGTGGAGTCGCCATCTGTCGCCCCCGTCTAAAAAGAGAGGCGGTCGGAGCAACGCGATGGTTTCGACCCTTTTGATTTTCGCGTTTTTTATGGGTGGTTACAACGCCTTTAGGTTGTCCGATAACCGGGCTAACCCAAGGACTAGTTTTGTGGGGTTCTGTGGAGTTGCCACCGATGTTTTTACCGGAAACATCGGAAAAGGTGTTTTAAAAGGCGTTGGTTTCCAAAAACCAACTTTGGTCATTAGAACCAGAGTTGGGTAAGGGAGTTAGTTACGTGTAAAGGGAGTATTAGTCCCTTTACGACGCCCCTTTCGGGTTCCCTATGACAGACCGGCTATTTAAAAATATCTAAAATGGTGAAAATTACGCTTTTGCCCTTTTTATTTTGCGGAATTAAATTTATGACTACATGGCCCTATCTATTGCGTAATTTAAATAAAGCGATAAAAAGGTAAGGGAGAGAGTAGAGACCTTCGAAGCAAGCTTTCTCTATTAATTCTCTTAAAAAAGAGGGTGCTTTATGGCAACCCTTCACTCTACAGCGCCGGAAACCTCTCGAAACGCTCAAAAACTCACTCTAAAGACACTCAGAAGCTCCGGAAATGCGTCGGAGGGATTCTACAGAGAGAAATCTGTTAGAAAAGTAGTTTTAAATCAAGAGGGGGGGTGAGTTGATTTTTGAAAGTTTTTCGCAATAATCAGATTATCTAATTCGAAAATTAAGTTTACTAATCAATTCACGAATCACAAAGCAATTAAACAATACAAGCGCAGCAACTGAATTTAAAGAGAGAAAGGTTAGGAAAGATTTCACCGGTAATTTTATACTGGTTCACCCAATACCGGGGCTACGTCCAGTCTCCGACCAAATTCCAGCTGGGTTCCACTAGAATAGATGTTTTACGGACTCAACAATCTTACACCTACTCTAACACCGGAACCAATTTCCAGTTCTCGACTTTAACCTTTCCACCAAGAACCAAATTCCAGTTCTTGGAAACCTCTCGCAACCAAATTCCAGTCGCAGAGAAACCGAGTACCCAAATTCCGGGCACCACACGAGTACAAGAACCAAATTCCAGTTCTCGCACTTAACCTCTCCACCAAGAACCAAATTCCAGCTCTTGATAACCTCTACAACTAAATTCCAGTTGCAGAGAAACCGAGTGCCCAAATTCCAGGCACCAAACGAGTACAAGAACCAAATTCCAGTTCCTGTACTCAACCTCTCCACCAAGAACCAAATTCCAGTTCTTGGAAACTTCTACAACCACCTACCAAGCTGCAGAAAACTTGTACCCAAATTCCGGGTACAACACAATACAAAGAAATGACAAGCAATTGAAAAGAAGAAACTTAGAAAGCTCAAACCGGATTACGCTTATCCACTGTAAGTTCCTCCTTCAAAGAATGCAAAAGTGCCTCAAGAAAGATTTCAAAAGAAGTTCACAAAGCGATTACTGAATCTTTCTTGGAAAAGGATGCTTAATAGTTGCTTGAATTGATTGCTTTGGATGTTTAAAAGCCGATGTTCAATCTCTGTTTAAAAGTTTCAAGCAAAAGCTGTTTTTAAAGAGAATTTTCAAATCTGCTGCATTAATTAATCTGTTGAAAGTTTGTTTTAATCTGTTGAAATAGCCGTTATAATCTGTTAAAAGTCCTTTCAACCCATTAATGCGTTCTTGTTTCTTTAACAGAATCGTTTTAGTTGATACAACTATGTTTATATCGGTTAAAACATTTTACAAACATTTTCTAAGTGTGATTCAATCGATTGATTCGCGTTTTAATCGATTGATTTGCTTAAAAACCTTCTTATAAAACTTTCCAAGTTATTTTAGCTTATATAAAGTCGTTTTAATCGATTAAAAACACTGCACGTAATTTTTCTAAGTTGTTTTAATCGGTTGAAATACGTTTTAATCGATTGAAACTCTGTACAAAAATTTTCCAAGTTATTTTAATCGATTGAAATGCGTTTTAATCGATTGAAACTCTGTACAAAATTTTCCAAGTCATTTTAATCGATTGAAAGTTCGTTTTAATCGATTGAAATAAATTCGATCGGTCATAATTCAATTTTGATCGATCATAACCAACTCCGATCGGTCATAATTTCATTTTGATCGATCATCCGACTTCAAAGTGGTTTTAATCGATTAAAACGTGTTTTAATCGATTAAAAGAGTTCCGATTGCTCATATTTGAATTCTAATCGGTCATAAAGAGTTTTAAAGGGTTTTAATCGATTAAAAGAAGTTTGTATCGATTAAAATACTGTAAAAACACTTCTTTAAACATTCTAAGTGATTTTAATCGTTTCTTTCAAAGCAATATCGAGTTAAAAACATTATTAAGAAAGTTCTTTGTCAAAATGCTTTTGTTTGATTTGTTTAAAACTATTTTTGAGGCATTTTGCAAATTGAGTGAAGGAGCTTCATGCGGTGGAAAAGGTAAAGTGGTTTTACCTAAGCTTTACGTTAAGACACACTAAGTCTTCGACTCCATTCTTCGAGTGACTTGTTTGACTATTGCGAGTTGACCTTTGACTTTATCTTTGACTTCATCAAATCAATGAGATCTTTGCTAGTATCACTTTCGGTCTCCCCTATTTGATGAAGACAAACACCATTTTGAAAAAACAAACTACGCAAAAGAAGTCACTTGATAATGCGGTTAAGTGAGAAATATAAAAATGTATTTAATGTTCTATTTCTCCCACTAAAACTTATTTCTCCCCCTAAAATGTTGCTCTCTTAATGTAAGAGTTATTTTTCTAAATTTATCCTCAAATAAAGCAACTATTTCTCCCCCTTTTGACTTCATCAAAAATAGGGAATAGAAGAAAAAAATGTAGGATTTGAAATGTGCTCAAGTTTTTGAAAATACAAAGTAAATCAATATTTCACTCATGAAAAGAATCAATTAAAGTTGATTCAAGCTTATCTCCATTAACACGTTTGTAATGAATACAATTAACACGTGTAAAGATAAGGGAATCACGCTTTAGTAGCATGTTACGAGAACAACCATTAACTAAAGCCTTTAATCCTCTTTTCAGAATAAAAATCGATTAAAAACGAGCATAATCGGTTAAAATGTTTTTGGTAAATGATTTTAATCGATTGAAGGAAAGTTTTAATCGATTAAAACATTTAAGATTTTGAAAACATGAGATTTTAGTGAAAATAATCGATTATTTCGATTTTAAATCGATTAAAACGAGTAATGAAAACTGTTGTTTAAGTTTATTTAACCGATTAAAAGGTGTTTTTATTGACTAAAACAACCAAATTTTGAAAACCATGATGTACCCGATGCTAATCTTTTATATGTAATCTATTGGATATGTTGTGAACTGATTGTCTAGATTACTATCAACTATATTGATTGTCTTTTTACTAACAGATTTAACAATATCGGATTTTAGATTCTTAGGGATCTATGATCTACTTCTATCTATGCCAGTTTAATCTCAATTAGACCCTAAATCATATCAATCAAGGTTAAGGCAAATGTACCTGGTATAACACCGGTAATATTACGGTCCAAGCAAAAAATATAAAGATAGAAATAAGCGAGAAGATAAAGATGATGATGTAGATTAGTCATCCCAATTCCCCGATTAAGTCGCAAATCTTCCGGTTTGGTGATCATTCATTTGATCCCCACCAATATCAAAAGATAATAGACTTTCCTTTTTGCTTGGAACCAATTTTGCTCTATCAACTATTGAGACAACAACAAGTTGTCTCTCTTGTATCGACAACGAGACACGAAACTTTTCTCGAAAAGAAATCTTTTAGCGGTTCTTGTTACTATTGGCTGCATTACGAGTCCATGGTTGACACCACAATGGAATTTCTACTACACATCGAGGCGAGAACCATGTGCGACGGACGTACATTCACAATCGGATCCCACACGGAATGCACGATACCATAAATTGCATGAATCACGGGTTAATGATGTACCGAGATCGGAATTTCCTTCCATAATAGCTAACCTATTTCAAACTTTGCGAGTCATCATCATCCAAGCGAATGACTGCATTCTTATTAATGTAGTATGATGGGTGTTATTCTCACTTTCGGTGAACCGAGTCATCATTATCTTTGAGGAATGAATCATTTTTAACTTTGTTGTTTCCGGTGGTATCATATGCACAAGTGGTTAACTAAAACTTATTCGGTAGAGTGGGCAATGATTAGTAATGCATACACGTGAGAACTAGTGATGACGATAATCCGAGCTTTCACTATATTTGCCTTCGGCGAGGGAACAAATCAACGAGTTTAAAATTTATCCCTGTACACACATTCTACGTGCCACGTTATTCAATTCTTGAATTCGTTGTCCCAGATTGGTTTCCTTACGGTGTCACCTCGTGACATTGATGATTAAAGCTAATTATCAAGGTTGCACGAGTTCAATGAATTTCACCAAGAGTTTTGAACCAATGCATGCTCAAGATTATTTCAAATATATTGCTAGGTAATATCAAGAAATCTAATGTAAACATTTGTTCATTGAACTTCCTAGTAATCAACAACTTATTACCGAAGCAACTATCATTGAAAAATCTTTGATAAACTATGTTTTCGGTCCTAACGACTTGACTTTGTTTGTAACTAGTGTCTATAAGAAAAGTTACGAGTCTATTCTTTGATAATTCCTTTGATTTTCAATGTATTACTACGCAGCATTCCATGTAAAGTATTAAGAGAGATGTAGACGTCTACGGCTTGAATCATGACTATGTTAAAATAACTTTTTCATCTATGGATAACTTTCCCACATGTAAAGTTTGCGGTAATTCAATCGGCAATAACTTTCCCACATTTATTCCACTAGTCTTAGTTTCTAATTCAAGGATTTGTTCGGCATGTGCCATTTAAAGGAAATTGGGTGTTTCATAACGAGATAACTTGAATCGGACATGTCCGAGACTCATTTATGATTATCGATCGCTACGGAGGCACAATTTACGGGACGGTGGGTGAAAGTATTATGCAGATTTTGTTTATCAAAGAAGCTGGGTTTTTGATTCGAATTGGCCTATCAAACTTTAATTAGATGTTATAAATCTTGTTTTTAGAACCTAATTAATTGATTGATCAACTAATTATCTATTAATTTCATTTTTCCTATTAGGTTTGAAAACGATTCTGAGTGAATTAATCGATTGGTTTATAAAAGAATCGATTAGTTTGGTATAGAATGTGATCAATAAAATGACACCAGAATTTAAACCAATTAAAACGTAAATAAATCGATTAATTTTGATACCTAAGTGTTTTTAGTTGATATACGGTTATTATAATCGATTAAAACATTTAAACCAAAATCACGAGATCAGTTCAATCGATTATTTCGACATTTTAATCGATTAAAATGGTACGGACGGATGTTACGTAAGTTATTTTAATCGATTAATATTGTTATATATCAATTAAAACAATTAGTTTAAATACTCGAACACTGATTTCGCGACTACGATCTTCAAGGGATTCCCAGACTTGTTCTGCAAAACAAATTAAGAATTGTTACAGTACCCTTTATAATTACTTAGGTCTGATCAGGTTATTTGAAAGGAATTAATCTTTGGAACCCATTTCATTCTTCCTTTAGGTACTGCATATTTCTTAATTCTGCGATATTTAGCGAGTGACCCTTTTTCATACGGTAAAAACATTTAATAAATGGAGATGAAAGCTGTTTTACTATATGCAAAGTAATTTTTGAATGCTCTTGTTTTCTTTCCAATAGATGGTGTATAACCTATGCCACCACGTTCAATAACTAATTTTTGGGAATTAAGTATCTTATCAAGATTATTTTTTCCTTGTGCCAATTTAGATGAGGTTTTTACTAGATATGATACTTGTTTACGTAACTCGGGACAATTTTTGCAATCTTTAATATTACACATGCAATCAGTATCATTCTCTAATTCTAACTTAGTTTCTTCATCGGTTATTTTCTTTTCAAGAAGAATGATCTTGTTTTCTAAAAGCCTATTCATGCTTTTCAATTTTCTATTTTCGGTTTCTAATTTCTTTGCTACTTGCATGTATTTCAAGAAAAGCATCTTGTAATGAGCTATAGTTCATAGATTCAGAACTTACAATGGTATTTGGTGATTACGAGTTGACCATCAAGCATATTTACGGTGCTTCTTCATAGGTCTTTTCAAGAATCTTCCACATTTGTGCAGTTGTTTGGCAATGTGCAATCTCGAAAAGATCATTTTTGTTAAGGGCGGATAAGATGATGTTCTTGGCAATACAATCATCTTGGATTACGTTAGCAATATCAATTTCTGTTCAATAACATTCCAAGCATTTATACTAACGGATTCAATGAAGATTTTCATCCTTATTTTCCAATATAGGTAATCTGTTCCACTTAACGGTGGAGGTCTATCAATGCACGCTCCCTCGAGAAAATGCCATGGATCGAAGTAACTTGATTAACTTTCAAGCACCTCGCTCGATGCCAATTGTTAGAAAAGTAGTTTTAAATCAAGAGGGGGGTGAATTGATTTTTGAAAGTTTTTCGCAATAATCAGATTATCTAATTCGAAAATTAAGTTTACTAATCAATTCACGAATCACAAAGCAATTAAACAATACAAGCGCAGCAAGCTGAATTTAAAGAGAGAAAGGTTAGGAAAGATTTCACTAGGTAATTTTATACTTGGTTCACCCAATACCAGGGCTACGTCCAGTCTCCGGCCAAATTCCAGTGGGTTCCACTAGAATAGATGTTTTACGAGACTCAACAATCTTACACCTACTCTAACACCAGAACCAATTTCCAGTTCCGACTTTAACCTTTCCACCAAGAACCAAATTCCGAGTTCTTGGAAACCTCTGCAACCAAATTCCAGCACGAGAGAAACCAGTACCCAAATTCCAGGCACCACACGGTACAAGAACCAAATTCCAGTTCACGCACTTAACCTCTCCACCAAGAACCAAATTCCAGCTCTTGATAACCTCTACAACCAAATTCCAGTTGCGAGAGAAACCGGTGCCCAAATTCCAGGCACCAAACGGTACAAGAACCAAATTCCAGTTCCTGTACTCAACCTCTCCACCAAGAACCAAATTCCAGTTCTTGGAAACTTCTACAACCACCTACCAGCTGCAGAAAACTTGTACCCAAATTCCAGGTACAACACAATACAAAGAAATGACAAGCAATTGAAAAGAAGAAACTTAGAAAGCTCAAACCGGATTACGCTTATCCACTGTAAGTTCCTCCTTCAAAGAATGCAAAAGTGCCTCAAGAAAGATTTCAAAAGAAGTTCACAAAGCGATTACTGAATCTTTCTTGGAAAAGGATGCTTAATAGTTGCTTGAATTGATTGCTTTGGATGTTTAAAAGCTGATGTTCAATCTCTGTTTAAAAGTTTCAAGCAAAGCTGTTTTTAAAGAGAATTTTCAAATCTGCTTGCATTAATTAATCTGTTGAAAGTTTGTTTTAATCTGTTGAAATAGCCGTTATAATCTGTTAAAAGTCCTTTCAACCCATTAATGCGTTCTTGTTTCTTTAACGAAATCGTTTTAGTTGATACAACTATGTTTATATCAGTTAAAACATTTTACAAACATTTTCTAAGTGTGATTCAATCGATTGATTCGCGTTTTAATCGATTGATTTGCTTAAAAACCTTCTTATAAAACTTTCCAAGTTATTTTAGCTTATATAAAGTCGTTTTAATCGATTAAAAACCTGCACAGAATTTTTCTAAGTTGTTTTAATCGGTTGAAATACGTTTTAATCGATTGAAACTCTGTACAAAAATTTTCCAAGTTATTTTAATCGATTGAAATGCGTTTTAATCGATTGAAACTCTGTACAAAATTTTCCAAGTCATTTTAATCGATTGAAAGTTCGTTTTAATCGATTGAAATAAGTCTGATCGGTCATAATTCAATTTTGATCGATCATAACCAACTCTGATCGGTCATAATTTCATTCTGATCGATCATCCTGACTTCCAAAGTGGTTTTAATCGATTAAAACGTGTTTTAATCGATTAAAAGAGTTCTGATTGCTCATATTTGAATTCTAATCGGTCATAAAGAGTTTTAAAGGGTTTTAATCGATTAAAAGAAGTTTGTATCGATTAAAATACTGTAAAAACACTTCTTTAAACATTCTAAGTGATTTTAATCGTTTCTTTCAAAGCAATATCAGTTAAAAACATTATTAAGAAAGAAATGCTTTTGTTTGATTTGTTTAAAACTATTTTTGAGGCATTTTGCAAATTGAGTGAAGGAGCTTCATGCAGTGGAAAAAGGTAAAGTGGTTTTACCTAAGCTTTCTGTTAAGACACACTAAGTCTTCAGCTCCATTCTTCTGAGTGACTTGTTTGACTGTTGCAGAGTTGACCTTTGACTTTATCTTTGACTTCATCAAATCAATGAGATCTTTGCTAGTATCACTTTCAAAATCCTAGAGAGAAGGAGGAGAGAAAGTTGTGGTGTGTGGAAATGAGGGGGGGAGGACCCCTATTTATAGGTTTTCGCACCTGACAGTGGCGAGACCGCCATCTCGTCATGCCAAAGTGGCAAGACCGCCGTCTCGCCAAACGAGACCGCCGTCTCGTCATTCGCAGGTGGCGAGATCGCCGTCTCGTTTGGTGAGACGACGGTCTCGCCATTTGCGTGAGGCGAGACGGCGATCTCGATTTCGAGACGGCGGTCTTGTCCCAAAAAGGCGAGAAAACTTATTTTTGTGCAGAAAATCCTTCCTATCCTAGTATGGGGCCTAATAGTATCTCCTAGTGGCTTGTTAGGCTTCGTCCATCTTCGAATAGGAGGTCTTCTACTCTTTATTTGGAGGTCGGGCAAGATTTGGGGTCTACAATCAAGATGTTAGAAGTTTCATCCACAACATAGGATGAAATTTTCTGCTTCGTGAGCCACCTACTCGAATCCACCGTATTGCTACGCTGGAATTCCTTGCCTCCGTCAATCTGGTGGAGATGCCATCCACGACTCCTGGAGTGCCACCTACTCAAGCCGTCTCCTATTGGATGGATGGGGCATACCGGACTACTTTTCTGGATGACTTTAATGTCATAATGGGTTTTTTGCCAACGAGCAGACACGAGGACACCGGAATATAGATCTGCATATCTCGAAAAACCCGCTGCTCTCACTACCACCAGCATGTGGAAAGAAATTACCGGAGCACATACGCTACCATCACATCTGAAGGGTGCAGCTTTCTCTCCGCCACTCCGCATATGCCATAAACTGCTAGCTGGGACCATACATAGCCGGAAGGAAAGCCAAGGGAAGGTAACGTTGGCTGACCTTTTCATTGTCTATTATATGCATCAAGGTCATTGATGCAACCCAGGGTATGCGTTCCTAAAAGCCGTAAAGGATTACGGAACTCGTGGCTCAGCAGGAGCCATCATGGTGGTTCCCTTTCTCACCCCTTTAGCTGAATATTGGGGATGCACGGACGGAGAAGACCTCCCA
Organism: Sphenostylis stenocarpa; assembly: GCA_963425845.1. Taxonomy (NCBI): domain Eukaryota; kingdom Viridiplantae; phylum Streptophyta; class Magnoliopsida; order Fabales; family Fabaceae; genus Sphenostylis; species Sphenostylis stenocarpa. The sequence goes on along the minus strand of OY731400.1, from coordinate 20,336,297 downwards.
GCTAGCCTCCAACCAGAGCCGATTAACGGAGGAACACTGGTCCACATGAACATCCTTAGTCGACAAGGATCAAGGTTTATTTTAAACCCCATAATCTCGATTTCGCTGGATATGCGTGATTTTGACACACCACAGGACATCCCTGCGACTTTGGAATCCCAACAGCAATCATACGATCCAAACTTCGCCGGCTTATACCGACGTATAGATGATGAGCATGCCTACATGGAAGGGCAGTTCCAGTTCATGCGACAGCAGTTCAGTCAGCTGACCATGAGGCGAGATAGGACCGATCATCAAATAGAAAATTTGGTCCAGACTCAGGCAAGGTTCCAGCGCCGCATCCCTTTGCCAGCACCATCCTCCCATTCCAGCCCAGAAGCAGATGCTTAGGAGGTCTTTAGATATTTTCTAGTAGTTTAAAAATGCGTGAATGTATCACCAAGAAAAAGAAGAAGTAATAAATAGAAGTTGTTATTTCTGTTTACATTTCAAAAAGCCCACGTGTACAAAAATTATAAGATAAAAGGCACACGTGATATATTAAAAAGCCAGGTTTCAAATAATTCGCGATAAAGATCAAAATCGTGAAAGAAAAAGGCGAAATCAAAACCATTTCAGTAGAATAAAGAGCTTCAAGGAAACTAGCTCCAACCTTCTACACCAATAAAAGAAGGTACATCAACATAGAAAAGCCAACGGAAAGGCTTGATCATCCCCAAGCGGATCCTTGTCTACTCCAGAGGCCAGACAAAAAGATTACCTCACGACTCAGCTGTATCACCACATGAGTCATCGAGCACACTCATCCAGAATCTCCGCCACTTCCCCAAAGGAGAATAAGGACTACACAAGAGTTCATCAAAGAAAATACGGAGTCAAATCCTCCATATCACCAGGGGTTCAACAAAAAAAGAAAGAAAAGAAAAACTTTCATTCCCCAATAGAGGCACGAAAAGGCCGAATAAATATCTCCAAGTAGAGCATTTCAAAAAAATCTACAAAAAGAGGAAAAGAAGAAAATCTCTTCATCCCGCTCAATAAAGAGCTTCACAAAAGTCGGGAGCCAAGACTCCATCATAAAAAATCAAATCAAAGATTGGATCCCCAGGAAGCCAATAAACTCCCCAGGATCACCAAAAAGAAAACAGAAAAAAGAAATCTTTTCAAAGCCAGTATGCATAAAAGAAATTAAAAAGGCGCACACATTTAAAAGCCAAATTTTCAAAATCACGAAAAAGAGATAAAATCGCGAAAAAAAGGTAAAAACCCATTCCCCAGTGGAATAAGAGCATAGGCAAAGCCAGCTCAAACAACAACATCCAACAAGGAGTCAAAAACTCCATTTCTCCCTAGGGGGCAAGTCAAAATAGATCTCCGGGAAAACAATCAAATCCCTGGCGGATCACCAAAAAGAAAAACTATCCCCAGCGAGCCTATGACAGAGGCAAACTACAAATTCATATCCTCAGGGAGTTAATCGCCTATAACACCCAATATGAATATCCCCAGTGAAATGCAAAGCCTTCACTCCCAAGAAAGTCTCTGCCTACTCAAAGGCAAGCAAAGAGCCAATATCCCCAAGGAACGGGAAATCAACCTATGCAAGAGGCAATACAAGTCTAAAGCACAAAGCTTCCAATAAAGCATATGCCTACTCAGAGGTATTATCAAGAGCAAATATCCTCAAGTGGAACATCAGCCTATTTAGAGGCGAAAAACAACAAAGCCTTCACCACTATTGAAGCACTGCCTAATTAAGAGGCACAATCAACATAAACCAAAAATCCCCAATGGATTCCTGCCTAAATAAGAGGCAACCAACAAAGAATCCCCGGCAAGATCGGATGGCCAAAAAGAAAAGCCAAAAACAAAGAATCCCCGGCAAAGCCGGATGGCTAAATGAAAAAGCCAAAAACAACGAAATCCCCAGCAAAACCGGATGACTAAAACAGAAAAGTCAAATCAATTACTCCCCACGGAATAGGCGCATGATCAGAAACAATAAGCCGCCAACACATCTCCAAAACCAGATGACCATAGGATTGACTATCAAAAAGTGCATCCTAAGAGCCTTGCGAACGGGGTTCGTACCGGTGGGGGTAGGTACCCATCGAGCCTTGCGGAACGGGGCTTGTTCGGAACCTTGCGAACGGGGTTCGTACCGGGTGGGGGTAGGTACCCACAAGAGCCTTGCGAACGGGGTTCATACCGGGTGGGGTTAGGTACCCACACGAGCCTTGTAGAACGGGGTTCGTACCAGGTGGGGGTAGGTACCCATCGTAGCCTTGTAGAACGGGGTTCGTACCGGGTGGGGGTAGGTACCCACAAGAGCCTTGCGGAACGGGGTTCGTACCGGGTGGGGGTAGGTACCCACAAGAGCCTTGCGGAACGAGGTTCGTACCGGGTGGGGGTAGGTACCCATCGAGCCTTGCGGAACGGGGTTCGTACCGGGTGGGGGTAGGTACCCACAAGAGCCTTGCGGAACGGGGTTCGTACCGGGTGGGGGTAGGTACCCACAAGAGCCTTGCAGAACGGGGTTCGTACTAGGTGGGGGTAGGTACCCATCAGAGCCTTGCCGAACGGGGTTCGTACCAGGTGGGGGTAGGTACCCACAAGAGCCTTGCAGAACGGGGTTCGTACCGGGTGGGGCTAGGTACCCACAAGAGCCTTACGGAACGGGGTTCGTACCGGGTGGGGGTAGGTACCCACAAGAGCCTTGCGGAACGGGGTTCGTACCGGGTGGGGGTAGGTACCCATCGAGCCTTGCAGAACGGGGCTTGTTCGGAACCTTGCGGAACGGGGTTCGTACCGGGTGGGGGTAGGTACCCACCGAGCCTTATAAAATAAGGTTTATACCTGGATGAGGGTAGGTACTCATCGAGCCTTGCGGAATGGGGTTCGTACCAGGTGGGGGTAGGTACCCACCAGAGCCTTATAAAATAAGGTTTGTACCAGATGAGGGTAGATACTCATCAGAATCTAGCAAAAATGCAGATTCGTAGCAGGTGGGGGTAGGTACCCACGAGAACCTTATAAAATAAGGTTTGTACCAAATAAGGGTAGATACTCATCAGAATCTAGAAAAAATGCAGATTTGTACTAGGTGGGGGTAGGTACCCACTAGAACCTTATAAAATAAGGTTTGTACCGGATGAGGGTAGGTACTCATCAGAATCTAGCAAAAATACAGATTTGTACCAGGTGGGGGTAGGTACCCACCAAAGCCTTATTAAATAAGGTTTATACCAGATGAGGGTAGGTACTCATCAGAATCTAGCAAGAATGCAGATTCGTACCAGGTGGGGGTAGGTACCCACCAGAGCCTTATAAAATAAGGTTTATACCGGATGAGGGTAGGTACTCATCAGAATCTAGCAAAAATGCAGATTCGCATCAGGTAGAGTAAAATACTCACCAAAGCATTACCAATAAATGGGTTGTAAAGACTTTACTTCTATTAGAGGATAGTTCAGTGTTGAGCACCTCGGAAGTGAGTACCCACAAGAGTTTAGCAAAATGCGAACTCGTACCAGGTGAGGGTAGGTAATCACCAAAACCTTGCAAAACAAGGTTCATACCAGGTGGGGGTAGGTACCCGCAAGAACCTTATGAAATAGGGTTCGCACCAGAGGAGGGTAGGTACTCATAAAAAAAGCAGAATCATACCTAGTGGTGGTAGGTACCCACAACAGTCTAACGAAATGTAGACTCATACCTAGTGAGGGTAAGTACTTACCAAAGCCTTATAAAAGAAGGCTCAAACCAGATAGGGGTTGGTACCTATCAAAAATATTTATCGTCCGGAGGATCAGCAAACTTCAAGCGAAGGAGCATCTGAAGGACAACCGGGCAAAAAGGGTTAACTCCTTCCCCTACCAACTAATTTTGTCGGCACATTAGGCCAACAATTAGTCAGGCAGGTGAAGGGGGGGCAGCTGTAGACCCCTAATTTTGTCCGGCCTCTCAATAAAGGCAAAGGAGACTTCCTATATGAAGATAAAGCTTGCTTGGCATCTCGATAAAGGCCAAGAAGACTTCCTATATGAAGATAAAGCTTCAATGGACGTTTATCGGCATCAATAGATGTCCGAATAAAGAAAGGAAAACTTCCCGGGGGTCCCAGAACACAAAATCTGGCAAAAACAGTCGAGATGGTCGTCCCAGAAGTTGGGACCGCCGTCCCAGATGGCCCAGACGGTCGTCCCACCTTGCTGTAACGCTTGGGACGGCCGTCCCAAAGTCCAGACGGCCGTCCCAAGCTGCCAGGCTGCGAAAACTATAAATAGGAGGCTCATTTGCCACTTTTTCACACTCTAGACAACTCCAAACACTTGTCTTCTCTTCCTACTTCGAATGAACTCTCCGATTGCCTTAAAAAGGTAACAATCGGTTAAGGAATTGTATTCTAGCATTCGATTCTTCTTTAAAATTTAGTCGAGTCGATCTTGTATTCGGGGAGGAGAGTCTTTGTAGAGCGGGGGATTGCCAAAGCGCATACTCATAGTTAAAGATTTGCAATACAAAGCTTGCTACGGAGGTTCTTTTCAATTCTCTTCTCTTTTATTGCTTTATTTATTGCTTTATGTGTGCAATATAAAATAAAATCATGTAGATAGCCATTTTTGAATATGGTATAAATAAAATAGGGTAATAGCGTAATTTCTCGTAATCTTCACTTAATGAATGAATCCGTCATAGGGAACCCGAAAGGGGCGTTGTGGGGTGCTAACACCTTCCCCACACGTAACTAACTCCCTTACCTAACTCTGGTTATAATGACCAAGTTTGGTTTTTATTAAAATCAACGCCTTTTTATCCTTTTCTAATGTTTACGGTCAAAACATTGGTGGCGACTCCATAAGAACCCCTTTTCGAAAACCTTGCTTTTATTAGAGGATAGTTCAGTTGTTGAGCACCTCGGAAGCAATGAAAACATTTAAAAATAAAAACGCGAGTCTAAACCATCTTTTCGCGACCGCTCGCATAAACGTTCGAGATGTCCCTAGACGTCAGAACGGACGGCGGCAACAATAGGGTTATCCATAGAACCACTAATTGTTCACCATTTGAGATTGTGTATGGATTTAATCTTTTGACTCCTCTTGATTTGTTGCCTTTGCCTAACATTTCTATGTTTAAGCATAAGGAAGCACAGGCTAAAGCAGAATATGTGAAGAAGCTGCATGAGCAAGTAAAAACTCAAATTGAAAAGAAGAATGAGAGCTACGCGAGGCAAGCTAACAAGGGTAGGAAAAAGGTGGTGTTCCAACCTGGTGATTGGGTTTGGGTACACATGAGAAAGGAAAGGTTTCCTGAACAAAGAAAGTCTAAACTTCAACCTAGAGGAGATGGGTCATTCCAAGTCTTAGAGAAGATCAATGATAATGCTTATAAGATTGATCTACCAGGAGAGTATAATGTAAGTTCCTCTTTTAATGTTGCTAACTTGACTCCTTTTGATGCAGGAGATGAATTCATAGATTTGAGGACAAATGCTGCCCAAGAAGGAGGGAATGATGTGGACATAAAGGCCCAAGCCCATAACGAGAAGGATCAAGACCAAGATCCAATCCAAGACTTAGGTGGACTTATGACAAGAGGCAGGCTCAAAAAAACACAAGAGGCATTGCAATACAAAGTGACCAATTTGCTAAAGGCCCAACTATTAAAAGCTCTAAACATGGAGGAGTCTAGCCCTGTCACATGCATAAAATGTTTGGAGAGTTAGGAGGCCCAACTAAAAGATTTAGTTTTTATTATTATTATTATTTTATTTGCTACAGTGGGGATTTGAACCCAATACCCAAAACTTATAATGTCTTCACTGAACCATCTGAACAACTTAACTTTGCTTGGGATATTAGGATTTTAATTTATCTTTATTTCCTGCAATGAGACAAACTCATAAACTTAAGTTGTATTAAACATTTGAAAATTCAGAAGGAACGTACGTAATATTCATATTACTTTTTGAGTTGTTGCTCTGCTAGGGTTCTTCCTTGCATCACTTGATCTTATCAAGAATTATTCGATTCTTGTGGCGATCCTTCTTGGCTTATCAAATATTCTTATTTGTGGCGCCTACGGTATCTTTTATGTTTTTCTGTTTTCTATTTCCAATCAAATCAACTCTTAAAACCTATCCCTAAATTGTTTCCCTTCTATTCGAGTGTCGTCAGGTCATGAGCAATGTCTTCAAGCGTAATACTTCTTCACCGCATCTAAATTGACTGGGTTTTGAAATTCTTCTCCATCCATGTTGGTGAGGATAAGAGCTCCTCCTGAGAAGGCTCGCTTGACCACAAAGGGTCCCTAATAATTTGCCACCCATTTTCCAATTTTTTCCTTATGGGCTGGAAACAGTTTCTTTATCACTAGATCCCCCTCGTGATAAGTGTGGGGTTTGACCATTTTGTCGTAAGCCCTTTTGATTTTCTTTTGGTAGGCTTGTCCATGACATATGACACCCAATCGTCTTTCTTTGATTAGGTTCAACTGATCGTATCAATTTTGGACCCATTCTGCTTCTGTCAACTTTGCTTCCATAATAACTCGCAGGGAGGGTATTTCGACTTCCACTGGTAGTACGACCTCCATGCCATATACGAGGGAAAAAGGAATGGCTCCTGTGGAGGTCCGTACGGAAGTTTGGTATCCGTGCAGGGCAAAGGGTAACATTTCGTGCCAATCTTTATATGTTATTGCCATCTTTTGGATGATTTTCTTGATGTTCTTGTTGATCGCCTTTACTGCACCGTTAATTTTGGGTCGGTATGGAGAGGAATTGTGATGTTAAATTTTGAAATCTTGTCATAATTCTTCCATCATCTTATTGTTTAGATTGGTCCCATAATAAGTAATGAGACGATGAGGGATATCATACCGACACAGGATATTCTTCTTGACGAAGGTGGTCACTACTTTCTTGGTCACATGTGCATAGGATGTTGCTTCTACCCACTTGGTAAAGTAATCAATTGCCACCAAAATGAAACGATGACCATTGGACGCTTTGGGCTCGATGGGTCCAATAACATCCATGCCCCACATGGAGAACGGCCATGGCGTAGTCAAGACGTTGAGAGGTGCTGGTGGGACATGAACATTGTCGGCGTAGACCTGACACTAGGGACACTTTTTAACGTATTGATGACAATCACCTTCCATTGTGGACCAGAAGTATCCCACCCTTAGGATCTTCTTTGCCATGACATGTCCTGGTATGTGGGTTCTAAAGACTCCTTCATGAATTTCCTTAATTAAGGTTTGAGCCTATTTGTGGTCCACACACCTCAATAAGCTGGAGTCAAAATTTTTCTTATAAAGGATTCTTCCGATCAACGTGAACCCTACGAATCTCTTTCGAATGGTCCTTTTGTCATTATCGTTAATTCCCTCGGGGTATTCACCCTTCATGAGGATAAATAGTATCTCACGTTCTTGATCTAAGGCAAACATAGATGACAAAGTAGCGAGGGCATCTGCGAACTGATTGTCTTCCTGAGGGATGTACTCGAAAGTGACATTTTCCATCCTTGAAATCATATTTCGGATGTACTCTAGATATGGGATCAATTTGGAATTTTGGTTTCCCATTCCTTGAGTTGGTAGATAACAAGGGATGAGTCACCGAAAACTTTGAGTTTGGTCACCCCATGATCTAGAGTTGTTTGGAATCCCAGGGCGCAGGCTTCATACCCAGCCATGTTATTGGTGCAATTGAAATTTAGCCTGGTTGTTACCGAGATATACTTCTTTTCAGGGGATATTAAAATAACTCCCATCCCATGTCCAAGCATGTTCGAGGATCTGTCGAAGAACATAGTCCATGCATCATCTTCGGGTTCTTCATGTTGGATATGCATGATGTGTTCATCTGGAAAATCATCTTATAGGGATTGATATTCGTTTGTTGATCTGTGTGCTAGGTAGTCTGCTAGGGGACTACCTTTGATAGCTTTTTGGGTGACATAGACGATGTCAAATTCCGAAAGGAGTACTTTCCACCTAGCTATTCTTCTAGTTAGGACGGGTTTTTCAAACAGGTATTTGATTGGATCCATTTTGGAAATCAACCAGGTCGTATGTCTAATCATATACTGTTTGAGACGTTGAGTTGCCCACACCAATGCACAACATGTTTTTTCGAGTGATGTATAATGGATCTCATAGTCTAGGAATTTTTTACTGAGGAAGTATATGGCTTGTTCTTTCTTTCCCGTATCATCCTGTTGACTGAGCACACATCTCATAGATTCATCGAGTACTGATAACTAAAGAATCAGAGGTTTTCTTTCAACGGGAGGCACCAGTACCAGTTGATTGGTTAAACACAACTTAATTTTCTCAAAAGCTTGTTGGCAATCCTCATTCCAAACTGTTGGTTGGTTTTTGCGCAATAGTTTGAAGATAGGTGCACATTTGTCTGTGAGTTGTGCGATGAACCTTGCTATGTAGTTAATCCGGCCAAGAAATCCTCTGATCTCCTTTTTCAGTTTTCGGGGGGGCATTCCTAAAATTGCCTTTGTTTTGTCGGGGTCTACCTTGTCACCGCCGCCAAAACGAGGCGGTCGGAGCGACGCGATGGTTTTGACTTTCCAATTTTCGCGTTTTTATGGGTGTGGTTACAACGCCTTTAGGTTGTCCGATAACCGGGCTGAACCTAGAGGCGAGGTTTTCGAAAAAGTGTTCTTGGATTGTCCGATAACCGGGCTAACTCAAGAACTAATTTTGAAGGGTTCTTATGGAATCGCCACCGATGTTTTTACCGGAAACATCGAAAAAGGAGTAAAAAGGCGTTGGTTTTCGAAAACCAACTTTGGTCGTTAAAACAAGAGTTTAGGTAAGGGAGTTAGTTACGTGTAAGGGAAGTGTTAGTTCCCTTACGACGCCCCTTTCGGGTTCCCTATGATAGGCCAGCTATTTAATAAAGAAACTTTGTGAAAAGACGCTTTTACCCTTTTATTTACGGAATTAAAAGAATGACTACATGGCCCTAATATCTATTACGCAATTTAATCATAAAAGTAAAGATAATAAAGAGAGGGAGAGAAAGAAGAAACCTCCGAAGCAAGCTCTTTGATTAATTTCTTGAAAACTAGGGTGTGTTTTGGCAGCCCTTCGCTCTTTACAACGCCATAAAAAACTCTCAGAAACGCTATAAAATCTCTAAGAAACTCTCAGAAACTCTGGAAATGCTTCAGAGGGGTTCTACTAGGAAGAGAATTTGAAGAGGTTACAAGAGGGAAAGTTGAAGAAATGTGTGAAATGAGGGGGGGAAGCACTGCTATTTATAGGGATTCGCGCCTGTCAGGTCGAGACGACCGTCTCGCCCAACGAGAGGGGGGTCTTGCCATTCGCAGGTGGCGAGATGGTCGTCTCGCTAAACGAGACGGCAGTCTCGACCTGCAGGAATGGCGAGACGGCGGTCTCGAAAAGCGAGACGGCGATGTCGATCCCTGAAGGCAAAAATCCTTATTTTAATGCAGAAAATCCCTCCTATCCTAGTAGGGGGCCTAATAGTCTCTCCTAATGGCTTCTTAGGCTTCATCCATCTTTAAAAAGGAGGTCTTGTGGTCTTATTACGAGGCCGAGCAAGATTAGGGGTCTACAACTGCCCCCCTTTACCCGACTAGTCGACTACTGGCTTGTTGTGCTAAGAAGATCGACTGGAGGGTAAAGGAGTTGACCCTCCTGCCCGGTTGCCCTTTAGATGTCCCATCTTTGCGGCGGTTGATCTTCTAGGGAAAAAGTACGTTGTGCGCCTCCGGGATGCTCCTTCTGACGGTAGTTGGTCCCTTCGGCTGATGAGTATGAACCCCCATCTAGTTTGACGAGTATGAACCCCCGCCTGGTAAGCCCCCTTTTGTAAGGCTTGATGAGTATACACCCCCATCTGGTGTCTGACGAGTATGAACCCCCGTCCAGTAAGCCCCCTTTTGTGAGGCTTGATGAGTATACACCCCCATCTGGTGTTGTGCCTCTGGATGCTCCTTCTGACGATAGCTGACCCTTTGGATGTGGTGGCGGCTTACTACTCTAGCTCATGCGCCGTGTGTTGAGATGTGTTCTCTTGTCCTTGTCTTTTCTGAGAGTGGTCGTTCGGTCTGTGCCAGGGATTCTGTTGGTGTTCATCCAACTTATTGGTTGTTGGGGATTCTTTGATTTTGATCTTTTGGTGGTGGTCATCCGACTTTGCTTGTTGTCGGGTAGTCTTGTTTTCTTTGTTTGGCTCTTGCTTGATTGCCGAAAGATTGTTGGTCAAGACGCTTGATTTGTTTTAATCCTGCCTTTTTCCGCGGCTTTATCTGTTTTTTCTCGCGATTTTGGATTTTGGCTTTTTTGAGCGTACGTCTTTTTACTCTTAGTTTATTTTTTGTTACGTTGACTCTTTTTGAAAGGGAGAGCAAAATGCACGAAATGAAATTTTATTTATGATACAAATTTATTAAAACAGTTTTATTTTCTAAGCCCTATCCCTAAGACGGAGGACTCAAGTCTGGAGACGATCCATAAGAGGGGAACTGTTGATACAGATGTCTTCGAAATTCTGCTTGATCCCGGGCTTCGTCGCGGTACTCCTGCCGGAAAGCCGACAGGTCCTGCCTTATTCCCTCTTGGTATTGGTTTAATGTCTCGAATCTCGTGTTGAAGACATCCTGTCTTAGAGACATCTGCTTTTGTCTCATAGACATCTGGTCGAATTGCTGGCGCAAATCATAGATGTTGCGATTGATGCCAGCAAAATCGTCCGTGTACTGTTGTTGTTGTTGTTGCTGTTGTTGTTGGAACTCGGGAGGTGTCGAGAGATCGTGCATTGCTACGAGATCCCGGAGATCCAAAGATATATCCAATGAGGGGTGGAGGATCAACCGGGTCCCTTGGCGTAGCAGCATCCCCATGCTGACTAGGACCGAGCCGTTGATAGTCTCGGGTCGGAGGTTGGATGCCAGTTCCTCCCTGCCACTGCACCCCCATTTTTCTGCCAGGGGGGTAATGAGGGGAGCCATGAGGACGGCTCCCACGGGCCGGCTCCCGAAGTCCTTGAGGGCCTTCAGAACGAAATAACCAGGGTTGCACCGACGCCTCTGGCTCATGCAGTAGAGAACGAAGAGGTCCGGGAGGGTAACTTTACCCTGGCTTTCTTTCTGCCCGTGGACAGTCCCAGCCAACAGCTTGTGGCAGATGCGGAGGGCGGGGGGAAGTGCAGAGCCCTTCATCAGTGTGAGCAAAGTATGCACCCCAGTCAGCTCTTCCCACATCTCGCCAGCGGTGAGGTTGGTGGGGCGTGCGCAGATGGCATCCTGGTAGTCCCGAGTCAGCACGTCCTTGGGCTGGACGAATCCAATGGTCACATTGAATTCGTCCAGGGTGGTGGTCCGGTACATCCCACCCATGAAGTACGTCACCATTTTTGTTGGTGACAGACCCGGTACCATGGAGGGGTCCTCGGCGTAGGAGATGGAGGCGAGGAACTCTAACATCGCCTGAGGGTAGACATGGGTAGGTGAAGGCTGAAGGAGGAAGCGCCACCCTATGATGTCGATGTTGGCGCGAACATCATCTTCCCACCCGAATTCGGCGAGGATGCTGAAATCCAACCTTAGCATGGGGTGCCATGTATACCCCTGGATGTGCTCTAAGCGAGCTTGGTGCAGTGGTGAAAGCTGCGTGGGGTCTTGCAAAGCGGGAGCTGAGGAGCTGCTAGGGCCGACAGAGCATCTTCTCTTCCTAGACTGATCTCCACGGTGCATTTTGACAATAGGGTGCTTGAGAATGAGAGAATGGAGGGTTGGAGTGCAAGAGGAGGTGTGGAGACCCCCTCCTAGGCCCTCTATTTATAGAAAATTTTTTGGATTCAGGACCGCCGTCTGGGATGTCGAGACGGCGGTCTCGATTTTGCGCAATCCGGGATGACCGTCTGGAGCCTCGAGACGGTGGTCTCGACTTTGGCCTTAAGCGAGACGACCGTCTCGATTCTGAGAGATTTTTTTTTTGAAGAAAATAGGACCTGGTTCAAAAACATTTTATGCATGCAATGTTTTCATGTTTGATGTCCTATAATGCCTATTTCATTTAGTTTTTCAGAAGGATTTAACTGACGTGTCTTGTAGCGGCAAGTATCCTCTGATCTGCGTTCTTGTATTTGGCTGTACCATTCCGAACTTCTTGTGACCGAGGAATAATTTGATTTTTCTTTCTTTCTTTTTCTTTGCTCCTTTTTTTTTTCTTTTTTTTTGTAGAGCACACTTTGCCATGTTAATGTCCCTTTTTCTTCACTTTAGGGATTTCAATCCTCTTGTTGACTATACGCCTCCGTATTCCCAAATTAATTGTTAGAATATTATTGTGAGGGTCAAGAGAAAAGAAGTAAGAGGGCAAATTTAATGGCTTGTGTTTTAGAAGGTTAATTTTTATTTAGAAAAAAGGTTTTTGTAAGAATGGTTGGGCAAGGTTAGGCTTAGGTGTTTAAGCTTTTGTCTAAGCAAATGTTTCCCCTTTTTGTATTTGCGCCTTAGCTTATTTCCATCGCTTTTTATGGCTAGCTGATTTCCCTAGATCGCCCTTTGGGTTTTCGAACTAGGATATTGTGTTTTGGCCCTATCTTTTGTCTAGGTTCCTTCTTTTTGTTTTTGTTTAGGGAATCCTAGTAGACCTTATTTTGTAACCCTAACTTCTGCCTAGGCTACCCTTTATTTTTGTTCGGGTATCCTACCGAGTTAACCCTATCTTTTGCGTAGCCCCCTTAATGGGTTTCCTATCGGGTATTTTGCCCCCTTTTTTTTTTGCCTTTGGCTTCTATTGGGCTTTTTCTTTTTTGTACTTATTTCTTTTTCACAATATTGGTGAAGCATGAGTTTCTTTATGGTGAGGTAAAGCCTTATTTTGTGCTTCTAATCAACTAGCTTGACTATAATGGCAATGGCAAATTTTGGTTATTTGGATGCGCTTTTTATTCTTCTTCCTCTTTTTTTTCGTTTACTTAGACAAGGTTATAGTGAGGTCTAGTCATGAAATAATAAGAAGAGAAGCAAATAGTAAGAAGTGTATTCTTTACTAATTACTAAGGGAATATGTGCCCTAAAATGCCCAGGGGTCGGGCTAGCCCCGGGGGATAATCTCTAACAATCATGGGGTTTACATCCCTTAAGTGAAGAAAAAGATCTCCTAATGATTAGGGTAGCTCTTGACGCTTGCATCCCTCCGCTTTGGAATATTTGCTTGAGTGTGCGGAGGGGAGACTTCCCTTTTCTTCCTTCTACTCGGCCCTTAGTAGGGTCATATCCTAGGCCACACTTGAAAGGATTATCTTTGAATTCCGGGGGTTCCCTCATGCCTTGGGAATCTGCCCCCAGTCCTTGGCCAGGATGGTAACTATGCTTCATCATCATGCGGGCTACCTTCGTGTTTTTGGGAAGTCTTTCTACGTTGGCAATTTCGAGTGCTTGAAAAGATGTTTCAAGGGCCTCTTCAGCCGCATCCACATAAGGTTGGGTCGACGGTCCACTGATCAAGATATCATCTTCTGCTTGGACCGTGACTAATTTGTCATCCACTATGAATTTGACTTTTTGGTGGAGCGTTGACGGTACTGCCTTAGCGTCATGAATCCAAGGCCTGCCGAGGAGACAACTGTATGCCAGAGTAATATCCATTACATGGAAATCGACGTTGAAGATAGTGGGTCCAACTTGAATTGGCAAATTAACTTCTTCCACTACTTCTCGTTTTGATCCGTCGAAGGCTCGAACGATAGTGCTGCTTGGGCGTAGACGGGTTCCTTGGATAGTCAACTTGTTTAGTGTGCACTTGGGCATCACGTTCAAGGACGACCCGTTATCCACAAGAACTTTGGCGATAAGGTACTCCTTGCACTAGATGGAAATGTCCAAGGGCTTGTTGTGGTTTGATCCCTCGAGGGGGAGTTCTTCCTCTGTGAAGGTGAGGTGACCGCTCGCCATAATGTGACTGACGATCCTCTCAACCTTTTCTTGGGATATGGAGTGAGGCACATGCGCTTCGCTCAAGACCTTCATCAGGACATTTCTGTGCAGTTCTGAGCTCATCATTAGAGATAACAAGGTTATCTTTGCAGGTGTATGATTGAGCTGGTCAATAATGAAATACTCGCTTTGCCTTATAAACTGGAGTAATTCCTCTGTCTCCTCCTTGGATTCTTTATTTTCTTTTTCTTCGGTCTTTTTATTTTTTCCTTTATTCTTGGGGACATCTTCTTGTAAGTCCTTGGGGTAATAGACTCTTCCACTTCTAGTCATGCCCCCGATGCCGGCTATGTTCGAGATATCCTCCTTTATTGGTGAAGATTCCCCATATATCCACGGTACAACTTTATTTGACTCGTAGGGGAAAGGACGTGGCATAAATAGTCGCACTGGTGTCCTTGCCCCCTCTTCCTTATTTTTGAGGACCAACGGTCAAGGATTATTGTCCTCTTGTGACGGGTCAACCGTTGGGGAAAACTTGATTAAGAGTGGCTTTCTTTCCATTCTTCTGATTTTGGAAGACGTGTTAGTTAATCCTTCCTTTTTATTATCTTATTTATTAAGAGTGAAGGAGGAGAAATTAAATATGCAAATGAATGATATGCATGCAAGTAGACAATTGTTGAATAAAGAAAAATTTCATTTATCCGTAGAAGGTGTACATTCCCCTATTCCATACTACGAAGCAACTTTTGACAGAAACGGAAAAGCCTAAAGAAACCCACAGGCGGGTCTTGATCTCTATGTAATTCCCTTTCGGCTTCCCGGACGTGACTGTAGACCCCAAATCTTGCCCGGTCTCACAATAAAGATCAGAAGACCTCCTTTTCAAAGATGGGCGAAGCCTAAGAAGCCACTAGGAGAGACTATTAGGCCCCATACTAGGATAGGAGGGATTTTTGGCACAAAAATAAGGATTTTCACCTTTTGGAGTCGAGACCGCCATCTCGGATTCGAGACCGCCATCTCACCTTGCACAAGTGGCGAGACCGCCGTCCCGTTTGGCGAGACGACCGTCTCGCCACCTGCGAAAGGTGAGACCGCCATCTCGTTTGGCAAGACCGCCGTCTCGCAATTCCTGCAAGGCGAGATGGCTGTCTGGAATGTCGAGACGGTCGTCTCAACCTTGTCAGACGAGACGGCCGTCTCGACCTGACAGGCACGAATCCCTATAAATAGGGCCTCCCTTCCCCTCATTTCACACAACTTTCTCACTCTCTCTCTAGTCACATCAATAGTTTCTCTCTCTAGAATCCCTCCGACGCATTTCCGGAGCTTCTGAGTGTCTTTAGAGTGTTTTTAGAGCGTTTTGAGAGGTTTTCCGACGCCGTGTAGAGTGAAGGGCTGCCGCAAAACACCCTATTTACAAAAATTAATAGAAAGCTAGCTTCAGAGGTTCCTACTTTCTCTCTCTATCTTTTACCGCATTATTTAAATTACGCAATAGACATTAGGGCCATGTAGTCGTAATCTTTAAATTCCGCAAAATAAAAGGGCAAAAGCGTATTTTTCCGGTTTATTTATTAACAGAAAAGCTGGCCTGTCATAGGGAACCCGAAAGGGGCGTCGTAAAGGAACTAACACTTCCTTTACACGTAATTAACTCCCTTACCCAACTCTGGTTCTAATGACCAAAGTTGGTTTTTCGAAAACCAACGCCTTTTAAACCCCTTTTCCGATGTTTTCGGTAAAAACATCGGTGGCGACTCCAAAGAACCCTTCAAAACTAGCTCTTGGATTAGCCCGGTTATCGGACAATCCAAGAGCACCTTTTCGAAAATCTTGGCGCTATGTTCAGCCCGGTTATCGGACAACCTAAAGGCGTTGTAACCACACCAATAAAAACACGAAAAACAAGAGAGTTAGAAACCATCGCGTCGCTCCGACCGCCCTCATTTTGACGGCGGCGACAGATGGCGACTCCGCTGGGGAAGCCTAGAGAGTTGATCCCATTTAGTGATGGGCCAACTTAAAAAATAAATAAACCAAGAAAATAATGCTTTTGCCCTTACCTTGTATTATAACATGTTTTATTGCTTGGCTTTAAATAACTGTTGTCTGTTTATACTTCCGCAATTGTTTGAAATACAAATTGTACACAAACCCTTGCACACAACAGTTCCCTCTATACCCGGGGGCAAGTGAGAAAACCATAGGGAGTGGGTGGCAGGTACGGTTCGCTATAGTGATGGCCTTGTGCCCACCGGTGTGATCGGAAACCACCACTCAAGGTGATAACCTTCCTCTTTTGGCACAAAGACTGACTATGGCCTTAGTGCTAAGCATGGTCGGAAGGCTGGAGAGTGGGGACCCTATAATGGGGGCACCTTGGGGGCCTTAGCCTTGGTGAGGACAGTTAGAACCTACCTTCGCCGAAGCACTTTTCTGCAGGAAAACCCTACCTCGTGATTAAAATGACTTCTCGCCTGTTCGTGGATGATCGAATTGTGTGTGCATATGTTTCTTGCATTTGTATGTTGCATAGCATAACCAAACAACAGAAGAAAATCACAAAAAACATTTTCGCAATAAACACCCTTATCTCGGACAGTCTGCCTTTTAGCTAGCCTGGTTTCAGGTTCTTTGTAAGTTAAGTAGCCACGCAGTTCCGATAGAAGAGATAAGGGACGCTAACTATTCTTTCGCATAAAGCCGCATTTTATCTCAGACAGTCTGCCTTTTAGCTAGCCTGGTTTCAGGTTCTTTATAAGCTAAGTAGCCACGCAGTTCCGACAGAAGAGATAAAAGGCTATAAAAAAAAAACAAATAAAAATAAAATACTAAATAAAATCTTTTTTTTTTTAAATAAATGGGACCTGATTCATGAATATCCTAAATCATCCATATAGGTAGTTTATTTTCAAAAAAATACGCAAATATCATACAAAACATGATAAACAGAAAATAAACACTCACATTCATTCAAATAAGCATCATTTTCATAAAACATGCATTTTGGTTTTAGAAAATGGAGGGGACTAGTAGACAATTGAAGAAGGTGGATATTCCTCGATACCATACTGAGAAGTTGGAACGGCTTTGCGCGGTAATGCCACCAGAGGTCCGCGCCGATTTTGAAAAATCCTATGGACGGATTCTCAACCTGCTAAAGATCTGTGTCGATCAAGTGTTCCTCAGGGTATTAATTCACTTCTGGAGCTCCAGTCTGCGATGCTTTGAATTTTCGCAGTTCGATATGGTGCCAACCTTGGAGGAGTATGAGATTATGTTGAAATGGCCTAAATCAGCTGGGGTCCATATCCGCCACGGGGCATATACTCCTGCAGCACAAGTCGCTGCCATCATCCAACTGCCTTTCCGGCAGACTACCCTGATAGGAAAAGGGAACATCCAGGGTTGGAAAGTCTCGATGTTAGAAGACCACCTGTCCAACTTGGCTGAAAGGACAGAATGGGTCGCCTTCAACAAAACCTTGGCTTTAATCATTTTTGGAACGATCTTGTTTCCCTTCCACCTCGACACAGTGGATCAAGCCGCTATGGACGCCTTCTTCGCCTGAGACATGAACTCGAAGAGTCCCTTGCCTGCCATTCTTGCTGACACCTTGCTCTCGGTGGAATTTTGCCGCCAGAAGCAAGGAAAAACGCTTCGCTGCTGCTCTTCACTGCTATTCGTGTGGAGCGCTACACACCTTTACGCCTCCAGTCACATGGGGATATTCCCTGATCCTTTAAGGAGCTTCTCCAAAATCCCTCTCCAACGATGCTTAACTTCAGAATGGAGGGACGAGTTGGAACAAAAGGACGCCAACAGTTTATCCTGGGTCTGCCCTTGGTTCCGACCTGGCCCAATCCTCATCAGATGTGGAGACTACCCGAACGTACCCTTGATAGGACTCAGGAGTTGCATAGCCTACTCACCTAGAGTAGCTTTGAGACAGCTCATGAGGACTCAGACTACCATCTCTCGGGAGGAACTCGGAGGACTGTGTTTCTTCGGAGACCCATGCACAATCGCCAACTCGCTAGCTGTGAAAAGAGCATGGGAGAAACCAGTCTATATGGGAGATAGAGAGATAGGAAAAGCTCGAGTGACTGTCTCCAGTGACTACGAGGTGTGGAGACAAAGAAGAGGGATGTCTCAACCATCCACCACACTCATTACAAGCGCCAATAGTGAAGAGCTGCAGGCTCAAGTCGACGCCTTGACCTAGAGGATAGAAATCATGGGAGCCCAGATGAGGGCCCTTGAAGAAAGAGAGCAGGAATCTTTCCTCACCACAGACGGTCTGCAGAGGCAATGCAAGAAAAAGGATCATGAAATAGAGCACCTCAAGGACCAATGTGCTGACTCCAACGAGCAAGCTATCCGAGCATCCAAAACTGCCAGAACCAGCTCGGATAGTCAACTTCAAGAAATAACCGCCAAGTCAGCACACCTTGAGGCCGAATCAGCAAAACAGGCTCAGACGATCAAGGAGTTATTGCAAGAACTCACCAAGACTCGGTCAGACATACGCCAAGAGCGAGAGGCCAACCGGAGACTCAACAAAAGTCTCGCTGAGCTACGCTGCAAAGAAAGAGATGGGCTAGCTCAGTACGGCCAAGTACTACAAGAAAAGGACCGAGCCCTTGCAAAACTCGATGAACTGTAAGCCTTGGTCGTCCATCAAGAGGCGAAGATCAAAGAGGCTCAAAAATACAGTGAAGACATGAGCCAGGCGGTCCAAAAGCAAAGCGAAGCACTTGCTCGCCACGTCCGGGAAGCCGAAAGAGAATTACATAGAGATCAAGACCCGCCTGTGGGTTTCTTAAGGCTTTTCTGTTTTTGCCAAAAGTTGCTTCGTAGTATGGAGTAGGGGAATGTACACCTTCTAAATGGATAAATGAAAATTTTCTTTTATTCTACAATTGTCTACTTGCATGCATATCATTCATTTGCATATTTAATTTCCCCTCCTTCACGCGTAATAAATAAGATAATTAAAAGGAAGGATTAACTGACACGTCTTCCAAATCAGAAGAATGGAGAGAAGGCCACTCCTAATAAAGCTTTCCCCAATGGTCGACTCACCGCAAGAGGATAATAAGCCTCGACCGTTGGTCCTTAAGAATAAGGAAGAGGGGGCAAGGACTCCAGTGCGACTATTTATGCCACGTCCTTTCCCCTACGAATCAAATAAAGTTGTACCGTGGAGATATGGAGAATCTTCACCAATAAAGGAAGAAATAACGAATATAGTCGGCATCGGGGGCATGACTAGAAGTGGAAGAGTCTACTCCCCCAAGGACTCGCAAGAAGACGTCCTCAGAAATAAAGGAAAAAATAAAAAGACCGAAGAAGAAAAAGAAAATAAGGAATCCAAGGAGGAGACAGAGGAATTACTCCAGTTTATAAGGCAAAGCGAGTATTCCATTATAGACCAGCTCAATCGCACACCTGCAAAGATAACGTTATTATCTTTAATATTGAGCTCGGAACCGCATAGAAATGCCCTGCTGAAGGTCTTGAGCGAGGCGCATGTACCTCATACCATATCCCAAGAAAAGGTTGAGAGGATCGTCGGTCACATCATGGCAAGCGATCACCTCACCTTCACAGAGGAAGAACTCCCCCTCGAGGGGTCAAACCATAACAAGCCCTTGCACATCTCAATCAAGTGCAAGGAGTACCTCATTGCCAAAGTTCTTGTGGATAACGGGTCATCCTTGAACGTGATGCCCAAGTGCACACTAGACAAGTTGACTATACAAGGAACCCGTCTGCGCCCAAGCAGCACCATCGTTCGAGCCTTCGACAATCAAAACGAGAGGTAGTGGGAGAAGTTAATTTGCCAATCCAAGTTGGACCCACTATCTTCAACGTTGATTTCCATATAATAGATATTACTCCAGCGTATAGCTGTCTCCTCGGCAGGCCTTGGATTCATGACGCAAAGGCAGTACCTTCAACGCTCCACCAAAAAGTCAAGTTCATAGTGGATGACAAATTGGTCACGGTCCAAGCAGAAGACGACATTTTGATTAATGGACCGTCTACCCAACCTTATGTGGATGCGGCTGAAGAGCGACTTCCCAAAAACGTAAAGGTAGCCCACATGATGATGAAGCATGGCTACCATCCTGGCCAAGGACTGGGGGCAGATTCCCAAGGCATAAGGGAACCCTTAGAATTTCAAGACAATCCTTACAAGCATGGCCTAGGATATGATCCTACTAAGGGTCGAGCGCAAAGAAGAAAAGGGAAGTCTCCCCTCCGCACACTCAAGCAAATTTTCCGAAGTGGGGGAGTGCAAGCGTCAAGAGCTACCCTAGTCATTAGGAGAACTTTTTCTTCATTTAAGGGATGTAAACCCCATGATTGTTAGAGACTATCCCCCGGGGCTAGCCCGACCCCTGGGCATTTTAGGGCACATATTCCCTTATTAATTAATAAAGAATACTTCTTACAATTTGCTTCTCTTCTCTCTATTTCTGACTAGACCACATAAATAACCCTGTCTAAGTGAACAAAAAAAGAAGAAGAATAAAAAGCGCATTGAAATAATCAACGTTTACCATTGCTATTGCCATCAAGCTAGTTGATTAGAAACACTAAAAATAAGACTTTACCTCACCCATAAAGAAAGTCATGCTTCGCCGATATTGTGAATGAAAAATAAAGACAAAAAAAAGGAGCCCATAGAAGCCAAATGCCAAAAAGAAAAAGGGCAGAATACCCCGTAGGAAACCCACAAAGGGGGCTACGCAAAATTTAGGGTCAACCCGGTAGGATACCCAAACAATAATAAAGGGTACCCTAGGCAAAAGTTAGGGTTACAAAATAAGGTCCGTTAGGATTCCCTAAAAATACCAAAAGAAGGAACCTAGACAAAAGTTAGGACCAAAACACAATATCCTAGTTCGAAAACCCAAAGGGCGATCTAGGTAAATCAGCTAGCCATTAAAAGCAATGGAAATAGAACTAAAAGGCGCAAGTACAAAGAAGGAAAAAACGTCTGGTTAGACGAAACCTAAACACCTAAGCCTAACCCTAGCCAACCATGCATACAAAAACCATTTTCTAAATAAAATCAACCTTCTAAAACACAAGCCATTGATTTTACCTCTTTACGTCTTTTCTCTTGACCCTCACAACAATATTCTAATAATTAATTTGGGAATATGGAGGCGTATAGTCAACAAGAGGATTGAAACCCCTAGAGTGGAGAAAAAGAGACACTACATGGCAAAGAGTGCTCTACAAAAAAGAAGAAGAAAAAAAAATAGAAAAAAGAAAGAAATTATCCTTCGGTCACAAGAAGTTTGGCATGGTACAGCCAAGAGTAAGCACGGCAGATCGGAGGGCACTCAACGCAACAAGACACGTCAGTTAAACCCTTCTAAAAACTAACTAAAGTAGGCATTATAGGACATCAAACATAAAAGCATTTCATGCATAAGATGTTTTTGAACCAGGTCCTATTTTCTTATTCCAAAAAAAAAAAAAAAAAAAAAAAAACCGAAAATTTGAGACGGCCGTCTGGGATTTCCAAACCGCCGTCTCGATCCTTAACGAAATCGAGACCGTCGTCTCGACCTACGAGACCGCCGTCTCGACTTAGGTAAAATCGAGACCGCCGTCTCGTTTGAACCCAAAGTCGAGACCGCCATCTCGAGAACCCAGACGGCTGTCTCGACCTGCAAAAAATTAAGACCGTCGTCTCGACTTCCCAGACGGTGGTCTCGATCCGGATTTTTCCCCTATATATAGGGGTGCGATGGGGGGGGGGGGTTCTTCACAACTCTCTGCACTCCAGAACCCTCCAACTCTCAGATCTACCACTTCCAAGCACTTCCTGGTCAATATGTTCCGTGGAAACCCCTCCAGGAAGAGGAGAGGCACTGCCGGTGCCAGCAGTTCTTCGGCACCAGCCCCTCAAGACCCCACTCGGCTGTCACCGCAGCACCAGGCTCGCCTCGAGCACATCCGGGATTACTCGTGGCACCCCATGTTCAGACTGGACTTCGACATCCTCGCCGAGTTCGGGTGGGAGGAAGATGTCCGGGCCCACATAGACAACATCGGATGGGGCTTCCTGCTGCAGTCTCCACCTACCCACGTGTACCCTCAAGCGGTACTGGAGTTCCTGGCTTCCATCTCCTACGCCAAGGCTCCCTCTATGGTCCCGGGCCTGCCATCTACCAAAATGGTGAATTATTTCATGGGTGGGACATACCAGACTACCACCCTCGACGAATTCAATGTGAGCATTGGGTTCGTCTGGCCCGAGGATGTGCTAACTCAGGAATACCGGGAGGCCATCTGCAGCCGCCCCACCAACCTCACCGCCGCCGAGATGTGGCAAGAGCTCACCAGCGCGCCCACGCTACCCACGCTGATGAAGGGTTCTGCGCTCCCTCCAGCCCTCCGAATTTGCCACAAACTGCTGGCTGGGACTATCCACGGGAGGAAGGAGAGTCAGGGTAAGGTAACCCTCCTAGACCTCTTTGTACTTTATTGCATGAGCCAGAGGCGGCGCTGCAACCCTGGCTTCTTTTTCCTGAGGGCCCTTAAGGACTTCGGGAGCAGACCAGTGGGAGCCGTCCTCGTGGCTCCTCTTATCACTCCCCTAGCAGGAAAATGGGGATGCACTGGCCGAGAAGAACTGGCCCCTAGCCTTCGATCCGAGTCCATCAACGGATCGATCCTGGTCAGCATGAGAATGCTGATGCGCCGAGGGACCCAGTTGGTCCTTCATCCCTCCCTGGACTTCGCGCTGGACCTCCAGGACATTCTGGCGATGCATGACCTCCCCACGCCTCCTGACTTCCAACAGCCACATCAGCACCAACAACCCCCGCAGTACATGGACGATTTTGCTGGCCTGAACCGCAACATCAACGATCTCCGCCAGCAATTCGATCAGATGTCGATGCGGCAAGAGCAGATGTCCCTAAGGCAGGAAGCCTTCGACACCCGGCTGGAGATGATGTACAAATATCAGTAGGGGATGCGGCAAGACTGGACAACCTTCCAGTAAGAATACCATGATGAAGCCCGGGAACAAGTAGAATTTCGGGAACATCTATACCAGCAATTCCCCAACCTTGGATCGTCTCCAGAAGATAGCCCTTAGGGACAGTACTTGTAAAAATAAATGGTTGTAATAGAATTTTCTTATGAATAAAAAATTTTATTTCATGCAAATTTTTGCCATCCTTTCCAAAAGTCGGCGTAACAAAAAAACTAAGAGTAAAAAGACGTATGCTCAAGAAAAAAGCCAAAATCCCACATCATGAGAAAAAAAGAGATAAAACCGTGAGAAAAAGGCAGGATTAAGCCATCACCTCAACCAACAAAATTTCGACTACCAAGCCAGAGTCGAACAACAAACAAAGATTGCCCGACCAGCCAGCAAGAGTAGGGCAATCACCACCAAAAGATCAAAAACAAAGAATCCCCAGCAATCAGCAAAGCTGGATGAACACCAAGTCTCCAGCACAAACTGGACGACAACATCTCCAAAGAAGACCAACAAAAAGTACATCTCAACAAACGGCGCATGGGCCACCTGAACAGTAAGCCGCCACTACCACCAGTCCTACGCAGTGGACTCTACCAGCCAGATAGGGGGTTCATACCTATCAACTTGCGCATGCGATGCGTCTGATCTGCGCTCGAGCCGGATCAGTAAGTCGCAACTACCAGCTTGATGGGGGGGTTCATACCCATCCAGTCCAACACACAGCGGACTGCCACTACCAGCCTGATGGGGGGTTTATACCCATCAACCGAAGGATCGGCTACCGTCAAAAGGAGTATCCTGAGGTTCTACCACGTGTCCACCGAAGGGATCGGCTACCGTCAGAAGGAGTATCCCAAAAGTGCACAAACACAAGTTTTCCCTAGAAGATCAACCGCCGCAAGACGGAGCATCCGAAGGGTAACCGGGCAAGAGGGTCAACTCCTTTACCTTCCTGTCGATCTGTCGGGCACAATAGGCCAACAGTCGACTAGTCAGGTAAAGGGGGGGCAGCTGTAGACCCCAAATCTTGTCCGATCTCACAATAAAGATCAGAAGACCTCCTTTTCAAAGA
The DNA here is from genome assembly GCA_963425845.1 of Sphenostylis stenocarpa. Classification (NCBI taxonomy): domain Eukaryota; kingdom Viridiplantae; phylum Streptophyta; class Magnoliopsida; order Fabales; family Fabaceae; genus Sphenostylis; species Sphenostylis stenocarpa. The sequence goes on along the minus strand of OY731400.1, from coordinate 20,312,251 downwards.
TGGGCGAAGCCTAAGAAGCCACTAGGAGAGACTATTAGGCCCCATACTAGGATAGGAGGGATTTTTGGCACAAAAATAAGGATTTTCGCCTTTTGGGGTCGAGACCGTCGTCTCAGATTCGAGACCACCGTCTCGCCTTGCACAAGTGGCGAGACCGCCGTCCCGTTTGGCGAGACGGTCGTCTCGCCACCTGCGAAAGGCGAGACCGCCGTCTCGCCACCTACGAAAGGCGAGACCGCCGTCTCGCCACCTATGAAAGGCGAGACCGCCGTCTCACCATTCCTGCAAAGCGAGACGGCCGTTTGGAATGTCGAGACGGCCGTCTCGACTTGACAGGCGCGAATCCCTATAAATAGGGCATCCCTTCCCCTCATTTCACACAGCTTTCTCACTCTCTCTCTAGTCACATCAATAGTTTCTCTCTCTAGAATCCCTCCGATGCATTTCCGGAGCTTATGAGTGTCTTTAGAGTGTTTTTAGAGCGTTTCGAGAGGTTTTTCGACGCTGTGTAGAGTGAAGGGCTGCCGCAAAGCACCCTATTTACAAAAATTAATAGAAAGCTAGCTTCGGAGGTTCCTACTTTCTCTCTCTATCTTTTACCGCATTATTTAAATTACGCAATAGACATTAGGGCCATGTAGTCGTAATCTTTAAATTCCGCAAAATAAAAGGGCAAAAACGTATTTTTCTGGTTTATTTATTAACAGAAAAGTTGGCCTGTCATAGGGAACCCGAAAGGGGCGTCGTAAAGGAACTAACACTTCCTTTACACGTAACTAATTCCCTTACCCAACTCTGGTTCTAATGACCAAAGTTGGTTTTTCGAAAACCAACGCCTTTTAAACCCCTTTTCTGATGTTTCCGGTAAAAACATCGGTGGCGACTCTAGAGAACCCTTCAAAACTAGCTCTTGGATTAGCCCGATTATCGGACAATCCAAGAGCACCTTTTCGAAAATCTCGCCCCTAGGTTCAGCCCGGTTATCGGACAACCTAAAGGCGTTGTAACCACACCAATAAAAACGCGAAAAACAAAAGATTCGGAAACCATCACGTCTCTCCGACCGCCCTCGTTTTGATGGCGGCGATAGTGACGAGCAAGTGCTTCGCCTTGCTTCTGAACCGCCTGACTCATATCTTCACTGTACTTTTGAGCCTCTTTGATCTTCGCCTCTTGATGGACGACCAAGGCTTGTAATTCGTCGAGTTTTGCAAGGGCTCAGTCCTTTTCTTGTAGTACTTGGCCGTACTGAGCTAGCCCGTCTCTTTCTTTGCAGCGTAGCTCAGCGAGACTTTTGTTGAGTCTCCGATTGGCCTCTCGCTCTTGGCGTATTTCTGACCGAGTCCTGGTGAGGTCTTGTAACAAGTCCTTGATCGTCTGAGCCTATTTTGCTGATTCGGCCTCAAGGCGTGCTGATTTGGCGGTTATTTCTTGAAGTTTGCTATCCGAGCTGGTTCTAGCAGCTTTGGATGCTCGGATAACTTGCTCATTAGAGTCAGCACACTGATCCTTGAGGCGCTCTATTTCATGATCCTTTTTCTTGCATTGCCTTTGTAGACCATCAATGGTGAGGATAGATTCTTGTTCCCTTTCCTCAAGGGCCCTTATCTGGGCTCCCATGATTTCTATCCTCTAGGTCAAGGCATCGACTTGAGCTTGCATCTCTTCACTATTGGCGCATGTAACGAGTGAGGTGGATGGTTGAGACATCCCTCTTCTTTTTCTCCACACCTCATAGTCACTAGAGATAGCCACTTGAGCTTTTCCTAGCTCTCTATCTCCCATAAAGACTGGTTTCTCCCATGCTCTTCTCACAACTGGTGAGTTAGCAATTGTGCATGGGTCTCCGAAGAAACACAGTCCTCTGAGTTCCCCTCGAGAAATTTTAGTTTGAGTCCTCATGAGTTGTCTCATAGCTACTCTAGGTGAATAGGCTATGCAACCCCTGAGTCCTATCAAGGGTACGTTCGGATAATCCCCACATCTGACGAGGACTGGACCGGGTCGGAACCAAGGGTAGACCCAGGATAAATGGTTGGCGTCCCATTGTTTCAACTCGTCCTTCCATTCTGAGGTTAAGCGTCGTTGGAGAGGGATTTTGGAGATTCTCCTCAAAGGGTCGGGGAACATCCCCATGTGACTAGAGGCGTAAAAATGCGTGATGCCCCACACAAAGAGTAGTGAAGAGCAACAACGAAGTGTTTTTCCTTGCTTCTGGCGGCAGAATTCCATCGAGAGCAAGGTGTCAACAAGAATTGTAGGCAAGGGACTCTTCGAGTTCACGTTCTAGGCGAAGAAGGCGTCCATGACGGCTTGATCCACTGTGTCGATGTGGAAGGGAAACAAGATTGTTCCAAATATGATTAAGGCCAGGGTTTTGTTAAAAGCGACCCATTCTGCCCTTTTAGCCAAATCGAACAGATGGTCTTCTAACATTGAAACTTTCCAACCTTGGATGTTCCCTTTTCCTATCAGGGTAGTTTGCCGGAATGGCAATCAGATGATGGCAGTGACTTGTGCTGCAGGAGTATATGCCCCGTGGTGGATATGGACCCCAGCTGATTTGGGTCATTTCAGCATAGTTTCGTACTACTCCAAGGTGGGCACCATGTCGAACTGCAGGAATTCGAAGCAGCGCAGACTAGAGTTTTAGAAACAAACTAGTACCCTAATGAAAACTTGATCGACACAGATATTCAGCAGGTCGAGGATTCGTCCATAGGATTTTTCGAAGTCAGAGCGGACATTTGATGGCATTGTTGCGCAAAGTCGTTCCAACTTCTCAGTATGGTACCGGGGAATGTCCACTTTCTTCAACTGTCTACTAGTCCCCTCCATTTTCTAAAACCAAAATGCATGCTTTATGAATATGATGCTTATTGTAGGTATGAATGTGAGTGTTTATTTTCCTATTTATCATGTTTTATTTCTACATGATGTATGGTATTTGTGTATATATTTTTTTTTGAAAAAAATAGACTATCTATATGAATGATTTATGAGTATAATGTTTATGAAAAAGGTCCCATTTATTGTTTTGAATTGAATTTTTATTATTTTTATTTTATAGCCTTTTATCTCTTCTGTCGGACTGCATGGCTACTTAGCTTACAAAGAACCTGAAACCAGGATAGCTAAAAGGCAGACTGTCCGAGATAAGGGTGTTTATTGCAAAAAATGTTTTTTTTTGTGATTTTTCTGTTGTTTGGTTATGATATGCAACAAACAAATGCAACAAACAAATGCGCACACAATTCGATCATCCGCAAATAGGCGAGAAGTCGTTTTAATCAGGGGGTAGGGTTTTCCTGCAGAAAAGTACATTGGTGAAGGTAGGTTCTAACTGTTCTCACCAAGGCTAAGGCCCCCAAGGTGCCCCCATTATAGGGTCCCCACTCTCCAGCCTTCCGACCATGCTTAGCACTAAGGCCATAGTCAGTCTTCGTGCCAAAAGAGGAAGGTTATCACCTTGAGTGGTGGTTTCCGATCACACTGGTGGGCACAAGGCCATCACTACAGCGAACCGTACCTACCACCCACTCCCTATGGATTTCTCACTTGCCCCCAGGTATAGAGGGAACTGTTGTGTGCAAAGGATTGTGTACAATTTGTATTTCAAACAATTGCGTAAAATAAACAAACAACAGTTATTAAAGACAAGCATTAAAACATGTTATAATACAAGGTAGGGTAAAAGTGTAATTTCCTGGTTTATTTATTTAAGCTGGCCCATCACTAAATGGGATCAACTCTCTAGGCTTCCCCAGCGGAGTCGCCATCTGTCACCGCCGTCAGAACGAGGCAGTCGAAGCGACACGATGGTTCCAACTTTCCAATTTTTGCGTTTTTATAGGTGTGGTTACAACGCCTTTAGGTTCTCCGATAACTGGGCTGAACCTAGAGGCGAGGTTTTCGAAAAAGTGTTATTGGATTGTCCGATAACTGGGCTAACCCAAGAACTAATTTTGAAGGGTTCTTATGGAGTCACCACCGATGTTTTTACCGGAAACATAAAAAAAGGAATAAAAAGGCGTTGGTTTTCGAAAACCAACTTTGGTCGTTAAAACCAGAGTTTAGGTAAGGGAGTTAGTTACGTGTAAGGGAAGTGTTAGTTCCCTTACGACACCCCTTTCGGGTTCCCTATGATAGGCCAGCTATTTAATAAATAAACTTTGTGAAAAGACGCTTTTACCCTTTTATTTACGGAATTAAAAGAATGACTACATGACCCTAATATCTATTACGCAATTTAATCATAAAAGTAAAGATAATAAAGAGAGGGAGAGAAATAAGAAACCTCCGAAGCAAGCTCTTTGATTAATTTCTTGAAAACTAGGGTGCGTTTTGGCAACCCTTCGCTCTTTACAACGCCAGAAAAAACTCTCGGAAATGCTATAAAATCTCTAAGAAACTCTCAGAAACTCCGGAAATGATTTGGAGGGGTTCTAGGAAGAGAATTTGAAGAGGTTACAAGAGGGAAAGTCGAAGAAATGTGTGAAATGAGGAGGGGGAAGCACTGCTATTTACAGGGATTCGCGTCTGTCAAGTCGAGACGGTCGTCTCGTCTGACAAGGTCGAGACGACCGTCTCGCCATTCGGGACATTCGTCTCGCCTTGTAAAAATGGCGAGAAGGCCATCTCGCTCAACGAGAGGGGGGTCTCGCCATTTGCAGGTGGCGAGACGGCCGTCTCGCCAAACGAGACGGTGGTCTCGACCTGCAGGAATGGCGAGACGGCGGTCTCAATCCCTGAAGGCGAAAATCCTTATTTTAATGCAGAAAATCCCTCCTATCCTAGTATGGGGCCTAATAGTCTCTCCTAATGGCTTCTTAGGCTTCATCCATCTTTAAAAAGGAGGTCTTCTGGTCTTATTACGAGGCCGGGCAAGATTAGGGGTCTACATACCTCTATCCCTTTTTTTGCTGACGATAAACCTAAGGAGTTTACCCGACCGTACTCTAAATGTACACTTAGCTGGGTTTAGTTTTAGTTGGTACTTCCGAAGTCGATCGAATAATTTTCTCAAATATGAAATGTGGTCTATCTCATTTTTGGACTTGGTAATCATGTCATCCACATAAACTTCAATTTCTTTGTGGATCATGTCATGGAATAATGTTACCATGACCCTTTGATAGGTAGCCCCTGCGTTCTTGAGTCCGAAAGGCATGACTCTGTAACAGAACGTTCCCCACGATGTGATGAAGGAAGTTTTTTCCCTATCCTCAACGACCAACTTAATCTGATTGTACCTCGTGTATCCGTCCATGAAGGAATAGAGTGTGTTCGTGGCGGTGTGATCCACCAACATGTCGATGTGTGGTAGGGGAAAATCGTCTTTTGGACTTTCTCGATTTAGATCCCTGTAATCTACACACACTCTGATTTTCCCATTTTTTTTCATGACTGACACGATGTTTGCCAGTCATTCAGGGTATTTGGAAACGATCAGGAAATTAGCATCCAACTGTTTCTATACTTCCTCTTTAATTTTTAAGGACCAGTTGGGTTTCATCCTTCTTAGCTTTTGCTTTATTGGTTGGAAACCCTCTTTCAAAGGTAGTTTATGCTCCACTATGCTTGCATCGAGTCCAGGCATGTCATGGTAAGACCAAGCGAATACGTCCACATATTCTTTCAATAACTGTGTTAACCTTTCCCTAATGTCACTATCAATTTGGGTGCCGATATTTACTTCCTTCTTATCGTCCTTCTGTCCCAAATTGATTGTCTCTGTCTCTTTCTGATAGGGTTGTATGGAGCGAGCTTCTCTTTCTAGCAATCTTTGCATGTCCGGAGAAATGGTCTCCTGCTCACTGTCGGATTCGTCCTATTCGCCTTTGGCTTTCGGATCCCACATAGATTCACCAATCACAGACATGATCATTTGAAGGGTTCTGTTTTAGGTATAGATTTTATTATTCAGTTATTTTGGAAGAATAAAAATAGAAGAGGGAAAAGAATAAATGTGAATATGGATGAAAAATGTCTCATGTATTGAAATAAGGGAATATGTACAAAATGCCCTTTTAATCGATGGTCTCACGGCCACGGGCTGAGACCTCAAGAAATACAAAGAAAGCTTTTAAAAAGAAAAAGAGCCCTAATAGCTAATCCTCCCTATCCAACCCTATCACTCTGCTGGGGGATGGAGAATCAAAGGTGACCCATCCAACATCTATTAACTCCTGGACCTTATATTTTAAGGCCCGACAGTTCTCCACTAAGTGCCCGGGAGCGCCTGAGTGGTTAGCGCATTTCTCATTGGGCTTATACCACTCAGGGTAAGGTGGGTCCACCTTTCTTGGCGGGACGTATGCCAGGTGTCGCCGATGTCAAAACAAGGTGGTCGAAGCGACGCAATGGTTTCGACTTTCCAATTTTCGCGTTTTTTATTGGTGGTTACAACGCCTTTAGGTTGTCCGATAACCGGGCTGAACCTAGGGGCGAGGTTTTCGAAAGGGTGCTCTTGGATTATCCGATAGCCGGGCTAATCCAAGAGCTAGTTTTGCAGGGTTCTCTGGAGTCGCCACCGACGTTTTTACCGGAAACATCGAAAAAGGAATTAAAAGGCGTTGGTTTTCGAAAAACCAACTTTGGTCATTAGAACCAGAGTTGGGTAAGGGAGTTAGTTACGCGTAAAGGAAGTGTTAGTTCCTTTACGACGCCCCTTTCGGGTTCCCTATGATAGGCTAGCTACTTTGGATAAATAAACCAGAAAATACGCTTTTACCCTTTATTTTGCGGAATTTAACGTTATGACTACGTGGCCCTAATTTCTATTGCACAATTAAAATTAAAGCGGTAAAAGGTAAAGGGAGAAAGTAGAAACCTTTGGAGCAAGCTTTCTATTAATTCTTTAAAAATTAGGGTGCTATGCGGCAGCCCTTCACTCTACACAACATCGGAAACCTCTCGAAACGCTAAAAAACACCCTTACAAACGCTCAGAAACTCCGAAAATGCTTCGGAGGGATTCTAGAGAGAGAATCTAGGGATGTGACTAGAGAGAGAGTGAGAGAACTGTGTGGAATGAGGGGAATGAAACCCCTATTTATAGGGATTCGCGCCTGTCAGGTTGAGATGGGTCGTCTCGTCTGACAAGGTCAAGACGGCCGTCTCGCCAAACGAGACAGCCGTCTCTCCTTGCAGGAATGGCGAGACGGCCGTCTCGCCACTTGCGCAAGGCGAGACGGCCGTCTCGACCCTTAAAGGCGAAAATCGTTATTTTTGTGCTAAAAAACCCTTCTATCCTAGTATGGGGCCTAATAGTCTCTCCTAGTGGCTTCTTAGGCTTCGTCCATCTTCGGAAAGGAGGTCTTCTAGTCTTTATTTTGAGGTCGGGCAAGATTGGGGGTCTACAGCTGCCCCCCCTTTACTTGACTAGTCGCCTGTTGGCCTATTGTGCCCGACAGATCGACAGGAAGGTAAAGGAGTTGACCCTCTTGCTCGGTTACCCTTCGGATTCTCCGTCTTGCGGCGGTTGATCTTCTGGGGAAAACTTGTGTTCGTGCACTTCTGGGATACTCCTTCTGACGGTAGTCGATCCCTTCAGTGGACACGTGGTAGAACCTCAGGATACTCCTTCTGACGGTAGCCGATCCTTCGGTTGATGGGTATAAACCCCCCATCAGGCTGGTAGAAGCAATCCACTGTGTGTTGGACTGGATGGGTATGAACCCCCCATCAGGCTGGTAGCTGCAGTCCACTGTGTGTTGGACTGGATGGGTATGAACCCCCCATCAGGCTGGTAGTTGCGACTTACTGACCTTGCTGGGGCGCAGATCAGGTGCACTTGCGTGCGCGGGTTGATAGGTATGAACCCCCTATCAGGCTAGTACGGTCCACTGCGTAGGACCGGTGGTAGTGGCGGCTTACTGTTCAGGTGGCCCATGCGCCGAACGTTGAGGCGTGCTTTCTTTGTGTTGGTCTGCTTTGGAGATGTTTGTCGTTTGGCCTGTGCCGGGAATTTCTGTTGGTGTTCTTCCAGCTTTGTTGGTTGCTGGGGACTCTTTGTTTTTTATCTTGACTTTTTTTGGTGGTGGCCCACTTAGGGATTTTATTGATTGCCTAAAAGTTAGGATTGATTTCGCCTTTTTTTCGCGATTTATCTCTTTTTTATCGCGATTTTGAAATCTGGCTTTTTAATGGGGATAATGCCGTAAGCCTTTTTACTTTTTAGTCTCTTTTTATTACGCTGACTTTTTACCTTCTTTTTTTTGGGGGGGGTCCACTAGGGATGTCGTTTTATTTCTTTAGTGATCCACCAGGGAATTAGTTGACTTCTTGGGGATCTGATTTTTCTTTTCTAGGAATGGAGTCTTGGCTCCTTGATTGATGTTGCTGCGAGTTATAATTGTGAAGCTCTTATTCCACTGGGGATGGGAATTTCTGATTCCTTTTTGTAGATCCACTTGAGGATTTTTATTCGGCCCTCTCTGTCACGGCCTTTTTGGACATCCGCTGGGGATGCAAGGGTTTTCTTTTTTTTTTTGTTGAGCCTTTGATGGTATGGAGATTGGACTCTTTTGACTGTTGATGATGATGGGCTCTTGAAGCCTTTATTCTCCATTGGGGAGTGTGGAGGAGACTTTGGATGAGTGTGCTCGATGACTCATGTGGTGGTAATGTTGAGCCGTGAGGAGTGTTTTTGTTTTGCCTTCGGAGTAGGAAGGGATCCTCTTGGGGATGACTAAGCCTTTCCGTCAGCTTTTCTTTAATGATGTCTGATGATTGTGCCCTCTTTTATTGGGTAAAAAAATGATGACTGAAGTTTTGGCTTCTGGAAGCTTCTTATGACAACTCGCTCTTCTTTCTTGAGGGAGAGCAATGTTTGGAGACTTATTACTTTCTTGTGCCTTCTTTTCTGGGTAGAAGGATGGTAGCTGGAGCTCTTGATTTTCAGAAGCTCTTATTCTGCTGAGTCGCTTGATTGACGACTTACTCTGTTTTCTTGAGGGCATTATTTGGAGTGTTTTCAATCACAAACATGGAGCTAGTCTCCTTATATGCATGAATGCTTTTCGTTTTTTTTTGTTATTTGTCTGAAGTAATTTTTATTTCTTTCATTTTTGACATTGACAAAGTCGTTTTGTGCGACTACTTGTGTGTGGATGTCGTAAATGCAATCTATTCTTTTTTATTGATGCATCTGGAAAAGTGACTGGCATTCTCCTGCTGGACTTTTTATGATTATGATGAAGGGCCTCTCTCTTTTATTCATTTTTTGGTTTAGCCCTATCTTTTGCCTAGACCACCCTTTTTGGGGTTTTCGGTCTAGTGGGCTGCCTTAATTTTTGTCGAGGTTATCTTAGCGGGCTTTTTTCCTTTTTTATGAATGCCCTAACTTTTGCCTAGACCGCCCTTTGCGGGTTTTCGATCTAGCGGGCTACCCTAACTTTTGCCTAAGAATCTCCTAGCAGGCATTATTTTTTATTTTTATTTTTCCCATTTTTCTTTTCTTTTTGAGAGAAAGGACCCTATGCATGTATGCAATGTTTGTGATATGCATCCTATAATATTATTTCAATTAATTTTTCAAAAGGATTAACCAATGTGCTTTTACTTCTGATGAGCTTCTGACGTTATGTGCTTTATCGACATGATAGGCTGTACCAATTTTGTTGTCTCAATTTTTTCATGACCAAAGAATGATTGTGTTAATTGTAGAGCGACTTGCCATGTCAGTGCGCCCCTCCCTTTCCTTAGGGATGTCAATCCTCCTATTGATTAGTATCTCCACATTTCCTTACTAATTACTAGAATGTCATAGTGGTAAGGGTCAAGAGAAAAGAAGGAAGATGATATTTAATTCAAAGGCTTGTGTTTTAGAATTATTTTACTTTGGCAAAAATGGTTTTTGTAAGCACGGCTAGCCAAGGTTGGTTAGAGTGTTTAGGCTAGTTTAGGCAAACATTTCGTTTATGGAATGGCGTCTTATTGTATGGCGCTTGCTATGACTGATTGACTTCCCTAGTCCGCCCTTTGGGTTTTCAGTCAAGGATGTTGTGCTATGTCCTAACTTTTGTCTAGGTTTCATTTTTCTTGCTTTGGAAACCTAGCGGACTTTATTTTGTAACCCTAATTTTTTCCTAGGCTACCCTTTATGGTTGTTTAGGTTTCCTAGCGGGTTGACCCTAACTTTTGCGTAGCCCCCTTTGGTGGGTTTCCTACCGGGTAATTTGCCCCTTTTTTTTGGCGTTTAACTTTTATGGGCTTGTTTTGGGCTTGTTTTGATTTTTGTTTTCTTTTTGCACAACATTGGCGAAACACGACTTTACTTATGACGAGGTAAAACTTTATTTTGTGCTTCTAGTCAATCAGTGGTGATGGATTTGACTTTTATTTTGGTCAATGGCGCATTTTAATTACTTTGACGCACTTTTGAAAACGTTTGCTTAAACATGGTTATTAATGAGGTTTATACATTAATAGCAAGAAGAGAAGCAGATAGTAAGAATGATATTCTTTGTAATTAATAGGGAAATGTGTGCCCTACAATGCTCGGGGGTCGGGCTAGCCCCGAGGAGTAATCTCTAATAGTCATTAGATTTACAAACACTAAGAATCAGAAGGAGAACACCTAATGACTAAAGTCACTTTTGACGCTTGAACCCCTCTATATGGGAAAATCTGATTCAAGGTGCGGAGGGAAGACTTCCCTTTTCTCCGTGCAGCTTTGATCCTTTGTAGGGTAATGCTTCAAAGGATTGTCTTTAAAATCTGGTGCTCCCTTATTCCTTGAGAGTTTCTAATGAGCCCTTGGTTTGGGCGGCATCCATATTTTCTCATCATGTGGGTCACCTTCATATTGTTGGGGAAGTCTTTTCATATTGGCAAAAGATATTTCAATGGTCCTTTTCAGTCGCATCCATTCAAAGTAGGGCAGACGACTTGCTGATCCGAATGTTGTTTTTATCTCGAACCGTGACCAGCTTGTCGCCTACCGTGAGTTTGTCTCTTTGGCGGAGCGTTGAGAGAACTGCCTTAGCGTCGTGAATCCAAAGTCTACTCAGTTTCCTCTTTGGATTATGTTTTTCTTCGGTCTTTTTATTTTTTTCTTTATTTGTAGGAGCGTCATCTTACAGCTCCTTGGGGGAATAGATTCTTTCATTTATAATATTGCCCCCAATGCCAGCTATGCTGGAGATATCTTCATTGATAGACGATGTTTTTGCGTATCTCCATGGTACAACTTTTTTGATGTGGGAGGCATGAACAAACGCGATGACATCCTTGCCCCCTCTCCTTTATTTACTCAGATGACCAATGGTTGAGGCTTATTATCCTCCTTAGGCGGATCAACCGTTGGAAAAAACTTGATGACAAAATGTTTGCTCTTCATCTTATTCCGATTCGTGGGAAGCACGTCAATTAATCCTTTCTTTTTATTATCTTATTATTATTAAAGTGAGAATAAATGAATGCAATTTATGAATGTGATAGACGTTTGAAGAGATGATGAAAACAAACAATTTTATTTATTTCATCCAGACAATGTACATTCCTCAATGCAATGTTTCGAAGTACATTTTTTTTTTAGAAGCGGAGAAGCCTAAATGAACCCATAGGCGGGTAAATATTTCTATTTATTTTCTTTTTGACTTCCCGTGCATGGCATGCGAATGCCCTAATCCTCTTTTCATGGTATTGAGGAATGTCCACTTCTTCGACTGTCTATTATGTTATGAGGATGAAGTTTGGTTGATATATATGCAAGTGTTTGTTTATTATCATGTTTTATTTTCTGACATGATGTATGATAGTGTTTGGGATTTTGTGTTTTTTTTTTGTATGCGGATGAGGGAATGAAGAATACCAGCCGTTTTCTAGAATGCAAAAAAAAAATTATTTATGAGATGGATATTCCTTAAGACAATGGCTTAGGTATCCTCCTTAAAGCTTATGCTTTGTGGGGTATCATACCCACCTTGGTGTAATAGTTCCTTCCCTATTACAGACTTGACAAGTATAATGGGGGTCACCATCACACCTTAGTACACTCGTTCCTTCCTTGTCGCGAAGGTTATAAATGTGCTTGGGGCTTCTTTCGTCATTGTCTTAGGGATATCTAGTGCTCCCTAGAATGAATGTATTTATGCATGCACCAGTACAAAAGGGCAGTAGATGTTCAAAGTGCGATAACTTTTGATTGGGATGTCCGATTTGGACGCACAACATATCAAAACGAAGAGAAAAAGGTGAACAATCAAACTGCAAATACCTAAAGGGGATTTGGCCCAATAATTTTCCCAAAAAACGCCTCTAAGACCCATTTTTTAGGGGTTTATTAAAATGATGCGTATGCATACTTTCCTTATGCACTTATTTTTTCTCTTGGTTTTTCCACTTATGATGCAATATAATTGATACGACTTTGTCAATATTATTTTTGTTTATTGGATTTATTTATGTATTTTATTTTATTTTTTATTTTTTTTATTTTTATAGCCTTTTATCTCTTCTGTCGGACTGCGTGGCTACTTAGCTTACAAAGAACCTGAAACCAGGCTAGCTAAAAGGCAGACTGTCCGAGATAAAAAAATGGATTTATGCGAAAGAATGGTTAGCGTCCCTTATCTCTTCTGTCGGACTGCGTGGCTACTTAGCTTACAAAGAACTTGAAATCAGGCTAGCTAAAAGGCAGGCTTTCTGAGATAAGGGTGTTTATTATAAAAAAATATTTTTTTGTGATTTTTCTATTGTTTTGTTTGTGCTATGCAACAGACAAATGCAGCAAACGTATGCACACACAATTCGATCATCCACGAATAGGCGAGAAGTCGTTTTAATCACGAGGTAGGATTTTTCTACAGAAAAGTGCATTGGCGAAGGTAGGTTCTAACTGTTCTCACCAAGGCTAAGGCCCCCAAGGTGCCCCCATTATAGGGTCCCCACTCTCCAGCCTTCTGACCATGCTTAGCACTAAGGCCATAGTCAGTCTTTGTGCCAAAAGAGGAAGGTTATCACCTTGAGTGGTGGTTTCCGATCACACCAGTGGGCACAAGGCCATCACTACAGCGAACCGTACCTGCCACCCACTCCCTATGGATTTCTCACTTGCCCCCGGGTATAGAGGGAACTGTTGTGTGCAAGGGTTTGTGTACAGTTTGTATTTCAAACAATTGCGTAAATATAAACAAACAACAGTTATTAAAGACAAGCATTAAAACATGTTATAATACAAGGAAGGGTAAAAGCGTATTTTTCTTAGTTTATTTATTTTTTAGCTGGTCCATCACTAAATGGGATCAACTCTTTAGGCTTCCCCAGTGGAGTCGCCATCTGTTGCCGCCGTCAAAATGAGGCGGTCGGAGCAACGCGATGATTTCGACTTTCCAATTTTCGCGTTTTTTATTGGTGGTTATAACGCCTTTAGGTTGTCCGATAACCGGTCTGAACCTAGGGGCGAGGTTTTCAAAAGGGTGTTCTTGGATTGTTCGATAACCGGGCTAATCCAAGATCTAGTATTGCAGGGTTCTCTAGAGTCGCCACCAACGTTTTTACCGGAAACATCAGAAAAGGAATTAAAAGGCGTTGGTTTTCGAAAAACCAACTTTGGTCATTAGAACCAGAGTTGGGTAAGGGAGTTAGTTACGCGTAAAGGAAGTGTTAGTTCCTTTACGACGCCCCTTTCGGGTTCCCTATGATAGGCTAGCTACTTTGGATAAATAAACCGGAAAATACGCTTTTACCCTTTATTTTGCGGAATTTAACGTTATGACTACATGACCCTAATTTCTATTGCACAATTAAAATTCAAGCGGTAAAAGGTAAAGGGAGAAAGTAGAAACCTTCGGAGCAAGCTTTCTATTAATTCTTTAAAAATTAGGGTGCTATGCGGCAGCCCTTCACTCTACACAGCGTCGGAAACCTCTCGAAACGCTAAAAAACACTCTTACAAACGCTCAGAAACTTCGGAAATGCTTCGGAGGGATTCTAGAGAGAGAATCTAGTGATGTGACTAGAGAGAGAGTGAGAGAACTGTGTGGAATGAGGGGAATGGAGCCCCTATTTATAGGGATTCGTGCCTGTCAGGTCGAGACGGCCGTCTCGCCAAACGAGACGGTCGTCTCGCCTTGCAGGAATGGCGAGACGACCGTCTCGCCAATCGAGACAACGGTCTCGCCATTCGCAGGTGGCGAGACGGCGGTCTCGCCAAACGAGACGGCGGTCTCGCCACTTGCGCAAGGTGAGACGACGGTCTCGCCAAACGAGACGGCGGTCTCGCCACTTGCGCAAGGCGAGACGGCAGTCTCGCCAAACGAGACGGCGGTCTCGCCACTTGCGTAAGGCGAGACGGCGGTCTCGACCCTCAACGGCGAAAATCCTTATTTTTGTGCTAAAAAACCCTTCTATCCTAGTATGGGGCCTAATAGTCTCTCCTAGTGGCTTCTTAGGTTTCGTCCATCTTCGAAAAGGAGGTCTTCTAGTCTTTATTTTGAGGCCAGGCAAGATTAGGAGTCTACACCAGGAGCTTAGCCTCCACCAGCTTAAGCAGTAAACTCCCATAAGAGGTTGGAATGGGAGTGAAATTCCTTTCCTGCCTTTGGGATTGCCTAGCTGGCTTCGAAGAAGAAGAAGGAGTGGTGAGGATAATGGTGTTTACGTTCTCCTCATTCTTCCTGCCCAGGGATTTCTTGAATGATGCGTTAGAGGAGGAAGGTCGCGCTATCCTTCCACTCTTCAATCCCTGCTCCACCCTCTCGCCTATGGTGACCACATCTGCAAAGAGGGTTGACGTGTTTCCTATCATTTTTTCATAATAGGGTTCAGTCAACGAGTTGATGAACATAAACATGGTTTCCTTGTCTGATAGAGGAGGCTCCACTTGGGCAGCTAGTTCCCTCCATCGCTGGGCATACACCTTAAAGGATTTGTCGCCTCTCTTGCTCAGTGTTTGGAGATCAGACCTATCAGGGGTCAGATCGATGTTGTACTTATAGCAATGAAGAAAGGCGTTGTCAGCTGCTTCCAATTCTGGACTTGTTCCTTCTCCAGCTGCATGTACCAATTTAGAGTTGAATCAGTTAGGCTCTCTTGAAAGCAGTGTATCAGGAGTTCTTCATTGTCGGCGTGGGGAGCCATCTTGTGACAGTACATAGTAAGATGACTCCTGGGGCAAGTCATTCCCATATACTTTGGGAAGTTTGGGACCTTGAATTTTGGAGGGAAACATATGTTCTTGACAAGGCACATATCAGCTGCCTCCTTCACATCAAAGTTATGCCCCTCCATGGCCCTAAGTCTCTCTTCCAGAGCGGAGATTTGTTGCTTGGAGACTTCAGGGGGCTGGATGAGCACCGCCCCTGCTTCGGACTGCACGAGGGCTTTTTGGTCGTAGAAGAATTCCTCTTCTTCTTCCTCATGGTGAGATGCTCGTAGAAGAATTGCCCTTATTGAGGTTCTGCTGGTGCATTAACTCCATCATTTGCGCCATTTGTTCTCTTGAGGAGTTAACTTTAGCGGTGAGTTTACGGTTCTGCTTTTCTAGCTGCTCCATCGCTTTAGCCTTTTGTGCACGGGTTCGGACCATAGGAAGAACAACCACTTTCTAGGATGCAAAAATGAATTTTATTACTTAAAATGAATGAGGTGTGGGATAGATACACCTTAAGACAATGACTTTAGTATCATCCTTAAAGATTTACGCTTCACGGGGCACCATACCCACTTCGGTATAATGGTTCCTTCCCCATCATTGATTTGACAAGTATAAAGAAGGTCACCATATACCTTAGTACACTTGTCCCTTCCTTGTGGATGGTTACAAATGTGCTCGGGGCCTCTTTCACCTTTGTCTTAGGGATATCTAATGCCCCATAGCATGGTGTGTTTATGTATGCATTAGTACAAAAAGGCGAAAAATGTTCAAAGTAAGATAACTTTTGACTGGGACGTCGGATTTGGACGCACAATATACCAAGATGAAGAGGAAAAAGTGAAGAACATGTGGCAAATCCCAAGGGGGATTTGACCTAACAATTTTCCCAAAAAATGCTCCTAAGACTAATTAAAACCCATTTTGCACTAGTGATGAGAGATTTATTAAGATTATGCGTATGCATACTTTCCTTATGCATTTATTTTCTCTCTTGGTTTTTCCACTTATGAAATGATGCGATATGAATGATTTGAATTTGTCAAAAATCTTTTATTGTAAAAATTATTTTTATTGTTTTAGATTGTTCTTATTATTTTTAACCCTTTATCTCTTCTGTCGGACTGCGTGACTACTTAGCTTACAAAGAGCCTGAAACCAGGCTAACTAAAATACAGACTATCTGAGATAAAAGTGGCTTAATATGAAAGAATGGTTTATAACCCCTTATCTCTTCTGTCAGTCCACGTGGCTACTTAGCTTACAAAGAACGTGAAACCAAGCTAGCTAAAATGTGAACTGTCCAAGATAAGGGTGTTTATTATAAAAAGGTTTTTGAGATTTTGTTCTTATTTTTTTGTTGTATGATTATGCTATGCAACAAACCAATGCACAAACAGTTCACTCATCCACGGACCGTGTGACAACATTTTTATCATGAGGTAGGGGTATCCTGCAGAAAAGTGCGTATTCAGGGTGGTTTTAATTACCCTCACAAAGGCCAGGCCCCTAAGGTGCCCCCATTATAAGGTCCCCACTCGCCCAGCCTTTCGACCATGCATGGCACTAAGGCTTTAGTCAGTCTTTGTGCCAAAAGAGGAAGGTTATCACCTTGAGTGGCGATTTCCGACCATACTGGTGGGCTCATGGCCCTCACTACGATAAATCGTACCTGCCACCCACTCCCTAAGGTTATCCTACTTGCCCCTGGGTATAGGGGGAACTATTGTGTGCAAGAGTTTGTGTACAATTGTTTATTTTAAACAATTGCATAAAGTAAACAGACAACAATTATTAAAGCCAAACAGTAAAGCATGTTATAAAAATAAGGAAGGGTAAAAGCATAATTTCAAGTTCTTATTTATTAAACTTAGTCCATCACTAAATGGGATAAACTCTCTAGCTTCCCAGTGGAGTCGCCATCTGCCTTCGCCATAAGAAGAGGCGGTCGGAGCAACGCGATGGTTTTGAATGACTCACATTTTTTGAAAGAATTGGTTCAACGCCTTTAGGTTGTCCGATAACTGGGCTGGACCTTAAGGTGAGGTTTTTGAAAAGGTTCGAGGAGTTTCCATCAGTGTTTTAAACTTAAACACTGAAAAAGGTGAAAAGAAGAAGGCAGTGGTTCTAGAAAAAACCAACTTTGGCCATTACAATCAGAGTCGGGTAAGGGAGTTAGTTACTGTCGCCGCCGTCAAAATGAGGGCGGTCGGAGAGACGCGATGGTTTCGACCCTCTTGTTTTCGTGTTTTTTGTTGGTGGTTACAACGCCTTTAGGTTGTCCGATAACCGGGCTGAACCTAGGGGCGAAGTTTTCGAAAGGGCGTTCTTGGGTTGTCTGATAACCGGGCTAACCCAAGAACTAGTTTTGAAGGGTTCTGTGGAGTCGCCACCGATGTTTTTACCGGAAACATCGGAAAAGGAGTTAAAAAGGCGTTGGTTTTCGAAAAACCAACTTTGGTCGTTAGAACCAGAGTTGGGTAAGGGAGTTAGTTACGCGTAAAGGAAGTGTTAGTTCCTTTACGACGCCCCTTTCGGGTTCCCTATGATAGGCCAGCTATTCTATTGATAAATAAACTGGAAAATACGCTTTTACCCTTTTATTTGCGAAATTAAAATATTATGACTACATGGCCCTATCTATTGCGTAATTTAAATAAAGCGGTAAAAGTGGAGAGGGAGAATGTAAACCTCCGAAGCACGCTTTTTCTATTAATTCTTTTAAAAAAGAGGGTGCTTTGTGGCAACCCTTCACTCTACAACGTCGGAAACCTCTCGGAACGCTCGAAAAACACTCTAAAGACACTCAGAAGCTCCGGAAATGCGTCGGAGGGGTTCTAGAGAGAGAAATTCTAGAGAGAAGGAGGAGAGAACTATGTGTGGTGTGTGGAAATGGGGGGATGAAGGCCCCTATTTATAGTTTTTCGCGCCTAACAGGTCGAGACCGCCGTTCTCGTCTGACAGGGTCGAGACCGCCGTCTCGCCAAACGAGACCGCCATCTTGTTCTTCGTAGGTGGCGAGACCGTCGTCTGGAAAAGCGAGATCGCTGTCTCGCCATTTGTAGGTGGCGAGACCACCGTCTCGTTTGGCGAGACGGCGGTCTCGCCATTTGCATGAGGCGAGACGGCGGTCTCGTCCCCAAAAAGGCGAGAAACCTTATTTTCGTGCTGAAAATCCCTCCTATCCTAGTATGGGGCCTAATAGTCTCTCCTAGTGGCTTGTTAGGCTTCGTCCATCTTCGAATAGGAGGTCTTCTACTCTTTATTTGGAGGTCAGGCAAGATTTGGGGTCTACAACTGCCCCCCCTTTACCTGACTAGTCGGTTGTTGGCCTGTTGTGCCAGACAGATTGACAGGAAGGTAAAGGAGTTGACCCTCCTGCCCGGTTTCCCTTCGGATGTTCCATCTTGCGGCGGTTGATCTTCTGGGAAAAGCTTGGTGTTCGTGCACTTCCGGGATACTCCTTCTGACGGTAGCCGATCCCTTCGGTGGACACGTGGTAAAACCTCAGGATACTCCTTCTAACGGTAGCCGATCCTTCGGTTGATGGGTATAAACCCCCCATTAGGCTAGTAGTTGCAGTCCGTTGTGTGGGACTGGATGGGTATGAACCCCCCATCAGGATGGTAGTTGCAGTCCGTTGTGTGGGACTGGATGGGTATGAACCCCCATCAGGCTGGTAGTGCGACTTACTGATCCGGCTCGAGCGCAGATCAGGTGCAACGCGTGCGCAGGTTGATAGGTATAAACCCCCTATCAGGCTGGTACAGTCCATTGTGTAGGACTGGTGGTAGTGGCGGCTTACTGTTCGGGTGGCCCATGCGCCGAACGTCGAGATGTACTTTCTTTGTTTTTGTTTGTTGTTTATGGGAATGGTCATCCGGTCTGCGCCGGGGATTTTGTTGGTGTTCATCCAGCTTGTTGGTTGCTGGGGATTCTTTGACTTTGATTCTTTGGTAGTGGTCATCCGACTTTCGCTGGTTGGTCGGGAAATTTTTGATGAGTGCCTCTTAGGTAGGTAGGAATCCTCTGGGGATTTGTTGATCTTTGTGAGACCTCTTAAGTAGGCAGATATCCATTGAAAATTTTGTTGATTTTGATGGTGCCTCTGAGCAGGAAGATACTCCATTGAGTTTCTGGTAATGCCTCTGAGTAGGCAGATACTTCATCGGAAGTGAAGACTTTTGGTTTCATTTGTTTTGCCTCTGACTAGGCTGATATGGGGATGTTGGCTCTTGCTTGCTAGTTCTTGCCTATGCGTAGGCAAATGACATTCTGAGGATGAATCTGAAGTTTTGTTTTGCAGTAGGCTCACTGAGGATGATTTTTCTCTTTTTGGTGATCCACCGGGGAATTGGTTGCCTTCCCGGGGATCTAATTTTGATTTGCCCCCTGAGGGAATGGAGTTTTGACTCCTTGTTTGATGTCGTTGGTATGAGCTGGCTTTGCCGATACTCTTGTTTCATTGGGATTTTTTATTCCTTCTTTTTCGTTGGTTTTTCCTTTTTCTAGGATTTTTATTTGATTTTGCCTTTTTCCGCGATTTATCTTTTTTTTCGCGAATTGAAATTTGGCTTTTTTGGGATAATGCGTAAGCCTTTTTACTTTTTAGTCTTTTTTTATTACGCTGGCTTTTTCCTTCTTTTTGGTGGGTCCACTAGGGATGCAGTTTTCTTTCTTTGGTGACCCTCCAGGGAATTAGTTGACTTCCTGGGGATCTGTTTTTCCTTTTCTAGGGATGGAGTCTTGGCTCCTTGATTGATGTTGATGCAAGCTAAACTTGTAAAGCTCTTATTCCATTGGAGGATGGGAATTTCTGATTCTTTTTTGTGGACTTTTTAGGATTTTTAGGAGATCCTCTTGAGGATTTTTATTCGGCCTTCTCTGTTGTTGCCTTTTCTTTTGGACATCCTCTGGCGATGCAAGAGTTTTCTTCTTTTTTCCTTTTTTTTGTTGAACCCTTGTTGGTATGGGGATCAGACTCTTTTGACTATTGGTGATGATGGGCTCTTGAAGCCTTTATTTTCCATTGGGGAGTGTGGAGGAGACTTTGGGTGAGTGTGATCGATGACTCGTGTAGTGGTAATGCTGAGCCGTGAGGAGTGTTTTTGTTTTGCCTTCGGAGTAGGAAGGGATCCTCTTGGGGATGACTAGGCCTTTCCGTCGGCTTTTCTTTTATGATGTCTTGATGATTGTGCCCTCTTTTATTGGGTGATGATTGGAGCTTTGGCTTCTGGAAGCTTCTTATGACAACTCGCTCTTCTTTCTTGAGGGAGAGCAATGTTTGGAGACTTATTACTTTCTTGTGCCTTCTTTTTTGGGTAGAAGGATGGTAGTTGAAGCTCTTGATTTTCAGAAGCTCTTATTCTGCTGAGTCGCTTGATTGACGACTTGCTCCGTTTTCTTCGAGGCATTATTTGGAGACTCAGTCTCAGTGATCCTGTTTTCAATCACAAACATGGAGCTAGTCTCCTTATATGCATGAATGCTTTCGTTTTTTGTTATTTGTCTGAAGTAACTTTTATTTCTTTCATTTTTGATATTGACAAAGTAGTTTTGTGCGACTACTTGTGTGGATGCCCTAAATGCAATCTATTCTTATTGATTGATGTATCTGGAAAAGTGACTGACATTCTCCTGCTGGGCTTTTTATGATTATGATGAAAGGCCCTTCTCTTTTATTCATTTTTTGGTTTAGCCCTATCTTTTGCCTAGACCGCCCTTTTGGGGTTTTCGGTCTAGCGGGCTGCCTTAATTTTTGCCTAGGATATCTTAGCGGGTTTTTTCCTTTTTTATGAATGCCCTAACTTTTGCCTAGACCGCCCTTTGCGGGTTTTCGATCTAGCGGGCTACCCTAACTTTTGCCTAAGAATCTCCTAGCAGGCATTATTCTTTTTATTGTCATTTTTTTTCCTTCCTTTTTCGAGAGATAGGAGCATATCATATGCATGCAATGCTCGCGATATGCATCCTACAATGCTATTTCAATTAATTTTTCAAAAGGATTAACCAATGTGCTTTTACTTCTGAGGAGCTTCTGACGTTATGTGCCTTCGTCGACAGGATAGGTTGTACCAATTTTGCCGTCTCGATTTTTCCATGACCGAAGAATGATTGTGTTGATTGTATAGCAACTTGTCATGTCAGTGCGCTCCTCCCTTTCCTTGGGGATGTCAATCCTCCTATTGATTACTATCTCCACATTTCCCTACTAATTACTAGAATGTTGTAGTGGTAAGGGTCAAGAGAAAAGAAGGAAAATGATATTTAATTCAAAGGCTTGTGTTTTAGAATTGTTTTATTTTGACAAAAATGGTTTTTGTAAGCACGGCTAGCCAAGGTTGGTTAGAGTTTTTAGGCTAGTTTAGGCAAACATTTCGTTTATGGAATGGCGTCTTATTGTATGGCGCTTGCTATGACTGATTGACTTCCCTAGTCTACCCTTTGGGTTTTTAGCCTAGGATGTTGTGCTATGTCCTAACTTTTGTCTAGGTTTCATTTTTCTTGCTTTGGAAACCTAGCGGACTTTATTTTGTAACCCTAATTTTTGCCTAGGCTACCCTTTATGGTTGTTCAGGTTTCCTACCGGGTTGACCCTATCTTTTGCGTAGCCCCCTTAGTGGGTTTCCTACCGGGTATTTTGCCCTTTTCTTTGGCCTTTAGCTTTTATGGGCTTCTTTTGATTTTTGTTTTTGCACAACATTGGCGAAACACGACTTTACTTATGACGAGGTAAAACTTTATTTTGTGCTTCTAGTCAACCAGTGGTGATGGATTTGACTTTTATTTTGGTCAATGGCGCATTTTGATTACTTTGACGCACTTTTGAAAACATTTGCTTAAACATGGTTATTAATGAGGTTTAGATATGAATAGTAAGAAGAGAAGCAGATAGTAAGAATGACATTCTTTGTAATTAATAGGGAAATATGTGCCCTACAATGCTTGGGGGTCGGGCTAGCCCCGAGGAGTAATCTCTAATAGTCATTGGATTTACAAACCCTAAGAATCAGAAGGAGAATACCTAATGACTAAAGTTGCTTTTGACGCTTGAACCCTCTATTTGGGAAAATCTGATTCAAGGTGTGGGGGGGAGACTTCCCTTTTCTCTGTACAGCTTGATCCTTTGTAGGGTAATGCTTTAAAAGATTGTTTTTAAAATTTGGTGGCTCCCTTATTCCTTGAGAGTTTCTAATGAGCCCTTGGTTTGGGCGGCATCCATATTTCCTCACCATGTGGGTCACCTTCATATTGTTGGGGAAGTCTTTTCATATTGGCAAAAGATATTTCAAAGGTCCTCTTCAGTCGCATCCATTCAAGGTAGGGCAGGCGACTTACTGATCTGAATGTCGTTTTTGGCTCGAACCATGACCAGCTTGTCGCCTGCTGTGAGTTTATCTCTTTGGCAGAGTGTTTGAAAGAATTGCCTCAGCGTCATGAATCTAAAGTCTACTCAGTTCCCTCTTTGGATTATGTTTTTCTTCGGTCTTTTTATTTTTTCTTTGTTTGTAGGAGCGTTGTCTTGTAGCTCCTGGGGGTGTAGATTCTTTCACTTCTAATTTTGCCCCCGACTGTTGGCTATGCTGGAGATATCTTTGTTAATGGGCGATGTTTTTGGTATCTCCATGGTACCACCTTATTCGATTCGAGGTGTGAACAAAATGTAACGCCATCCTTGCCCCCTTTTCCTTATTTACTCAGATGACCAACGGTTGAGGCTTATTATCCTCCTTAGGCGGATCAACTGTTGGAAAAAACTTGATGACAAAATGTTTGCTCTTCATCTTATTCCGATTCGTGGGAAGCACATCAATTAATCCTTTCTTTTTATTATCTTATTATTATTAAAGTGAGAATGAATGCAATAGACGTTTGAAGAGATGATGAAAACAAACAATTTTATTTATATTATCCAGACAGTGTACATTCCTCAATGCAATGTTTCAAAGTTTTTTATTATTATTTTTTTTGAATAAAAAGCGGAGAAGCTTAAATGAACCCATAGGCGGGTAAATATTTCTATTTATTTTCTTTTTGACTTCCTGTGCATGGCATGCGAATGCCCTAATCCTCTTTTCATGGCATTGAGGAATGTCCACTTCTTCGACTGTCTATTATGTTATGAGGATGAAGTTTGGTGGATGCATGTATGCAAGTGTTTGTTTATTATCATGTTTTATGATGTATGATAGTGTTTGGGATTTTGTGTTTTTTTTTTTTGTATGTGGATGAGGGTATGAAGAATGTCAGCTGCTTTCTAGAATGCAAAAAGATTTTTATTGTTTAAAAGGAATGATTTATGAGATGGATATTCCTTAAGACAATGGCTTAGGTATCCTCCTTAAAGCTTATGCTTTGTGGGGTATCATACCCACCTTGGTGTAATGGTTCCTTCCCTATTACAGACTTGACAAGTATAATGGGGGTCACCATCACACCTTAGTACACTCGTTCCTTCCTTGTCGCGAAGGTTATAAATGTGCTTGGGGCTTCTTTCGTCATTGTCTTAGGGATATCTAGTGCTCCCTAGAATGAATGTATTTATGCATGCACCAATACAAAAGGGCAGTAGATGTTCAAAGTGCGATAACTTTTGACTGGGATGTCCGATTTGGACGCACAGCATATCAAAACAAAGAGAAAAAGGTGAAGAATCAAATTGCAAATCCCCAACGGGGATTTGGCCCAGTAATTTTCCCAAAAAACGCCTCTAAGACCCATTTTTTAGGGGTTTATTAAAATGATGCGTATGCATACTTTCCTTATGCACTTATTTTTTCTCTTGGTTTTTCCACTTGTGATGCAATATGAATGATATGACTTTGTCAACATTATGTTTTGATCTTGTTATTATTATTTATTTTGGATTTGTTTATTATTATTATTTTTTATAGCCTTTTATCTCTTCTGTCGAATTGCGTGGCTACTTAGCTTACAAAGAACCTGAAATCAGGCTAGCTAAAAGGCAGACTATCCGAGATAAAAAATGGCTTTATGCGAAAGAATAGTTAGCGTCCCTTATCTCTTCTGTCGGAACTGCGTGGCTACTTAGTTTACAAAGAACCTGAAACCATGCTAGCTAAAAGGCAGACTATCCGAGATAAGGGTGTTTATTGCAAAAATATTTTTGTGATTTTTCTTTCTGTTGTTTGGTTATGCAATGAAACAAACAAATGCAACAAATAGATGCACACACTATTCGATCATCCACGAACAGGCGAGAATTCGTTTTTAATAACGAGGTAGGGTTTTCCTGCAGAAAAGTGCATTGGCGAAGGTAGGTTCTAACTGTTCTCACCAAGGCTAAGGCCCCCAAGGTGCCCCCATTATAGGGTCCCCACTCTCCAGCCTTCTGACCATGCTTAGCACTAAGGCCATAGTCAGTCTTGTTGCCAAAAGAGGAAGGTTATCACCTGGAGTGGTGGTTTCCGATCACACCGGTGGGCACAAGGCCATCACTATAGCGAACCGTACCTGCCACCCACTCCCTATGGTTTTCTCACTTGCCCCCGGGTATAGAGGGAACTATTGTGTGCAAGGGTTTGTGTACAATTTGTATTTCAAACAATTGCGGAAGTATAAACAGACAACAGTTATTTAAAGCCAAGCAATAAAACATGTTATAATACAAGGTAAGGGCAAAAGCATTATTTTCTTGGTTTATTTATTTTTTAAGCTGGCCCATCACTAAATGGGATCATCTCTCGAGGCTTCCCTAGTGGAGTCGCCATCTGTCACCACCGTCAAAACGAGGGCGGTCAGAGCAATGCGATGGTTTCGACCCTCTTGTTTTCGCGTTTTTTGTTGGTGGTTACAACGCCTTTAGGTTGTCCGATAACCCGGCTGAACCTAGGGGCGAGGTTTTCGAAAGGGCGTTCTTGGGTTGTCTGATAACCGGGCTAACCCAAGAACTAGTTTTGAAGGGTTCTGTGGAGTCGCCACCGATGTTTTTACTGGAAACATCGGAAAAGGAGTTAAAAAGGCGCTGTTTTTTGAAAAACCAACTTTGGTCGTTAGAACCAGAGTTGGGTAAGGGAGTTAGTTACGCGTAAAGGAAGTGTTAGTTCCTTTACGACGCCCCTTTCGGGTTTCCTATGATAGGCCAGCTATTCTATTGATAAATAAACCGGAAAATACGCTTTTACCCTTTTATTTACGGAATTAAAATATTATGACTACATGGCCCTATCTATTGCGTAATTTAAATAAAGCGGTAAAAGTGGAGAGGGAGAATGTAAACCTCCGAAGCACGCTTTTTCTATTAATTCTTTTAAAAAAGAGGGTGTTTTGTGGCAACCCTTCACTCTACAGCGCCGGAAACATCTCAGAACGCTCGAAAAACACTCTAAAGACACTCAGAAGCTCCGAAAATGCGTCGGAGGGGTTCTAGAGAGAGAAATTCTAGAGAGAAGGAGGAGAGAACTCTGTGTGGTGTGTGGCAATGAGGGGATGGAGGCCCCTATTTATAGTTTTTCGCGCCTGACAGGTCGAGACTGCCGTTCTCGTCTGACAGGGTCGAGACTGCCGTCTCGCCAAACGAGACCGCCGTCTCGTTCTTCGCAGGTGGTGAGACCGCCGTCTCGCCATTCGCAGGTGGCGAGACCGCCGTCTCGTTTGGCGAGACCGCCAAACGAGACCGCCGTCCCACAAAAGATAAAATCTCACTCTACCGAGGGCCAAACGTCTCAAAAGGAGACTTCCTTAACCAATTTCTACTTTAAACGGAAATCAGAAAGCTCACTCGAACTCTGGAATAATGCTCAGAGTCACTCAAAAGTGCCAAAAGGCTTCCTAGAGAGTGGTAGGAGTGAAAATGTGTGAAAAAATCGAGGAATGAGACTCATATTTATAGGGAACCGCACCAAGAAAAAGTGGACAGTCGTCTGGACTAAGTGGATGGTCGTCCATGGCAAAAAGTGGCCATGGACGGCCGTCCATGTAGGGTGGACGACCGTCCATAGCAAAAAGTTGCCATGGACAGCTGTCTGAGCCAAGTGGACGACTGTCCATTTCCTTAAAGTAGGCATGGATGACCGTTTGACTGTCCTGGACGACCATCTGCTGTTTCCGACAAAATTTTCAATTTTTATTGCCTATGAAAACCCTTCCTATCTTAAATGGAACCTAGAAAAAGCTATTAGGGACTTAATAAAGTCTTGACCATCTTCGAAACAAGTTATCTCTTTTGCCAATTCAGTTGGTTGAGATGACTCATTCTCATTTAAGTACATTTCTTCTAGAGCTTCTCTTATGTACTCATCATCACCTGCATATTCTTTATTTGACTCAAGAGGATTTCCCTCAAGGTCTACAATTTCATCAAAAGTAACATGTATAGACTCTTTAATGTTCAAGGTTCTTCTATTGAATACTCTATATGCTTTGCTAGAAAGTGAATAACCTAAGAAGATGACCTCATCGGCTTTTGAGTCAAATTTTCCTAAGTTATCTTTAAAACAAAGCATTTACAACCAAATATTTTTAAATGAGAAACATTAGGCTTCCTTCTATTTAACAATTCATAAGGAGTTAATTTTATGATTGACCTAATAAGCATCCTATTCAATACATAACATGAAGTACTTACAACATTAGCGCAAAAATATTTAGGAACATTTGATTCATTTAACATTGTTCTAGTAAGTTCCTCTAGTGACCTATTTTTCCTTTCTACTACACCATTTTGTTGGGGAGTTCTAGGTGTAGAAAAATTATGCAAAATTCCATTTTCTTCACAATAATTTTCAAAGGATTCATTTTGGAATTCTCCACGGTCACTCCTTAACACTTTAATTCTTAAGTCTTTCTCATTTTGAATTTGCTTAGAAAACTTTCTAAAAGCCTCACTTTTCAATGTTAAGAAAAATTTCCAAGTAAATCTAGAGAAATCATCAATAATTACAAAAGCATAGTAATTTCCACCAAAACTTTTTATCCTAGATAGACCAAATAAATCTAAGTGTAAAAGTTCTAAAGGTTTTGATGTGGAAATAACATTCTTAGATTTAAAAGATGATTTCACTTGTTTACCTTTTTGACATGTATCACATAATCTATCTTTTTCAAATTTTAACTTAGGCAAACCAACAACTAAGTCATTTGATATTACTTTGTTTAATTGATGCATGTTTATATGAGCTGCTTTCTTATGCCATAACCATGGATTTTCTTCTTTAGCAACTAAGCATGTTATATTAGCATTAGATATACAATCCAAATCAATCAAATAAATATCGTTATGCCTAATACCTTTTAATGCTATATTTTCATAATCCTTTAAATGAATAGTGCAAAACTTACTTTCAAAGATTACTTTAAATCCTTTATCACAGAGTTGACTTATACTTAGGAGATTGTGCTTTAGCCCATCAACAAGGAGCACATCCTTTATCTCCAAAGTATTTGCACCACTAATATTTTTGGTTCCAAGGATTCTCCCTTTATTGTTGTCCCCATATCCTTGTTCCTTTGCTTTGAAACTTACAAATTTCTTTTTATCTCCAGTCATATGTTTTGAACACCCACTGTCAAGATACCACATAGACTTCTTGGATTTGGAAGTTTCCTACAAAACAAGAACATAATAATCTTAGGTCCCCATAACTTTTGGTTCCTTGGGGTTAGAGACAAGCAAATAATTTAATTATAGGAATCCAAACATATTTTCCCTTTAGAACACCAAAATGCTTAATTTTACACCTATTAGATGTATGTCCATGTTTCATACAATATAAGCATGCATTAGATTTAATTCTTGAAAAAGATAGAACTTTATTTTGAGAAGATTTAGATCCCTTTTCAACCCATACCCTTCAGGTTCTATTTTTAGGCTCTTTTAATGGAACATGACATTTTAATTGAGATTGCACAATGACTTCATCCTTACTATTGTTACTTAATTCTTTCTTAGCTTTATTAAGTAAGTGTCTAAGTATGTCACTTTCATGTTCATATTCTTTACATGATGCACATTCTATTTGTTTACTTCCTTTTTCCTCTAAAGTCACTATTTTTTATTTTAAAGATTCTACTTCTTTTTTCGATTTATTCAAATTCTTTTTCAAAGATTTATATTCATTTTTCAAATCTTTAAAAGCAATAAATAGTTCTTGATATACATTATGCAAAGCTTCATAGTCATTATCATCATCATTTGAAGAACAATCGGAATCACTTACCTCACAGTCAAAAGAAATATTATCATTTGCCATTAAGCAAAGATTTACTTCAATCTCCGAATCGCTTGACTTCGAACTTGAGTCACTATCATCCCAAGCTATATAAGCTTTCTTTTTGAAAAATTTCTTGCCATTATAATCATCACTTTTCTTGTTTGGACAATCGGATTTCACATGCCCTATTTCAACACAATCATAACATTTAAAACTTAAGGAAGAACTTTCTTTTACCTTTCCCTTACCTTTGAAATGTTGTTTCCCTTTAGCTTTCATGAACTTTGTAAATTTCTTGATCATAAGACTCAAGTTTTCATCTTCTTCATTTTTAGAGTCTTCTTCCTCCTTCTTGTTCTTACTCTTTGAAATTTTGGTTTTGAAGACAATGTTTCTCTTTTGATGTTGACCTTCTTCATCATTTAGCCTTCCAAGTTCAAGTTCATGCTCTCTCAACTTTCCAAAGAGAGCTGCCATAGTCATAGTAGCAAGATTTTGTGACTCCGTAATGACAGTCACCTTTGGTTTCCATTTCTCGTCCAAAGATTTAAGAATTTTTACATTTAATTCATCAGTATCAAAAGTCTTACCAAGCCTTGTGAGATGATTCACAATATGTGTGAAACGCTTTTGGACGTCAAAAATCGTTTCTTCTTGTTACATTTGGAACATCTCATATTCTTGAATCAATGAGTTCTTCCTTGCTCTTTTAACATCATTTGTACCTTCATGGGTTACTCTTAACATTTCCCACATCTCTTAAGCACTCTTGCAAACATATATCCTGTAAAGCTCATCAAGGGTTAAAGTAGACGATATTCATAGCCCTAACATCATATTGAGCTTTTCGATTTTCTTCTACAGTCCATCTAGAAAATGGTTTATGTACCTCTTCTCCATTTTTAGTAATTTTTGGAATAAAAGGACAATTTAAAATAGCATCCCAAATACGCCTATCAACAGACTCCAAAAATATTTGTATTCTAACTTTCCAAAAGGGATAATTTTGTCCTGCAAAAAGCGGGGGTCTGTTGATAGAAGCACCCTCGGCAAAGGTTTGGTTTTGCCCGACCATTTTCGAAATTTGAATGACTATCAAAGCAAGCTCTGATACCACTTGTTAGAATCGTGCAGTAGAATGTTTACATTTAGGGACAAAAAACCAAGAGGGGGGAGTGAATTAGTTTCTTAAAAAAATTAGGGTTTTGAAATGTTTCCCCAAATTTCACCGATTAAAATGCTTGTAAAGTAAAGAGATAAGGATGAGAAGATTACACAAATGTTTTATATTGGTTCGGATCAAAAGACCCTACGTCTAGTTGCTAATTAGTCTAAAAGAGGATTAACACTGTCACTATAATCACAGGTTACAACAGATTACAAATTGAAAAAGATAAGGAATAGAAAACACCTCTCTTAAGTCACACAAGAGATTAACACCTCCTTTGAATCCACAAAGGATGAACAACAGTTTTTCCTAGAGATGGCACAACACATAATCCACCAAGAAACCCACTCAGTGATTCTTATCGCTTCTAGCCCACACTAGGTTTTCAAAAGCCCTGTAGACCCCAAATCTTGCCCGACTTCAAAATAAAGAGTATAAGACTTCCGTTCAAAGATGGTCAAGGCCTTAAAGGTTTCTAGGATTGATCAATAGGCTCCATATTAGAATAGGAAGGCTTTTTGTATACAAAAATAAAAAAATTCCACCCAAAAGGTCAGGACCGCCGTCTCGCCATTGGCTAAAGGTGAGATCGCCATCTCGCCACTTGCTAAAGGCGAGACTATCGTCTCGTTTGGCGAGACCACCATCTCGCCATTTTCCAAAGGTGAGATCGTCGTCTTGCCATTTGCCAAAGGTGAGACGGTAGTCCCGACCTTGTCAGGCAAGACGGCGGTCCCGATCTAATGGGCACGAATTTCTATAAAATGGGGTCTTCTCCTCGTTTTCTACAACTTCTCCAACGAAATATACCTTAAAATACTCTTCTAGAATCCCTCTGGAGCATTTCTAGAGTCTTAGAGTTCTTAAAAGCATTCTAGAGTCCTTCGAGAGAAGAGTGAGCAGCATTGTAGAGTGTGGGGTTTGCCAAAAAGCGCCCTTTACAAGAGCATTTATAAAAGGTTTGCTTCAAAGGTTCTTTTATATCCCTTACTCTTTTTTATCACTTTTATTAGTTACCATCTCTGTGCATTAGTTATTAGCGCTATGTAGTCAATAATTTAAATTTTGCAATGAATAAATAAGGGTAAAAACGTAGTTTTAATGTTCTTATTTTTTTACAAAAACAATCCATCATAGGGAACTTGAAAGGGGCATCGTGGGAAGCTAATATCTTCCCCACACGTAACTAACTCCCTTACCTAACTCTGGTTGTAGTGACCAAAGTTGGTTTTTCTTAAAAACCATCGCCTTCTTTTCCTTTTCCAATGTTTTTGGTAAAAATATTGGTGGTGACTCCAGAACCCATTTATGAAAATCTTATCTTTAGGATAGTTCGGTTATCAGACATCTTAAGGGTGATGACCACACTTTTAAAAACGCGATTCAAATCAAAGACCATCGCGTTGCTCTGACCACCTTTTTCGATGGCGGCGACAGATGGCGACTCCACTAGGGAAGCTAGAGAGTTGATCCCATTTAGTGATGGACTAGTTTAATAAATAAAAACTTGAAATTATGCTTTTTACCCTTTCTTGCTTTTATAACATGATTTATTGTTTGGCTTTAATAACTGTTGTATGCTTACTTTATGCAATTGTTTGAAATAACAATTGTACACAAACCTTTGCACACAAAAGTTCCCCCTATACCTAAAGCGGGATAACCTTAGGGAGTGGGTGACATTGTACAATTTACCATAGTGAGGGCCATGAGCCCACCAGTATGGTAAAAAACCACCACTCAAGGTGATAACCTTCCTCTTTTGGCCTAAAGACTGACAAGGCCCTATTGCCATGCATGGTCTGAAGGCTGGGAGAGTGGGGACCCTATAATGGGGGCACCTTGGGGGCCTGGCCTTGGTGAGGATATTTAGAACTACCTTGAATACGCACTCTTTTGCAAGATACCCCTACCTCGTGATAAAAACTTCATCTCACTGTTTGTGGATGAGTGAATTGTTTGTGCATTTGTTTGTCCTATAGCATAATCATACAACAGCAAAAAAGAAAAATCTCTCAAAAAACCTTTTCACGATAAACACCCTTATCTCGGACAATTCACATTTTAGCTAGCTTGGTTTCAGGTTCTTTGTAAGTTAAGTAGCCACGTGGACCGACAAAAGAGATAAGGGATTCTAAAATCATTCTTTTATAATAAACCACTTTTATGTTGGACAGTCTGCATTTTAGCTAACCTAGTTTCAGGTTCTTTGTAAGCTAAGTAGCCACGTATGTTGAACATTCAAGGACTTGATGTTGCACTTGATGAACATGAAGATTGTTGATTTTGATGATGATTCAAGAACACAAAGACTTAGAGTGTTGAAGACTTGTTTTGTATTGTAATAACTCTGTTTCAATTAGATTGAGTCTGTAATATTAGAGTTTAAGATAGCCGGTACATAGTCTGCACCTTAGAAGCTTTAAAAAGCTCAAATTTATCATCCAGGCTCGGCTTTAATCGATTAAATAGGGAAATAATCGATTAAAGCGAGTGAGAAAAATCATTTTACGTAACAACTCATCGGTTTAATCGATTAAACCAAATTTTAATCGATTATCGAAGCGATTTAATCGATTAAATCACCTTTTAATCGATTAAAACATAGAGGTTTGGGTTCTGTTGATATTTGGCTCTGTTTTAATCGATTAATACTTCTTTTAATCGATTATTTCAGTCAGATTTTGATTTTTAACTTCAAATCAAACCTATTTTCGAAAACCCTATTTCCAAGAACCCTAGTTTCGAAATCCCCAATTCCTAAACCCTAATTTCTCTACTTAAACTCTTCTATGGCACTCAGAAAAGAAGAACAACCTTTTTCATACAAAAGTTAAGTGATGTAGTGCCAGAGAACTGTTTGTTGCAAGAAAAAGGGGCTTTTGGAACCTGGTGTAGGCTAGAAGCGATAAGAATCACTAAGTGGAGTTCTTAGTGGATTGTGTGCTATGCCGTCTCTAGGGAAAGCTGTTCTTCATCTCTTGTGGGTTTCAAGAGAGGTGTTATCTTTAACTTTATCTTTTCCATTGTAATTTGTATTGTAACAATTTGATTATAGTGACAGCGTTAATCCTCTGTTTGAGTAATTAGCAACTGGACGTAGGGTCTTTTGATCCGAACCAGTTTAAATCTCCTGTGTAAGATTCTCTTCTCTTCTCTATTTACATTTACACAGTTTTTAATCGGTAAAATTTGGGGAAAATTTTGAAAACCTAATTTTTATTAAGAAACCAATTCACCCCCCGTCTTGGTTTTTGTCCGACCACGCGAACATTCCACTGCGCGATTCTAACAAGTAGTGTCAGAGCTTGCTTTGATAATCATTCAAATTTTCGAAAATGGCCGGACAAAATCAAACTTTTGCTGAAGGTGCGTCTATCAACAGACCCCCACTTTTTGCGGGTCAAAATTATCCTTTCTGGAAGGTACGTATGCAAATATTTTTAGAGTCTGTTGATAGAGGCGTTTGGGATGCTATTTTAAATGGTCCATTTGTTCCTAAAATTACTGAGAACGGTGTTGACGTTCTTAAACCTTTTTCTAGATGGATAGCAGAAGAAAATAGGAAAGCCCAATTTGACGTTAGGGCTAGAAATATTATTTCATCTGCTCTAACCCTTGACGAGTTTTATAGAATTTCTGTTTGTAAAAGTGCACAGGAAATGTGGGAAATGCTTAGAGTGACCCACGAAGGAACTGACGACGTTAAAAGAGCACGCAAAAATTCTCTAATCCAAGAATACGAGATGTTCCGGATGCAACAAGGAGAAACGATATTCGACGTTCAAAAGCGTTTCACTCATATTGTGAATCATCTCACCGGATTAGGTAAAGTATTTGACGTTGATGAATTAAATGTCACTACAAAAAAAAAGCCTATTACCTACGGAATATTACCTACGGATAAAAATCCGTAGGTAAATTTTACATTACCTATGGATATTACCCACGGATGAAAATCCGTAGGTAAATTATCCATTACCTACGGAATTCTATTCGTAGGTAATTATCCATTACCTACGGATATTATCCGTAGGTAATGTAATCCGTGGATAATTCCGTAGGTAATTACCTACGGAATTCTATCCGTAGGTAAAGTGTACATTACCTACGGATATTACCTACAGAATTCTATTCGTGAGTAATTATCCATTACCTACGGATATTATCTGTAGGTAATGTCATCCGTGGGTAATTCCGTAGGTAATTACCTACGGAATTACTATCCGTAGGTAAATTATATTAAACTAAAAGAATTGTCACTAGCAAGAATCGAATTCAGTATCTTAAAGTTGAAAACTGATACTCCAACCACTAAACTATTAGGATATTCTAATAATAATTTACAACTAAATTATACTTATATTTATTCGTGTAAATATATAAATATATAAATATATAAATACATAAATATATAAATACATAAATACATAAATATATAAATACATAAATACATAAATACATAAATACATAAATATATAAATACATAAATATATAAATACATAAATATATAAATACATAAATATATAAATACATAAATATATAAATATATAAATACATAAATATATAAATACAAATATATAAATATATCAAAATATAAATATAAATATATTTTATATTTATATATTTTATATTTATATATATTTTATATTTATATATTTTATATTTATATATATTTTATATTTATATATATTTTATATTTATATATATTTTATATTTATATATATTTTATATTTATATATATTTTATATTTATATATATTTTATATTTATATATTTTATATTTATATATTTTTTTATATTTATATATTTACGGATAAATATAAATATAATTTATTTGTAAATTATTATCAAAATATCCTAATAGCTTAGTGGTTGGAGTATCGACCTCCAACTTCGAGGTGCTGGGTTCGAATCCTGCCAATGACAATTTCCTTAATCTAATAATAATTCAAAGTTTCGAAAATATAATAAATAATAAAAATATAATATAAAGGGGAGGGAGGTCCTAGGTAATAATAAAAAATAAGGGAGGGGTTGTAATAAATAAAAATATTTTATTTAGGTGAATGCATTACCTATGGATTATAATCCGTAGGTAATTCCAGCGAGTGCATTACCTACGGATTATATTCCGTAGGTAATTATCTACGGAAAAAAATCCGTAGGTAATTACCTACGACCAAATTACATACGGATTTTCTACGGAAAGAAATCTGTAGGTAAAGTGACATTACCTACGGATTTTTGTCATTATCTACGGATTTTACCCGTAGATAATAAGCATTTTTTTTGTAGTGTGTTAAAATTCTGAAATCTTTGGATAGGAAGTGGCAACCTAAGGTGACGGCCATCTCGAAGTCACAAAATCTTGCCACTATGTCTATGGCGGCGCTATTTGGAAAACTTAGAGAACATGAGTTAGAGCTTGGAAGGTTAAACGAAGAAGAAGGACAATTTCAAAAGAAGAATCTAGCCTTCAAAACTGAAATCTCCAAAGGTAAAAGTAAAAGGGAAGAAGAAGACTCAAACGATGAAGAAGAAGAGTTGAGTCTAATGATAAAGAAGTTCACCAAATTCATGAAAGCCAAAGGAAGACATCCCTTCAAAGGTAAAGGAAAGGTAAGGGAAAATTCTTCTGTAAATATAAAATGTTATGGTTGTGGTGAAACAGGACCTGTTAAGACCGAATGTCCAAATAAAAAGAACGATGAATTCAAAGGCAAAAAGGTCTTCAAGAAGAAAGCCTATATTGCTTGGGACAACAGTGATTCTAGTTCGGAATCAAGTGACTCGGAAATAGAAGCAAATATTTGCTTAATGGCAAATGACAACATTTCTTCCGATTTTGAGGTAAGTGATTCCGACTCATCTTCAAGTGATGATGAAAATAATTATGATGAATTGCAAGATGCTTATAATGAATTGTTTAGTGCCTTTAAGAACTTGAAGAATGAATATAAAGTTGTAAAGAAGAATTTAAGTAGATCCGAAAAGGAAATAGACTCCTTAAAAATGAAAATCACATGTTTAGAAGAAAAGGAGTCCTTAGAAACGAAAATTGTATGTTTAGATGAGGAAAATGATGAGAACTTAGCATGTGCAAATTGTAAAGAGCATGAATATGACATAGATATTCTTAATCATTTTCTAGACAAAGCCGAAAAGGAAATAGATGATCTTAAGAAGCATGAATTGATGTTTGCTCAAAATAATGTAAATCATCAAGTTCCTTTGAAAAAGCCTAAAAGGAAAAATAAAAGAGTATGGGTAGAAAAAGGAACTAGAGCATCTATGATTAGAAATGCATCATTTTCAAATGCTACATCAAAAGTATGTTTTTATTGCATGAAACAAGGTCACACGTCAAATAGATGTAAAATTAAACATTTTGGTGTACCTAAAGGTAAATACATTTGGGTTCCTATAGTTAAATAGTTTGTTATGTCTCTAACCCCAAGGACCCAAAAGTTGTGGGGACCTAAGTTTACTATATTCTTGTTTTGTAGGAAACTTCCAAATCAAAGAAGTCTATGTGGTATCTTGATAGCGGATGCTCAAAACATATGACCGGAGATAAATCTAAATTTGTGAGTTTCAAGGCTAAGGAACAAGGATATGTAACTTATGGGGACAACAACAAAGGGAAGATTCTTGGAATTGGAAACATAGGTGGTGCAAACACTTTGGAGATCAAGGATGTGCTTCTTGTTGATGGACTTAAACACAATCTCCTTAGTATAAGTCAACTATGTGACAAAGGCTTTAAGGTAATTTTTGAAAGTAAATTTTGCACCATACACTTGATAAATTTCGAAAATGTAGAATTAAAAGGCATTAGGCATAACAACATATATTTGATTGATTTGGATTGTTTACATGATTCTAGTATAACATGTTTAGTTGCTAAGGAAGAGAACCCTTGGTTATGGCATAAAAGAGCTACTCATATAAATATGCATCATTTGAACAAATTGATTTCAAAAGACTTAGTTATTAGTTTGCCTAAGTTAAAATTTGAAAAAGATAGGTTATGTGATGCATGCCAAAAGGGTAAACAAGTAAAATCATCATTTAAATCAAAGAATGTTATTTCCACTTCAAAACCCCTAGAATTATTACATTTAGATTTATTTGGACCTTCTAGGATAAAAAGCTTTGGTGGAAATTATTATGGACTTGTGATTGTTGATGATTACTCTAGATATACATGGACATTTTTCCTAACTACGAAAAGTGAAGCTTTTAAAGTCTTTAGAAAATTTGCAAAACAAATTCAAAATGAGAAAGACTTAAGAATTAAAGTTTTAAGAAGTGACCATGGTGGTGAGTTTCAAAATGAAAAGTTTGAAAGTTATTGTGAAGAAAATGGAATATTACATAACTTTTCTGCTCCTAGGACTCCCCAACAAAATGGTGTAGTTGAAAGGAAAAATAGGTCATTAGAGGAACTTGCTAGAACTATGTTAAATGAATCTAATGTTCCTAAGTATTTTTGGGTTGATGTGGTTAGTACTGCATGTTATGTTTTAAATAGAATGCTCATTAGGTCAATTATTAAATCTACTCCCTATGAATTGTTTAATGGTAGAAAACCTAATGTTGCTCATTTGAAAATTTTTGGTTGTAAGTGCTTTGTGTTGAATAATGGTAAGGACAACTTAGGAAAATTTGACTCTAAAGCCGATGAGGGCATTTTCTTAGGTTATTCATTAACTAGTAAGGCTTACAGGGTGTTTAATAGAAGAACTTTAAATATAGAAGAATCTATACATGTTACCTTTGATGAGATTGTAGACCTTGGGGGAAATCCTCTTGAGTCAAATAAAGAAATTGCAGGTGATGATGAATATATAAGAGAGGCTCTTGATGAATTATATTTGGAAGAAAATGAGCCTTCTCAAACGCCTGAATTAGCAAAAGAATGGCAATCACCTAGAGGACTCTCAATGGACAATATCATAGGTGACATCTCAAAAGGGGTAAGAACTAGAAATATGACTAATTTCTGTATGTCTGTAGCTTTTGTGTCACAGATTGAACCCAAAAACATTGAGGAAGCACTTAAAGATGAACAATGGTGCATAGCCATGCAAGAAGAACTTAACCAATTTGAAAGAAATCAAGTCTGGGAATTAATCCCAAGGGAAGAATCATATCAAGTTATTGGAACCAAATGGGTGTTTAGAAATAAACTTGATGAAGATGGGAACATAACAAAGAATAAAGCCAGACTTGTTGCAAAAGGCTATTGTTAGGAGGAAGGTATAGATTATGATGAAACTTATGCTCCTGTTGCCAGGTTAGAGGCTATACGCCTACTTCTTGCCTATGCATCTTTAATGAAATTTAAACTATATCAAATGGATGTTAAAAGTGCATTTTTGAATGGTTTTATTAAAGAAGAAGTTTATGTGGAGCAACCCCCTGGTTTTGAAGATTTTAGTTTTCCTAATCATGTTTTTAAATTAAAGAAAACATTATATGGGTTGAAACAAGCTCCTAGATCTTGGTATGAAAGGCTAAGTAGTTTCCTAACATCAAATGATTTTTCTAGAGGAAAAATTGATTCTACACTATTTATAAAGAAAGTTAAAGAACATATCTTATTGGTTCAGGTATATGTTGATGATATTATTTTTGGATCAACAAATAATTCGTTATGTGTAGAATTTGCTAAGATAATGCAAGGAGAGTTTGAAATGTCTATGATGGGAGAATTGACATTCTTCCTTGGACTACAAATCAAGCAACTTAAAGATGGCATTTTCATCTCTCAAACCAAATACTGCAAAGAGATTCTTAAAAAGTTTGGAATGGACACCTCAAAGGAAGCTAACACACCCATGGGAACTTCATGCTATCTAGACAAGGATGAATCAGGTTTGGAAGTTAATCAAACTATGTATAGAGGTATGATAGGATCACTGTTATACTTAACTGCAAGTAGAGCTGATATTATGCATTCTGTCTGTGTGTGTGCTAGATTTTAGGCTTGTCCTAAAGAATCTCATCTAATTGCAGTGAAACATATTTTAAAATACTTAAAAGGAACTACTGGTTTTGGTTTGTAGTATCCGTCTGATGCTTGTATGAGTTTAATAGGATATTCTGATGCTGATTATGGTGGATGTAAAATTGATAGGAAAAGTACTAGTGGGACATGTCATTTGTTAGGTTCATCCTTAATATCTTGGCATTCTAAGAAACAGGCATGTGTTGCTTTATCTACCACTGAAGCTGAATATATTGCAGCTGGTAGTTGTTGTGCTCAAATTCTGTGGATGAAACAACAGTTAGAAGATTATAGTATCTTTTTAAATGACATTCTGTTGATGTGTGATAATACGAGTGCAATAAATCTAACTAAGAATCCAGTAATGCACTCTAGGACTAAACATATAGAAATAAGACATCACTTTTTGAGAGATCATATAAGCAAAGGAAATTGTAAAATAGAGTATGTATATACTAAACGTCAATTAACAGATATTTTTACTAAGCCTCTACCCAAGGATAGATTCTATGATCTTAGAAGAGACTTAGGGATATTAGAAATAGCTTAAATTCTGCTTAATTTGACTGCTTTTAGATGGTTGTAATGTTATAATTCATTTTGTAGGATGTTCATAGATTATCATGTGTTAAAACACTCAAAACAGGGCATTCCTCTCTGGAATAATCGATTAATTGGAGTTATAATCGATTATTTGCATCCAAAACACTCAAAACAGGGCATTCTTCTCTGGAATAATCGATTAATTCGTCCATTAATCGATTAAAACTAGTATTAATCGATTAATAGCCCAAAATAATCGATTAAATGGGTCTGCAAGTGATTTAATCGATTAATTTGAATTTTAATCGATTAAATCTGACCAGGTTGGCTTCCTAGCCGTTGCCAACGGATATTTTGACTATTATTCCCTTCCATATGAACGTTGGAGATGCTTGGTTATAAATAGGGATCTTCATTTCACTTCTACTCACTTCTATCTCTTGAAATCAAGCTTTCTTACCTTATTCTAGCTAAATTGCCCTCTTCTCACTACACTTAGCTTTCTAAATCTTATTGTTATTCCTCAAATCTTTCAATGGCCTCATCTTCTCGTGCTAAGATCCCTACTAGAAGAAGATCTGCACCCTCATCTCGTCCCCATCCTAATTCTGTAGAAGGATGGATTTCTGATACAGATGGCCAACAAGAATTTCTGACCTACTGGAAGGAACGTGCTATTATTTCTCCCAAGTTTCTTATTGGTGAGCAATTCATCAATAGGGGATTCAATTTTCCCAACCTTCTTGAAATTCAAGGAGTTCTTCCCTTCATCCAAATGCAAGGTACTTATTATCTGGACTTGGTTAGGGTATTTTACTCTAGATTTAAATTTAGAGATCAAATTACTACTTCTAGAGTAAAGGGTGTCACAATTATTCTTGACGATGATATTTGGGAAAACGTCACTCACTTTCCAATTAGAGAAGATGCTATTAACATTTATGGTGAGCTAGATGATTTTGACAGGTTCTTAGCTTACCGTTCTTTTCTGCGAAATCCCTCCATGGAGATTGGGCATCTCCTTCATGCTGGACCTTTAAAGAAGGAAGAACGCATGATTCCGCATCTAATTGTCTAGATTCTATGTCCTCGAGCTACAAATCATGCCCAATGTTCTTCCATTGATCTTTGCATTATTCATGCCATAATGAATAATGAGCTGTTAGATTGTGGCGTTCTTGTCACAATGACCATGTTAAAAGCAAAACGTCATCCCACATTCAAAATTCCATATGCTTTACTTGTCTCTCGTATTCTTGAATATAAAGGAGTGAATGTTGAAGGTGAACAAGCAGTTAGAACAAATAACTTGAACCGCATGCTGGACAGTACATTGATTCAACTCCAAATGGTGCGAGTCAATGATATTTATGTTCACAAAGATGACGTTCCTAATCAAGGTGATGCTAATGAAGATTCTGATGAAGATATGTCTCTAGCTGCTGAGTTTCCCTCTGACCAAATCCAAAGTGTTGGAACTTCCTCTACTCATCATGAAACCCGACAATCCATGGAAGACATGTTATCTGACATGAATCAGAGGATGCAATCATTCTTCACTCTTTCTGGAGTACGGCATGAGGAAATAATTCGCCAAATATCTGATGTAGATGATAAAGTGTGCCGTTTAGAAAATAGATTTAATGCACACTTTAATGATGATGATAGTGAAGAATTTTAAATTTTGTTAATTATTTTCTTTTTTGTTATTCTCTCTTGTTATTGTAATGAATGATTGTTTCTGCAATAAAATATGATGTTTCTTTAATGCTTTGATTGAGGGGGAGTTTTTCTCTAAATTATGCATATTTTGAGGGGGAGCTCTTATGTTTGTAATAGATAAATTATTTTTGATTCTAATCAAAATAGGGGGAGAAAATATTTAAAGCCTAATTTGATTACTTTTAAATATTATCAGGTATGTTTAACGTGTTTGTTAGTATGACAGATAAAATAGGTTATTACAAGGCTTTAAAAGATAATTTTGATCATCATCAAAAAGGGGGAGATTGTTGAACATTCAAGGACTTGATGTTGCACTTGATGAACATGAAGATTGTTGATTTTGATGGTGATTCAAGAACACAAAGACTTAGAATGTTGAAGACTTGTTTTGTATTATAATAACTCTGTTTCAATTAGATTGAGTCTGTAATATTAGAGTTTAAGATAGCCGGTACATAGTCTACACCTTAGAAGCTTCAAAAAGCTCAAATTTATCATCCAGGCTCGGCTTTAATCGATTAAATAGGGAAATAATCGATTAAAACAGTGAGAAAAATCATTTTCTGTAACAACTCACTGGTTTAATCGATTAAACCAAATTTTAATCGATTATCAGGCGGTTTAATCGATTAAATCACCTTTTAATCGATTAAAACAAAGAGGTTTGGGTTTTGTTGATATTTGGCTCTGTTTTAATCGATTAATACTTCTTTTAATCGATTATTTCAGTCAGATTTTGATTTTTAACTTCAAATCAAACCTATTTTCGAAAATCATATTTCCAAGAACCCTAGTTTCAAAATCCCCAATTCCTAAACCCTAATTTCTCTACTTAAACTCTTCTATGGCACTCAGAAAAGAAGAACAACCTTTTTCATACAAAAGTTAAGTGCTGTAGTGCCAGAGAACTGTTTGTTGCAAGAAAAAGGGGCTTTTGGAACCTGGTGTGGGCTAGAAGCGATAAGAATCACTAAGTGGAGTTCTTAGTGGATTGTGTGTTGTGCCGTCTCTGGGGAAAGTTGTTCTTCATCTCTTGTGGGTTTCAAGAGAGGTGTTATCTTTAACTTTATCTTTTCCATTGTAATTTGTATTGTAACAATTTGATTATAGTGACAGCGTTAATCCTCTGTTTGAGTGATTAGCAACTGGACGTAGGGTCTTTTGATCCGAACCAGTATAAATCTCCTGTGTAAGATTCTCTTCTCTTCTCTATTTACATTTACACAGTTTTTAATCGGTAAAATTTGGGGAAAATTTTGAAAACCTAATTTTTATTAAGAAACCAATTCACCCCCCCCCCTCTTGGTTTTTGTCCGACCACGCGAACATTCCGCTGTGCGATTCTAACAACGTAGTCCGACAGAAGAGATAAAAGGTGATAAAAACCAAATAAATCTAATAATCATAATAAGAATAAATGGGACCTTGTTCATAAGCATCGGACTCATGAACATCCATATAGGTAGTTTCTCTTGAAAAAAAAAACACTATCATGCATAACGTAGAAAATAAAAACATGATAATGTTTAGGAAAAACAAACACTTACATGCATGCCCGCATCAACATCATACTCATAGCATGCATTTTTGTTTCTAGAAAAATGGAGGGGTCCAGTAGACAATTAAAGAAAGTGGACATTCCCCAGTATCGTGTAGAGAAGATAGAACGGCTGTGTGCATTGATGCCACTTGAGGTCTGCTCCGATTTTGAAAAATCTTATGGACGGATTCTCGATCTTTTGAAGATCTGTGTCGATCCCATTTTCATTAGGGTTTTGATCCATTTCTAGAACTCCAGTCTACACTGCTTCGAATTTCCGCAATTTGATCTGATACCAACTTTGGAGGAATATGAAATAATATTGAGATGACCCAAATCAGTCGGGGTCCATATCCGTCACGAAGCATATATTCCTGCAGCCAAAGTCGCCGCCATCATCCAAATGCCACTTCATCAGGTTGCCCTGATGGTAAGAGGGAATATCCAGGGTTGGAAAGTTGCGATGTTGGAAGACCATCTATCCTCTTTGGCTGATAAGGTAGATTGGTTTGCTTTTAATAAAACCCTGACTCTGATTGTGTTTGGGACCATACTTTTTCCCTTTCACCTCGACACAATAGATCAAGCCGTTATGGATGCCTTTTTCGCCTGGGACGTACACTCGAGGAGTCCATTGCCCGCACTTCTTGTCGACACCTTGCTTTCGGTTGAGTTCTGTCATCAAAAGCAGGGAAGAACACTCAGATGCTGATCTTCGCTACTATTCGTGTGCGGTATCACACACTTCTATGCCTCTAGCCACATGGGGATGTTCCTCGATCCTTTGAAAAGCTTCTCAAAAATCCCTCTCCACTGACGTCTAACCATGGAGTGGAAAGTCGAGTTGGAACAATGGAATATCAACCACCTATTCTGGGTGTGTCCTTGGTTTCAACCCGGCCCTATTCTCATCAGATGTGGAGATTATCCGAGCATACCATTAGTGGGTCTCAGGGGTTGCATAGCTTATTCCACAAAAGTGGCTATGAGACAACTCATGAGAACCCAAACAACATTGTCACAGGAAGAGCTCGGAGGACTGTGTTTCTTTGGAGACCCGTGCAATGTTGCAAACTCACTTGCCGTACGGAGAACATGGGAGAAACCAGTCTTTATGGAATGTCACCGCCATCAAAATAGGCGGTCGGAGCGACACGATGGTTTGCTTCGACTCACGTTTTTAAAAGTGTGGTTCAACACCTTTAGGTTGTCCGATAACCGGGCTGGACCTAAAGGTGAGGTTTTCGAAAGGTTTGAGAAGCGCTACCAATGTTTTTACTAGAAACATTGGAAAAGGTTGAAAAAGGAGGTAGTGGTTTTTTAAGAAAAACCAACTTTGGTCATTACAACCAGAGTTAGGTAAGGGAGTTAGTTACATATAGGGAAGGTATTAACTTCCCTACAACGCCCCTTTCGGGTTCCCTATGATGGACTATTTTTATAAAGAAATAATAACTCTAAATTGTGCTTTTACCCTTATTTATTCATTGCGAAAATTAAATTATTGACTACATGACCCTAAATGATTAATGTCCAACAATACTATCTAAAAATCAGTAAAGTAGAGAAGGGAGTATATAGGAACCTTCAAAGAAAGCTTTTGTAGTAAGTTCTTTGAAAGAGGGTCCTTTTTGGCAATCCCCACGCTCTACAATGATGATCGCTCTTCCTCGCAACACTATAGAACGCTTTCTAAGAACTCTAAGAAACTCTGGAAATGCTTCAGAGGGGTTGTAGACCCCTAATTTTGCCCGATTTCTCAAATAAAGACAAAAAGATCACCCATAACAAGATAAAGCTCGTCCAGCATTACAAATAAGAGCCAAGAAGACTTCCTGTATGAAGATAAAGCTTCAACAGACACCTATCGGCATCAACTGACGTCCGAAACAGGAAAGGAAAGCTTCCCGGGGTCCCGAAACGCGAAAACTGGGCAAAACAGGTCGAGACGGCCGTCCCAAAGTTGGGACGGCCGTCCCAACCTGCCAGAATCAAGTGGGACGCGCGTCCCGAAGGTGGGACGGCCGTCCCAAAGCCCAATTTAAGTGGGACGGCCGTCCCGGGTTCCCAGGTGGTCTCGCCCTGTGTAAAATTGCCATTTGGGACGGCCATCCCAGTCCAGACGGCCGTCCCAACCCAGACGGCCGTCCCAAAGTGCGCCAGCTGCGAAAACTATAAATAGGAGGCTCATTTGCCACTTTTTGAGGACACAGACACTCCAGAGAGCTCTGAAACACCTTAAAAAACTCAGAGCACTTGTCTACTTCTCTCCCTCTCTCGAATGATCTTTCCGATTGCCTTAAATAGGTAACAATCGGTTAAGGAATTATATTCCGGCATTTGATTCTTCTTTAAATTTTTAGTGGAGTCGA
Source organism: Sphenostylis stenocarpa (assembly GCA_963425845.1). NCBI lineage: Eukaryota > Viridiplantae > Streptophyta > Magnoliopsida > Fabales > Fabaceae > Sphenostylis > Sphenostylis stenocarpa. The sequence goes on along the minus strand of OY731400.1, from coordinate 20,267,617 downwards.
TCTTGTATTGGTGAGGAGAGTCTGTGTAGAGAGAGGGGTTGCCAAAACGCATCCTCACAGTTCGAGATTCTCAATATAAAGCTTGCTACGGAGGTTCTTTTCAATTCTCTTCTCTTTTATTGCTTTATTTATTGTTTTATTTAGCTTTATTTATTGTTTATGCCATGTAGAATAAAATCATGTAGATAGCCATTTTAATATCTCTTTTATTGCTTTATTTATCTTTATTTATATAAAATTATGTAGATAGCCATTTCAATATTATGCAATAAAATAGGGTAATCGCGTAATTTCTCGAAGTCTTCTCTTAAAACGAATTGATCTGTCATAGGGAACCCGAAAGGGGCGTTGTGGGGTGCTAACACCTTCCCCACACGTAACTAACTCCCTTACCTAACTCTGGTTATAATGGCCAAGTTTGGTTTTCATTAAAATCAATGCCTTTTATCCTTTTCCAATGTTTATGGTCAAAACATTGGTGGCGACTCCATAAGAACCCCTTTTCGAAAACCTTGCTTTTATTAGAGGATAATTCAATTGTCGGGCACCTCGGAAGCAATGAACACATTTTAAAACAAATACGCGAGTCTAAACCATCTTTTCGCGACCGCTCGCATAAACGTTCGAGACGTCCTCAGACGTCGAAACGGACGGCGGCGACAGATGGCGACTCCACTGGGGAAGCTAGAGAGTTGATCCCATTTAGTGACAGATAAATTCAAACTAAGTAAAGATTTGAAATTACGCCTTTACCCTCCGTATGTTTTTACTGTATGGCTTTAATAACTGCTGTATGATTACTTCTGCAAATTGTTTGAAATATAAACTGCACACAAAAACCCTTGCACACAATAGTCCCTCTATACCCGGGGGCAAGAGTGAATACCTTTAGGGAGTGGGTGGCAGATACGACCGGCTTGTTGGCACACGGGGCTACATCCGTTGTCGGAAACCACCAACTCAAGGTGATAACTCTCTTCTTTTGGTCCAAGGATGTCGACACGGAATTCCGTGCATGACCCGAGGACTGAGAGATTGAGAGGTCCCTATAATGGGGGCACCTTGGGGACCTTTGGCCTTGGTGAGAACAGTTTAGAACCACCCAAACCAAGCACGTTTCTGCAGGAAAACCCTACCTCGTAATAGCGTGGCTTTGCTCGTGGATGTATGAATTGTGTGTGCATCCGTTTGTTGCATTTGTATTGATACATTAGCATAAGATAATCATACAACAAACAAAATAATGAAAAACCATAAAAATACCTTTTGTAAAAAAAAATTTTCTTGACAAAGTCGTATCATTCATACCATATCATTCAATAAGTGGTAACAAAAGAGAAGAGGATAGGACTCTCTTCATCAAACTCCATAAGACGTTCATATAGATAAATGTTCTTTTCAAGAAAAACCAAGCACTATCATGTATCATATTAGGAATAAAACATGATAATATTTAGAAGAACAAACACCTGCATGCATGCATTTACAAGGACTCATCCTCATATCATGCATTTTCATTTCTACTAGACAATGGAGGGATCCAGTAATAGACAGTTAAAGAAAGTGGAAATCCTTCTATGCCGTGTAGAGAAGTTAAGGCAATTGTGTACATATATGCCGCCAGAGGTTAATGCCAATTTTGAGAAGTCTTATGGAAGAATTCTTGACCTCCTAAAAATCAGCATCGATCCGATCTTTGTGAGAGCATTGGTCCATTTCTGGAATCCCGATCTGCATTGCTTTGAGTTTTCGCAGTTCGATTTAGTACCAACCTTAGAAGAATATGAACTCATGGTTAGATGGCCTCAATCAATCGGGGTCTATATCTGCTCAGGAACATATGTAGCCGTAAGTAAGGTTGCCACCATTATACGATTGCCTCCCCATCAATCCATCCTAGAGGGAAAAGGGAACATCCGAGGTTGGAAAATGTCAATAATAGAAGACCACTTGATTTCTCCGACTCGAAAAGAAAGATTGGTCTACCTTCAACAAAACTCTAGCACCGGCAATGTTTGGAATCATATTATTCCCATTTCATATAAACATTGTGGATCATGCCGCAATAGATGCGTTCTTTGCCTGGGATGTATACTCTAAGAGCCCTATACCCGCAATTCTTGCCGATACCCCGCTTTCAGTAGATTTTTGCCGACGTAAACCAGGGAAAACACTTAGATGTTGCACTTCATTACTATATGTATGGGGCGTTACTCATTTCTACGCTTCAAGTTACATGGGCATATTCCCCGATCCTTTAAGAAGTTTTTCTAAAATCCCTCTTCAACATCGGCAAGCTTTGGAATGGAAAACCGAATTAGAAAATTGGAGTATAGAGCATGTATCATGGGTTTGCCCTTGGTTCAGACCCGGTTATATTCTGGTACGATGCGGAGATTACCTGAGCATACCACTACCGGGCCTCAGAGGTTGTATAGCTTACTCTCCCAAGATAGCTTTGAGACAACTCATGAGAACTCGGACCGTGCCAACTCAAGAAGAGCTCGTAGTACTAAGTCTATGTCATTACTCTCATAGTTTTGAAGAAGTATCTGATGTCCGGAAAGCATGGGAAAGACCGGTCTATATGGGGGATAAAGAACTCGGAAAGGTTCAGGTGTCTACATCCCACGAATATGAAGAATGGAGGAAAAATAGAGGGATACCCCAACCATCTGTTACAATCACTACAACTTTAGTGAATGAAGAGCTGCAATTACAAGTCAATGCCTTAAATAAAAAGGTTGAAGTCATGGAAGCTCAGCTAAGAGCCTTCGAAGGAAAAGAGCAAGAAACAACCCTTATAATAGATGGTCTAAAAAGACAATGTAAAAAGAAGGACCATGAGATAGAGCTTCTCAAGAATGATTATGCTGACTACCAAGAAGAAGCTAAACAAACACTGAAAATTCCGAGGCTTGAACAAGATAGTCTATTCCAGGACATGAAGGACGAAATAGCACGTCTTGAGAAGGCACTTGCAGAACAGGCAAAAATGATCAAGTTGATGCAGGATGACCTAACAGGAACTCGGTCAGAAGCACAAAAGTGGTGGGAAGCCGCTGAAAAGTACAAAAAAAGCCTGGATGAGCTACATGATAAAGAAAAAGATGGATTAGCTCAGTATGGTCAATTACTTCGTGAAAGAGACCAAGTAAGAGAGAGGTCTGACCAACAACACGCTTTGATCGTTCATCTAGAAGAAAAGATGAGAGAGGCTCGTCGATATAGTGAAGATATGAGTCAGGCGGTACATGAGCAAATCAAGATACTCGGAAACCATGTGAGAACAGCTGAAGATGAATTACGAAGAAAGCCTAATTTACCTATAGGATTCTTCAAGCTTTTCTGTTTTTGTCAGCACTTGCTTCAAAGCTTTGTATAGAGGAATAAACACTTTCTATTTAAAAAAAAAAAAAAACTGTCTATTGCATTCATAAGTTGCATACATTCATACATCCCTCCTCATCTTGGTAATAAAGATAATAAAAAGAAAGGATTAATTGATGTGTTTTCCACAAAGCAGAATAAATGGAAAGGAAGCCTTTCGTCATCAAAATTGACACAACAATCGATAGAGCCAAAGATGATAATAAACAAGCACCGTTGGTTATTCCAATCAATAAAAGGGAAAAGGCAATAACACCTATACATTTATTCGTGCCTTGTCCTTTCCCTTATTTATCAAATAAAGCTGTACCCTGGAAATATTCAGAAGAATCATCAGTTAATCAAGATATCTCCAATATAGCCTAGTATTGGGGGCATGACGAGAAGCGGAAGAATATATTCCCCCAAGGAATTGCCAGATAACACTTCTAAAGACAGGTAAAAGATAAGGTACAAAATAAAGCCGAAGAGGAAAAAGAATCCAAGAAGGAGACAGATGAGTTACTCCAGTACATAAGACAAAGCGAGTACTCCATCATCGATCAACTCAATCACACTCCTGCAAAGATAACCTTGTTATCACTCATCATGAGTTCGGAACCGCATCGAAACGCACTGTTAAAGGTTTTGAATGAATCATTCGTTCCACATGCAATATCCCAAGACAAGTTTGAAGGAATTATTGGTAATATCACAACCAATAATCACCTTACTTTCACCAACGAAGAATTCCCTTTGGAAGGGTTAAATCATAATAAGCCTTTGCATATCTCTGTCAAATGTAAGGAATATCTCATTTCCAAAGTACTTGTGGATAATGGGTCATCCCTAAATGTTATGCCTAAAAGTACACTCGACAAAATAACAGTGCAAGGAGCCCACATGCGCCCGAGTAATACTGTGGTTCGAGCCTTTGACGGATCAAGACGAGAAGTAGTAGGAGAAATTAGTCTACCAATCCAAATTGGACCTACTATTTTCAACATAGACTTCCACGTGATGGATATCACGCCAGCATACAGTTGTCTCCTTGGTAGACCTTGGATTCATAGCGCTAAGGCAATACCTTCAACGCTCCACCAGAAAGTCAAGTTTGTGATAAACGATAAACTCGTCACAGTACAAGCTGAAGAAGACTTTCTAATTAGCAAACCGTCTGTCCAACCATATGTGGATGCGGCTGAAGAAGCTCTTGAAACATCTTTTCAAGCACTCGAAATTGCCAATATAGAAAGACTCCCTAGTAATACAAAGGTGGCCCACATGATGAAAAGATATGGATATCGCCCAGGACAAGGGCTCGGAAAGAACGCTCAAGGCATAAGAGAGCCACCAGATTTCAAGGACAACCCGCTAAAGTATGGATTAGGGTACGACCCTACAAAAGATCAAGCCAAACGGAAAATAGGGAAGTCTTACACCTCGAAGATGATATTCCGAAAAGGAGGGGTATTAGCGCAAAGGGTAGCGTTAGTCATTAGGTGTCCTTCTTCTGATTCTAAGGGATGTAAACCTAGTGACTATTAGAGATCACTCCTCGGGGTATGCCCGTCCCCCGAGCATCTTTAGGGCACACATTTCCCTGAAATTACAAAAGAATGCTATTCTTACTATCTGCCTCTTTTCTTACTAAATGTATCTATACCCCATTGTAATAAACAAGGTTTAGATAAAACGTTTTGTTCCAAATGCGTCAGAATAATTAAAGCGCCGCAAAGAAAAGTCAAAAAATGATTGATTAACTAGAAACACAAATGAAATCTATCTTGACAAAATCAAGTTTCGACAATGTTGTGCAAAAAAAAAATATATGCATATAAAAGAAAAGCCCGTTGAGGCCAAAGGCCGAGACAAAAGATAAAAGGGCAAAATACCCGGCGGGAAACCCACAAAGGGGGCCGCACAAAAGTTAGGGTAAACCCGGCAGGAGACCCGAACAATAATAAAGGGTAACCTGGGCAAAAGTTAGGGTTATGAAAAGTCCGCTAGGTATTCCTAAAAAATAAATACAAAAAGGAAACCTAGACAAAAGTTAGGACATAAGCATAACATCCTAGACTGAAAACCCGAAAGGGCGGACTAGGAAAACTGATCAATCACAAAAAGGCGCCACAAATTAGTAAAACAAAGATGCCACATCATAAGAATGAAACGTCTATCTAAACTAGCCTAAACACAAACCAACCCTGGCCAGCCATTCTTACAAAAACCTTTATTATAAAAAATATATCCCTCTAAAACACAAGCCTTTGATATAAATCCTTTTCTTTCTCTTCTCTTGACCATTTCATTAAAAAGCATTCAAGTAATAAGGGGAATGTGGAAATATAGTGATCAATAGGAAGGTCGAAATTTCTAAGGAAAGGAAGAGGGGCATTGATATGGCAGTTACCCTATGAACAACAGAGTGCTCTTAGGCAACAACAAGAAAAAGTTTAAGACGGCAAATTATGTACAGCCAAGCTTGTTAATCAGAAGAAACATGATGACAGAAAGGCACAGCACCAAGATTACACCCAAAGACAAAGCACATCAATTAAAACTTTCGAAATATTAACTGAAATAGATCATAGGATGCATATCATGAAACATTACATGCATTAAAACATCAATGAATGGAGTCCTACCCTTTTTCTCAGCAAAAAAAATCAAAAAATCCCCTCCAGTAGCTCGAGACGGCCGTCCCAAAGTCGGGACGGCCGTCCCAAATGTCCAAGTTCAATTGGGACGCACGTCCCAGGTGGGACGGCCGTCCCACTTACCAGCTGATGTCCCATGCGTGAAAAATTCAAATGGGACGGCCGTCCCAACCCAGACGGCCGTCCCAAAGTTCCTGGCGCTCCCTATAAATGCTAGGCGCGGATTTGAGCTTCGCACCCCATTCCAAGCTTTCTATCTTGCTTCTTCTCCCTTTCTACACATTTCTAGCATTCTTAAGTAAGTATTACCTACAATGGAGCATGGAGAAGCCTCATCTAGGAGAAAACGCTCTAGGAATCCCGCTAGAGGAACTCCTACAATTAGTACTCAACTAGCGTAATCGCATCAACTACGGCCGGCAAATATCCAAGAATTTTCCCGGTACCCCACACCGCAATTGGATTTTGAAATCCTAGCTACATTTGGCCGGGATCAAGATGTCGAAGATACATCCACAACATAGGATGGGACTTTCTCGCTCCGTGAGCTACCTACTCGGATCCATCGCAGTGCTACGATGGAATTTCTTGCCTCTGTCAACATGGTGGAAATGCCATCTCGCAATTCCCGGGTGCCACCAACTCAAGCCGTCTCCTACCGGATGGATGGAGCTTACCGGACCACCGCTCCGGATGACTTTAATGTCATTATGGGTTTCGCCAACGAGCAGATACAAGAACTCCGCAGTACCGATCCGCGTATTTGGAGAGGCCCGCCGCTCTCACCACCACTAGCATGTGGAAGGAAATCACCGGAGCCGTCGTTCTGCCATCAAATCCGAAGGGTGCAGCTTTTTCCCCTCCACTCCGCGTATGTCATAAATTGCTGGCCGGGACCATACACAGCCTGAAGGAGAGCCAAGGAAAGGTAACTCTGGCCGACCTTTTCATTGTTTACCGTATGCACCAGGGGCATAGGTGCAACCCAGGGTATGCCTTTCTCAAAGCCGTCAAGGATTGCGGCACTCGCGGTCCAAGCAGGAACAATCATAATAGCTCCCTTTCTCACCCCTCTAGCCGAGTATTGGGGATGTAGCGACGGAGAAGACATCCCAGCCTAGCCTTCGACCGGAGCCGATCAATGGCGGAGTATTGACCCATATGAACATCCTCGCAGGCAAGGGATAGTGGTTTATCTTAAACCCAATCCTCTCTATCTCGATGGACATGCGGGATTTCGACACACCACAGGATATCCCCACCACTTCGAATCCCAGCAGCAGCCCTACGACCCCGACTACGCCGGCTTATACAGCGCCCGGATGATGAGCATGCCTACATGGAAGGGCAATTCCAGCTCATGCGACAAGCAGCTCAGCCACCGACCACGAGGCAAGACAGACGGACCGCCGTATAGAAAATCTAGTCCAGCACCTGGCGAGGTTCCAGCGCCGCATGCTACGCCGCTTCCCTTCGCCAGCACCATCCTCTCACTCCAGCTCCCGAGGCGTACGATTAGGAGGTTTTCTCGATGTTTTCTAGTAGTTTAAAAGAATGTTTGAATGTACTATCCAAAAAATATATAATAAATAAGAGTTGTTATTCCCATTTGCATTTTGAAAAGCCTACGTGCAAAATAAAAAGGCACACGTAATATAGCAAAAAGCCGTATTTCAAATAACTCGCGTCAAATAAAAATCGCGAAAGAAAAAGGCGAAATCAAAACTACTTCAGCAGAATAAAGAAGCTTCATAAAAAATAGCTTCAATAAAGGTACACAAAAGCCAATAGAAAAATCCGATCGGCAAATCAAAAAGATTACCTCATGACTCGAAGACATCACCGCATGAGTCATCAAGCACACTCATTAGAGAGTCGCCGCCTCGAAGAGTCCATCAAAGAAAGATCACGCAAGAGTCCATCAAAGAAAGCACAGTAATCAAATCAACCAAATCACTAAGGGGCAACAAAAAGAAAGAAGAGAAAAGCCTTTCATCCTCTAACAAAGGCCACCGCATGAAAAAGCCGAAAGAAAATCCCCAAGAAGAGCACATCAAGAAAAATCTATAAAAGGAGAAAATGAGAAATTTCCATCCACAGGAAGCCAATAAAATTCCCAGTGGATCACTACGAAGAAAAGAGAAAAATATATATCTTTCCATCTAACGTGCATAAAAGGCGCACATATAAACCCATTCCCCAACAGGAATAAGAACATAAACAAAAGCCAGCTTCAAGCAATAAGGAGTCAAAAACTCCATTTTTCCCCTTAGGGGGCAATTCAAAAGAGATTTCAGTGCAGAGCAATCAAATTCTCAATGAATCATCCAAAAGAAAAACTATCACCGGTGAGCCTACAACAGAGCCTCTGTTTGCTCAAAAATAAGCAAAGAGCTAATGTCCCGGAGAAATGGGAAATCAACCTATGCGAGAGGTAATGCAAGCCCAAAAGCATAAAAGTCTTCACCATTGCTCGAAGCAATTGCCTAATCAAGAGGCACAATCAAAGTCCCCAAGTAAATTCCTCGCCTAAAAGGCAACCAACAAAGAATCCTCGTAAAACCGGATGAGTAAAATAGAAAAGTCAAAAAGAAAGAAAATCAATCATTCCTCATGGAATAGGCGCATAAGTCGCCGTAAACCTGATGAGGGTTCGTACTCATCAATCAAAAAGGATATACCAAAAAGAGCATTCCAAGAGTCTCGTCAAAATGCGCATTCATACCAGGTGGGGGTAGGTACCCATCGTAGTCTGGTCAAAATGCGTACTCATACCAGGTGATGGTAAGTACTCACCGGAGCATTATACAAGAAAACTCAAAACCAGATGGGGGTATGTACTCATCAGGCCTTACAAAAGGGGGCTTACCAGACGAGGGGTCGTACTCGTCAAACACCAGATGGGGGTGTGTACTCATCAGGCCTTACGAAGAGGGTCTACCATGACAGGGGGTTCGTACTCGTCAAAACACCGGATGAGGGTGTGTACTCATCGTGCCTTACGTAAGGGGGTCTACCATGGCAGGGGTTCGTACTCGTCAAAACACCGGATGGGGGTGTATACTCATCAGGCCTTACGGAAGGGGGTCTACCAGGCAGGGGGTTCGTACTCGTCAAACACCAGATGGGGGTGTATACTCATCAGGCCTTACAGAAGGGGGTCTACCAGGCAGGGGGTTCGTACTCGTCAAAACACCAGATGGGGGTGTGTACTCATCAGGCCTTACAGAAGGGGGTCTACCATGGCAGGGGGTTCGTACTCGTCAAAACACCAGATGGGGGTGTGTACTCATCAGGCCTTACAGAAGGGGGTCTACCAGGCAGGGGGTTCGTACTCGTCAAAAACCAGATGGGGGTGTGTACTCATCAGGCCTTACAGAAGGGGGTCTACCAGGCAGGGGGTTTATACTCGTCAAACACCAGATGGGGGTGTGTACTCATCAGGCCTTACAGAAGGGGGTCTACCAGGCAGGGGGCTCGTACTCGTCAAAACACCAGATGGGGGTGTGTACTCATCAGGCCTTACAGAAGGGGGTCTACCAGGCAGGGGGTTTATACTCGTCAAACACCAGATGGGGGTGTGTACTCATCAGGCCTTACAGAATTACCAGGCGAAGGATTATACTCGTCAAAACACCAGATAGGGGTTGGTACCTATCAAAAATATTTATCATCCGGAAGATCAGCCAAGGAATATCTGAAGGATAACCGGCAAAAGGGTTAACTCCTTCCCTACCAGCCTAATCTTATCTGCATATTAGGCCAATAAATTAGCTAGGCAGGTGAAGGGGGGCAACTGTAGACCCCTAATTTTGCCCGGTTTCTCAAATAAAGACAAAAAGATCACCCATAACAAGATAAAGCTCGTCCAAAGCATTACAAATAAGAGCCAAGAAGACTTCCCGTATGAAGATAAAGCTTCAACAGACACCTATCGGCATCAACCGACGTCCGAAACAGAAAGGAAAGCTTCCCGGGGTCCCGAAACGCGAAAACTGGGCAAAACAGGTCGAGACGGCCGTCCCAAAGTTGGGACGGCCGTCCCAACCTGCCAGAATCAAGTGGGACGCGCGTCCCGAAGGTGGGACGGCCGTCCCAAAGCCCAATTTAAGTGGGACGGCCGTCCCGGGTTCCCAGGTGGTCTCGCCCTGTGTAAAATTGCCATTTGGGATGGCCATCCCAGTCCAGACGGCCGTCCCAACCCAGACGGCCATCCCAAAGTGCGCCAGCTGCGAAAACTATAAATAGGAGGCTCATTTGCCACTTTTTGAGGACACAGACACTCCAGAGAGCTCTGAAACACCTAAAAAAACTCAGAGCACTTGTCTACTTCTCTCCCTCTCTCGAATGATCTTTCCGATTGCCTTAAATAGGTAACAATCGGTTAAGGAATTATATTTCGGCATTTGATTCTTCTTTAAATTTTTAGTGGAGTCGATCTTGTATTGGTGAGGAGAGTCTCGTGTAGAGAGAGGGGTTGCCAAAATGCATCCTCACAGCTTCGAGATTCTCAATATAAAGCTTGCTACTGAGGTTCTTTTCAATTCTCTTCTCTTTTATTGCTTTATTTATTGTTTTATTTAGCTTTATTTATTGTTTATGCCATGTAGAATAAAATCATGTAGATAGCCATTTTAATATCTCTTTTATTGCTTTATTTATCTTTATTTATATAAAATTATGTAGATAGCCATTTCAATATTATGCAATAAAATAGGGTAATCGCGTAATTTCTCGAAGTCTTCTCTTTAAACGAATTGATCTCATCATAGGGAACCCGAAAGGGGCGTTGTGGGGTGCTAACACCTTCCCCACACATAACTAACTCCCTTACCTAACTCTGGTTATAATGGCCAAGTTTGGTTTTCATTAAAATCAATGCCTTTTATCCTTTTCCAATATTTATGGTCAAAACATTGGTGGCGACTCCATAAGAACCCCTTTTCGAAAACCTTGCTTTTATTAGAGGATAATTCAATTGTCGGGTACCTCGGAAGCAATGAACACATTTTAAAACAAATACGCGAGTCTAAACCATCTTTTCGCGACCGCTCGCATAAACGTTCGAGGCGTCCTCAGACGTCGAAACGGACGGCGGCGACAGGGGTCCTAAGAGAGTAATTTGAAAAAAGTACAGAAGGGAAAATGGTAGAATGGTGTGAAAAGTGTGAGAAAGTCCTCTCTTTTATAGGAATTCGCACCTGTCAGGTCGGGACTGTCATCTCACCTGACAAGGTCGGGATCGCTGTCTCGCCAAACGGGACAACGGTCTCGCCTAACGAGACAGTGGTCTCGCCATCGGCGAGTGGCGAGACAGCGGTCTCGCCCTTAGCCAACGGCAAGACGGCGGTCTCAACCCTTTAGGTGGAATTTATTATTTTTCCTATACAAAAATCCTTCCTATTCTAATATGGGGTATATTGATCCACCCTAGGGACCTTTTAAGCCTTTCCCATCTTTGATTGGAAGTCTTTTGCCTTTATTTTGAGGTCGGGCAAGATTTGGGGTCTACAGCTGCCCCCCTTCCCCTGACTAGCCGACTGTTGGTTCGTCATGCCAAAAAGATCGGCTGGAGGATGAAGGAGTTAACCCTCTTGCCCGATTGTCCTTCAGAAGCTCCTTCTTGCGGTAGCTGACCCTCTAGAAGAAAAAATATGTGTGTGCCTCCGAGATGCTCCTTCATGCGGTGGCCGACCCCTTTGGACAAAAAGGTGTGAACCTCCGGGATGCTCCTTCTTGCGGTAGCCGACCCCTTTGGTTGACAAATGGTAGAACCTCAGGATGCTTCTTCTTGCGGTAGCTGACCTCTCGGTTGATGAGTAAGAACCCCCATCTAGTTGCTTGTAGCTTTGGGATGCTCCTTCTGATCGTAGTCGATCCCTTAGTTGACAAGTGGTAGAACCTCAGGATGCTCCTTCTTGCGGTAGCCGACCCCTCGGTTGATGAGTATGAACCCCTGTAGATCCAAAATCTTGCTTGACCCTAAAATAAAGAGTAGAAGACTTTCGATTTGAAGATGGGCAAGGCCTAAAAGGTCTCTAGGATAGACCAATAGGCCCCATATTAGAGTAGGAAGGTTTTTTGTACGGAAAAAATAAGAAATTCCACCTAGAAGGTCGAGACCATTGTCTCGCCATCGGCAAAGGGCGAGACCGCCGTCTCGGCCTTCTCGCCAATCGCCAATGGCAAGACCACTGTCTCGTTTGGCGAGACGACCTTCTTGCCATTTGCCAAGGGTGAGACCGCCGTCCCGTTTGGCGAGACGGCGGTCCCGACCTAACAGGTGCAAATTCCTATAAAAGGGGGGCGCGACCTCATCCTTTTCACAACATTCTTCAACTTTCCCTTTTGCAAAATTCTCAAATTCTTCTCCTAAGATCCCTCCGAAGCATTTCCGGAGTTTCTTAGTATTCTTAGAGAGCGTTTTGTAGTGTTGCGAGGAAGAACGACCAACATTGTAGAGCGGGGGATTGCCAAAAAGCATCCTTTACCAAGAATATTAAATACAAAAGCTTGCTTCGAAGGTTCCTACACTTTCTCTCTTCTTTTATCGCTTTTTTTTATCACATCTATCTGTGCATTAGTTGTTAGGGCCATGTAGTCAAGATTTTAAAATTCACAAATAAATAAAGGGTAAAAGTGTAGTTTTATAGTTTTTATTTACAAAATAAATGGTCCATCATAGGGAACCCGAAAGGGGCGTCGTAGGGAAGCTAATACCTTCCCTACACGTAACTAACTCTCTTACCCAACTCTGGTTATAATGGCCAAAGTTGTTTTTTTTTAAGCAACGCCTTCTTTTTCTTCCTTTTCCAATGTTTCCGGATAAAACATTGGTGGCGACTCCAGAACCCTTTTCGCAAACCTCACCTTTAGGTCCAACCCAGTTATCGGACAACCTTAAGGCGTTGTAACATCACTTTAAAAACGCAAGTCGAAGTCAAAACCATCACGTCGCTCCGACCGCCTCTTTTGACGACAGGGACAGATGGCGACTCCACTGGGGAAGATAGAGAGTTGATCTCATTTATTGATGGACCAGTTTAATAAATAAAAAACTTAAAAATTTCGCTTTTACCCTGCCTTGTTTTATAACATGTTTTAAATTGTTTGACTTTAATAACTGTTGTTTATTTATTTTATGCAATTGTTTAAAATACAAACTGTACACAAACCCTTGCACACAACAGTTCCCCCTATACCCGGGGGCAAGTGGGAAATCCATAGGGAGTGGGTGGCAGGTACGATTTGCCGTAGTGAGGGTCGTAAGCCCACCGGTATGGTCGAAAACCACCACTCAAGGTGATAACCTTCCTCTTTTGGCACAAAGACTGACTACGGCCTTAGTGCCATGCATGGTCGAAAGGCTGGAGAGTGGGGACCCTATAATGGGGGCACCTTGGGGGCCTAGCCTTGGTGAGGAAAATTAGAACTACCCTGAATATACACTCTTCTGTAGGAGACCCCTACCTCGTAATTAAAACGTCATCCTACTTGTTCGCGGATGAGTGAATTGTGTGTGCATTTGTTTGGTGCATTTGATTGTATAACAATAGATAAAAATAGAAAATCCCAAAAAAAATCTTTTCATAATAAACACCCTTATCTCGGACAGTCTGCCTTTTAGCTAGCCTGGTTTCAGGTTCTTTGTAAGCTAAGTAGTCACGCAGTCCAACAGAAGAGATAAGGGACGCTAAAAATATTCTTTCGCAATAAACCTCTTTTTTTATCTCGGACAGTCTGCCTTTTAGCTAGCCTGGTTTCAGGTTCTTTGTAAGCTAAGTAGTCACGCAGTCCGACATAAGAGATAAAAGGTTATAAAATAAACTAAAAAATAAATTAACCAAATAAAACCAAATGCATAAGCAAAGTATACATAAGCATCATTTTAAAATCTCTCATACATAAACACATTCATGCTAGGGGGCATTAGATATCTCTAAGACAAAGACGAAAGAGGCCTTAAGAACATTTGTAACCATCCACAAGGAAGGGACAAATGTACTAAGGTATATGGTGATCTTCGTTATACTTGTCAAAATCTATGACGAGGAAGGAACCATTACACCAAAGTGGGTATGATACTCCGCAAAGCGCAAGCTTTAAGGACTATACCTAAGTCATTGTCTTAGAAGATGCTAATCCCACACCTATCATTCATTTTCATTAATAAAAATTCATTCTTGGGCATCTTAGAAAGTGGTTGGTCCTCTTCCTATCCGAACCCATGCACAAAAGGCAAGAGCTATGGAGCATTTGGAAGAACAAAACCGCAAACTTACCGCTGAGGTAAGCGCCCTCCGAGAGCAAATGGCACAATTAATGGAGATTATGCGCCAGCAAAACCTAAACAAAGGGGAAACTCATGGCAACCACGCCTCTCGCCATGAGGAAGAAGAAGAAGAGGAGTTCTTCTTCGAACAAAAAGCCCATGTGCAGTCTGACGCTAGGGCAATGCACATTCACACCCCTGAGGTGTCCAAGCAACAAATCTCTACCTTGGAGGAAAGACTGAAGGCAGTCGAGGGACATAGCTTCGATGTCAAAGAGGCGGCAGACATGTGTTTGGTTAAGAACATCCAGTTCCCGCCAAAATTCAAGGTCCCAAACTTCCCCAAGTATGCTGGACTAACTTGCCTCAAGAGTCATCTTATGATGTACTGTCGTAAGATGGTTGCACATGTTGAAAACGAGAAACTCCTGATCCACTGCTTCCAGGAGAGCCTGGCTGACTCAACCCTCAACTGGTACATGCAGCTGGAGAAGGGGCAAGTCCAAAATTGGAAGCAGCTAGCCGATGCCTTCCTTCGTCGTTACAAATATAACATCGAGCTGACCCTAGATAGGTCAGATCTTATGACTTTAAGCAAGAGGAACGATGAGTCCTTCAAGGCATACACCCAGAGGTGGAGGGAGATGGCTGCCCAGATAGAGTCCCCGCTGATGGACAAGGAGACGGTGGCTATGTTCATAGACTCATTGACTGGAGCTTACTACGACAAAGCAATAGTTAGTACATCCAACCTTTTCTCGGACATAGTCACCATAGGGGAAAGAGTGGAGTAAGGGTAAAGAAGCGGGAAGATAGCACAATCTTCCCCTTCCGGCATCTCATTCAGAAAGCCCTCCAGCAAGAAGAAGGAGGAGGTTGTGCACGCGATTAACCTCACTACTCCTTCTTCTGCTCCACAAACGGTTCGACAGCCGCGCAAAAAAGAGAGAAAATTCACCCCTATCTCAACCTCCTATGGGAAGTTGCTACCTCAGCTGCTAGAAGCCAAGCTCTTGGCCTGTGCCCCTCCCAAGAAGATAGATCCTCCTTATCCCGAGTGGTACAAACCAAACGAGAAATGTGACTACCACTCAGGATCGCCCGGGCGTTCAACAGAGAACTGCTTGACCCTAAAGTATAGGGTCCAAGAGTTAATCGACGCCGGTGGATAACCTTTGACGCCTCCACCTCCGATGTAGACGTCAAACCTCTGTCAAAATCAGAGTGAAGGAGGAAAGGATTGGGAGGATCAGCCCTTAGGGCTCCTTTTCATTTTTTTTATGCTTTTTCTTGTATTTCCCGCGGTCCCTGCCCGTGGCCGCGGGAACACTAACTAAAAGGGCATGTAAATACACTTTCCTTTTTAATACATGAGGCATTTTTCATATTCATTCTCATTCTTTTCCCTCTTCTATATATTATTCTTTCAAACATAATTGAATAATAAAATCTATGGTTAAAATAGAACCAAAAAACAATCATGTCTGTGATTGATAAATCTCTGTGGGACCCAGAAGCTGAAGGTGAATGGGTCGAGTCCGACAGTGAGCAGGGGACCATTTCCCCGGACATACAGAGAATGTTAGAGAAAGAAACTCATATCATACAGCCGCATCAAGAGGAAACAAAGACTATCAATTTGGGACAAGGAGATGATAAGAAAGAGATAAATATCGGCACCCAAATTGATAGTAACATCAGGGAGGGATTGATACAACTTTTAGAAGAATACGTGGACGTTTTCGCTTGGTCTTATCATGACATGCCCGGACTTTATACAAGCATAGTGGAACATCGGTTGTCATTAAAAGCGGGATTTCGGCCTGTAAAACAAAAGCTCAGGAGAATCAAACCATATTGGTCCTTGATTATTAAGGAGGAATTACAAAGATAACTAGACACCAACTTCCTGATAGTGTCCAAATACCCCGAATGGCTAGCAAACATAGTGCCCGTCATCAAGAAAAGCGGTAAAGTCAGAGTATGTGTGGACTATAGGGACCTAAATCGAGCAAGTCCAAAGGATGACTTCCCCCTGCCACATATTGACACATTAGTGGATCACACCGCTACAAACACGCTTTATTCGTTCATGGATGGATATACAAGGTACAATCAAATTAAGTTGGTCGTCGAGGATAGGGAAAAAACCTCATTCATCACACCGTGGGGTACCTTTTGCTATAGGGTAATGCCTTTTGGGCTAAAAAATGCAGGGGCTACCTATCAAAGGGCTATGGTCACATTATTCCACGACATGATCCACAAAGAAATAGAGGTATACGTGGATGACATGATTGCCAAGTCCAGAAATGAGGTGGACCATATTCAATATCTTAAGAAGTTGTTTGATCGACTTTGAAAGTATCAACTTAAACTGAACCCAGCAAAATGTACTTTTAGAGTACGGTCAAGCAAACTCCTAGCGTTCATCGTCAACCAAAAGGGAATCGAGGTAGACCCTGACAAAACAAAGGCAATCTTGGAAATGCCCCCACCAAGAACAGAAAAGGAGGTCAAAGGATTTTTGGGCCAAATCAACTATATTGCCAGGTTCATCGCACAGTTGACGGACAAATGTATACCCATCTTTAAGCTGTTGCGTAAAAACCAACCAACGGTGTGGAATGAAGAATGCCAACAAGCGTTCGACAAGATCAAGATATGCCTAACCAATCCGCCAGTATTGGTGCCACCCGTTGAAGGAAAACCTCTGATCTTATATCTGTCAATACTCAAAGAATCCATGGGATGTGTGCTCGGTCAACAAGATGAAATAGGGAAAAAGGAGCGAGCCATATATTATTTCAGCAAAAAGTTCCTAGACTATGAGACCCGCTATACACCATTCGAAAAAACATGTTGTGCATTGGTGTGGGCAACTCAGCGTATTCGGCAATACATGGCTTGACATACAACATGGTTGGTCTCCAAAATGGACCCGATCAAGTACCTCTTCGAAAAGCCCATCTTGACTGGAAGAATAGCTAGGTGGCAAGTGCTCCTCTCAGAGTTCGATATCATTCATGTAGACCCCAAATCTTGCCCGGCCTCCAAATAAAGTCAGAAGACCCCCTATTTGAAGACGGCCGAAGCTTAACAAGCCACTAGGAGAGACTATTAGGCCCCCGTACTAAGATAAGAGGGTTTTTTGGCCCGAAAAATAAAGTTTCTCGCCCTGAAGGGACGAGACCGCCGTCTGGAAGGACCAGACCGCCGTCTCGCCTCACGCCAGGGACAAGACTGCCGTCTCGCTTGACCAGACGGTGGTCTCGACTTCTGCCTAGTCGAGACGGCGGTCTGGATTATCCAGACGGCGGTCTCGACCCCCTGCCATGGTCGAGACGGCGGTCTGGATTGTCCAGACGGCGGTCTCGACCCTGTCAGATGAAACGGCGGTCTCAACCTATCAAGTGCGAAAAACTATAAATAGGGGCTCTCCCCCCCTCATTCCAACACACAAAAACACAGTAGCTCCTCCTTCTCTCTAGATTTTCTCTCTCTAGAACCCCTCCGAAGCATTTCCGGAGTTTCTGAGTGTGTCTAGGTATAAATTGAGCGTCCTAAATCTTCTTTAGAATCCCTCTGAGGCATTTCCGGAGTTTCTGAGAGTTGTAGAGTGAAGGGTTGCCAAAAAGCACCCACTCTTTAAAGAGAAATATAAAAAAGCTTGCTTTGGAGGTGCACTCTCTCTCTTTCTAATTTTACCGCTTTCATTTAAAATTATGCAATAGATGCTAGGGCCATGTAGTCATAATCTTTAAATACCGCATAATAAAAGGGTAAAAGCGCAATTTTCCAGTTTAATTATTTATCCAAAGTAGCCAGCCTATCATAGGGAACCCGAAAGGGGCGTTGTAAAGGAACTAACACTTCCTTTGCACGTAACTAACTCCCTTACCCAACTCTGGTTCTAATGACCAAAGTTGGTTTTCGAAAACCAACGCCTTTTTAAACTCCTTTTCCGATGTTTCCGGTAAAAACATCGGTGGCGACTCCACGAACCCTTCAAAACCCGTTCTTGGGTTAGCCCGGTTATCGGACAACCCAAGAACACTTTTTGAAAACCTCGTCTCTAGGTTAGCCCGGTTATCGGACAACCTAAGGACGTTGTAACCACCCATAAAAAACGCGAAAGCAAGAGGGTCAAAAAAATCATATCGTCGCTCCGATCGCCCCTTCATTTTTCGGGAGGCGGCGACAGATGGCGACTTCACTGGGGAAGCCTAGAGAGTTGATCCCATTTAGTGATGGGCCGGCTTAAAAATAATTAAACCAAGAAAATAGCGCTTTTACCCTGTCTTGTATTATAACATGCTTTATTGTTTGACTTTCAAATAACTGTTGCTTGTTTATACTTACGCAATTGATTGAAATATAAACTGCACACAAACCCTTGCACACTACAGTTCCCTCTATACCCGGGGGCAAGTGAGATAACCATAGGGAGTGGGTGGGAGGTACGGTTCGCCGTAGTTAGGGCCTTGTGCCCACCAGCAGTGATCGGAAACCACCACTCAAGGTGATAACCTTCCTCTTTTGGCAACAAGACCGACTCCGGCCTTAGTGTTGAGCATGGTCGGACGGCTGGAGAGTGGGGACCCTATAATGGGGGCACCTTGGGGGCCTTAGCCTGGTGAGAACAGTTAGAACCTACCCTGACCTATGCACTTTTCTGCAGGAAAACCCTACCTCGTGATAAAAATGAAATCTCGCCTGTTCAGGGATGATCGAATTGTGTGTGCATATGATTGTTGCATTTGTATGTTGCATAGCATAAACAAACAACAGAACAAAATCACAAAAAAATATTTTTCACAAATAAACACCCTTATCTCGAATAGTCTGCCTTTTAGCTAGCCTGGTTTCAGGTTCTTTGTAAGCTAAGTAGCCACGCAGTTCCGACAGAAGAGATAAGGGACGCTAAATATTCTTTCGCATAAAGCCATATTTTATCTCGGACAGCCTGCTTTTTAGCTAGCCTGGTTTCAGGTTCTTTGTAAGCTAAGTAGCCACGCAGCTCCGACGTAAGAGATAAAAGGCTATAAAATAAATAAATAAAAATAAAAAATCCATTTTTCCAACGTTCATAAATAAGACCTGGTCCAAAAATTACACTCATAAAGCATTCATATAGATAGTTTACTCTTTCAAAAAAAAATATACCATACATCATGTAGAAAAACATGATAAATAGAAGAATAAACACTCACATTCATACAATAAACATCATCTTCATCAAATCATACATTTTGATTCTAGAAAATGGAGGGAACAAGTAGACAAGTGGGGAAGGTGGATATTCTCCAAAACCATACCGGGAAGCCGGAACGGCTTAGTGCAACAATGCCACCGGAGGTCCGCGCCGATTTTGAAAAGTCCTATGGACGAATTTTGGACCTCCTAAAGATCGTTGTCGATCGAGTCTTCCTCGTGGTACTGATTCATTTTTGGAACTCCGGTCTGCGGTGGTTAGAATTTCCGCAGCTCGACATGGTGCCCACCTTAGAGGAGTATGAAGCTATGTTGAAATGACCTAAATCAGCCGGGGTCCATATTCGCCACGAGGCGTATACTCCCGCAGACACCGCCGCTACCCTTATCCATCTACCGTTCCGACAGAGTACCTCGATAGGAAGAGGGAACACCCAGGGGTGGAAAGTATCGATGTTAGAAGACCACCTGTCCTACCCGGCCGAAAGGGCGTAATGGGTTACCTTCAACAAAACCCCGGCACTAATAATCTTCGGAACAATCATGTTCCCCTTCCACCTCGAGAAAATAGATCAAGCCGTCATGGACGCTTTCTTCGCTTGGGACGTGTACTCGAAGAGTCCCTTGCCTGCTATTCTTGTTGACACCTTGCTCTCGGTGGATTTCTGCCATCAGACGCAAGGGAGAACACTCCGCTGCTGCTCTTCATTACTATACGTGTGGAGCATCACGCACCTTTATGCCTCCAGTCACATGGGGATATTCCCCGATCCCTTGAGAAGCTTCTCCAAAATCCCCCTCCAACGACGCCTGACTATAGAATGGAGGGATGAGTTAGAACGAAAGGACGCCAACAGTATATCTTGGGTCTGCCCTTGGTTCCGACCCGACCCAGTTCTCATCGATGTGGGGACTATCCGAACATACCCTTGATAGGACTCGGGGTTGCATAGCCTACTCACCTAGAGTAGCTATGAGGCAACTCATGAGGACCCAAACTACTATTTCCCGAGGGGAGCTCGGAGGACCGTGCTTCTTTGGAGACCCGTGCACGATCACCAACTCATCAACCATGAGAAAAGCATGGGAGAGGCCGGCCTACATGGGAGACAGAGAGCTAGGAAAAGCTCGGGTAACCGTCACCGGTGACTACGAGGCGTGGAGAAGAAAAAGAGGGATGGCTCAACCATCCACCACACCCATGCCAATCGCCAACAACGAAGAGTTGCAGTGCACAAGTCAATGCCTTGACCCAGAGGGTAGAAATCATGGGATCCCAGATACGGGCCCTTGAGGAAAAAGAGCAAGCATCTATCCTCACGATTGACGGCCTACAAAGGCAAGGCAAGAAAAAGGATCATGAAATAGAACGTCTCAAGGACCAATGTGCTGACGCTAACGAACAAGCTATCCGAGCATCCAAAACTGCTAAAACCAGTTCGGATAGCCAATTGCAAGAAATAACCGCCAAAACAGCACACCTTGAGGCCGAATCAGCTATGTAGGCCCAAACGATCAAGGAGTTGTCGGAAGGGCTCCTTAAGGCTCGGTTAGACATCCGCTAAGAGCGAGAGGCCAACAGGAAACTCACCAAAAGTCTCTCTGAGCTACGCCTTAAGGAGAGAAACGGGCTAGCTCAGTACGGCCAAGTACTGCAAGAGAAGGACCGAGCCATTGAAAAGCTCGATGAACTACAAGCCTTGGTCGTTCATCAAGAGGCGAAGATCAAAGAGGCTCAGAAGTACAGTGAAGATATGAGCCAAGCAGTCCACAAGCAAAGCGAAGAGCTCGCTCACCATGTCCGGGAAGCCGAGAGAGAACTACATAGGAATCAAGACCCGCCTGTGGGTTTCTTTAGGCTTTTCCGTTTTTGCCAAAAGACGCTTCGTAGTATGGAATAGGAGAATGTACACCTTCCAATGAATTAATGGAATCTTTTTCCTTATTCAACAGTTGTCTACTTGTATACATGAACATGCATTTGCATATTTAATTTCCCCTCCTTCACGATTAATAAATAAGATAATAAAAAGGAAGGATTAACTAACACGTCTTCCAACTCAGAAGAATGGAGAGAAAGCCACTCCTAATAAAGCTCACCCCAACGGTCGAATCATCGCAAGAGGGAAATAAGCCTCGGCCGTTGGTCCTCAAGAGTAAAGAAGAGGGGGCAAGGACGCCAGTGCGACTATTTATGCCACGTCCTTTCCCCTATGAGTCAAATAAAGCTGTACCGTGGAGATATGGGGAATCTTCACCGATAAAAGAAGAAATAACAAACATAGCCGGCATTGGGGGCACAACTAGAAGTGGAAGAATCTACTCCCCAAGGACACACAAGAAAATGTCCTCCAAAATAAAGGAAAAAATAAAAAGATCGAAGAAGAAAAAGAAAATAAAGAATCCAAGGAGGAGACAGAGGAATTACTCCAGTTTATAAGGCAGAGTGAGTATTCCATTATTGACCAGCTCAACCGTACGCCTGCAAAAATCACGTTGCTATCTTTGATAATGAGCTCGGAACCGCACCGAAATGCCCTGCTGAAGGTCTTGAGCGAGGCGCATGTACCTCACACAATATCCGAAGAAAAGTTTGAGAGGATCGTCGGTCACATCACGGCAAACGATCACCTCACCTTCACAGAGGAAGAACTCCCCCTCGAGGGGCCAAGACATAACAAGCCCTTGCATATCTCGGTTAAATGCAAGGAATACCTCATCGCCAAAGTTCTTGTGGATAACGGGTCGTCCCTGAACGTGATGCCCAAGTGCACACTGGATAAGTTGACTATCCAAGGAACCCGTCTGCACCCAAGCAGCACCATCGTTCGAGCCTTCGATGGATCAAAACGAGAAGTAGTGGGAGAGATCAGCTTGCCAATCCAGGTTGGACCCACTACCTTCAACGTCGATTTCCATGTAATGGACATTACTCCAAAGATACAGCTGTCTCCTCGGCAGGCCTTGGATTCATGACGCTAAGGCAGTACCTTCGACGCTCCACCGTAAAGTCAAGTTCATAGTGGACGATAAACCGGTCACGATCCAAGCGTAAGACGATATCCCGATCGGTGGACCGTCCACCCAACCTTATGTGGATGCGGCCGAAGAGGCCCTTGAAACATCTTTTCAAGCGCTCGAAATTGCCAGTATAGAGCGACTTCCCGTAAACACAAAGGTAGCCTCGCATGATGTTGAAGCATGGCTACCATCCTCGGCCAAGGACCGGGGCGCATTCCCAAGGCATGAGGGAACCCCGTAATTCAAAGACAATCCTTGCAAGTATGGCTTAGGATATGACCCTACTAAGGGCCGAGCGAAAAGAAAGAAGGGAAGTCTCCCTTCGCACACTCAAGCAAGTTTTACGAAGTGGAGGGGTGCAAGCGTCAAGAGCCACTCTAGTCATTAGGAAATCTTTTTCTTTGTTTAAGGGATGTAAACCCCATGATTGTTAGAGATTATCCCCGGGCGAGCCCGACTCCCGGCATTTTAGGGCACATATTCCCTCATTAATTAATAAGAATGATTCTTTCTATCTCGCTTCTCTTCCTTCTACTTCGACCGGACCACATAAATAACCCTCGTCTAAGTAAACATAAAAAGAGAAGAAGAATAAGAAGCGCTTCCAAATAATCAACCTTCACCATTGCTATTATCATCAAGTTAGCTGATTAGAAGCACATAAAAATAAAGACTTCACCTAAGCCACGAAGGAAGTCATGCTTCGCCAATACTGTGAACAAAAAAATAATAAATCCACAAAAAAGAAAGAAGCCCAGAGAAGCCAAAGGCCAAAGAAAAGGGCAAATTACCCGGTAGGAAACCCACTAAGGGGGCTACACAAAAAATAGGGTCGACCCGGTAGGATACCCGAACAACAATAAAGGGTAGTCTAGGCAAAAGTTAGGGTTACAAATAAGGTCCGCTAGGATTTCTCCAAAATTTTACAAAAGAAGAAACCTAGACAAAAGATAGGGCCAATACACAGTATCCTAGTTCGAAAACCCAAAGGGCGATCTAGGGAAATCAGCTAGCCATTTAAAAGCAATGGAGATAAAACCAAAGAGCGCAAATGCAAAAAGAAGGGAAAGATGTTTGCTCAGACAAAAGCTTAAACACCCAGGCTTAACCTTAGCTAGCCATTCTTACAAATCCTTTTATCAATAAAAATCAACCCTCTAAAACACAAACCATTGATTTTTACCCCCCTTTTACTTCTTTTCTCTTGACCCTCACGACAATATTCTAATAATTAATTTGGGAATATGGAGGCGTATAGTCAACAAGAGGATTGAAATCCCTAAAGCAAGGAAAAAGGGACACTACATGACAAAAGTGCTCTACAAAAAGAGAAAAAGAAAAATAAAAGAAAGAAAGAAAGCAAAAGAAATTACCCTTCGGTCACAAGAAGTCTGGCATGGTACAACCAAAAGCAAACACAGCGAATCAGAAGGCTTTCAGCACAACAAGACACGTTGGTTAAATCCTTCTGAAAAACTAATTAAAGTAGGCATTATAGGACATCAAACATGAAAACATTTGCATGCATAAAATGTTTTTGAACCAGGTCCTATTTCTTATTCAAAAAAAAAAAAACACCGTAAATTCGAGACCGCCGTCTGGACATTCCGCACCGCCGTCTCGATTCCTCGCAAATCGAGACCGCCGTCTCGAGGAACCGACCGCCGTCTCGACTCAGGCAAAGTCGAGACCGCCGTCTGGAACCTCCGCACCGCCGTCTCGACCAAGCAACCCAAACGAGACCGTCGTCTCGACTTCCCAGACGGCGGTCTCGATCTGAAAAATTTCCCTATATAAGGGGGCGCGCCTGGATGGGTTTCCTCACAACTCTCCTTGCCTCCTAAGCCTCCAGAGCCTCCAAAACTCATATCTCTACTCCTCCAAGCCTTCCCCGCTCAAGATGTTCGGGAGAAGTGCCTCCAGGAAGAGAAGGGGCACCGCCGGTGCTAGCAGCTCGACACCACCGCCACCCCAGCATCCTTCTCACCTGTCACCACAGCACCGAGCCCGCCTCGGACAACATTAGGAACTACCAGTGGCACTCCATGCCGACATTGGACTTCGGCGTTCCGGCCGAATTTGGATGGGAAGAAGACGTCAGAGCCCACATCGACAACATTGGGTGGGGCTTTCTGTTGCGAACCCCACCCACACATGTGTACCCCCAAGCGGTACAAGAATTCTTGGCCTCCGTCTCTCTCATCGAGATCCCCTCCATGGCCTCGTGCATGCAGCCCACCAAAATGGTGAACTACTTCATGGGTGGGCAATACCACACCACCACCCCGGAAGAATTCAATGTGTCCATTGGATTCATCCGCCCGAGGAAGCACCGACCCGGAATACCGAGAGGCCATCTCGCTCTCGACCCGCCAACCTCACCCCCGCGGAAATGTGGCATGAGCTCACAGGAGCAACCACACCGCCCACTTTGATGAGAGGCTCCGCACTGCAACCGGCACTCCGCATTTGCCACAAGCTGCTGGCAGGCACAATCCATGGGAGGAAGGAGAGCCAGGGTAAGATATCCCTCCTTGATCTCTTTGTCCTCTACTGCATGCACCAGAGGCGGCGCTGCAACCCCGGATACTTTCTCCTAAGGGCCCTTAAGGACTTCGGGAGCAGATCCACGGGGGTCGTCCTCATAGCTCCCCTCATCACCCCTCTGGCAGAGAGAATGGGGTGCCCTGGCCGGGAAGAGCTGGCCCGCAACCTCCGACCCGAGCCCATCAATGGGCCAATGCTGGTCAGCATGGGGATGCTGATACGTCGGGGAAACCAGTTCGCCCTGCACCCCTCCCTGGACTTCGAGCTGGATCTCCAGGGGATTGTGGCGATGCAGGATATGCCCACGTCTCCCGGCTCCCAACAGCAGCAGCAACAACCACCACCGTACACAGAGGACTTTGCTGGCATGCACCAACACATGAATGATCTGAGCCAGCAGTTCGCCCAAATAGCGGTATGGCGAGAGCAGCAGACCTAGTGGCAACAGGCCCACGATGCTCGCCAGCAGGCCTATCAAGCTCGCCAGGACGAGATCTACCAAGAGCAGCAGAGGATGCGGCAGGAATGGACGACATTCCAAGAGGACTACCGTGACAAAGTCCAAGAGCAAGTAGACTTCCGGTATCACGTGTACAAACAGTACCCTTACCCCGATTCCCCTGATGATAGCCCCTAGGGACCGCACTGGCCTAAATAAAGTTGTTGTAATAAAATTTCCCATGAATAAAATTTTATTCCATGCATTCTTTGCCTTCTTTTACAAAAGTCAGCGTAACAAAAAAGCTTAAAAGAGAAAAGGCATACGCTCAAGAAAAAAGCCAAAATCCAAAATCGCGAGAAAAAAGAGATAAAACCGCGAGAAAAGGTAGGATTAAAACAAAACAACTACCAAGCAAAAGTCAAACACAAAAAGAGAAGAGAAGAACCCGACCAACCAGTAAGAGTCGAATGATTACCACAAAAAAATCAGAAACAAAGAATCCCCAGCAACCAACAAAGCTGGATGGACAACCAACAAAAAACCCCGGCACAACCCGGATGAACATATCCACCAACAAACACAGAAGTCACTCCTCAGGGAGACGGCGCATGAGCCACCTGAGCTGTAAGACGCCACCACCACCAGTTCACCAGAGTGAACTGTACCACCCTGATGGGGGGGCCATACCCATCCAGTCCCACACAATGGACTGTAACTACCAGCCTGATAGGGGGTTTATACCTATCAACCAGCATACAAGAAGTGCCTAGCCGGCGCATGGGCCACCTGAACAGTAAGCCGCCACTACCACCCTGATGGGGGGTTCATACCCATCCGGTCCCACACAACGGATCGTACCACCCTGATGGGGGGTTCATACCCATCCGGTCCCACACAACGGACCGTACCAGCCTGATGGGGGGTTCATACCCATCCAGCCCCACACAACGGACTATAACTACCAACCTGATGGGGGGTTTATACCCATCAACCGAAGGATCGACTACGTCAGGATAGTATCCGGAGGTTCTACCACGTGTCAACCAAAGGGATCGGCTACGTCAGGAGTAGTATCCCAGAGGTGCACAAACACAACATCTCCCTAGAGGATCATCCGCCACAAGACGGGATGTCCGAAGGGTAGCCGGGCGAGAGGGTCAACTCCTTTACCTTCCTGTCTACCTGTCTGGCACAACAAAGCCAACAGCCGACTAGTCAAGTAAAGGGGGCGCAGCAGTAGACCCCAAATCTTGTCCGGCCTCCAAATAAAGTCAGAAGACCCCCTATTTGAAGACGGTCGAAGCCTAACAAGCCACTAGGAGAGACTATTAGGCCCCCGTACTAAGATAGGAGGGTTTTTTGGCCCAAAAAATAAAGTTTCTCGCCCTGAAGGGACGAGATCGCCGTCTGGAAGGACCAGACCGCCGTCTCGCCTCATGCCAGGGACGAGACCGCCGTCTCGCTTGACCAGACGGCGGTCTCGACTTCTGTCTAGTCGAGATGGCGGTCTGGATTATCCAGACGGCGGTCTGGATTGTCCAAACGGCGGTCTCGACCCTGTCAGACGAAACGACGGTCTCAACCTGTCAGGCGCGAAAAACTATAAATAGGGGCTCTCCCCCCCCTCATTCCAACACACAAAAACACAGTAGCTCCTCCTTCTCTCTAGATTTTCTCTCTCTAGAACCCCTTCGAAGCATTTCCGGAGTTTCTGAGTGTCTCTAGGTATAAATTGAGCGTCCTAAATCTTCTTTAGAATCCCTCCGAGGCATTTCTGGAGTTTCTGAGAGTTGTAGAGTGAAGGGTTGCCAAAAAGCACCCACTCTTTAAAGAGAAATATAAAAAGCTTGCTTTGGAGGTGCACTCTCTCTCTTTCTAATTTTACCGCTTTCATTTAAAATTATGCAATAGACGCTAGGGCCATGTAGTCATAATCTTTAAATACCGCATAATAAAAGGGTAAAAGCGCAATTTTCGAGTTTAATTATTTATCCAAAGTAGCCGGCCTATCATAGGGAACCCGAAAGGGGCGTTGTAAAGGAACTAACACTTCCTTTGCACGTAACTAACTCCCTTACCCAACTCTGGTTCTAATGACCAAAGTTGGTTTTCGAAAACCAACGCCTTTTTAAACTCCTTTTCCGATGTTTCCGGTAAAAACATCGGTGGCGACTCCACGGACCCTTCAAAACCCGTTCTTGGGTTAGCCCGGTTATCGGACAACCCAAGAACACTTTTCGAAAACCTCGTCTCTAGGTTAGCCCGGTTATCGGACAACCTAAGGACGTTGTAACCACCCATAAAAAACGCGAAAGCAAGAGGGTCGAAAAAACCATCGCGTCGCTCCGACCGCCCCTTCGTTTTTCGGGAGGCGGCGACAATTCATGTCACCTAGAAAGCTATTAAAGGTAGTCCCCTAGCAGACTATCTAGCACATGGATCGACGAACGAGTACCAATTCCTGCAAGATGACTTTCCCGATGAACATATCATGCACATTGAACACGAAGAGACCAAAGAAGATGCATGGACTATGTTTTTCGATGGAGCCTCAAACATGCTTGGACACGGGATCAGAGCCATCTTGATATCCCCAGAAAAGAAATATATCCCGGTAACGGCCAGGTTAAACTTTGACTGTACAAATAATATGGCCGAATACGAAGCCTGTGCATTGGGAATCCAGGCAGCTCTAGATCATGGGGTGACCAAACTCAGAATTTTCGGCGATTCATCCCTTGTCATATATCAACTCAGGGGTGAATGGGAAACCCGAAATTCCAAATTAATCCCATATCTAGAGCATATTCGTGATCTAATTTCGAGGATGGAAAGCGTCACCTTCAGGTATATTCCTCGGGAAGACAATCAATTTGCAGACGCCCTTGCTACTTTATCATCCATGTTCTCTTTAGACCAAGAGCACAAGATGCCGACTATTCAAATCAAGTTGCATGACAAACAAGCTTTTTGCATGACAGTAAATAGCGAGCAAGACAGAAGCCCTTGGTATCATGACATTAAGCGATGCCTTGCAAAGTGTGAATATCCTGAAGGAATCGGTGATAATGACAAAAGGACCATCCGTAAGAGGGTCATAGGGTTTGTACTGATTGGAGAAACCCTCTATAAAAAGAACTTCGACTCCACTCTGTTAAGGTGTGTGGATCACGAGGAGACTCAAACCCTAATAAAGGAGATTCATAAAGGAGCTTTTGGGACCCATGCACCTGGGCATGTCATGGTAAAGAAAATCCTAAGGGCAGGGTATTTCTGGTCCACAATGGAGGCCGATTGTCACCAATATGCTAGAAAATGTCACAAGTGCCAGGTCTATGCCGATAATGTTCACGTTCCGCCTACACCTCTCAACACCTTGGCTACACCATGGCCATTCTCCATGTGGGGCATGGACGTCATCAGACCCATCGAGCCCAAAGCATCTAATGGTCATCGTTTTATCTTGGTGGCCATTGACTATTTTACCAAATGGGTAGAGGCGGCATCATACACACACGTAACTAGAAAAGTGGTGACCACCTTCATCAAGAGGAATATTCTATGTCAGTATGATATTCCTCATCGGCTCATTACTGATAATGGGACCAATTTAAATAACAAGATGATGGAAGAATTATGCCAAGATTTCAAGATTCAACACCATAATTCCTCTCCATACCGACCTAAGATGAACGGTGCAGTAGAGACAGCCAACAAAAATATCAAAAAGATCATCCAAAAGATGGTAATAACATACAAAGATTGGCATGAAATGCTCCCCTTTGCTTTGCACGGATATCGAAATTCTGTACGAACCTCCACTGGGGCCACCCTGTTTTCCCTTGTATACGACATGGAGGTTGTATTACTGGTAGAAGTTGAAATACCCTCCCTAAGAGTCATTATGGAAGCGAAGCTAACAGAAGCAGAATGGGTCCAGAATCGGTACGACCAGCTTAACTTGATCGAAGAAAAACGGTTGGACGCCATATGTCATGGGCAGGCCTATCAAAAGAAGATTAAGAAAGCTTATGATAAAAAAAATCAATCCCCGCACTTTCCAAGAAGGGTATTTAGTAATAAAGAAGCTGCTTCCCGCCCAGAAGGACAAAATTGGAAAATGGGCAGCAAACTACGAAGGACCCTTTGTGATCAAGCAAGCTTTCTCAGGAGGAGCCCTTATCCTCACTAACATGGACGAAGAAGAGCTTCGGCACCCGGTCAACTCAGATGCGGTAAAGAAATATTACACTTGAAGACATTACTCATGATCCATCAGGACAAAAACTCGCAAAGAGCGTCCTGGGCAAAAGATAGGGTCTATATTCCTCGCTAGGACACGTCCTAGGCAAAAATTAAAGGTTCCAAAAAAAACAACAAAAAAGAGCAATGATTACCTTAGCAAAAAACTACAAGGCGACTAAGGTAATACCCTTCCAGAAGCAAACAGGCTTTGCACAGTCTTCACTCTGGGCTCGAGCATCTCAATTAAAGCGACCAGGAAAAAATAGAGAGACAGAAGTTAGGGACATGATTGTTATAGCTCATATAAATGTAGCCAACCTTGGCCAGCCATGCTTCTAAATCCCTTTGTAAATCCTTCTGTAAAAAAAGAACCATTTTCTTATATCAACAAATTGTCTTTTACTTCTTTTCTCTTGACCAAAATGCCTCTGTATTAATAAAACATAAGCATGCATAAAGAACCAATACAAGAAAGCATAAGAAAAGAAAAGAGAAAATAAAGGTAAAATGACGCCTGCTAGGAATTTCTTAGGCAAAAATTAGGGCAGCCTGCTAGACTAAAAACCCGCAAAGGGCGATTTAGGCAAAAGTTAAGGCACTCACAAAAAGGAAAAAGCCCGCTAAGATATCCTAGGCAAAAACTAAGGCAACCCGCTAGATCAAAAACCCCAAAAGGGCAGTCTAGGCAAAAGATAAGGCTTGATAAAAAGAAAATGGATAAAGAGAAGAGTCCATCAAGAGTAATCACGAAAGATCAACAGAAGAATGTCAGCCGCTTTCTAGATGCATCAAATAAAAGTAGATTGCATTTAAGGCATCCACACAAATAGTCACACAAAATGACTTTGTCAAAATAAAAAAACAAAATAAAGAATCGCTTCAGATACATAAGAAATGAAAAACATTCATGCATATAAGGAGACTAGCTCCATGCTTGCGTTTGAAAACAAAAAGCAAGCCTCCAAATAAAGCCCCGCGAACCGAAATTCTTCACTTCCAATAAAGTATCTGTCTACTCAAAGGCGTTACCCATAAATCTCCAACAATAAGCAAAGTAGGATGACCACTACCAAAAGATCAAAATAGAGAATCTCCAGCAATCAACAAGTTGGATGGCTATCGGAAAAGCCAAATATCCCCGACACACCGGAAGACTTTACCAGAGAAATTAAAAGCATCTACCAAAGTGGAAACACTTCCCATGAAACCACGACGCATGAGCTAGAGCAGTAAGCTGCCACCACCATCGGTCCTACAAAGTGGACTGCACCAGCCAGATGGGGGGTTCATACCCATCAACCTGCACATGAGCTAGAGCAGTAAGTCACAACTAGTCCTACGAAGTGGAATACACCAGCCAGATGAGGGGTTTATACTCATCCAGTCCTATAAATAGTGGACTGCACCAACCGGATGGGGGTTCATACTCATCAATCGAGGGGTCGGCTACCGCAAGAAGGAGCATCTTGAGGTTCTACCACTTGTTAGCTGAGAGGTCGACTACAACAAGAAGGAGCATCCCAAAGCTACAAGCAATCGGATGGGGGTTTATACTCATCAACTGAGGGGTCGGCTACCGCAAGAAGGAGCATCCTGAGGTTCTACCATTCGTCAACCAAAGGGGTCGGCTACTGCATGAAGGAGCATCCCGGAGGCACATTCACATATTTTTCATCTAGAGGGTCATCTACCGCAAGAAGGAGCATTCGAAGGACAGTCGGGCAAGAGGGTTAACTCCTTCACCCTCCATCCTATCTTTTTGGCATAAATGGGCTAGTCAGGTGAAGGGGGGGGGGGGGGGCAGTTGTAGATCCCAAATCTTGCCCGACCTCAAAATAAAGAGCAGAAGACTTCCGATTCGAAGATGGACAAGGCCTAAAAGGTCCCTAGGATAGACCAATAGGCCCCATATTAGAGTAGGAAGGTTTTTTTTGTACGGAAAAAATAAGAAATTCCACCAAGAAGGGCGAGACCGCCGTCTCCCCATCGGCAAAGGATGAGATCGCCGTCTCGTTTGGCGAGACAACTGTCTCGCCACTTGCCAATGGTGAGACCGCCGTCTCATTTGGCGAGACGGCCTTCTCGCCAATCGCCAATGGCGAGACGGCCTTCTTGCCATTTGCCAAGGGCGAGACCATCGTCCCGTTTGGCGAGACGACAGTCTCAACCTTGTCAGGCGAGATGGCGGTCCCGACCTGATAGGCACAAATTCCTATAAAAGGGGGGCGCAACCTCATCCTTTTCACAACATTCTTCAACTTTCCCTTCTGCAAATTTCTCAAATTCTTCTCCTAGGACCCCTCCGAAGCATTTTCGAAGTTTCTTAGTATTCTTAGAGAGCGTTCTATAGTGTTGCGAGGAAGAGCGACCAACATTGTAGAGCGGGGGATTGCCAAAAAGCATCATTTACCAAGAATATTAAATACAAAAGCTTTCTTCGAAGGTTCCTACACTTTCTCTCTTCTTTTATCGCTTTTTTTTTATCACATCTATCTGTGCATTAGTTGTTAGGGCCATGTAGCCAACATTTTAAATTTCGCAAATAAATAAAGGGTAAAAGCGTAGTTTTACAATTTTTATTTACAAAATAAATGGTCCATCATAGGGAACCCGAAAGGGGCATCGTAGGGAAGCTAATACCTTCCCTACATGTAACTAACTCCCTTACCCAACTCTAGTTATAATGGCCAAAGTTGGTGTTTTTTAACCAACGCCTTCTTTTTCTTCCTTTTCCAATGTTTCCGGATAAAACATTGGTGGCGACTACAGAACCCTTTTCAAAAACCTCACCTTTAGGTCCAACCCGATTATCGGACAACTTTAAGGCATTGTAACATCACTTTAAAAATGCAAGTCGAAGTCAAAACCATCGCGTCACTTCGACCGACTCTTTTGACGACGGCGACAACCCCCATTCGGTTGCTTGTAGCTTTGGGATGCTCCTTCTTACGGTAGCTGACCCCTCAGCTGACAAGTGGTAGAACCTCAGGATGCTCCTTCTTGCGGTAGCTGACCCCTCGATTGATGAGTATGAACTCTCATCCGGTTGGTGCAGTCCACTTTGTAGGACTGATGGTGGTGGCGGCTTACTGCTCTAACTCATGCGCCATTCCATGGGGAGTGATTCTTGCTTTGATAAATGTTTTTGACTTTTTGCAGTCATCCAATGTGTCGGGGATTCTTTGATTTTTGGCTTTTTCCAATAGCCATCCAGCTTGTTAATTGCTGGGGATTCTTTGTTAAATGCCTCTAAAGTAGGCAGGAATTCACTGAGGATTTGTTGGTTTTGATGGTGCCTCTTGAGTAGGCGGATATCCATTTGAGGATTTGTTGATGGTGCCTCTGAGTAAGCAGATGTTTCAACTAGAGGTGAAGGTTTCGTGCTTGCACTATTTTACCTCTGAATAGGCTGATATCTCATTCTAGGGATGTGAGTCTGAAATTTGCCTTTGTCGTAGGCTCACTAAGGATGATTTTTCTCTTTTTGATGATCCACTAGGGATTGATTGCCTTTCCGGGGATCTGATTTTGGTTTACCCCCTAGAGTTTTGACTCCTTGTTAGGTACTCGTGTGAGCTGGTTCTGCGATGCTCTTATTTCATTGGGGAATGGTCATTCTGTTTACCTAAAAGTTAGGATTTTAATTTCGCCTTTTTTCGCGATTTATCTCTTTTTTATCGCAATTTTGAAATCTGGCTTTTTTATGGGGATAATGCGTGTTCCTTTTTACTTTTTAGTTTCTTTTATGCACGCATGCTTTTTCTTCTTTTTGGGGATCCGCAGGGGATAAAGTTTGCTTTGGTGATCCACCAAGGGATTGTCGACTTCCTGGGGATCATATTTTCTTGTCTAGGGATGGAGTCTTGGCTCCTTGATTGATGTTAATGCGAGCTAAACTTGTGAAGCTCTTATTCTACTAAGGGATGAGAATTTCTGATTCCTTATTTTTGTAGATTTTTCTGGGGAGATCCCCTTGGGGATTTTTATTCAACCTTCTCTGTTGTGGCCCTTTCTTTTGGACATCCGTTGGGGATGCAAGGGTTTTCTTCTTTTTTTCTCTTTTTGTTGAGCCCTTGATGGTATGGAAATTGGACTCTTTTGATTGTTGATGATGATGGGCTATTGAAGCCTTTACTCTCCATTGGGGAGTGTGGAGGAGACTTTGGGTGAGTGTGCTCGATGGCTCATGTGATGGCAATGTTGAGCCATATGGTAATTTTTTGTGTTGCCTCTAGAGTAGGCAAGGATGCGCTTGGGATGATTGAGCCTTTCCGTCGGCTTTTCTGTTGATGATGCCCTCTCTTTATTGGGTAGAAGGATGGCGGTTGGAACTCTTAATTTTCGGAAGTTTTTATTCTGCTGAGTCGCTTGATTGACGACTTGCTTCGTTTTCTTGAGGGCATTATTTGGAGACTCGGTCTCGGTGATCCTATTTTCAATCACAAACATGGAGCTAGTCTCCTTATATGTATGAATGCTTTTCGTTTTTTGTTATTTATCTGAAGTGATTTTTATTTCTTTCATTTTTTACCTTAACAAAGTCATTTTGTGCGACTACTTGTGCGTGGATGCCCTAAATGCAATCTATTCTTTCTGATCGATGCATCTAGAAAAGTGATTGGGATCCTCCTACTGGACTTTCATTAATATGCTGATGGACCCCTCTCTTTTATTTATTTTTTGGTTTAGCCCTAACTTTTGCCTAAGAATCTCCTAACATACATTATTCTTTTTATTTTCATCTTTTCTTTCTCTTCTTTTCTTGAGAGATAGGACCCTACCATATGCATGCAATGTTTGCGATATGCATCCTACAATGTTATTTCAATTAATATTTCAAAAGGATTAATCAAATGTGTTTTTGCTTCTAACGTGCTTCTGTCATTATGTGCTTTCGTCGACATGATAGGTTGTACCAATTTTTCCGTCTTGATTTTGCCATGACCAAAGAATGATTGTGTCGATTGTAAACCGACTTGCCATGTCAGTGCCCCCTCCCTTTTCTTGGGGATTTCAATCCTCCTATTGATTACTATCTTTATATTTCCCTACTAATTACTATAATGTCGTAGTGGTAAGGGTAGAGAGAAAAGAAGGAAGAGGATATTTAATTCAAAGGCTTGTGTTTTAGAATTGTTTTATTTTGACAAAAAATAGTTTTTGTAAGCACGACTAGCCAATGTTGGTTAGAGTGTTTAGGCTAGTTTAGACAAATGTTTTATTTTGAGGATCTGCGTCTTAGCTTATGGCGCTTGCTATGACTGATTAACTTCACTAGTCTGCCCTTTGGGTTTTCAGCCTAGGATGTTGTGTTATGTCCTAACTTTTGTCTAGGTTTCCTCTTTTCTTGTTTTGGGAATCCTAGCGGACTTTATTTTGTAACCCTAATTTTTGCCTAGGCTACCCTTTATTGTTGTTCGGGTCTCCTAACGGGTTTACCCTAACTTTTGCATAGCCCCCTTAATGGGTTTCGTCCCGGGTATCTTGCCTTTTCTTTTTGGCCTTTAGCTTCTATGGGCTTCTTTTGATTTTTGTTTTCTTTTTGCACAACATTGGTGAAACACGGCTTTATTATGATGAGGTAAAACTTTATTTTGTGCTTCTAGTCAATCAGTGGTGATGGATTTGATTTTTATTTTGGTCAATGGCGCAGTTTGATTATATTGACGCACTTTTGAAAATGTTTGCTTAAGCATGGTTATTATGAGGTTTAGACATAAATAGCAAGAAGAGAAGCATATAGTAAGAATGACATTCTTTATAATTAAAAGGGAAATATGTACCCTAAAGATTCTCGAGGGTCGGGCTAGCCCTGAGGAGTAATCTCTAATAATCATTGGATTTACAACCCCTAAGATTGGAAAAAGAACACCTAATGACTAGGGTCGCTCTCGATGCTTGAACCCCTCTGTTTGGGAAAATCTATTCGAGGTGCGGAGGGGAGACTTCCCTTTTCTCTGTGTAGCTTGATCCTTTGTAGGGTCATGCTTCAAAGGATTGTCTTTAAAATCTGGTGGCTCCCTTATTCCTTGAGAGTTTCTAATGAGCCCTTGGTTTGGGTGGTATTCATATTTTCTCATCAGGTGGGTCACCTTCATATTGTTGGGGAAGTCTTTTCATTATTCTCTTCTTCGATCTTTTTATTTTTTTCCTTATTCCTGGGATCATTGTCTCGTAGCTCCTCGGGGGAGTAGATTCTTCTACTTCTAGTTGTGCCCCCAATACCGGCGATGCTGGCGATATCCTCATTGATGGGCGATGTTTTTGCATATCTCCATGGTATAGATTTATTCGATTCGAGGCATGAACAAATGTAACGACATCCTTGCCCCCCTCTTTATTAACTTGGATATCCAACGGTTGAGACTTATTATCCTCCTAAGGCAGATCAACCGTTGGAGAGAACTTAACGACGAAAGGTTTGCTCTTCATCTTATTCTGATTAATGGGAAGCACATCAATTAATCCTTTCTTTTTATTATCTTATTATTATTAAAGTGAGAATGAATGAATGCAATTTATGACGGTTGAAGAGATGATGAAAATAAACAATTTTATTTATTTCATACAGACAATGTACATTCCTCAATGCAATGTTTCAAAGTACATTTTCTTTTAAAAAACGGAGAAGCCTAAAGAACCCATAGGCGGGTTAGAATTTCTATGTATTATCTCTTTTTGACTTCCTGTGCAAATGCTCTATCCTCTTTACACGGTATTGAGGAATGTCCACTTTCTTCAACTTCCTATTACTAGATGCATGTTATGAGGATAAAGTTTGGTGGATGCATGCATGCAGGTGTTTGTTTTTTTTCCTAAACATTACATGTTTTATTTTGTAACATGATGTATGATATTGTTTGGAATTTTGCTTTTTTCTGTATGCAGGTGAGGGCATGAAGAATACCAGCTACTTTCTGGAATGCATATGAATTTAAGAATGTTTTTTTTTATTTTGAAATGAAATGAATGATTAGTGTGGGATAGATATGCCTTAAGACAATGACTTTGGTATCATCCTTAAAGCTTACGCTTCACGGAGCATCATACCCACTTTTGTATAATGGTTTCTTCCCCATCATGGATTTGACAAGTATAAAGAAGGTCACCACACATCTTAGCACACTTGTCCCTTCCTTGTGGAAGATTACAAGCGCACTTGGGTCTCTTTCTCCTTTGTCTTAGAGATATCTAATGCCCCTAGCATGGATGTGTTTATGCATGTACCAGTACAAAAAGGCGGCAGATGTTCAAAGTGAGATAACTTTTGACTGGGATGTCAGATTTGGATGCACAACATATCAAAACATACAAAAAGGCCTAACAATTTTCCTAAAAAATGCTCCTAAGACCCATTTTTTGAGAGATTTATTAAGATGATGTGTATGCATACTTTCCTTATGCATTTATTTTCTCTCTTGGTTTTTCTACTTATGAAATGATGTGATATGAATGATAAGACTTTGTCAAAAATCTTTTATTCAAATTCATTATTTTGTTTTTTTATTGATTTTTTTTTGTTTTATTTGATTTATAACCTTTTATCTCTTCTGTCGGAATGCGTGGCTACTTAGCTTACAAAGAACCTGAAACCAGGCTAGCTAAAAGGCAGACTATCCGAGATAAAAGTAGTTTATTGCAAAAGAATAGTTTTAGCGTCCCTTATCTCTTCTGTCGGACTGTGTGGCTACTTAGCTTACAAAGAACCTGAAACCAGGCTAGCTAAAAGGTAGACTGTCCGAGATAAAAGTGGTTTATTGCAAAAGAATGGTTTTAGCGTCCCCTGTCTCTTCTGTCGGACTGCGTGGCTACTTAGCTTACAAAGAACCTGAAACCAGACTAGCTAAAAGGCAGACTGTCCGAGATAAGGGTGTTTATTGTAAAAATATTTTTTGAAGTTTTTTCTTTTTTATCTATTGCATGATTATGTTATGTAATCAATCAAATGCAACAAACAAATGCACACACAATTCACTTATCCGTGAACAATAGGACGACGTTTTAAATCATGAGGTAGGGATTTCCTGCAGAAGAGTTCATATTCAGGGTAGTTTTAAATTTCCTCACCAAGGTCAGGCCCCCAAGGTGCCCCCATTATAGGGTCCCCACTCTCCCAACCTTCAGACCATGCATGACACTAGGGTCTACTCAGTCTTTGGGCCAAAAGAGGAAGGTTATCACCTTGACTGGTGGTTTCCGACCATACCGGTGGGCTCATGGCCCTCACTACGGCAAATCGTACAATGCCACCCACTCCCTAAGGTTATCTCACTTGCCCCTGGGTATAAGGGGAACTATTGTATGCAAGGGTTTGTGTACAATTTGTATTTCAAACAATTTTCAATAAACATACAACAATTATTAAAGCCAAGCATATAAAACATGTTATAAAACAAGGAAGGGTAAAGGTGCAATTTTAAGTTTTATTTCTTAAAACTAGTCCATCACTAAATGGGATCAACTCTCTAGCTTCCCCAGTGGAGTCGTCATTTGTCGCCACCGTCAAAAGAGGCGGTTGGAGCAACGCGATGCTTTGCTTTGACTCGTGTTTTTAAAAGTGTGGTTCAACACATTTAGGTTGTCCGATAACTGGGCTAGACCTAAAGGTGAGGTTTTCAAAAGGTTCGAGGAGTTGCCACCAATTTTTTTACCAGAATCATTGGAAAAGGATGAAAAAGGAGGCAGTGGTTTTTTAAGAAAAACCAACTTTGGTCATTACAACCAGAGTTAGGTAAGGGAGTTAGTTACGTGTAGGAAAGGTATTAGCTTCCCTACAACGCCCCTTTCGGGTTCCCTATGATGGACCATTTTTATAAAGAAATAATAACTCTAAATTGCGCTTTTACCCTTATTTATTCATTGTGGAAATTAAATTATTGACTACATGGCCCTAAATAATTAATGCACAACAATACTATCTAAAAAGAAGTAAAGTAGAGAAGGGAGTATATAGGAACCTTCGAAGCAAGCTTTTATAGTAAGTTCTTTGAAAGAGGGTGCTTTTTGGCAATCCCCACACTCTACAATGATGATCGCTCTTCTTTGCAACACTATAAAACGCTTTCTAAGAACTCTAAGAAACTCTGGAAATGCTTTAGAGGGGTCCTAGGAGAGTAATTAGAAAGAAGTACAGAAGGGAAAATGGTAGAATGGTGTGAAAAGAGTGAGAAAGTCCCCTCTTTTATAGGAATTCGCACTTGTCAGGTCGGGACTCTTGTCTCGCCAAACGGGACAGCCGTCCCGACCTCGGCAAGTGGCGAGACAGCCGTCTCGCCAAACGAGATGGCGGTCTCGCCATTGGCGAGTGGCGAGACGGCGGTCTCGGCCCTTTAGGTGGATATTCTTATTTTTTTTCTATACAAAAATCCTTCCTATTCTAATATGGGGCCTATTGATCCACCCTAGGGACCTTTTAGGCCTTGCCCATCTTCGAACGAAAGTCTTCTGCTTTTTATTTTGAGGTCGGACAAGATTTGGGGTCTACATGGAAGATAGAGAGCTAGGCAAAGCTCAGGTGGTTGTTTCTAGTGATTATGAGGGATGGAGGAGAAGCAGAGGGATATCACAGCCATCCGCCCCACCTACTGCACCAAGTGGAGAGCTCCAAGCTCAAGTCGATGCCTTGACCCAAAGGATAGAGATCATGGGAGCCCAAATGAGGGCCCTTGAGGAGAAAGAACAAAAATCTATTCTTACCATTGACGGTCTACAAAGGCAGTGCAAGAAGAAAGACCAAGAGATAGAGCATCTCAAGGACCAATGTGTTGATTCCAACAAGCAGGTTATCCGAGCATCCAAAGTTGCCAGAATAAACTCGGATAATCAACTCCAAGAGATAACCGCCAAATCAGTACGCCTTGAGGCTGAATGCGCAAAGCAAGCACAAAGGATCAAGGGGATGTTGCAAGATCTCGCAAGGACTCGGTCTAAAATACGTTAAGGGAGGGAGACCACCCAGAGACTTAACAGAAGCCTTATTGAGCTACGCTGCAAAGAAAGAGACGGGTTAGCTCAGTACGGCCAGGTCCTGCAAGAGAGAGACCAAGCCATTGAGAGACTCGATGACTTACAAGCCTTGGTCATCCAGAGGCGAAAATAAAAGAGGCTCAAAAGTACAGAGAAGATATGAGCCAGGCGGTCCACCAACAGTCCAAAGCACTCGCTCATCGCGTACGGGAAGCCAAAGAGGAATTACGTAGAAATAAGAACCTGCCTGTGGGTTTCTTTAGGCTTTCTGTTTCTGTCAAAATGTGCTTCGTAGCATGGTATAGGGAAATGTACACCTTTCTCTAATAAATAAAAAATACCTTTTGTTTACTTAAACAACTGTCTACTTGCATTCATTTCATTCATAAGTTTCATACTTTCATATCCCTCCTTCACTTTTAATAAATAAGATAATAAAAATGAAAGATTAACTGATACGTCTTCCACAATCAAAAAGATGGAGAGAAAATTGTTTGTAATCAAGTTCTCCCCAACAGTCGATCCACCCCAAGAGAACAATAAGCCTCGGTTGTTGGTCATCAAAGTCGATAAAGAAAAGGGGGCAACGACGCCTTTGCAATTATTTGTCCCTCATCCTTTCCCCTATGATTCAAATAAAGTTGTACCGTGGAGATACGGGGAGTCTTTACCCATCAAGGAGAACATCTCCAATATAGCCGGCATTGAATCTACTCCCCAAAGAGTCACAAGAAGACGCCCCTAAGAATAAAGGAAAGAATAAACAAACCAAAGAAAAAAATAAATAAAGAATCTAAGGAGGAGACTAATGAGCTGCTCCAGTTTATAAGGCAAAGTGAGTATTCCATCATTGATCAACTCAATCACACACCTGCAAAGATAACTTTGTTATCACTAATGATGAGTTCAAAATCACATCGAAACGCCCTGATGAAGGTCTTGGGCGAAGCGCATGTACCTCATACGATATCCCAAGAAAAGATCAAGAGGATCGTCAGCTACATCACAACCAGCGATCACCTCACCTTCACAGATGAAGAACTCCCTCCTGAAGGGTCAAGCCATAACAAGCCCTTGCATATCTCCATCAAATGCAAGGAGTATCTCATCGCCAAAGTTCTTGTGGATAACGGGTCATCCTTGAATGTGATGCCCAAGTGCACACTCGAGAAGTTGACCATTCAAGGAACTCGCATGCGCCCAAGCAGCACTATCATTCGAGCCTTCAACGGGTCCAAAAGAGAAGTAGTGGGAGAAATCAATCTACCAATCCAAATTGGTCCCACTATCTTCAACGTCGATTTCCATGTGATAGATATTACTCTAGCATACAGTTGTCTCCTCGGCAGACCTTGGATTCACGATGCTAAAGCAGTACCTTCAACGCTCCACCAAAAAGTCAAGTTCGTAGTAGACGAAAA
Source organism: Sphenostylis stenocarpa (assembly GCA_963425845.1). NCBI lineage: Eukaryota > Viridiplantae > Streptophyta > Magnoliopsida > Fabales > Fabaceae > Sphenostylis > Sphenostylis stenocarpa. The sequence continues at coordinate 20,226,460 of OY731400.1, read as the reverse complement.
ACTGGTCACGGTCCAAGCTGAAGATGACATCTTGATTAGTGGATCGTCTACCCAACCCTATGTGGATGTCGTTGAACAGGCCTGTCGCCGCCGTAAAAAAGGAGGCGGTCGGAGCGACGCGATGGTTTCGACCCTCTTGTTTTTCGCATTTTTTGTCGGTGGTTACAACGCCTTTAGGTTGTCCGATAACCGGGCTGAACCTAGGGGCGAGGTTTTCAAAAAGGCGCTTTTGGATTGTCCGATAATCGGGCTAATCCAAAAGCTAGTTTTAAAAGGGTTCTGTGGAGTCGCCATCGATGTTTTTACCGGAAACATCGGAAAAGGAATTAAAAGGCGTTGGTTTTCGAAAAACCAACTTTGGTCATTAGAAACAGAGTTAGGTAAGGGAGTTAGTTACGTGTAAAGGAAGTGTTAGTTCCTTTACGATGCCCCTTTCGGGTTCCCTATGACAGGCCAGCTATTTAAAAATATTTAAACCGGTGAAAATTACGCTTTTACCCTTTTATTCTGCGGAATTTAAAATTACAACTACATGGCCCTAGTATCTATTGCATAATTTAAAATTAAAGCGATAAAAGTAGAGAGGGAGAATATAAACCTCCGAAGCACGCTTTTATATTAACTCTTTAAAAAATAGGGTGCTTTGTGGCAGCCCTTCACTCTACACAGCGTCGGAAACTTCTCGAAGCGTCGAAAAACACTCACAAAAACACTCAGAAGCTCCGGAAATGCGTCGGAGGGATTCTAGAGAGAAGATCTAGTGATTTTCTAGAGAGAAGGAGGAGAAAACTCTGTGTGGTGTGTGGAAATGAGGGAATGGAGCCCCCTATTTATAGTTTTTCGCGCCTGACAGGTCGAGACCGCCGTTCTCGTCTGACAGGGTCGGGATCGCCGTCTCGTCAAACGAGACCGTCGTCTCACCCTTCGCAGGTGGCGAGACCGCCGTCCGGGAAAGCGAGACCGCCTCTCGCCATTCGCAGGTGGCGAGACCGCCGTCTCATTTGGCGAGACGGCGGTCTCGTCCCCAAAAAGGCGAGAAACCTTATTTTCGTGCCGAAAATCTCTCCTATCCTAGTATGGGGCCTAATAGTCTCTCCTAGTGGCTTTTTCGGCTTCGTCCATCTTCAAATAGGAGGTCTTCTACTCTTTATTTGGAGGCCGGGCAAGATTTGGGGTCTACAGCTGCCCCCCCTTTACCTGACTAGTCGGCTGTTGGCTTGTTGTGCCAGACAGATTGACAGGAAGGTAAAGGAGTTGACCCTCTTGCCCGGCTACCCTTCAGATGTTCCGTCTTTGCGGCAGATGATCCTCTGGGGAAATGTTGTGTGCTTTTGGGATGCTCCTTCTGACGGTAGCTGACCCCTTCGGCTGATGAGTACGAACCCCCATCTGGTTTGACGAGTATGAACCCCCGTCCGGTAAGCCCCCTTTTGTAAGGCCCGATGAGTATACACCCCCATCTGGTGTTGGACGAGTATGAACCCCGGTCTGGTAAGCCCCCATTTGTAAGGCCCGATGAGTATACACCCCCATCTGGTGTTAAGCCTCCGGATGCTCCATCTTGTGATAGCTGATCCTTTGGCCATGGTGGCGGCTTACTACTCTAGCTCATGCGCCGGTGTGAAACCTTGGGATGCCCCCTTGATGCGGTAGCTGACCCCTTGACTAACGAGGATTAACCCTCGTCTGGTTAGGTGCCTCTGGATGCCCCTTTTTGCGGTAGCCGATCCTTTGGCTGTGGTGGCGGCTTACTGCTCTAGCTCATGCGCCGGCTCCTTGGGGAGTGATTTCTGTGTTGGTAGATGTTCTTGGACCTCTTTGAATGGTCATCCGGGTTGTGTCGGGGATTTTGTTGGTATTTCATCCAGCTTTGTTGGTTGCCGGGAATTCTTTGTTTTTGATCTTTTTGTGGTGATCATCCGACTCTTGTTGACTGGTCGAATGAGTCCTGTTTTTTGTTCGACTTTTACTTGGTAGTCGAAGTTTTGTTGATCAAGGTGAGTGGCTTGTCTTTAATCCAACCTTTTTCTCGCGGTTTTATCTCTTTTTTCTCGCGATTTCGGATTTTGGCTTTTCTTATTGAGCGTATGCCTTTTTTCCTTTTTAAGATTTTTTGTTACGCTGGCTTTTACAAAAGGTGGCAAAGAGATGCATGAAATAAAATTTTATTTATAAGGAAATTTTATTACAACCACATTTTATTTTGGCAAGTACAATCCCTAAGGGCTATCATCTGGAGACGATCCGGAGGGGAATTGCTGGTAAAGGTGATACTAGAAGTCCGCTTGCTCTCAGACTTCGTCGCGGTATTCTTGTTGGAATGTTGTCCATTCCTGCCGCATCACCTGCTGGTGCTGATACATCTCCTCCTATCGAGCGTTGTAGGCTTCCTGCCTCTGGGCCTGTTGCTCTTGTCGTACCGCCATCTGGTCGAACTGCCAGCGCAGATCGTTCATGTTGCAGTTTAGGCCGACGAAATTGTCCATGTACAGTGGTGGTTGTTGCTGTTGTTGTTGATGTTGCTGCTGGAACTCAGGAGGTGTGGGGATATCTTGCATCGCCACGAGCCCCTGGAGGTCTAGTGCGAAATCCAGTGAGGGATGAAGGACCAACTTGGTCCCACGGCGTATCAGCATCCCCATGCTGACCAGGACTGACCCGTTGATGGATTCGGGTCGTAAGTTGGAGGCCAACTCTTCCCGGGCGGGGCACCCCCACCTTTCTGCCAGGGGAGTGATAAGAGGAGCCATGAGGACGGCCCCCGTTGATCTGTTCCCGAAGTCCTTAAGGGCCCTCAGGAAAAAGTAGCCAGGGTTGCAGTGCCGCCTCTGGCTCATGCAGTAAAGTATAAAGAGGTCAGGGAGGGTTATCTTACCCTGACTCTCTTTCCTCCCGTGGATGGTTCCCGCCAGTAGCTTGTGGCAGATGCAGAGTGCTGGGGGAAGCGCGGAGCCCCTCATCAGTGTAGGCAGCGTGGTTGCCCCTGTGAGCTCGTGCCACATTTCGGAGGCGGTGAGGTTGGTGGGCCGAGAGCAGATGGCCTCGCGGTATCCCCGAGTCATCACGTCCTCGGGCCGGACGAACCCAATGGCCACATTGAATTCGTCGAGGGTGGTAGTCTGGTATTCTCCACCCATAAAATAAGTCACCATCTTGGTGGGCTGCAGGCCCGGGACCATGGAGGGGACCTCAGCGTAGGAAACGGAGGCCAGGAATTCGAGTACCGCCTGTGGGTACACATGTGTGGGTGGAGGTTGCAGCAGAAAGCCCCATCCGATGCTGTCTATGTGGGCTCGGACATCGTCCTCCCACCCAAATTTAGCCAGAATGCTGAAGTCGAGCCTTAGCATCGGGTGCCAAGGATAAGTCTGGATGTTCTCGAGGCAGGCTTGATGCTGTGGTGACAGCTGAGAGGGATCTTGAGGTGGCGGTGCCGCAGAACTGCTGGCACCAGCAGTGCCCCTTCTCTTTCTTGAGGCACTTCTGCTGAACATGTTGACTAAGAAGTGCTTGGGGAGTGTAAGATCTGAGAAATGGAGGTTCTGGAGGCAAGGAGAGTTGTGAGGAACCCCCAAGCGTGCCCTCTATTTATAGCAAAATTTTTCAGTTCGAGACCGCCGTCTGGGAAGGCGAGACGGCGGTCTCGAGTCTCCTACAAATCGAGACGGCGGTCTGGATCATCGAGACGACGGTCTTGTTTTCGACTAAGTCGAGACGGCGGTCTCGTTGGTCGAGACGGCGTTCTCGTCTTGCCGGGGGACCGAGACGGCGGTCTGGAAGATCCAGACGGCGGTCTCGAATTTCAGGGTTTTTTTTTTTTTGAAGAGAAAATAGGACCTGGTTCAAAAACATTTTATGCATGCAATGTTTTTATGTTTGATGTCCTATAATGCCTACTTTGATTAAATTTTCAGAAGGATTTAACCGACGTGTCTTGTAGCGCCGAGTGCCCTCTAATCTGTGCTTTCGTACGTGTTGTACCATGCCGGACTTCTTGTGACCGAAGAGTCATTTTGTTTTTCCTCTTTTCTTTCTCTTTTCCTTTTTTTCTTTTTTTTCTTTTTTCCTTTTGTGGCGCACTCTTTGTCATGTAGTGCCCCTTTTTCTTCACTTTAGGGATTTCAATCCTCTTGTTGACTATACGCCTCCATATTCCCAAATTAATTATTAGAATATTGTTGTGAGGGTCAAGAGAAAAGAAACAAAGAGGCAAATGCAATGGCTTGTGTTTTAGAGGGTTAATTTTCATTTAGAAAGTTTTTGTAAGCATGGCTGGCTAGGGTTAGGCTTAGGTGTTTAAGCTTTTGTCTAAGCAAACAGTTTCCTTTCTTTTTGTATTTGCGCCTTTTGGTTTCATTCCCATTACTTTTTAATGGCTAGCTGATTTCCCTAGATCGCCCTTTGGGTTTTCGAACTAGGATATTGTGCTTGGCCCTAACTTTTGTCTAGGTTCCTTCTTTTTGTAATTTTTGGAGAATCCTAGCAGACCTTATTTTGTAACCCTAATTTTTGCCTAGGCTACCCTTTATTGTTGTTCGGGTATCCTACCGGGTCGACCCTTTCTTTTGCGTAGCCCCCTTAGTGGGTTTCCTACCGGGTAATTTGCCCTTTTTTTTTTGGCCTTTGGCTTCTCTGGGTTTTTCTCTTTTTTTTTGTGTATTTATTTTTGTTCACAATATTGGCGAAGCATGAGTTTCTTTATGGATGAGGTGAAGTCTTATTTTTATGTGCTTCTAATCAACTAGCTTGATGATAATAGCAATGGTAAATGTTGATTATTTGAATGCGCTTTTTATTTTTTCTTCTTTTTTGTTTACTTAGACAGGGTTATTTATGTGGTCTAGTCAGAAGTAGAAAGAAGAGAAGCAGATGGTAAGAATCATTCTTTATTAATTAATAAGGGAATATGTGCCCTAAAATGCCCGGGGGTCGGGCTAGCCCCGGGGGATAATCTCTAACAATCATGGGGTTTACATCCCTTAAACGAAGAAAAAGATTTCCTAATGACTAAGGTGGCTCTTGATGCTTGCACCCCTCCACTTCGGAAAATTTGCTTGAGTGTGCGGAGGGGAGACTTCCCTTTTCTTCTTTCCGCCCGACCCTTAGTAGGGTCATATCCTAGGCCATGCTTGAAAGGATTGTCTTGGAATTCTGGGGGTTCCCTCATGCCTTGGGAATCTGCCCCCAGTCCTTGGCCAGGATGGTAACCATGCTTCAACATCATGCGGGCTACCTTTGTATTTTTGGGAAGTCGCTCTATGCTGGCAATTTCGAGTGCTTGAAAAGATGTTTCAACGGCCTCTTCAGCCGCATCCACATAAGGCTGGGTGGAAGGTCCACTGATTAGGATATCGTCTTCTGCTTGGACCGTGACCAATTTGTCATCCACTATGAACTTGACTTTCTGGTGGAGCGTTGAAGGTACTACCTTGGCGTCATGAATCCAAGGCTTGCCGAGGAGACAACTATATGCTGGAGTAATATCCATGACATGGAAATCGACGTTGAAGATAGTGGGTCCAACTTGAATTGGCAAGTTAACCTCTCCCACTACTTCTCGTTTGGATCCGTCGAAGGCTCGAACGATAGTGCTGCTTGGGCGCAGACGGGTTCCTTGGATAGTCAACTTGTCTAGTGTGCACTTGGGCATCACGTTTAAGGATGACCCGTTATCCACAAGAACTTTGGCGATGAGGTACTCCTTGCACTTGACTGAGATATGCAAGGGCTTGTTATGGTTTGACCCCTCGAGGGGGAGTTCTTCCTCTGTGAAGGTGAGGTGATCGCTTGCCATAATGTGACCAACGATCCTCTCAACCTTTTCTTGGGATAAAGTATGAGGCACGTGCGCTTCACTCAAGACCTTCAGCAGGGCGTTTCTGTACGGTTCTGAGCTCATTATCAGAGATAACAATGTTATCTTTGCAGGTGTGCGATTGAGCTAGTCTATAATGGAATACTCGCTTTGCCTTATAAACTAGAGTAATTCCTCTGTCTCCTCCTTGGATTCCTTATTTTCTTTTTCTTCTTCGGTCTTTTTATTTTTTTTCTTTATTTTTGAGGACATCTTCCTATGTGTCCTTGGGGGAGTAGACTCTTCCACTTCTAGTCATGCCCCCAATGCCGGCTATATTTGTTATTTCTTCTTTTATGGGTGAAGATTCCCCGTATCTCCACGGTACAACTTTATTTGTTTCGTAGGGGAAAGGACGTGGCATAAATAGTCGCACTGGTGTCCTTGCCCCCTTTTCTTTATTCTTGAGGACCAACGGCCAAGGCTTATTTTCCTCTTGCGGCGAGTCGACCGTTGGGGTAAGCTTTATTAGGAGTGGCTTTCTCTCCATTCTTCTGATTTGGAAGACGTGTCAGTTAATCCTTCCTTTTTATTATCTTATTTATTAAGCGTGAAGGAGGGGAAATTAAATATGCAAATGAATGTTTATGCATGCAAGTAGACAGTCGTTGAATAAAGAAGAAGATTTCATTCATTCAACAGAAGGTGTACATTCCCCTATTCCATACTACGAAGCAACTTTTGGCAAAAACGGAAAACCTTAAAGAAACCCACAGGCGGGTCTTGATCTCTCTGTAGTTCTCTTTCATCTTCCCGGACGTGACGAGCAAGTGCTTCGCTTTGTTTTCGGACCGCTTGGCTCATATCTTCATTATACTTCTGAGCCTCTTTGATCTTCGCCTCTTGATGAATGACCAAGGCTTGTAGTTCATCGAGCTTCGCGACGGCTCGGTCTTTCTCTTGCATTACCTGGCCGTACTGAGCTAGCCCATCTCTTTCTTTGCAGCGTAGCTCAGCGAGACTTCTGTTGAGTCTCCAGTTGGCCTCTCGCTCTTGGCGTATGTCTAACCGAGTCTTGCTGAGCTCTTGCGACAACTCCTTGATCGTTTCAGCCTGTTTTGCTGATTCGGCCTCAAGGCGTGCTGACTTGGCGGTTATTTCCTGAAGTTGGCTATGTGAACTGGTTCTGGCAGTTTTGGATGCTCGAATAGCTTGCTCATTAGAGTCAGCACACTGATCCTTGAGGCATTCTATTTCATGATCCTTTTTCTTGCCCTGCCTTTGCAGACCGTCTATTGTGAGGATAGATTCTTGCTCTCTCTCCTCAAGGGCCCTCATCTGGGCTCCCATGATTTCTATCCTCTGGGTCAAGGCATCGATTTGAGCCTGCAGCTCTTCATTATTGGCGTTCGTAATGGGTGTGGTGGATGGTGGAGCCATCCCTCTTCTTTTTCTCCACGCCTCGTAGTCACTGGTGACCGTCACCCGAGCTTTTCCTAGCTCTCTATCCCCCATGTAGACTGGTTTCTCCCATGCTTTTCTCACAGCTAGTGAGTTGGCGATTGTGCATGGGTCTCCGAAGAAACACAGTTCTCCGAGTTCCCCTCGAGAAATGGTAGTTTGGGTCCTCATGAGCTGTCTCATAGCTACTCTAGGTGAATAGGCTATGCAACCCCTGAGTCCTATCAAGGGTACATTCGGATAGTCTCCACATCTGATGAGAACTGGGCCAGGTCGGAACCAAGGGCAGACCCAGGACAAACTATTGGCGTCCTTTCGTTCCAACTCGTCCCTCCATTCTGAAGTTAGGCATCGTTGGAGAGGGATTTTGGAGAAGGTTTTTAAAGGGTCGGGTAACATCCCCATGTGTCTAGAGGCGTACAGGTGCGTGATGCTCCACACAAACAATAATGAAGAGCAGCAGCGAAGTGTTTTTCCTTGCTCCTGGTGGCAGAATTCCACCGAGAGCAAGGTGTCGGCAAGGATTGCAGGCAGGGGACTCTTCGAGTTTACGTCCCAAGCGAAGAAGGCGTCCATGACGGCTTGATCTACTGTGTCGAGGTGGAAGGGGAACAAGATCATTCCAAAAATGATTAAGGCCAGGGTTTTGTTGAAGGCGACCCACTTTGCCCTCTCAACCAAGTAGGACAGGTGGTCTTCCAACATCGAGACTTTCCAACCCTGGGTGTTCCCTTTTCCTATCAGGGTACTCTGCCGGAAAGGTAGTTGAATGAGGACAGTGACTAGTGCTGCAAGAGTGTATGCCTCGTGGCGGATATGGACCCCGGCTGATTTGGGCCATCTCAACATAGTCTCATACTCCTCTAAGGTAGGCACCAGGTCGAACTGCGGAAATTCGAAGCACCGCAGACTAGAGTTACAGAAATGGATTAATACCCTGAGGAACACCTGATCGACATAGATCTTTAGTAGGTCTAAAATCCGTCCATAGGATTTTTCAAAATCGGCGCGGATCTCTGGTGGCATTGCCACGCTAAGTCGTTCCAACTTCTCAGTATGGTAACGGGGAATATCCACCTTCTTTAGCTGTCTACTAGTCCCCTCCATTTTCTAAAACCAAAATGCATGTTTTATGAAAATGATGCTTATTTGAATGAATGTGAGTGTTTATTTTCCTATTTATCATGTTTTTCTACATGATGTATGGTAATTGCGTTTTTTTTTTTTTTTTGAAGAATAAACTATCTATATGAATGTACTATGAGTGTAACATTTTTGGACCAGGTCTTATTTGTGGTTTTGGAAACAGATTTTTATTTTGATTTTTATTGCTTTTTTATTTTATAGCCTTTTATCTCTTCTGTCGGAACTACGTGGCTACTTAGCTTGCAAAGAACTTGAAACCAGGCTAGCTAAAAGGAAGACTGTCCGAGATAAAATGTGGCTTTATGCAAAAAAAATATTTAGCGTCCCTTATCTCTTCTGTCGGAACTGCGTGGCTACTTAGCTTACAAAGAACCTGAAACCAGGCTAGCTAAAAGGCAGACTGTCCGAGATAAGGGTGTTTATTTGAAATTTTTTTGTGATTTTTCTTTGTTGTTTGTTTATGCTATGCAACAAACAAATGCAGCAAACACATGTACACACAATTCGATCATCCGCGAACAGGCGAGAATTCGTTTTTATCACGAGGTAGGGTTTTCCTACAGAAAAGTGCATTGGCGAGGGTAGGTTCTAACTGTTCTCACCAGGCTAAGGCCCCCAAGGTGCCCCCATTATAGGGTCCCCACTCTCCAGCCTTCCGACCATGCTTAGCACTAAGGCCATAGTCAGCCTTGTTGCCAAAAGAGGAAGGTTATCACCTTGAGTGGTGGTTTCCGATCACACCGGTGGGCACAAGGCCATCACTACAGCGAACCGTACCTGCCACCCACTCCCTATGGTTTTCTCACTTGCCCCCGGGTATAGAGGGAACTGTAGTGTGCAAGGGTTTGTGTACAGTTTGTACTTCAAACAATTGCGTAAGTATAAACAAACAACAGTTATTTAAAGCCAAACCGTAAAACATGTTATAATACAAGGTAAGGGCAAAAGCGTTATTTTCTTGGTTTATTTATTTTTTAAGCTAGCCCATCACTAAATGGGATCAACTCTCGAGGCTTCCCCAGCGGAGTCGCCATCTGTCGCCGCCGTAAAAAAGGAGGAGGTCGGAGAGACGCGATGGTTTCGACCCTCTTGTTTTTCGCGGCTTTTGTCGGTGGTTAGAACGCCTTTAGGTTGTCCGATAACCGGGCTGAACCTAGGGGCGAGGTTTTCGAAAAGGCGCTTTTGGATTGTCCGATAACCGGGCTAATCCAAAATCTAGTTTTAAAAGGGTTCTGTGGAGTCGCCACCGATGTTTTTACCGGAAACATCGGAAAAGGAATTAAAAGGCGTTGGTTTTCGAAAAACCAACTTTGGTCATTAGAACCAGAGTTAGGTAAGGGAGTTAGTTACGTGTAAAGGAAGTGTTAGTTCCTTTACGACGCCCCTTTCGGGTTCCCTATGACAGGCCAGCTATTTAAAAATATTTAAACCGGTGAAAATTACGCTTTTACCCTTTTATTCTGCGGAATTTAAAATTACAACTACATGGCCCTAGTATCTATTGCATAATTTAAAATTAAAGCGATAAAAGTAGAGAGGGAGAATATAAACCTCCGAAGCACACTTTTATATTAACTCTTTAAAAAATAGGGTGTTTTGTGGTAGTCCTTCACTCTACACAGCGTCAGAAACTTCTCGAAGCGCCGAAAAACACTCACAAAAACACTCAGAAGCTCCGGAAATGCGTCGGAGGGATTCTAGAGAGAAGATCTAGTGATTTTCTAGAGAGAAGGAGGAGAAAACTCTGTGTGGTGTGTGGAAATGAGGGAATGGAGCCCCCTATTTATAGTTTTTCGCGCCTGACAGGTCGAGACCGCCGTTCTCGTCTGATAGGGTCGAGACCGTCGTCTCGTCAAACGAGACCACCGTCTCGCCCTTCGCAGGTGGCGAGACCGCCGTCTCGTTTGGCAAGATGGCGGTCTCACCACTTGCGTGAGGCGAGACGGCGGTCTCGATTTTGAGACAGCAGTCTCATCCCCAAAAAGGCGAGAAACCTTATTTTCGTGCCGAAAATCCCTCCTATCCTAGTATGGGGCCTAATAGTCTCTCCTAGTGGCTTTTTAGGCTTCGTCCATCTTCGAATAGGAGGTCTTCTACTCTTTATTTGGAGGCCGGGCAAGATTTGGGGTCTAAAAGGCCCTTGAAACATCCTTTCAAATGCTTGAAATCGCCAGTGTAGAGAGACTTCCTGGCAACATGAAGGTAGCCCGCATGATGATGAAGTATGGTTACCATCTTGGCCAAGGCTCGGTGCAAGCTCCCAAGGAATAAAGGAGCCCCCGAAATTTAAGGACAATCCCCTGAAGCATGGCCTAGGATACGACCTTACAAAGGGTCAAGCTATAAGGAGAAAAGGGAAGTCTCCTCTCCACACATTAAAGCATATGTTTCGAAGCGGAGGAATACAAGTGTCAAGAGTCACTCTAGTCATTAGGAGTTCTTTTTTCTTTCTTAAGGGATGTAAACCCAATGATTGTTAGAGATTATCCCCAGGGGTTAGCCCGACCCCCGGGCATCTTAAGGGCACATATTCCCCTCTTAATTAATAAGAATACAATTCTTACTATCTGCTTCTCTTCTTGTTATTCATGTCTAAACCTCATAATAATCATGTTTAAGCAAATGTTTTCAAAAGTGCGTCAAAACAAGCAAAATGCGCCATCGCCAAATAATCAAACTGATTGACTAGAAACACAGAATAAGGTTTTACCTCATCATAATAAAACCGTGTTTCGCCAATATTGTGTAAAAAGAAAAAAAACATAAATAAAAAAGAAGCCCATAGAAGTCAAAGGCCAAAAGAGAAGGGGGCAAATTACCCGGTAGGAAACCCACTTAAGGAGGCTACGCAAAAATTAGGGTTGACCCGTTAGGAAACCCGAACAATAATAAAGGGTAGCCTAGGTAGAAGTTAGGGTTACAAAATAAGGTCCGCTAGGATTCTCAAAACAAGAAAAAAGGAGTCAGGACCAAAACACAATATCCTAGTCTGAAAACCCAAAGGGCAGTCTGGGGAAGTCAATCAGCCATAAGAAAGCAATAGAAATCGGCTAAGACGCAGATTCCTCAAAAAAAAAAACATTTGTTTAACATTAGCCTAAACACTTTGACCAACCTTGGCCAATCATTCTTACAAAATCTCCCTTTGAATAAAAAAAAAAAACCTTCTAAAACACAAGCCCTTGAATAAATTATCCTCTTACTTCTCTTCTTTTGACCCTTATCACAATATTATGATAATTAGAGGGGGAATATGGAGACATATAATCAACAAGAGGATTGAAACCTCCAGAGAAAGGAAAAATTACACCAACATGGCAAGTTTGCTTCTCAGTCAACAATTATTCTTCGGTCATGTAGACCCCTAATTTTGCCTGGTCTCTCAATAAAGGCTAAGGAGACTTCCTATAAAGATAAAGCTCGCCCGACATCTCAATAAAAGGCCAAAGAAGACTTCCTATATGAAGATAAAGCTTCAATAGGCGTCTATCGGCATCAACCGACGTCCGAATAAAGAAAGGAAAGCTTCCCGGGGGTCCCAGAACACAAAAGCTGGCCAAAACAAGTTGAGACAGCCGTCCCAAATGTGGGACGGCCGTCCCAAGCTGCCCTGGCCAAATGGGACGCCCGTCCCAAGTGAGACAGGCCGTCCCACTCTTCAAATGGTTGTCCCCAAATGTAAAAATTCAATTGAGATGGCCGTCCCAACCCAGACGGTCGTCCCAAACTACCAGGCTGCGAAAAACTATAAATAGGAGGCTCATTTGCCACTTTTTCACACACTAGACAACTCCCAGTACTTGTCTTCTCTCCCTACTTCGAATGAACTCTCTGATTGTCTTAATAAGGTAACAATCAGTTAACGAATTATATTCCAGCATTCGATTCTTCTGTAAAAATTTAGTCGAGTCGATCTTGTATTCGGAGAGGAGAGTCTTTGTAGAGCGGGGGATTGCCAAAACGCATCCTCACAGTTAAAAGATTCGCAATACAAAGCTTTCTACGGAGGTTCTGTTCAATTCTCTTCTCCTTTACTGCTTTATTTATTACTTTATGTATGCAATATGAAATAAAGTAATGTAGATAGCCATTTTTAATATTATGCAATAAATAGGGTAATCGCGTAATTTCTCGTAATCTTCACTTAAATGAATTAATCCGTCATAGGGAACCTGAAAGGGGCGTTGTGGGATGCTAACACCTTCCCCACACGTAACTAACTCCCTTACCCAACTCTGGTTATAATGGCCAAGTTTGGTTTTTATTAAAATCAACGCCTTTTTATCCTTTTCCAATGTTTACGGTCAAAACATTGGTGGCGACTCCAAAAGAACCCCTTTTCGAAAACCTTGCTTTTATTAGAGGATAGTTCAGTTCTTGAGCACCTCAGAAGCAATGAACATATTTTAACACAAAAACGCGAGTCTAAACCATCTTTTCGCGACCACTCACATAAACGTTCGAGATGTCCCTAGACGTCGGAACGGACGGCGGCGACAGATGGCGACTCCACTGGGGAAGCTAGAGAGTTGATCCCATTTAGTGACGGATAAAATTCAAACTAAGTGAAGATTTGAAATTACGCCTTGTCGCCGCCGTCAAAAAGAGGCGGTCGGAGCGACGCGATGGTTTCGACCCTCTTTGATTTTCACGTTTTTTATGGGTGGTTACAACGCCTTTAGGTTGTCCGATAACCGGGCTAACCTAGGGGCGAGGTTTTCGAAAGGGCGTCCTTGGGTTGTATGATAACCGAGATAACCCAAGGACTAATTTTTGTAGGGTTTTGTGGAGTCGCCACCGATGTTTTTACCGGAAACATCGGAAAAGGGGTTTTAAAAGGCGTTGGTTTTCGAAAACCAACTTTGGTCATTATAACCAGAGTTGGGTAAGGGAGTTAGTAACGTGTAAAGGAAGTATTAGTTCCTTTACTACGCCCCTTTCGGGTTCCCTATGATAGGCTAGCTATTTTGTTAATAAATAAACCGGAAAAATACACTTTTGCCCTTTTTATTTTGCGGAATTTAAAATTATGACTACATGGCCCTAATCTATTGCATAATTTAAAATTAAAGCAGTAAAAGTAGAGAGGGAGAATTTAAACCTCTGAAGCAATCTTTCCTTTTATTTCTTTTAAAGGAAATGGGTGTTTTTTGGCAGCCCTTCACTCTACACGACGCTGGAAACTTTTCTAGACGCCGAAAAACGCTCACAAAGGCACTCAGAAGCTCCAAAATGCGTCAAAGGGATTTTAGAGAGAAGTTTTAGAGAGAAGGGAGAGCAAAAAGTTGTGTGGTGTGTGGAAATGAGGGAGGGAGAGCCCCTATTTATAGGTTTTCGCGCCTGGCAGTGGCGAGACCGCCGTCTCGTCATTCGCAGGTGGCGAGACCATCGTCTCGTTTGGTGAGACGGCAGTCTCGCCATTTGCGTGAGGCGAGACGGCGGTCTCGTCCCAAAAAGGCGAGAAAACTTATTTTTTGTGCAGAAAATCCTTCCTATCCTAGTATGGGGCCTAATAGTCTCTCCTGGTGGCTTTTTAGGCTTCATCCATCTTCGAATAGGAGGTCTTCTACTCTTTATTTGGAGGCCGGGCAAGATTTGGGGTCTACAGCTGCCCCCCCTTTACCTGACTAGTCAGCTGTTGGCCTGTTGTGCCAGACAGATCGACAGGAAGGTAAAGGAGTTGACCCTCTTGCCCGGTTACCCTTCGGATGTCCCGTCTTGCGGCGGTTGATCTTCTGGGGAAAACTTGGTGTTCATGCACTTCCAGGATACTACTTCTGACGTAGCCGATCCCTTTGGTTAACACGTGGTAAAACCTCAGGATACTCCTTCTAACGGTAGCCGATCCTTCGGTTGATGGGTATAAACCCCCCATCAGGCTGGTAGTGGCAGTCCGTTGTGTGGGACTGGATGGGTATGAACCCCCCATCAGGGTGGTAATGCGACTTACTGATCCGGCTCGAGCGCAGATCAGGCGCAACGCGTGCGCAGGTTGATAGGTATGAACCCCCTATTTGGCTGGTACAGTCCACTGCGTAGGACTGGTGGTAGTGGCGGCTTACTGTTCAGGTGGCCCATGCGCCGATGTGAAACCTTGGGATGCTCCTTTGACGCGGTAGCTGACCCCTTGGTTGACGAGTATGAACCCTCGTCTGGTTATGTGCCTCTGGATGCCCCTTCTTGCGGTGGCCGACCCTTTGGCGATGGTGGCGGCTTACTGCTCTAGCTCATGCACTGACTCCTTGGGGAGTGATTTTTGTGTTGGTAAATGTTTTTGGACCTTTCTGGTAAAGTCTTCCGGTGTGCCCGGAATTTCTTTATTTTTTTGGCTTTTCCTGATAGCCATCCAGCTTGTTGTTTGCTGGGGATTCTTTGTTTTTTATCCTTTGGTAGTGGTCATCCGACTTTGCTGGTTGTCGGGGATTTTTGATGAGTACCTCTTAGGTAGGCAGAAATCCTCTGGGGATTTGGTGAGGCCTCTTGAGTAGACGGATATCCATTGAGTTTCTGGTAATGCCTCTGAGTAGGCAGATGCTTCATCGGAAGTGAAGACTTTTGGCTGCATTTGTTTTGCCTCTGACTAGGCTGATATTCCCCTATGGGGATGCTGGCTCTTGCTTGTCAGGTCTTGCCTATGTGTAGGCAAATGACATTTTGAGGATGAATCTGAAGTTTTTCCTTTGTAGTAGGCTCACTGGGGATGATCTTTCTTTTTTATTGATCCACCGGGGAATTGGTTGACTTCCCGGGGGTCAGATTTTGGTAGCCCCTTTGGGGGAATGGAATCTTGGCTCCTTAATTGATGTGGGTGCGAGCTGGCTTTTGTGGTGCTCTTATTCTGTTGAAGGAATGGAATTTCCAATTCCTTCTTTTTTATTTTTTCTTTTTCTGAGGTGACCCACTTAGGGAGCAAGGATTTTCTTTTGATTTCGCCTTTTTCTGCGATTTATCTCTTTTTTATCGCAATTTTGAAATCTGGCTTAATGGGGATAATGCATAAGCCTTTTTACTTTTTAGTCTCTTTTTATTACGCTGGCTTTTTCCTTTTTTGGGGGGGGGGGTCCACTAGGGATGACGTTTTATTTCTTTAGTGATCCACCAGGGAATTAGTTGACTTCCTGGGGATCTGATTTTTCTTTTCTAGGAATGGAGTCTTGGCTCCTTGATTGATGTTGATGCGAGCTATACTTGTGAAGCTCTTATTCCACTAGGGGATGGGAATTTCTGATTCCTTTCTGTAGAATTTTTTTGGAGATCCACTTGAGGATTTTTATTCGGCCCTCTCTGTTGTTGCCTTTCTTTTGGACATCCTCTGGGGATGCAAGAGTTTTCCTCTTTTTTCCTTTCATTGTTGAGCCCTTATTGGTATGGAGATTGGACTCTTTTGACTGTTGATGATGATGGACTCTTGAAGCCTTTATTTTCCATTGGGGAGTGTGGAGGAGACTATGGGTGAGTGTGCTCGATGACTCATGTGGTGGTAATGCTGAGCCGTGAGGAGTGTTTTTGTTTTTCCTTCGAAGTAGGAAGGGATCCTCTTGGGGATGACTAGGCCTTTCTGTCGACTTTTCTTTTATGATGTCTTGATGATTGTGCCCTCTTTTATTGGGTGATGATTGGAGCTTTGGCTTCTGGAAGCTTCTTATGACAATTCGCTCTTCTTTCTTGAGGGAGAGCAATGTTTGGAGACTTATTACTTTCTTGTGCCTTCTTTTCTGGGTAGAAGAATGGTAGCTGGAGCTCTTAATTTTCAGAAGCTCTTATTCTGCCGAGTCGCTTGATTGACGACTTGCTCTGTTTTCTTGAGGGCATTATTTGGAGACTCAGTTTCAGTGATCCTGTTTTCAATCACAAACATGGAGTTAGTCTCCTTATATGCATGAATGCTTTTCGTTTTTTGTTATTTATCTGAAGTGATTTTTATTTCTTTCATTTTTGACATTGACAAAGTCGTTTTGTGCGACTACTTGTGTGTGGATGCCCTAAATGCAATCTATTCTTTTTGATTGATGCATTTGGAAAAGTGACTGGCATTCTCCTGCTGGACTTTTTTTATGATTACGATGAAGGGCCCTTCTCTTTTATTCATTTTTTGGTTTAGCCCTATCTTTTGCCTAAACCGCCCTTTTGGGGTTTTCGGTCTAGCGGGCTGCCTTAATTCTTGCCTAGGATATCTTAGCGGGCTTTTTCCTTTTTTATGAATGCCCTAACTTTTGCCTAGATCGCCCTTTGCGGGTTTTCGATCTAGCGGGCTACCCTAACTTTTGCCTAAGAATCTCCTAGCAGGCATTATTCTTTTTATTGTCATTTTTTCTTTCTCTTCTTTTTTTGAGAGATAGGAGCCTATCATATGCATGTAATGTTTGCGATATGCATCCTATAATAATATTTCAATTAATTTTTTAAAAGGATTAACCAATGTGCTTTTACTTCTGATGAGCTTCCGACGTTATGTGCTTTTGTTGACATGATAGGCTGTACTGATTTTGCCATCTTGACTTTGCCGTGATCGAAGAATGATTGTGGAGCGACTTGTCATGTCAGTGCGCCCCTCCCTTTCCTTGGGGATGTCAATCCTCCTATTGATTACTATCTCCACATTTCCCTACTAATTACTAGAATGTCGTAGTGGTAATGGTCAAGAGAAGAGAAAGAAGAGGATATTTAATTCAAAGGCTTGTGTTTTAGAATTGTTTTATTTTGATAAAAAATGGTTTTTGTAAGCACGGCTAGCCAAGGTTGGTTAGAGTGTTTAGGCTAGTTTAAACAACGTTTTTGTTTATGGAGTGACGTCTTATTCTATGGCGCTTGCTATGACTGATTGACGTCCCTAGTCTACCCTTTGAGTTTTCAGCCTAGGATGTTGTGTTTTGTTTTGTCCTAACTTTTGTCTAGGTTTCTTTTTTTTTGTTGTTGCTTGGGGAAACCTAGCGGACTTTATTTTGTAACCCTAATTTTTGCCTAGGCTACCCTTTATGGTTGTTCAGGTTTCCTAGCGGGTTTACCCTAACTTTTGCATAGCCCCCTTTGTGAGTTTCCTACCGGGTATCTTGTCCTCTCTTTTTGGCCTTTAGCTTTTATGGGCTTTCTTTGATTTTTGTTTTCTTTTTGCACAACATTGGCGAAACAAGATTTTACTTATGACGAGGTAAAACTTTATTTTGTGTTTCTAGTCAATCAGTGATAATGGATTTGACTTTTATTTTGGTCAATGGCATTATTTGATTACTTTGACGCACTTTTGAAAACATTTGCTTAAACATGGTTATTAATGAGGTTTAGAAATGAATAGGAAGAAGAGAAGCAGATAGTAAGAATGACATTCTTTGTAATTAATAGGGAAATGTGTGCCCTACAATGCTCGGGGGTCGGGCTAGCCCCGGGGAGTAATCTCTAATAGTCATTAGATTTACAAACCCTAAGAATCAGAAGGAGAACACCTAATGACTAAGGTCGCCTTTGACGCTTGAACCCCTCTATTTGGGAAAATCGATTCAAGGTGTGGAGGGGAGACTTCCCTTTTCTCGGTGCGGCTTGATCCTTTGTTGGGTAAAGCTTCAAAGGATTGTCTTTAAAATCTGGTGGCTCCCTTATTCCTTGAGAGTTTCTAATGAGCCCTTGGTTTGGGCGATATCCATATTTTCTCATCATGTGGGTCACCTTCATATTGTTGGGGAAGTCTTTTCATATTGGCAAAAGATATTTCAAATGTCCTCTTACGCCGCATCCATCCAAGGTAGGGCAAATGATTTGCTGATCCGAATGTCGTCTCTAGCTCAAACTATGACTAGCTTGTCGCCTACCCTGAGTTTGTCTCTTTGGCGGAGCGTCGAAAGAATTGCCTCAGCGTCGTGAATCCAAAGTCTCTTCAATTTCCTCTTTGGATTATGTTTCCTTCGGTCTTTTTATTTTTCCTTTATTCTTGGGAGCATTGCCTTATAGCTCCTGGGGGTGTAGATTCTTTCACTTCTAATTTTGCCCCCGAATGTTGGTTATGCTGGAGATATCTTCATTGATGGACGATGTTTTTGCGCATGTCCACGGTACCACCTTATTCGATTCGAGGTGTGAACAAAATGTAATGGCATCCTTGCCCCCTCTTCCTTATTAACTTGGATATCCAATGGTTGAGGCTTGTTATCCTCCTTGGGCGGATCAACCATTGGAGATAACTTGATGACGAAAGGCCTACTCTCCATCTTATTCTGATTCATGGAAAGCACATCGACTAATCCTTTCTTTTTATTATCTTATTATTATTAAAATGAGAATGAATGCAATTTATGAATACAATAGACGGTTGAAGAGATGACTTCCCGTGCATGGCATGCGAATGCCCTAATCCTCTTTTCATGGTATTGAGGAATGTTCACTTTCTTCAACTATCTATTGTGTTATGAGGATGAAGTTTGGTGGATGCATGTATGCAAGTGTTTGTTTTTTCCTAAACATTATCATGTTTTATTTTCTAACATGATGTATGATAGTGTTTGGGATTTTGTGTTTTTTTGTTTGTATGCGGATGAGGGCATGAAGAATACCAGCCGCTTTCTAGAATGCAAAAAGATTTTTATTGTTTAAAACAAATGATTTATGAGATGGATATTCCTTAAGACAATGACTTAGGTATCCTCCTTAAAGCTTATGCTTTGTGGGGTATCCTACCCACCTCGGTGTAATGGTTCCTTCCCCATCACAGACTTGACAAGTATAATGGGGGTCACTATCACACCTTAGTACACTTGTCCCTTCCTTGTCGCGAAGGTCACAAATGTGTTCGGGGCCTCTTTCGCCATTGTCTTAGGGATATCTAGTGCTCCCTAGAATGAATGTGTTTATGCATGCACTAGTACAAAAGGGCAGTAGATGTTCAAAGTGCGATAACTTTTGACTGGGATGTCCGATTTGGACGCACAGCATATCAAAACGAAGAGAAAAAGGTGAAGAATCAAGCTACCCAAAGGGGATTTGGCCCAGTAATTTTCTCAAAAAACGCCTCTAAGACCCATTTTTTAGGGGTTTATTAAAATGATGCGTATGCATACTTTCCTTATGCACTTATTTTCTCTCTTGGTTTTTCCACTTATGATGCAATATGAATGATACGACTTTGTCAACATTTTGATTTTGTTATTATTATTTTATTTATTGAGGATTTATTTCTTTTGTATTTTATAGCCTTTTATCTCTTCTGTCAGAACTGTGTGGCTACTTAGCTTGCAAAGAACCTGAAACCAGGCTAGCTAAAAGGCAGACTGTCCGAGATAAAATATGGCTTTATGTGAAAGAATATTAAGCGTCTCTTATCTCTTCTGTCGGAACTGTGTGGCTACTTAGCTTACAAAGAACCTGAAACCAGGCTAGCTAAAAGGCAGACTGTCCGAGATAAGGGGGTTTATTGCAAAAAATGTTTTTTTGTGATTTTTTTATTTTTATCTGTTGTTTGTTTATGCTATGCAACAGACAAATGCAACAAACATATGCGCACACAATTCGGTCATCCGCGAACAGGCGAGAATTCGTTTTTATCACGAGGTAGGGTTTTCCTGCAGAAAAGTGCATTGGCAAGGGTTGGTTCTAACTGTTCTCACCAGGCTAAGGCCCCCAAGGTGCCCCCATTATAGGGTCCCCACTCTCCAGTCGTCCGACTATGCTTAGCACTAAGGCCGTAGTCAGTCTTTGTGCCAAAAGAGGAAGGTTATCACCTTGAGTGGTGGTTTCCGATCACACTGGTGGGCTCAAGGCCCTTACTACAGCGAACCGTACCTGCCACCCACTCCCTATGGATTTCTCACTTGCCCCCAGGTATAGAGGGAACTGTAGTGTGCAAGTGTTTGTGTATAGTTTGTATTTCAGACAATTGCGTAAGTATAAACAAGCAACAGTTATTAAAGCCAAACCGTAAAACATGTTATAATACAAGTTAAGGGCAAAAGCGTTATTTTCTTGGTTTATTTATTTTTAAGTTGGCTCATCACTAAATGGGATCAACTCTCGAGGCTTCCCCAGTGGAGTCGCCATCTGTCGCCGCCGTCAAAAAGAAGCGGTCGGAGCGACGCGATGGTTTCGACCCTCTTTGATTTTCGCGTTTTTTATGGGTGGTTACAACGCCTTTAGGTTGTCCGATAACCGGGCTAAACTAGGGGCGAGGTTTTCGAAATGGCGTCCTTGGGTTGTCCGATAACCAAGCTAACCCAAGGACTAATTTTTGTAGGTTTCTGTGGAGTCGCCACCGATGTTTTTACCGGAAACATCGGAAAAGGGGTTGGTTTTTGAAAACCAACTTTGGTCATTATAACCAGAGTTGGGTAAGGGAGTTAGTTCGTGTAAAGGAAGTATTAGTTCCTTTACTACGCCCCTTTCGGGTTCCCTATGATAGGCCAGCTATTTTGTTAATAAATAAACCAGAAAAATATGCTTTTGCCCTTTTTATTTTGCGGAATTTAAAATTATGACTACATGGCCCTAATCTATTGCATAATTTAAAATTAAAGCAGTAAAAATAGAGAGGGAGAATTTAAACCTCCGGAGCAAGCTTTCTTTTTATTTCTTTTAAAGGAAATGGGTGCTTTTTGGCAGCCCTTCACTCTACACGACGCTGGAAACTTTTCTAGACGCCGAAAAACGCTCACAAAGGCACTCAGAAGCTCCGGAAATGCGTCGGAGGGATTCTAGAGAGAAGTTTTAGAGAGAAGGGAGAGCAAAAAGCTGTGTGGTGTGTAAATGAGGGAGGGAGAGCCCCTATTTATAGGTTTTCGTACCTGGCAGTGGCGAGACCGCCGTTCTCATCTGACAGGGTCGAGACCGCCGTCTCGCCAAACGAGACCGCCGTCTCGTTTGGTGAGACGGCGGTCTCGCCATTTGCGTGAGGCGAGACGGCGGTCTCGATTTCGAGACGGCGGTCTCGTCCCAAAAAGGCAAGAAAACTTATTCTTTGTGAAGAAAATCCCTCCTATCCTAGTATGGGGCCTAATAGTCTCTCCTAGTGGCTTTTTAGGCTTCATCCATCTTTGAATAGGAGGTCTTCTTCTCTTTATTTGGAGGCTGGGCAAGATTTGGGGTCTACAATACCTTTTGAAATCCTTCTATAAAAGAAATAAACTTTTGCTCATTTATCAATAAAATTCCCTTTCATTTCCTTTCTCTTGACCAAATATTATGGAAATGCCTCTTTATTGATAAATCATAAATATGTGCAAAGACCTTTAATCAAATATCAAGCATGCATCTAAAAAGAGGAAGCATAAAAAAATAAAAAGGAATAAAAGCCTGCTAGGATATTCTTAGGAAAAAACTAGGGTAAAAACTAGGGTAGCCTGCTAGATCGGAAACCCCAAAAAGAACGGTCTAGGCAAAAGATAAGGCAAAAGCCCCCTAAGATATTGGTAAAAGCCCCCTAAGATATTCTAGGCAAAAATTAAGGCAGCCCGCTAGATCGAAAACCCGTAAAGGGCGGTCTAGGCAAAAGATAGGGCTAAAACCAAGAGATGGATAAAAAGAGGAGCCCATCATCATGGTCATAAAGGAGGAGCCCATCGGCACATTCATAAGAAGTCAATGGGAGAAGGCCAGTTACTTTCTAAATGCATCAAAAATAAATAAACAAATAGATTGCATCTAGAACATCCACACACAAAGTAGTTGCATAATACGACTTTGTCAAAATCAAGAAAAAATAATTTTCTTCAAACAAAAATAATAAACATGCATATAAGGAGGATAGTCTCCATACTTGTGATTGAAAACAGGAGGCGCCAGAATCCAGTCTCCATATGAAAATCGAAATCGCGAAAAGCGAAATCAAAACCATTTCAGCAGAATAAAGAGCTTCAAGGAAACTAGCTCTAACCTTCTACACCAATAAAAGAAGGTACATCGGAAAAAGAGGCCAACGGGAAAGGCTCGATGATCCTCAAGCGGATCCTTGCCTATTCCAGAGGCAAAACAAAATTACTCCACGACTCAGCATCATCATCACATGAGTCGTCAACCATAGTCATTTAAAGATCTGACCACCATCCTTCCATCCAAGAAAGAAGGAAGCCATCAACATAGATAAGCCAACGAAAAGGCTCGATCATCCTCAAGCGGATCCTTGCCTACTCCAAAGGCAAAATTAAAAATTACTTCATGACTCAGCACCACCACATGAGTCGTCAAAAAGAGTCAGTTGAAGCTTCAATCAACATCCTTCCATCTAAGGAAAAGGAAGTCATCAACATGGAAAAGCCAACGGAAAGGCTTGATCATCCCCAAGAGGATCTTTTGCCTACTCCAGAGGCAAAACAAAAAGATTACCTCATGACTCAGTTGTATCACCACATGAGTCATCGAGCACACTCATCCAGAATCTTCGCCACTTCCCCAAAGGAGAATAAGGAGAATAAGGACTACACAAAGATCAATCAAAGAAAATACGGAGTCAAAGCTTGAATTAATCGATTAAACCAGTAACATACCTCTTTAATCGATTAATTCAAGCAGTTAATCGATTAACACTGTATTTAATCGATTATCTGATGAGTTAATCGATTAATCCAGTGAGAAATGTCATATTTTGGACGTCTTGGGTGCAAATAATCGATTATAACTTCAAATAATCGATTATTCCAGAGAGTTCATCAAATTTTTGAGGTTTAGACACATGATAATCTATTAACACCCTACATAATGGATTATAACATTACAACCATCCAAAAACTGTTTAATTAAGTAGGATTTAAGTTATTTCTAATATCCCTAAGTCTCTTCTAAGATCATAGAATCTATCCTTGGGAAGAGGCTTAGTAAAAATATCTGCTAATTAATGCTTTGTATCAACATACTCAATTTTACAGTTTCATTTACTTATATGATCTCTCAAGAAATGATGTCTAATTTCTATATGTTTAGTCCTAGAGTGCATTACTGGATTCTTAGTAAGATTGATTGCACTTGTATTATCACACATCAAAGGAATATCATTTAGAAATATACTATAATCTTCTAGTTGTTGTTTCATCCACAAAATTTGAGCACAACAATTACTAGCTGCAATATATTCAGCTTCAGTGGTGGATAAAGCAACACATGCCTGCTTCTTAGAATGCCAAGATACTAGAGATGATCCTAACAGATGACATGTTCCACTAGTACTTTTTCTATCTATTTTGCATCCACTATAATCAGCATCAGAATAACCTATTAAACTAGTACAAGCTTTAGATGGATACCATAAACCAAAACTAGTAGTTCCTTTTAAATATTTTAAAATACGTTTTACTACAGTTAGGTGAGATTCTTTTGGACATGCCTGAAATATAGCACACACACAGACAGAATGCATAATATCAGGTCTACTTGTAGTTAAGTATAACAGAGAACCTATTATACCTCTATACATGGATTGATTAATTTCCAAACCTGATTCATCCTTGTCTAAATAACATGAAGTTCCCATGGGTGTGTTAGCTTCCTTTGAAGTGTCCATTCCAAACTTTTTGAGAATCTCTTTGCAGTATTTGGTTTGAGAGACAAAAATGTCATCTTTAAGTTGCTTGATTTGAAGTCCAAGGAAGAACGTTAATCCTCCCATCATAGACATTTCAAATTCTCCCTGCATTATCTTAGCAAATTCTACACACAAAGAATTATCAGTTGATCCAAAAATGATATCATCAACATATACTTGAACCAATAAGATATGTTCTTTTACTTTCTTTATAAACAAAGTAGAATCAATTTTTCCTCTAGAAAAATCATTTGAAGTTAGAAAGCTACTTAATCTTTCATACCAAGACCTAGGAGCTTATTTCAAACCATATAATGCTTTCTTCAATTTAAAAATACGATTCGGATAACTAAAATCTTCAAATCCAAGGGGTTGCTCCACATATACTTCTTCTTTAATAAACCCATTCAAAAATGCACTTTTAACATTCATTTGATATAATTTAAATTTCATCAATGATGCATAAGCAAGAAGTAGGTGTATAGCCTCTAACCTGGCAACAGGAGCATAAGTTTCATCATAATCAATACCTTCCTCCTGACAGTAACCTTTGGCAACAAGTCTGGCTTTATTCTTTGTTATATTTCCATCTTCATCAAGTTTGTTTCTAAATACCCATTTAGTTCCAATTACTTGATGTGATTCTTCTCTTGGGATTAATTCCCAGACTTGATTCCTTTCAAATTGGTTAAGTTCTTCTTGCATTGTTATGCACCATTGGTCATCTTTAAGCGCTTCCTCAACATTTTTGGGTTCTATCTGTGACACAAAAGCTACAGACATGCAAAAATTAGTCATATTTCTAGTTCTTACTCCTTTTGAGATATCACCAATAATATTGTCCATTGAAAGTCCTCTTGGTGATTGTCATTCTTTTGCTAATTCAGGCGTTTGAGAAGGCTCATTTTCTTCCAAATACAATTCATCAAGAGCCTCTCTTATGTACTCATCATCACCTGCAAGTTCTTTATTTGACTCAAGAGGATTTCCCCCAAGGTCTACAATTTCATTAAAAGTAACATGTATAGATTCTTCAACATTTAAGGTTCTTCTATTAAACACTCTATAAGCTTTGCTAGTTAATGAATAACCTAAGAAAATGTCCTCATCGGCTTTTGAGTCAAATTTTCCTAAGTTGTCCTTTCCATTATTTAACACAAAGCACTTACATCCAAATATTTTCAAATGAGCAACATTAGGCTTTCTACCATTTAACAATTCATAGGGAGTTGATTTTATAATTGGCCTAATGAGCATTCTATTCAAAACATAACATGTAATACTTACTGCATCAGCCCAAAAATATTTAGGAACATTTGATTCATTTAACATTGTTCTAGCAAGTTCCTCTAGTAACCTATTTTTCCTTTCAACTACACCATTTTGTTGGGGAGTCCTAGGAGCAGAAAAATTATGTAATATTCCATTTTCCTCACAATAATTTTCAAACCTTTCATTTTGAAACTCACCACCATGGTCACTTCTTAAAACTTTAATTCTTAAGTCTTTCTCATTTTGAATTTGCTTTGCAAACTTCCTAAAGACCTTAAAAGCTTCACTTTTCATTGTCAAGAAAAATGTCCAAGTATATATAGAAAAGTCATCAACAATCACAAGACCAGAATAATTTCCACCAAAGCTTTTTATCCTAGAAGGACCAAATAATTCTAATTGTAATAATTCTAAGGGTTTTGAAGTGGAAATAACATTCTTTGATTTAAATGATGATTTTACTTGTTTACCTTTTTGACATGCATCACATAATCTATCTTTTTCAAATTTTAACTTAGGCAAACTAACAAGTAAGTCTTTTGATATCAATTTGTTTAAATGATGCATATTTATATGAGCTGCTCTCTTATGCCATAACCATGGGTTTTCTTCCTTAGCAACTAAGCATATTATACTAGTATCATGTATACAATCCAAATCAATCAAGTATATGTTATTATGCCTAATGCCTTTCAATGCTACATTTTCGAAAACTATCAAATGTATGGTACAAAACTTACTTTCAAAGATTACCTTAAATCCTTTGTCACATAGTTGACTTATGCTAAGGAGATTATGCTTTAGCCCATCAACAAGAAGCACATCCTTAATCTCCAAAGTGTTTGCACCAACTATATTTCCAATTCCAAGAATCTTTCCTTTGTTGTTGTCCCCATAAGTTACATATCCTTGTTCTTTAGCTTTGAAACTCACAAATTTCGTTTTGTCTCCGGTCATATGTTTAGAGCATCCACTATCAAGATACCACATAGACTTCTTTGATTTGGAAGTTTCCTCAAAATCGGAAGATATATTGTCATTTGCCATTAAGCAAATATTGGCTTCAATTTCTGAGTCACTTGATTCCGAACTTGAATCACTATTGTCCCAAGCGATGTAGGCTTTCTTCTTGAAGAACTTTTTGCCTTTGTTTTCTTCATTTTTCTTTTTTGGACATTCGGTCTTCACATGTCCTGTTTCACCACAACCATAGCATTTGATATTTATGGAAGTATTTTCTCTTACCTTTCATTTACCTTTGAATGGATGTCTTCCTTTGACTTTCATGAATTTGGTAAACTTCTTTATCATAAGACTCAATTCTTCTTCTTCATTCTCCGAGTCTTCTTCTTCCTTCTTACTCTTACCTTTGGAAATTTCAGTTTTAAAGGCTAAGTTCCTCTTTTGATGTTGTCCTTCCTCATCATTTAGCCTTCCTAGCTCAAGCTCAAGCTCATGCCCTCTCAACTTTCCAAAGAGCACTGCCATAGACATTGTGGCAAGGTTTTGTGACTCCAAAATGGCTATCACCTTAGGTTGCCATTTCCTATCCAAAGATTTCAAGATTTTAACATTTAATTCATCAACGTCAAAGATTTTACCTAACCCGGTGAGATGGTTCACAATGTGTGTGAAACGCTTTTGAACGTCAAATATCGTTTTGCCTTGTTGCATTCGGAACATCTCATATTCTTGGATTAGAGAATTTTTCCGTGCTCTCTTAACATCGTCGGTACCTTCGTGGGTCACTCTTAACATTTCCCACATCACTTGAGCACTTTTACACATGGAGATCCTGTAAAACTCATCAAGGGTTAAAGCAGATGAAATAATATTTCTAGCCCTAACGTCAAATTGAGCTTTTCTATTTTCGTCTTTTGTCCATCTAGAAAATGGTTTAGAAACGTCTACTCCGTTTTTCAGTAACTTTAGGAATATAAGGACCGTTTAAAATAGCGTCCCAAACGCCTCTATCAACAGACTCTAAAAAGATTTGCATTCTAACTTTCCAGAAAGGATAATTTTGACCCTCAAAAAGTGGGGGTTTGTTGATAGATGCACCTTCGGCAAAAATTTGATTTTGTCCGGCCATTTTCGAAAAATTTTAATGACTATCAAAGTAAGCTCTGATACCACTTGTTAGAATCGCGCAGCGGAATGTTTGCGTGTACGGACAAAAACCAAGAGGGGGGGTGAATTGATTTTTTAACAAAAATTAGGTTTTAAAAATTTTCCCCAAATTTTACCGATTAAAATGTTGTGTAAACGTAAATAGGATAAGGATAGAGTCTTACACAAAAGATTTATACTGGTTCGGATCAAAAGACCCTACGTCCAGTTGCTAATCACTCAAACAGAGGACTAACGCTGTTAATATAATCAAAGTTATTACAAATAGATAACAATGGAAAAGATAGAGTAATGAAAACACCTCTCTTAAGTCACACAAGAGATGAAGAACAGCTTTCCCTAGAGACGGCACAACACACAATCCACTAAGAACTCCACTTAGTGATTCTTATCGCTTCTAGCCCACACCAGGTTTCAAAAGCCCCTTTTGTTGAACATTCAAGGACTTGATGTTGAACTTACATGGACATGAAGCTTGTTGATTTTGATGATGATTCAAGAACACAAGACTTAGAGAGTTGAAGACTTGTTTTACTGTGTAATAACTCTGTTTTGATTAGATTGAGTCTGTAATATTAGAGTTTGAGATAGTCGGTACATAGTCTGCACCTTAGAAGCTTCAAAAAGCTCAATTTTATCAAAGTGCCTCGGCTTTAATCGATTAAATGGTGAAATAATCGATTAAAACAGTGAGAAAAACCATTTTCTGTATCTGCTCACTGGTTTAATCGATTAACAGGTCTTTTAATCGATTAAAACAGTGAGTTTTGGGGTTCTGTTGATTTTGGGTCTGTAATAATCGATTAACACTTCATTTAATCGATTATTTCAGTCAGATTTTGATTTTTAACTTCAAATTAAACCTATTTTCGAAAACCCTAATCCCAAGACTCCTAGTTCCAAAAATCCCAATTCCCAAACCCTAATTTCTCTACTTAAGCTTCTCTATGGCACTCTGAAAAAGAAGAACAACCTTTTTCAAACAAAAGTTAAGTGCTGTGAGTGTCAGAGAACTGTTTGTTGGAGGAAAAAGGGGCTTTTGGAACCTGGTGTGGGCTAGAAGCGATAAGAATCACTAAGTGGAGTTCTTAGTGGATTGTGTGATGTGTCGTCTCTAGGGAAAGTTGTTCTTCATCTCTTGTGGATTTCAAGAGAGGTGTTTTCTTTACTTTATCTTTTCCATTGTAATATGTTTGTAACAACTTTGATTATAGTGACAGCGTTAATCCTCTGTTTGAGTGATTAGCAACTGGACGTAGGGTCTTTTGATCCGAACCAATAAAAATCTCCTGTGTAAGATTCTATCTCTACTCTATTTACGTTTACACAGCTTTTTAATCGGTAAAATTTGGGGAAAATTTTGAAAACCTAATTTTTGTTAAGAAACCAATTCACCCCCCCCCCCTCTTGGTTTTTGTCCGACCACGCGAACATTCTGCTGCGCGATTCTAACAAGTGGTATCAGAGCTTGCTTTGATAGTCATTCAAACTTTTCGAAAATGGTTGGACAAAATCAAACTTTTGCCGAAGGTGCCTCTATCAACAGACCCCCACTTTTTACGGGTCAAAATTATCCTTTCTGGAAAGTAAGAATGCAAATTTTTTTAGAGTCTGTTGATAGAGGCGTTTGGGACGCTATTTTAAATGGTCCATATGTTCCTAAAGTTACTGAGAATGGTATTGACGTTCCCAAACCTTTTTCTAGATGGACAACAGAGGAAAACAGAAAAGCACAATTTGACGTTAGGGCTAGAAATATTAGTTCATCTGCTTTAACCCTTGACGAGTTTTACAGGATTTCTGTTTGTAAAAGTGCTCAGGAGATGTGGGAAATGCTAAGAGTGACCCACGAAGGTACCGACGATGTTAAGAGAGCACGGAAAAATTCCCTAATCCAAGAATACGAGATGTTCCGGATGCAACAAGGCGAAACGATATTTGACGTTCAAAAGCATTTCACTCATATTGTGAACCATCTCACCGGATTAGGTAAAATCTTTGACGTTGATGAATTGAATGTTAAAATTTTAAAATCTTTGGATAGGAAATGACAACCTAAGGTGACGACCATCTCGGAGTCACAAAACCTTGCCACAATGTCTATGGCGGCGCTCTTTGGAAAACTAAGAGAGCATGAGCTAGAGCTTGGAAGGCTAAATGAAGAAGAAGGACAATATCAAAAGAAGAACTTAGCCTTCAAAACCGAAATTTCCAAAGGTAAAAATAAAAAGGAAGAAGAAGACTCGGAGAACGAAGAAGAAGAATTGAGTCTTATGATAAAGAAGTTCACCAAATTCATGAAAGCAAAAGGAAGGCATCCATTCAAAGGTAAGGGAAAGGTAAGAGAAAGTACTTCCGTAAATATAAAATGTTATGGTTGTGGTGAAGCAGGACATGTAAAGACCGAATGTCCAAACAAGAAAAACGATGAAAACAAAGGCAAAAAGTTCTTCAAGAAGAAAGCCTATATTGCTTGGGACAACAGTGATTCAAGTTCGGAATCAAGTGACTCGGAAGTTGAAGCCAATATTTGCTTAATGGCAAATGACAACATATCTTCCGATTTTGAGGTAAGTGATTCCGACTCATCTTCTAGTGATGATGATAATAACTATGATGAACTGCAAAATGCATATAATGAATTATTTAGTGCCTTTAAGAACTTGAAAGATGAATATAAAGTTGTGAAGAAGAGTTTAAGTAGATCCGAAAAAGAAATTGACTCATTAAAAACGAAAATCACATGTTTAGAAGAAAAGGAATCCTTAGAAACAAAAATTGTATGTTTAGATGAGAATGATGATAAGAACTTAGCATGTGCAACTTGTAAAGAGTATGAATATGACATAGATATCCTTAACCATTTACTTGATAAAGCCGAAAAGGAGATAAGTAATTTTAAGAAGGATAAAACTGTTTTTGCTCAAAATAGTGTAAATTACCAAGTTCCTTTGAAAAAGCCTAAAAGGAAAAACAAAAGAGTATGGGTAGAAAAAGGAACTAGAGCATGTTTTGTTAGTAATACATCTTATTCTAAAGCTACATCAAAAGCATGTTTTTATAGTATGAAACAAGGTCACACTTCAAATAAATGTAAAATAAAACATTTTTGGTGTTCCTAAAGGTAAATACATTTGGGTTCCTATTGTTAAATAATTTGTTTGTCTCTAACCCCAAGGACCCAAAAGTTATGGGGACCTAAGTTTACTATGTTTTTGTTTTGTAAGAAACTTTCAAATCAAAGAATTCTATGTGGTATCTTGGTAGTGGATGCTCAAAGCATATGACCGGTGATAAAACGAAATTTGTGAGTTTCAAAGCTAAAGAACAAGGATATGTAACTTATGGGGACAACAACAAAGGGAAAATTCTTGGAATTGGAAATATAGGTGGTGCAAACACCTTGGAGATTAAGGATGTGCTTCTTGTTGATGGACTAAAGCATAATCTCCTTAGCATAAGTCAACTATGTGACAAAGGATTTAAGGGAGAGTTTGAAATGTCTATGATGGGAGAATTGACATTCTTCCTTGGACTTCAAATCAAGCAACTTAAAGATGGCATTTTCATCTCTCAAACCAAATACTGCAAAGAGATCCTTAAAATGTTTGGAATGGACACCTCAAAGGAAGCTAACACACCCATGGGAACTTCATGCTATCTAGACAAGGATGAATCAGGTTTGGAAGTTAATCAATCTATGTATAGAGGTATGATAGGTTCACTGTTATACTTAACTGCAAGTAGACCTGATATTATGCATTTTGTCTGTGTGTGTGCTATATTTTAGGTTTGTCCAAAAGAATCTCACCTAATTGCAGTAAAACATATTTTAAAATATTTAAAAGGAACTACTGGTTTTGGTTTATGGTATCCATCTGATGCTGATTATGGTGGATGCAAAATTGATAGAAAGATTACTAGTGGGACATGTCATTTGTTAGGTTCATCCTTAGTATCTTGGCATTCTAAGAAACAGGCATGTGTTGCTTTATCTATCACTGAAGCTGAATATATTGCAACTGGTAATTGTTGTGCTCAAATTTTGTGGATGAAACAACAGCTAGAAGATTATAATATATTTCTAAATGACATTCCTTTGATGTGTGATAATACGAGTGCAATCAATCTTACTAAGAATCCAGTAATGCACTCTAGGACTAAACATATAGAAATTAGACATCATTTCTTAAGAGATCATATAAACAACGGAAACTGTAAAATTGAGTATGTTGATACAAAGCACCAATTAGCAGATATTTTTACTAAGCCTCTACCCAAGGATAGATTCTATGATCTTAGAAGAGACTTAGGGATATTAGAAATAGCTTAAATTTTGCTTAATTAGACAGTTTTTGGATGGTTATAATGTTATAATTCATTATGTAGGATGTTCATAGATTATCATGTGCATAAACCTCAAATATTTGATGAACTCTCTGGAATAATCGATTAATTGGAGTTATAATCGATTATTTGCACCCAAAACACCCAAAACATGACATTCCTCTCTGGATTAATCAATTAATTCATCCATTAATCGATTAAAATCAGTATTAATCGATTAATAGCTCAAATTAATCGATTAAATAGGTCTGGTACTGGTTTAATCGATTAATTTGAGTTTTAATCGATTAAACCTGGTAAGTTTGGATTCCTAGCCGTTGCCAACGACTCTTTTGACCCTTATTCACTTTCATATGACAGTTGGAGATGCTTGGCTATAAATAGGGACTTCCATTTCACTTCTACTCACTTCTATCTCTTGAAATCAAGCTTTTTTGCCTCGTTCTATCAATTTTGCCTTCTTCTCACTTAACTTGTCCTCTTAAATCTTCTTGTTACTCTTCTAATCCTTCAATGGCCTCTTCTTCTCGTGCAAAAATCCCTACTAGAAGAAGATTTGCACCCTCATCTCATCCCCGTCCTAATTCTGTAGAAGGATGGATCTCTGATGTAGAAGGCCGACAAGAATTTTTGTCCTGGTGGAAGGAACGTAGTATTATTTCTCCTAAGTTCCTTATTGGTGAGCAGTTCATCAATAGGGGATTCAACTTTCCTAATCTCCTTGAAATTCAAGGAGTTCTCCCTTTCATCCAAATGCAAGGTACGTATTATCCTAACTTAGTTAGGGTATTTTACTCTAGGTTCAAATTTAGAGATCAAATTGCTACCTCTCGTGTAAAGGGGGTAACAATTATTCTTGATGATGATATTTGGGAAAACGTTGCCCACTTTTCTATTAGAGAAGATGCTATTAACGTATTTGGTGAGTTAGATGATTTTGACAGGATCATGGCTTACCGTTCTTTTCTACGAAACCCTTCCATGGAAATAGGGCGTCTCCTTCTAGTTGGACCTTTGAAGAAGGAGGAACGCATGATTTTACATCTACTTGTCTGGATTCTATGTCCCCGGGCTATGAATCATGTTCAATGTTCTTCAATTGATCTTCGTATTATTCATGCCATAATGAATAATGAGCCTTTAGATTGGGGCGTTCTTGTCACCATGACTATCTTAAAAGCCAAACGCCATCCCACCTTCAAAATTCCATATGCCCTCCTTGTCTCTCGCATTCTTGAATACAAAGGAGTAAATGTCGAAGGTGAACAAACAGTACGAACGAATAACTTAAACCTCATGCTGGACAGCACATTAACCCAACTCCAAATGGTGCGTGTCAACGATATTTATGTTCACAAGGATGACGTTCCAAACGAAGGTGACGATAATGAAGATTCTGATGAAGATATACCTCCTGCTGCTGAGTTTCCCTCTGATCAAATCCAAAGTGTTGGAACTTCCTCTGCTCATCATGAAACCCAACAATCTATGGAAGACATGTTATCTGATATGAATCAGAGGATGCAGGCATTCTTCACTCTTTCTAGAGTACGACATGAGGAAATAATTCGTCGTATATCTGATGTAGATGATAAAGTGTGCCATTTAGAAAATAGATTTGATGCACACTTTCATAGTGATGATAGTGAAGAATTTTAAATTTGTTTTTATTGTTCTTTTATTTCTAATGTATTTTTATTTCGAAATAAAATGTGGTGTTCTTTTAATGCTCTGATTGAGGGGGAGTAATCTCTAAATTATGCATATTTTGAGGGGGAGCTCTTATGATTGTTATTAAAGAATTCTTTTTTATTATAATCAAAATAGGGGGAGAAATATTTAAAGCCTACTATGATTGATTTTAAATATTATCTGGTATGTTTAATGTGTTTGTTAGTATGACAGATAAAACAGGTTATTACAAGGATTTAAAAGAAAATTTTGATCATCATCAAAAAGGGGGAGATTGTTGAACATTCAAGAACTTGATGTTGAACTTACATGGACATGAAGCTTGTTGATTTTGATGATGATTCAAGAACACAAGACTTAGAGAGTTGAAGAATTGTTTTACTGTGTAATAACTCTGTTTTGATTAGATTGAGTTTGTAATATTAGAGTTTGAGATAGCCTGGTACATAGTCTGCACCTTAGAAGCTTCAAAAAGCTCAATTTTATCAAAGTGCCTCGGCTTTAATCGATTAAATGGTGAAATAATCGATTAAAACAAGTGAGAAAAACCATTTTCACGTATCTGCTCATCGGTTTAATCGATTAACACACCTGTTAATCGATTAACAAGCTGTTAATCGATTAATAGGTCTTTTAATCGATTAAAACAGTGAGTTTTGGGGTTCTGTTGATTTTGGCTCTGTAATAATCGATTAACACTTCATTTAATCGATTATTTCAGTCAGATTTTGATTTTCAACTTCAAATTAAACCTATTTTCGAAAACCCTAATCCCAAGACTCCTAGTTCCGAAAATCCCAATTCCCAAACCCTAATTTCTCTACTTAAGCTTCTCTATGGCACTATGAAAAAGAAGAACAACCTTTTTCAAACAAAAGTTAAGTGTTGTGAGTGTCAGAGAACTGTTTGTTGGAGGAAAAAGGGGCTTTTGGAACCTGGTGTGGGCTAGAAGCGATAAGAATCACTAAGTGGAGTTCTTAGTGGATTGTGTGATGTGTCGTCTCTAGGGAAAGTTGTTCTTCATCTCTTGTGGATTTCAAGAGAGGTGTTTTCTTTACTTTATCTTTTCCATTGTAATCTGTTTGTAACAACTTTGATTATAGTGACAGCGTTAATCCTCTTTTGAGTGATTAGCAACTGGACGTAGGGTCTTTTGATCCGAACCAGTATAAATCTCCTGTGTAAGATTCTATCTCTACTCTATTTACGTTTACACAGCTTTTTATTGGTAAAATTTGGGGAACATTTTGAAAACCTAATTTTTGTTAAGAAACCAATTCACCCCCCCCCCCCTCTTGGTTTTTGTCCGACCACGCGAACATTCCGCTGCGCGATTCTAACACCTTTTTCCTCCAACAAACAGTTCTCTAGCAATCACAACTCTTAACTTTTGTTTGAACAAGGTTGTTAAATTTTCTGAGAGCCTTTAGAGAACCTTAAGTAGATGAATTAGGGTTTGGGAATTGGGGATTTTCGAAACTTAGTGTATTGGGACTAGGGTTTTCGAAAATAGGTTTAATTTGAAGTTCAAAATGCATATCTGACTGAAATAATCGATTATGTCAAGTGTTAATCGATTATTACAGAGCCAAAATCAGCAGAGACCCAAAATGCACTGGTTTAATCGATTATTTGCCCTGTTAATCGATTATCACAGTGAGCTGATACAGAAAATGGTTTTTCTCACTGTAATAATCGATTATTTGGTCTTTTAATCGATTAAACTCGTGGCTTTTTTATAAATATGAGTTTTTGAAGCTTCTAAAGAGTAGACTATGTACTGGCTATCTTAGACTCTAATATTACAGACTCAAACTCATCAAAACAGAGTTATTACACAAGAATACAAGTCTTTAACTCTCTAAGTTCTTTATTCTTGAATCATCATCAAAATCAACAAGTTTCATGTCCATGTAAGTTGTAGACCCCAAATCTTGTCCGGCCGCAAAATAAGAACAGAAGACCTCCTATTCGAAAATGGACGAAGCCTAAGAAGCCACTAGGAGAGACTATTAGGCCCCATATTAGGATAGGAAGGATTTTCTGTATAAAAATAAGGATTTTCACCTTCAGGAGTCAAAACCGCCGTCTCGCTTTTTGGGACCGCCGTCTCGCCACTTGCTAATGGCGAGACCCCCCTCCCGTTTGGCGAGAAGGCCTTCTCGTCACTTGAAAAGTTGATACCACCGTCTCGCCAAACGAGATGGCCATCTCGCCACTTTTGCAAGTCGAGACTGCCGTCCCGAATGGCGAGACGGTCGTCTCGACCTCGTCAGTCGAGACGGCCGTCTCGACCTGACAGGCGTGAATCCATATAAATAGTGAGTGCTCCCCCCCTCATTTTACACAGTTTTTCCACTTTCCCTTCTACAACTTCTTCAAATTCTCTTCCTAGAGTCCTTCCGAAGCATTTCCGGAGTTTCTGAGTGTCTTAGAGAGTTTTTTATAGCGTTTCCGAGAGATTTCCGGCGTTGTAAGAGCGAAGGGCTGTCAAAATGCACCCTATTTTTCAAGAGTATTAATCAAAAGCTTGCCTCGGAGGTTTCTTCATTCTCTCCCTCTCTTTTACTATCTTTATTTTTATTAAATTGCGTAATAGACATTAGGGTCATGTAGTCATTATTTTAATTCTGCAAATAAAAGGGTAAAAGCGTCTTTTCAAAAGTTTATTTATAAAATAGCTGGCCTATCATAGGGAACCCGAAAGGGGCGTCGTAAGGGAACTAACACTTTCCTTACACGTAACTAACTCCCTTACCTAACTCTGGTTTTAACGACCAAAGTTGGTTTTCAAAAACCAACGCCTTTTTCCTCCTTTTTCGATGTTTCCGGTAAAAACATCGGTGTCGACTCCATAAGAACCCCTTCAAATTAGTTCTTGGGTTAGCTCGGTTATCGGACAACCCAAGAACACCTTTTCAAAAACTTCACCTCTAGGTTCAGCCCGGTTATCGGACAACCTAAAAGAATTGTAACATCACCCATAAAAACGCGAAAATTGAAAAGTCAGAACCATCACGTCACTCCAACCGCCTCTTTTTTACGGCGGCGACAGATGGCGACTCTACTGGGGAAGCCTAGAGAGTTGATCCCATTTAGTGATGGGTCAGTTTAATAAATAAACTAAGAAATTACGCTTTTACCCTACCTTGTATTATAACATGTTTTAATTGGTTGGCTTTAATAACTTTTGTTTATTTATTTTTATGCAACTGTTTGAAATACAAATTGTACACAAACATTTGCACACAACAGTTCCCTCTATACCCGGGGGCAAGTGAGAAATCCATAGGGAGTGCATGACAGGTACGGTTCGCCGTAGTGATGGCCCTGAGCCCACCGGTGTGATCGGAAACCACCACTCAAGGTGATAACCTTCCTCTTTTGGCACAAAGACTAACTATGGCCTTAGTGCTAAGCATGGTCGGAAGGCTGGAGAGTGGGGACCCTATAATGGGGGCACCTTGGGGGCCTAAGCCTTGGTGAGAACAGTTAGAACATACCCTTGCCAATGTCCTTTTCTGCAGGAAAACCCTACCTCGTGATTAAAATGACTTCTCGCCCGATCATAGATGAGTGAATTGTATGTGCATTTGTTTGTTGCATTTGATTGCATAGCATAACCAAACAACAGATAAAAACAAAAAAAAATAGAAAAATATTTTTCACAATAAACACCCTTATCTCGGACAGTCTGCCTTTTAGCTAGTCTGGCTTCAGGTTCTTTGTAAGCTAAGTAGTCACGCAGTCCGACAAAATAGATAAGGGACGCTAATATTATTCTTTCGTAATAAACCATTTTATCTCGGACAGTCTACCTTTTAGCTAGCCTGGTTTCAGGTTCTTTGTAAGCTAAGTAGTCACGCAGTCCGACAGAAGAGATAAAAGGCTCTAAAAAATAAAAAAATAAAATAAAATACATAAATAAATCCAATAAACAAAAATAAATAAAATATTTTTGACAAAGTCGTATCATTCATATCGCATCATTTCATAAGTGGAAAAATCAAGAGAGAAAATAAATGCATAAAGAAAGTATGCATACGCATCATTTTAATAAATCCCTAAAAAATGGGTCTTAAAAGCGTTTTTTGGGAAAATTACTGGGCCAAATCCCCTTTGGTATGTTGTACGTCCAAATCGGACATCTTAGTCAAAAGTTATGCCACTTTGAACATCTACCGCCCTTTTGTACTGGTACATGCATAAATACATTCATTCTATGGAGCACTAGATATCCCTTGTCGCCGCCGTCCGTTTCGACGTCCTGGGACATCTCGAACGTTAATGCGAGCGGTCGCGAAAAGATGGTTGAGACTCGTGTTTTTGTTTAAAACATGTTCATTGCTTCCGAGGTGCTCAACACTGAACTATCCTCTAATAGAAGCAAGGTTTTCGAAAAGGGTTCTTTTGGAGTCGCCACCAATGTTTTGACCATAAACATTGGAAAAGGAGAAAAAGGCATTGATTTTAATAAAAACCAACTTGGCCATTATAACCAGAGTCGGGTAAGGGAGTTAGTTACGTGTGGGGAAGGTATTAGCACCCCACAACGCCCCTTTCGGGTTCCCTATGACGGATTAATTCATTTAAGTAAAGATTATAAGAAATTACGCTATTACCCTCTTTTATTCGTACAGTTATTTAAATATGGCTATCTACATGGTTTTATCTACATTGCATACAGAAAGCAGTAAATAAAGCAGTAAAAGGGAAGAGAATTGAGAAGAACCTCCGAAGCAAGCTTTATATTATAAGTCCTTTATACAGAGGATGCTTTGCGACAATCCTTCGCTCTACAGCAACTCTCCTCTCAAATACAGACTCGACTCGACTAAGATTTCTAGAAGAATCGAATGCCGGAATACAAATTCCTTAACTGATTGTTACCTATTAAAGGCAATCAGAAAGATCATTCGAAGGAGGGAGAGAAGAAGACAAGTCTTGGAGTTGTCTGGGGTGTGAGGTGTGTGGAGAATGACCTAAGGGCCTCCTATTTATAGCCTTTTTTCGCCTGGAACTTTGGGATGGCCGTCTGGGTTGGGACGGCCGTCCCAAATGCAAAATTTGCACTGAGTCAGTTTGGGACGGCCAGGTGTGTTTGGGATGGCCGTCCCAGTTGAATTTTTTGTTCTTGACTCCACCCCTGGAAGGTTTGGGACGGCCGTCCCAACTTTGGGACGGCTGTCTCGACCTGTTTTCAGCAGCTCTTGTGTTCTGGGACCCCGGGAAGCTTTCCTTTCCTTTTTCGGACGTCGTTTGATGCCGATGTGTGTCCGTTGAAGCTTTATCTTCATATAGGGAGTCTTCTTGGCCTTCATTAAGATGTCGGGCGAGCTTTATCTTCGTGTAGGAAGTCTCCTTAGTCTTTATTGTGTGGATGGGTGAACTCCGTCTTGTTGCGGGAGGTCTTTCTCGGTTTTTTGATATGCAGCCGGGTGAACTTTATTTTTGTGTGAAGTTTCCCTA
This sequence comes from Sphenostylis stenocarpa, assembly GCA_963425845.1. Lineage (NCBI taxonomy): Eukaryota > Viridiplantae > Streptophyta > Magnoliopsida > Fabales > Fabaceae > Sphenostylis > Sphenostylis stenocarpa. Next base: position 20,187,659 of record OY731400.1, on the reverse strand, counting down.
GCCTTTATTTTGAGAGGCCGGGCAAAATTAGGGGTCTACATCCCTAAGATAATGGCGAAAGAGGCCCCGAGCACATTTGTGACCTTCACGACAAGGAAGGGACAAGTGTACTAAGGTATGATGGTGACCCCCATTATACTTGTCAAGTTTGTGATGGGGAAGGAACCATTACACCAAGGTGGGTATGATACCCCACAAAGCGTAAGCTTTAAGGAGGATATCTAAGTCATTGTCTTAAGGAATATCCATCTCATAAATCATTCATTGTAAATAATAAAAATATTTTTGCATTCTAGAAAGCGGTTGGTATTCTTCATGCCCTCATCCACATACAAAAAAAACACAAAATCCCAAACACTATCATACATCATGTTAGAAAATAAAACATGATAATGTTTAGGAAAAAACAAACACTTGCATACATGCATCCACCAAACTTCATCCTCATAACATGCATCTAATAATAGACAGTTGAAGAAGTGGACATTCCTCAATACCATGAAAAGAGGATTAGGGCATTCCACTAGTGCAAAAATGACATTTTACGTCACCCAATTATCGTCGCATGTCAAAATATTCGACGTAAATAAAACGCGGTGGCAATTTTGTAAATAAGAGGTGAAACTTGTACGTCGCATATTGTAGGAGGTGACGTTAAAAACCTCTTTTACGTCGCACCTGGTACAACGCGACGTAAAAGAGAGATTTTTAAGTCGCGTGGGGTGTGCGCGACATAAAAAGTGATACTTTTTACGTCACGTGGGGGGCGTGCGACGTAAAAAGTATCATTTTTTACGTCACATGGGGGGTGCACGACGTAAAAAGTGATACTTTTTACGTCACGTGGGGGGTGCGCGACGTAAAAAATATCACTTTTTACGTCACATGGGGGGTGCACGACATAAAAAGTGCTTTTTACGTCACGCACCCCCATGTGACGTAAAAAGTATCACTTTTTACGTCGCGCACCCCCCACGCGACGTAAAAGAGGCTTTTTACGTCACGTACTAGGGTGTGCGACGTAAAAAGTTCTTTTTATTCTCTTCCATACCCACTCCCGCATCTCGCGCCGCAAGGGTTTTTTAGAACGACGACGATAGCTACCTTTCCACACCATTTTCGATCATTTTGGCAGTGAAGAACATCAACATTGTGTCTCATTTTACGAATTTGACATTTCTCCCCGATTGGATTCGAGTTTGAAATCGTTTTCATGTTTACTCGAGGTTAGTGTTCTATGTCTCCTGATATATGTTCAAATTGAATCCGTGATTGTTTTTGGGGATCTCAATCACGTCATTGTATGAATGTCTCCACTGAATTGTTATTGGAATGTCATTATTTTGTTTGAGTGCATTTTCGGTTTACACACTCCATATACGTGCTTTATTGTTTGTATATTAATTTATTTTTAAATATAAATTTTGAATATCTAGGAGTGACGAAACTTTATAACATAAATTGAATCGAAGTTGGATGAATGCACGTCGTATTAGTGAAAAGTACAAAAAGAGAGTTGATGAATTTTTGAAATTTGCTAGTGAAAATGGAAAAGGTATTGAATAATATATGGCTTTTTTTCATTTAGAATCGTGTCTATAACTAATTTTCTAAGTGAAAAACCCAGAACAAAGACTTTGCAATTCATTTATCCTAAGGTTAGAAACTTATTATAATAAGTGAATACCATAATTATTGTTTGTATTTAAATTTTGAAAATAACATTATATTTTATTCATCATTTCAGTGTAATAAGCAAACAGACTCATTTGAATGTGGTTACTATGTTATGTATTGGATGAGAGCCATAGTTTGTGCGGGTATAACTGATTCTTGGACGGAGGTAATTGCTTTCAGCATTAGTTAAGTTTATTTAATTTTATGTGTGTTGCATGTTTACAAGAGTCAAATTAATGTTTCAGGTATTTCAAGATCCATCTTCATTGCCAGAATATGATATCACACAAATTAGAGAATAATGGGCAAGGTTTTTCGTTCAACAATTATAGTACATAATTTTTGAAGTTCTTGTTCATATTATATTGTGTGTATTATGTAGTTTAGGTAGCTTAGTTTGTATTAACTTTTAGTTTGTAATAGATTTTTTAGTTTGTATGTATGTATTATATTGTTTTATTATGTAGTTTGAATTGTATAATATTATATTTTTAATTTACTAGCTAAAGAAAATTGAACCTATAGACTGTCTCGGTTGTAATATATATTTGCGGGTTTTAGTTGTAAAACGGAATCAACCCAATTTAAAAAAAACAGCAAATTTACGTCGCATATGGTATATGCGACGTAAATTTGCTGTTTTTTTTTTAATTTTCGAAAGTTTTTACGTCTATTTAGTGGTATATGCAACGCAAAATTACGTTGGGTCTTGATAACTGACGTAAATTTACGTCGGGCTAAAGGGTCCGACGTAAATTTACGTCTCCCATTTTAACGTCAGTCTTAAATACGACGTAAAAAGCCCTAAATACCTCGTGTATTGATATATGTGACGTAAATTTACGTCGCGTATTGGTATATGCGACGTAAATTTGCTGTTTTTTTTTTAATTTCTGAAAGTTTTTACGTCTGTTTAGTGGTATATGCAACGCAAAATTACGTCGGGTCTTGATAACTGACGTAAATTTACGTCGGGCTAAAGGGTTCGACGTAAATTTACGTCTCCCGTTTTAACGTTAGTCTTAAATACGACGTAAAAAGCCCTAAATACCTGACATAAAAGCCTTTTTTTGTACTAGTGTTCGCATGCCATGCACGGGAAGTCAAAAAGAAAATAAATAGAAATTCTAACCCACCTATGGGTTCATTTAGGCTTCTCTACTTTTAAAAAAATGTACTTCGAAACATTGCATTGAGGAATATACATTGTCTAGATGAAATAAATAAAATTGTTTGTTTTCATCATCTCTTCAAATGTCTATTGCATTCATAAATTGCATTCAGTCTCACTTTAATAATAATAAGATAATAAAAATAAAGGATTAGTCGATGTGATTTCCACGATTCGAAATAAGATGAAGAGCAAACCTTTCGTCGTCAAGTTCTCTCCAACGGTTGATCCGCCTAAAGAGGATAATAAGCCTCGACCGTTGGTCATCTGAGTAAATAAGGAAGAGGAGGCAAGGATGCTGTTACATTTTGTTCATGTCTCGAATCGAATAAGGTGGTACCGTGGAGATACCAAAAACATCGCCCATTAACAAGGATATCTCTAGCATAGCTGGCAATGGGGGGCAGGATTAGAAGTAGAAGAATCTACTCCCCCGAGGAGCTACAAGACAATGCTCCTAAGAATAAAGGAAAAATAATAAGATCGAAGAGAAACATAATCCAAAGAGGAAATTGAATAGACTTTGGATTCACGACGCTGAGGCAGTTCTTTCAACGCTCCGCCAAAGAGACAAACTCACGGTAAGCGACAAGCTGGTCACGGTTCGAGCTAAAGACGACATTCGGATTAGTAAGTCATCTGCCCTACCTTGTATGGATGCGCCTGAAGAGGACCTTTTAAATATCTTTTGCCAATATAAAAAGACTTCCCCAACAATATGAAGGTGACCCACATGATGAGGAAATATAGATGCCGCCCCAAACCAAGGGCTCATTAGAAACTCTCAAGGAATAAGGGAGCCACTAGATTTTAAAGATATTCCTTTAAAACATGACCCTACAAAGGATTAAGCTGCACGGAGAAAAGGGAAGTCTCCCCTCCACACCTTGAATCAGATTTTCCCAAATAGAGGGGTTCAAGCGTCAAAAGCGACTTTAGTCATTAGGTGTTCTCCTTCTCATTCTTAGAATTTGTAAATCCAATGACTATTAGAGATTACTCCTCGGGGCTAGCCCGACCCCCGAGCATTATAGGGCACATATTTCCCTATTAATTACAAAGAATGTCATTCTTACTATCTGTTTCTCTTCTTGTTATTCATGCCTAAACCACATTAATAACCATGTTTAAGTAAACGTTTTCAAATCGCGTCAAAATAATCAAACTGCACTATTGACCAAAATAAAAGTCAAATCCATCACTACTGATTGACTAGAAACACAAAATAAGGTTCCACCTCATCATAATAAAGTCGTGTTTTGCCAATGTTGTGCAAAGAGAAAAGAAAATCAAAAGAAGCCCATAGAAGCCGAAAGCCAAAAAGAAAGAACAAGATACCCGGTAGAAAACCCACCAAAGGGGGCTACGCAAAAGTTAGGGTAAACCCGCAAGGAAACTCGAACAACCATAAAGGGTAGCCTAGGCAAAAATTAGGGTTACAAAATAAAGTCCGCTAGGTTTCCCAAAGCAAGAAAAAAAGAAACCTAGACAAAAGTTAGGACAAAACAAAACGCAACATCCTAGACTGAAAACCCAAAGGGCGGACTAGGGAAGTCAATCAGTTATAGCAAGCGCCATAGAATAAGACGCCACTCCATAAACAAAACGTTTTTTTAACTAGTCTAAATACTCTAACCAACCTTGGCTAGCCGTGCTTACAAAAACCATTTTTTGTCAAAATAAAATAATTCTAAAACACAAGCCTTTGAATTAAATATCCTCTTCCTTCTCTTCTCTTGACCCTTACCACTACGGCATTCTAGTAATTAGTAGGGAAATGTGGAGATTGTAATCAATAGGAGGATTGACATCCCCAAGGAAAGGGAGGGGTGCACTGACATGGCAAGTCGCTCTGCAATCAACACAATCATTCTTCAGTCACAGCAAAGTCAAGACGGCGAAATCGGAATAGCCTATCATGTCAACGAAAGCACATAACATCAGAAGCTCATCAGAAGTAAAAGCACATTTGATTAATCCTTTTGAAATATTAATCGAAGTAGCCTTGTAGGATGCATATCGCGAACATTGCATGCATATGATAGGGTCCTATCTCTCAAAAAAAAAAAAAGAGAAAGAAAAAATGAAAATAAAAAGAATAATGTCTGCTAGGAGATTCTTAGGCAAAAGTTAGGGTAGCCCGCTAGATCGAAAACCTGCAAAGGGCGGTCTAGACAAAAGTTAGGGCATTCATAAAAAAGGAAAAAGTCCGCTAAGATATCCTAGGCAAAAATTAAGGCAGCTCGTTAGACCAAAAACCCCAAAAGGGCGGTCTAGGCAAAAGGTAGGGTTAAACCAAAAAATGAATAAAAGAGAGGGGCCCTTCATCATAATCATGAAATTCCAGCAGGATACCAGTTACTTCTCTAGATGCATCAAATAAAAGGATAGATTGTATTTAAGGCATCCACACACAAGTAGTTGCACAAAACGACTTTGTCAAGGTAAAAAAAATGAAAGAAATAAAACTCACTTCAGATAAATAACAAAAAAAATGAAAAGTATTCATGCATATAAGGAGACTAGATCCGTGTTTGTGATTGAAAACAGGATCACCGAGACCGAGTCTCCAAATAATGCCCTCAAGAAAACAGAGCAAGTCGTCAATAAAGCGACTCTGAGCAAAATAAGAGCTTCCAGAAGTTAAAACTCCAACCATCATCCTTCTACCCTAGAAAAAGAAGGCACAAATAAGAAGTCTCCAAACATTGCTCTACCTCAAGAAAGAAGAGCGAGTTGTCATCCAATAACTCAGAAGAAATAAGAGCTTCCAAAAGCCAAAGCTCCAGTCATCATTTTTCTACCCAATAAAAGATGGCACAATCATCAGACATCATAAAAGAAAAGCCGACAGAAAGGCCTAGTTATCCCCAAGTGGATCCTTGCCTATTCCAAAGGCAAAATAAATATTACCCCACGACTCAGCATCGCCACTACTTGAGTCATCGAGCACACTCACCCACAAAGTCTCCTCCACACTCCCCAATGGAGAATAAAGGCTTCAAGAGTCCATCATCATCAACAGTCAAAAGAGTCCAAACCATCAAGGGCTCAACAAAAAAAGGAGAGAAAAGAAAACCCTTCATCTCCAGCAGATGACAAAAAGGCCATGACAGAGAAGGCCGAATAAAAATCCTCAAGTAGATCTCCTAAAAAAGTCTACAAAAAGGAATAAAAAATTCTCATCCCTCAGTGGAATAAGAGCTTCACAATTATAGCTCGCATCAACATCAATCAAGGACCCAAGACTCCATCCCTAGAAAAGAAAAATCAGGTCCCCAGGAAGTCAACTAATTCCCTGATGGATCACCAAAGAAATAAAACTTCATCCCTAGTTGACCTCCCAAAAAGAAGGAAAAGTCAGCGTAATAAAAAGAAACTAAAAAGTAAAAAGGCTCACGCATTATCCCCATAAAAAAGCCAGATTTCAAAATCGCGATAAAAAAGAGATAAATCGCGGAAAAGGCGAAATTAAATAAGAGCATCACAGAACTAACTCACACCAGTACCTAACAAGGAGTCAAAACTCCAGGGGGTAAACCAAAATTAGATCCCCGGGAAGTCAACCAATTCCCCAGTGAAGAAAGATCATCCCCAGTGAGCCTACTGCAAAGACAAAACTTCAAATTCATCCTTAGAATGTCATAGGCAAGACCTAGCAAGCAAGAGCCAGCATCCCCATATCAGCCTAGTTAGAGGCAAAACAAATGCAGCCAAAAGTCCTCACTTCTGATGAAGCATCTGCCTACTCAGAGGCATTACCAGAAACTCAATGGAGTATCTACCTGCTCAGAGGCACCATCAAAATCAGCAAATTTTCAATGGATATCTGTCTACTCAAGAGGCCTCACCAAGATCAACAAATCCCCAGAGGATTCCTGCCTACCTAAGAGGCACTCATCAAAAATCCCCAACAACCAGCAAAATTGGATGACCACTACCAAAGGATCAAAACAAAGAATCCCCAACAATCAACAAGCTGGATGAATGTCAGAAGAACCGAAAATTAAAGAATCCCCGGCACACCGGAGGACTTCACTAGAAAAATAAAAAACATTCATCAGAACGAAGAGAGCATTTCTCACAGAACCGGCGCATGAGCCACCCGAGCAGTAAGCCGCCACCACCATCAGTCCTACGCAGTGGACTATACCAGCCTGATGGGGGGTTTATACTCATCCAATCCGACGTACAACGGACTGCAACTACCAGCCTGATGGGGGGTTTTATATTCATCCAGTCCTACACACAGTGGACTGCAACTACCAGCCTGATGTGGGGTTTATACCCATCAACCGAAGGATCGACTACCATCAGAAGGAGTATCCTGAGGTTCTACCATGTGTCAACCGAAGGATCAGCTACCGTTAGAAGGAGCATCCTGAGGTTCTACCATGTGTCAACCGAAGGGATCGACTACCGTCAGAAGGAGTATCCTGGAGGTGCAAAACACACTTTTCCCCAGAAGATCATTCGCCGCAAGACACAGCATATGAAGGGTAACCGGGCAAGAGGGTCAACTCCTTTATCCTCTAGTCGATCTTCTTGGCACGACAGGCCAATAGTCGACTAGTCAGGTAAAGGGGGGGCAGTTGTAGACCCCAAATCTTGCCCGACCTCAAAATAAGAACAGAAGACCTCTAATTCGAAGATGGACGAAGCCTAAGAAGCCACTAGGAGAGACTATTAGGCCTCATATTAGGATAGGAAGGATTTTCTGTATAAAAATAAGGATTTTCGCCTTCAGGAGTCGAGACCGCCGTCTCGCTTTTCAGGACCGCCATCTCGCCATTGGTGCAAGTCGAGACCGTCGTCTCGTTTGGCGAGACAACCGTCTCGCCACTTGCCAATGGCAAGACCCCCCTCCCGTTTGGTGAGAAGGCCTTCTCGTCACTTGAAAAGTCGATACCGCCATCTCGCCACTTTTGCAAGTCGAGACGGCCGTCTCGACCTGACAGGCGCGAATCCCTATAAATAGTGAGTGCTCTCCCCCTCAATCCACACAGTTCTTCCACTTTCCCTTCTACAACTTCTTCAAATTCTCTTCCTAGAGTCCCTCCGAAGCATTTTTGGAGTTTCTGAGTGTCTTAGAGAGCTTTTTATAGCGTTTCTGAGATATTTTCGGCATTGTAAGAGCGAAGGGCTGCCAAAACGCACCCTATTTTTCAAGAGTATTAATCAAAAGCTTGCCTCGGAGGTTTCTTCATTCTCTCCCTCTCTTTTACTGTCTTTATTTTGATTAAATTGCGTAATAGACATTAGGGTCATGTAGTCATTATTTTAATTCCGCAAATAAAAGGGTAAAAGTGTCTTTCAAAAGTTTATTTATAAAATAGTTGGCCTATCATAGGAACCCGAAAGGGGCGTCGTAAGGGAACTAACACTTCCCTTACACATAACTAACTCCCTTACCTAACTCTGGTTTTAACGACCAAAGTTGGTTTTCAAAAACCAACGCCTGTTTCCTCCTTTTTCGATGTTTCCGATAAAAACATCGGTGGCGACTCCATAAGAACCCCTTCAAATTAGTTCTTGGGTTAGTTCGGTTATCGGACAACCCAAGAACACCTTTTCGAAAATCTCACCTCTAGGTTCAGCCCGGTTATCGGACAACCTAAAAGCGTTGTAACATCACCCATAAAAACACGAAAATTGGAAAGTCGGAACCATCACATCGCTCCAACCGCCTCTTTTTTTATGGCGGCGACATAAGTTTAACATCAAGTCCTTGTATGTTCAACATATTTCCTGTTTGGAAAAAGAAAATAAAAAACTAAAAACTGAAATCTTTGAACTTCATCAAAAGATGGACTATGATTTCGAAACCATGGATTATGGAAATTTCACAAAACATATGGCCTATGTTGGGTCATTCAAAAGAAAATTCTTGGACCAACTACCTAGTCCAATCCAAGAAAAAATCTACCAACATGCTTTAGATGCCTTGTTAGTAGAACTTGGTGCACTCCAGAACTGGTTCTTTCAATTACCAGTAGATTCTGCACTCTGACAACATTTGAGGATAGTGCAATATCAAGATGATTTGGCTCCCTTATCTTCCGATCAGTACAACATCGGAATAAATCCTTATATGGTGGAATGTGATCCTTCTTGGATTAACAGAAAATTAATTGAAGATTTATTCTTTTCAGGATTCATGAAGAGGATGATTATTTTCAGGAACGCAATGATAGAACCATTTTTCGGTACTAAAATAAATTATTGGATATATGTGTTCTTTCGAAACATATACAATGAAGAATATTTCATTGAAATATTCTCTACACACCCCTACAACACAAAAGGAGAATACAATCCAACTAAACTCCATTTGTTTCTGGATTCTGAGTTATTCACTGACATTTTTTTCAGTGATGAACTCCAAAAGATTGATCTTGATAATCCTCTCTTCACATCAGTGAGGTATGATCAATTCCAAGATGAAGATATAAACAAAGAGCTTTTAGCTGAAACCACTACTATCAGTCTTTGGGTAAGACTTGGAAAAGCTTCATATCTGAGGCGGAACTATACAAATCTCGTCTCACCACAACTAATGAGTCTTTCATATAAAGACGAATTTGCCCTTGAAGATTTTGAGGAACTCCTAATGACGTAATCCTTTACGCTATAAGTCAGTCAAAGAAAATTTTGCCCTTGAAGATTTCGAGGAGCTTCTAATGATGTAAGCCCTTATGTCATATAACAATATCAAAAGATGACAAAGATTAATGACAGATAATGATATCTTGCTACCTTGTCATGGTTCCTCTACCATTACACATTGTTAGGCCCTTTAAGCATTGCGTGTTAATGACGGAAAGATTGAATCAATCTTTTGATAAATAAATTAAAAAAAATTATTATTCAACTTTTGTCTTTTAGTGACAGAAGAATATCTTCTGTAAACTCCTCTCCCTTTAAGATAACTTCCCCTTTAAGTTTTTTTCAAGACCCATAAGTCTTAAAGTGGATCCAACATGTAAAGTTTATTATTCAATATTTTAATATTTTTGTTTTCTTTATAAGGACTTGTAAGCCCATGATGCTTGGCAGAGTCCTTCCCATAGCCTCCCTCTCCTCTCTCACTCCCCCCAATTCTCCTCCTTCTCTCTACTTCTCCTTCTCCCACTCTTATGTAAATCTTATATACCATCAATAAGAGAAGCATTTTCAGTTTCCCCCTCTCCTTCTTGTAGACCCCAAATCTTGCCCGACCTCAAAATAAAGAGCAGAAGGCCCTCCTCTCCGCATCTGCCACAAGCTGCTGGCGGGGACGATCCATGCATAGAAGAAGAGTCAGGGGAAGATCACGCAGCTCGATCTCTTCATGTTGCACTGCATGATACACGGACGCCGATGTAACCCCAACTACTTCTTCTTGAGGGCTCTGAAGGACTTCGGGAGTTGTCCTGTTGGTGCCATCCTCATGGCTCCCCTCATCACTCCGCTGGCCGAGACATGGGGATGCGCCAATGGGGAGGACATTCCCTCCATCCTCCGACCCGAGTATATCAGCGGGTCCATGCTCGTCAGCATGGGGATACTCATCAGGCAGCAATCCCATGTGGTCCTCCACCCGGCGCTCGCCATGACCCTGGACATCCAGGATCTAGAGGCGTAGTAGGAGATCCCGATCCCCCTGAAGTTCGAGCAGCAATAGTAGCAGCAGTACGGAGATGACTTCCCTGGCGTTCACCGTCACATGGACGACATTCGCCAGCAATTAGACCAGATGTCCCTGAGGCAAGACGTCTTCGAGACGCGGCTGGAGACCATCAGCCAGAGGCAGGAAGGAGTGATCCAAAGCCTGGATACGATCGTCCAGCATGTGCTCGGCATGATCCGGAGCCAGGAAGAGTTTCAGAGGCACATGCTCTGGCAGTTTCCTCCTTCTGAGTCGTCTTCAGCCTCGCAGTCAAGTCTGTCGCCGCCTTAGGAGATATCATTGTATATATATAATCATTGTACAAATTTCATGATATATAAATAAAATCTTTTGGTTAAGTTGTTTGCCTTTATTCTCTTCCGAAAAAGAAAAAGCCAGCGTAATGAAAAGAAAATAAAAAGTAAAAAGGCTTATACGCTATCCCGAAAAAGCCGAAATCCAAAAATCACGAGAAAAAAGAATAAAATCGCGAAAAAAGGCGAGATTAATCCCAAGACATTAGTCACCATTCTCCCAACAAAGAGAAGAAAGGCAAACAAGCAAAACGTCCACCTACTCAAAGGTGTTGCCCAAAAATCCCCGACAACCAGAAAAGTCGGATGACCACTACCAAAAGATCAAAACAAAGAATCCCCAGCAATCAACAAGTTGGATGGCTATCAGAAAAAACCAAAAAATCAAAGAATCCCCGGCGCACCAGAAGACTTTACCAGAAAAGTAAAAAAATAGACTATCAATCACTCCCCATGAAGTTGGCGCTATTGAAACATACAAGGATATGAATGTTGAACATATATGAATATGAAGTTTGTTTATTTGTATGATGATTCAAGAATAAAGGACTTAAAGATTTGAAGACTTGTAATGTTATGTAATAACTCTGTTTTTATGTTTTTGAATCTGTAATATTAGAGTCCAAGATAGCCAGCACATAGATCACTCTTTAAAAGCTCTAAAAACTCATTTTTATCAAAAATTTACTGGATTAATCGATTAAATGGCAGGATAATCGATGATTACAGAGAGAAAAATCATTTTCAGTATCTTCTCTCTGGAATAATCGATTAAACCTCCTGTTAATCGATTAACTGGGTTGTTAATCGATTAAATGCCCAGTTAATCGATTAAATTGAGTTGTTTTGGGTTCCCTGCGAATTTGGCTCTGGAATAATCAATTAACACTCAAGATAATCGATTATTTCAGTTAGATATGTGTTTTGAATTTCAAAATTGGACCAAGTTTCAAAAACCCTATTCCCAATTCATCTGTTTTCGAAATTCCCCAATTCCAAAACCCTAATCTTTCTACTTAAGGTTCTCTAAGGCTCTCTGAAAATTGAACAACCTTTTTCAAACAAAAGTTGAGAGTTGTGACTGCCAAAGAACTGTTTGTTGGAGGAAAAAGGGGCTTTTGAAACCTAGTGTGGGCTAGAAGCGATAAGAATCATCACTAAGTGGGTTTTCTTAGTGGATTGTGTGTTGTGCCGTCTCTAGGGAAAGTTGTTCTTCATCCTTTGTGGGATTCAAAGGAGGTGTTCATCTCTTGTGTGACTCAAGAGAGGTGTATTCTTTACCTTATCTTTTCATTTGTAATCTGTTTATATAACTGTGATTATAGTGACAACGTTAATCCTCTGTTTGAGTGATTAACAACTGGACGTAGGGTCTTTTGATCCGAACCAGTATAAATCGACTGTGTAATACTCTATCCTTGCTCTATTTACTTTACATAGCATTTTAATCGGTGAAATTTGGGAAAAATTTTAAAACCCTAATTTTTGTTTAAGAAACCAATTCACCCCCCCTTGGTTTGTGCCTATAAACGCAAACATTCTGCTGCGCGATTCTAACAAGTGGTATCAGAGCTTGCTTTGATAGTCATTCAATTTTCGAAAATGGTCAGACAAAATCAAACGTTTGCCGAGGGTGCTTCTATCAATAGACCCCCACTTTTTGCGAGGCAAAATTATCCCTTTTGGAAAGTTAGAATGCAAATATTTTTGGAGTCTGTTGATGGAGGTGTTTGGGACGCAATTTAAAACGGTCCTTTTATTCCTAAAATTTCTGAAAACGGAGTAGAAGTATCAAAACCATTTTCTAGATGGATGGCTGAAGAAAATAGAAAAGCCCAATATGATGTTAGGGCTAGAAATATTATTTCTTCTGCTTTAACCCTTGATGAGTTTTATAGGATCTTTGTTTGTAAAAGTGCTCAAGAAATGTGAGAAATGTTAAGAGTAACCCATGAAGGTACCAACGATGTAAAAAGAGCACAGAAGAATTCATTGATCCAAGAATATGAGATGTTCCGGATGCAACAAGGAGAAACAATCTTTGACGTTCAAAAGTGTTTCACGGACATAGTGAATCATCTCACTAGATTAGGTAAAAAAATTTATGTTGATGAATTAAATGTAAAAATCTTGAAATCTTTGGATAGGAAATGGAAACCTAAGGTGACGGTCATCACGGAGTCACAAAATCTAGCAACAATGTCTATGGCGACGCTCTTTGGAAAGTTGAGAGAGCACGAACTTGAACTTTGAAGGCTAAATGATGAAGAAGGTCAACATCAAAAGAGGAACCTAGCCTTCAAAACTGAAATTTCCAAGAGTAAGAACAAGAAGGAAGAAGAAGATTCGGAAATTGAAGAATAAGAACAATTGAGTCTTATGATAAAGAAATTTACCAAGTTCATGAAAGGCAAAGGGAAGCAACCCTTCAAAGGTAAGGGAAAGGTAAGAGAAAATACTTCCTTAAATATTAAATGTTATGGTTGTGGTGAAACAGGACATGTAAAAATCGAATGTCCAAATAAGAAGAATGAAGATCATAAAGGCAAGAAATTCTTCAAGAATAAAGCCTACATTGCTTGGGATGATAGTGACTCAAGTTCGGAGTCAAGTGATTCGGAAATAGAAGCTAACATTTGCTTGATGGCAAAAGACAATATATCTTCTGACTTTGAGGTTAGTGATTCTGACTCTTCCTCAAGTGATGATGAAAATAACTTTCATGAATTACAAAATGCATATGAAGAATTGTTTAATGCTTTTAAGGACTTGAAAAATGAATACAAATCTGTGAAAAAGTGTTTGAATAAATCCAAAAAAGAGGTGGAGTCCTTAAAAACGAAAATTGTATGTTTAGAGGAAAAGGATAATAAGAATATAGCATGTGCATCATGTAAAGAGTATGAATATGAACTTGATTTATTTAGACATTTGCTTGATAAAGCTAAGAAGGAAATAAGTGATAATTATAAGGAGAAAGTTGCTATTGTTCAAAATAGAGAAAACTATCATGTTCCCTTGAAAAATCCTAAAATTAAAATTAGAAGAGTATGGATTGAAAAAGGAACTAAAACGTCAATAGTTATAAATGTATCAAATTCTAAAATTACATCTAATGCATGCTTTTATTGTATGAAACATTGTCATACCTCAATTAGATGTAAAATTAAGCATTTTGGTGTTCCTAAAGGAAAATATGTTTGGGTTCCTATAGTTAAATGATTTGTTTGTCTCTAACCCCAAGGACCCAAAAGTTATGGGGACCTAAGATTACTATGTTCTTGTTTTGTAGGAAACTTCCAAATCCAAGAAGTCTATGTGGTATCTTGATAGTAAGTGGATGCTCAAAACATATGACCGGAGACAAAACAAAATTTGTAAGTTTCAAAGCTAAAGAACAAGGATATGTAACCTATGGAGACAACAACAAAGGAAAGATACTTGGAATTGGAAATATTGGTGGTGCAAACACTTTGGAGATAAAGGATGTGCTTCTTGTTGATGGGCTAAAGCATAATCTCTTAAGTATAAGTCAACTTTGTGACAAAAGATTCAAGGTAATCTTTGAAAGTAAGTTTTGTACCATACATTTAGTGAATTCCGAAAATGTAGCATTGAAAGGCATTAGGCATAATAATATATATTTGATTGATTTGGATTGTATACATGATACTAGTATAATATGCTTAGTTGCTAAGGAAGAAAACCCATGGTTATGGCATAAGAGAGCAGCTCATATAAATATGAATCAATTAAACAAATTAATAGCAAAGGACTTAGTTGTTGGTTTGCCTAAGTTAAAATTTGAAAAAGATAGATTATGTGATGCATGTCAAGAAGGTAAACAAGTAAAATCATCATTTAAATCTAAGAATGTTATTTCCACATCAAAACCTTTAGAACTTTTACACTTAGATTTATTTGGTCCATTTAGGATAAAAAGTTTTGGTGGAAATTATTATTCTCTTGTAATTGTTGATGATTTTTCTAGATATACTTGGACATTCTTCTTAACATTCAAAAGTGAAGTTTTTAAGGTCTTTAGGAAGTTTGCAAAGCAAATTCAAAATGAGAAAGACTTAAGAACGGTATTAAGAAGTGACCATGGTGGAGAGTTTCAAAATGAATGGTTTGAAAATTATTGTGAGGAAAATGGAATTTTGCATAATTTTTCTGCACCTAGGACTCTCCAACAAAATGGTGTAGTAGAAAGGAAAAATAGGTCACGAGAGGAACTTGCTAGAACAATGCTAAATGAATCAAATGATCCTAAATATTTTTGGGCTGATGCTGTAAGTACTGCATATTATATGTTGAATAGGATGCTTATTAGGCCAATTATAAAATTAACTCCTTATGAATTGTTAAATGGTAGAAAGCCTAATGTTGCTCATTTGAAAATATTTGGATGTAAATGCTTTGTTTTAAATAATGGAAAAGATAACTTAGGAAAATTTGACTCAAAAGTCAATGAGGGCATTTTCTTAGGTTATTCACTAACTAGCAAAACTTATATAGTTTTCAACAAAAGAACTTTAAATGTTGAAGAATATGTGCATGTCACCTTTGATGAAATTGTAGACCTTGAGGGAAATCCTCTTGAGTCAAATAAAGAACTTGCAGGTGATGATGAGTACATAAGAGAGGCTCTAGAAGAAATGTATTTGAATGAGAATGAACATTCTCAACCAATTGAATTAGCAAAAGAATGGCAATCACCAAGAGGACTCTCAATGGACAATATAATTGGTGATATCTCAAAAGGGGTAAGAACTAGAAATATGACCAATTTCTGTATGTATGTAGCTTTTGTTTCACAGATAGAACCCAAAAGTGTTGAAGAAGCTCTTAAAGATGACTAATGGTGCATAGCAATGCAAGAAGAACTTAATCAATTTGAAAGGAATCAAGTCTGGGAATTAATTCCAAGAGAAGAATCACATTAAGTAATTGGAACAAAATGGGTATTTAGAAACAAACTTGATGAAGATGGAAATATAACAAAGAACAAAGCAGACTTGTTGCCAAAGGTTACTATTAAGAGGAACGTATTGATTATGATGAAACTTATGCTCCTATTGTCAGGTCAGAGGCTATACGCCTACTTCTTGCTTATGCCTCATTGATGAAATTTAAATTATATCAAATGGATGTTAAAAGTGCTTTCTTAAATGGGTTTATCAAAGAGGAAGTATATGTGAAACAACCCCCTGGATTTGAAGATTTTAAATATCCCAATCATATTTTTAAATTGAAGAAAGCTTTATATGGTTTAAAACAAGCTCCTAGGTCTTGGTATGAAAGATTAAGTAGTTTTCTAACTTCAAATGATTTTTTTAGAGGAAAAACTGATTCCACTTTGTTTATTAAGAAAGTAAAAGAACATATCTTATTAGTTCAAGTATATGTTGATGATATCATTTTTGGATCAATTGATAATTCCTTGTGTGTAGAATTTGCTAAGATAATGCAGGGAGAATTTGAAATGTCAATGATGGGAGAATTAACATTCTTCCTTGGACTTCAAATCAAACAACTTAAAGATGGAATTTTTGTCTCTCAAACCAAATACTGTAAAGAAATTCTCAAGAAATTTGGAATGGACACTTCAAAGGAAGCTAACACACCCATGGGAACTTCATGTTATATTAGACAAGGATGAATCAGGTTTGGAAATTAATCAATCTATGTATAAAGGTATGATAGGTTCACTGCTATACTTAACTGTAAGTAGACCTGATATTATGCATTATGTTTGTGTGTGTGCTACATTTCAAGCATGTCCAAAAGAATCTCACTTAACTACAGTAAAAAGAATTTTAAAATATTTAAAAGGAACTACAGGTTTTGGTTTATGGTATCCATCTGAAGCTTCTCCTAGTTTAATAGGTTATTCTGATGCTGATTATGGTGGATGTAAAATAGATAGAAAGAGTACTAGTGGAACATGTCATTTGTTAGGATCATCATTAGTGTCTTGGCATTCTAAGAAACAAGCATGTGTTGCTTTATCCACTACTGAAGCTGATGCAGCTGGTAATTGTTGTACTCAAATTTTGTGGATGAAACAACAATTAGAAGACTATAATATCTTTCTAAGTGATATTCCTTTGACGTCTGGTAATACAAGTGCAATAAATCTTACTAAGAATCCATTAATGCACTCTAGAACTAAGCATATAGATATTTAGACATCATTTCTTAAGAGATCATATTAGTAAAGGAAATTTTAAAATTGAATATATTGATACAAAGAATCAATTAGTAGATATTTTTACTAAACCTCTTCCCAAGGATAGATTCTATGATCTTAGAAGAGACTTAGGAATATTAGAAATAACTTAAAATCTGCTTAACTAATCAATTTTTGCATGATTGTACTATAATAATCGGGTGTTAATCGATTATCATGTGTCTAAACTTTAAAAGTTTGATGATCTCTCTGGAATAATCGATTATTTGAAGCAATAATCGATTATCTGCACCAAAATGTCCAAAATCTGAAGTTTCTCTCTGGAATAATCGATTATTTCAAGCAATAATCGATTAAATACTCATTTAATCAATTAACAGCTTCAGTTAATCGATTATTTGGTTCAGTTGATGGTTTAATCGATTATGAGGCTTTGATCGATTAAATTGGGATGTTTTCATGATCTAGCCGTTTGAAACGACTATTTTGGCACTCCTTCACCCAAATATGACCGTTTATGACCGTTTTTCTTGTTCCCTATATATAGGAAGCCTTCATTTCACTTCTCCACACCTCAAATCCTTGAATCAAAGCATTCTTGCATAATTCAAGCTCTCTTGTCTTCTCCCAACCTCACTTGCCTTCAAAACTCTCTTGTTTTCTTTCCTTCTAATCCTAATGGCTTCCTCATCTCGTGCTAAGATCCCCACAAGAAGAAGACATGTCCCTGCCTCTCATCCCCGTCCAAATTCTGTTGAAGGATGGATCTCAGACGATGAGGGTAGACAAGAATTTCTCACCTTCTAGAAGGAAAGGGGAATCATCACTCCAAAATACATTATTGGTGGTCAATTCATCAATAGGGGATTTAACTTTCAAATCTTCTTGAAATTCAAGGTGTTCTCCCATTTATCCAAATGCAAGGTACTTACTACCCTGATCTAGTTAGGGTATTCTATTCTCGTTTTACATTTAGAGATCATGTAGCTACTTCTCGTGTCAAGGGTGTAACTATCATCCTTGATGACGATATATGGGAAAATGTTGCCCACTTTAATGTAAGAGAAGATGCTATTAATATTTTTGCGGAGTTAGAAGACTTTGATAGAATTATGGCTTATCATTCATTTCTCCGCAACCCCTCCATGGAGATTGGGCGACTTCTATTGGCCAGCCCATTAAAGAAGGACGAATGCTTGCTACTGCATCTTATTGTCTGGATTTTATGTCCCCGGGCAACCAACCATGCCCAATGCTCATCCATTGATCTTCGCATTATTCATGCCATCATGAATAATGAGCCAATTGACTGGGGTAGTCTAGTCACCATGACAGTGCTTAAGGCTAAGCGTCATCCTACTTTCAAAATTTCATATGCTCTTCTCATTTCTCGTATTTTAGAATTCAAAGGAGTGAATGTTGAAGGAGAGCAAAAGGTAAGGACAATAAATTCAAATAGAATGCTTGACAGAACGCTAACACAGTTACAAATGGTGCGTGTCAATGGAATCTACGTTCACAAAGATGACGTTCCCAACATGGCTGAAAATGCTGAAGATTCTGATGAAGAGATGCCTGCAACTGCTGAATTTCCTACTGAAAATATACATACTGCTAGGACATCATCTGCCCCTCCTACATCTTGCCAATCAATGGAAGATATGCTCTTTGATATGAATCAAAGAATGCAAGAATTCTTCACTATCTCTCAAGAACAGCATGAGGAAATCATTCGTCGTATCTCAGATGTAGATGATAGGATTTGTAACCTAGAGGATATATTTGTTGCTCAATTCAATAGCGATAGTGAAGAGTTTTAATCTCTTCCTCATATATTCTTGTTTGTAATTACTTTAATTTATGGAATAAAATTGGTATTTTTGCTTTGTTTGAGGGGGACCTAATTTTTATATCTTATGCACTTATTGAGGGGGAGTTTTAATTTTTTTATCATAATCAAAATAGGGGGAGAAATTATTCAAAGCCTCTTGTGTTTATTAAATTTAAATATTATCTGGTATGTTTAATGTTTTTGTTAGATGTGACAGATAAAACAGGTTATTACAAAGGGCTTTAAAGGAAATTTTGATCATCATCAAAAAGGAGGAGATTGTTGAAACATACAAGGATATGAATGTTGAACATATATGAATATGAAGCTTGTTGATTTTGATGATGATTCAAGAATAAAGGACTTAAAGATTTGAAGACTTGTAATGTTATGTAATAACTCTGTTTTTATGTTTTTGAGTCTGTAATATTAGAGTCCAAGATAGTCAGCACATAGACCACTCTTTAAAAGCTCTAAAAACTCATTTTTATCAAAAATTTATTGGATTAATCGATTAAATGGTAGGATAATCGATTATTACAGAGAGAAAAACCATTTTCAGTATCTGCTCTCTGGAATAATCGATTAAACCTCTTGTTAATCGATTAACTGGGTTGTTAATCGATTAAATGCCCAATTAATCGATTAAACTGAGTTGTTTTGGGTTCCCTACGAATTTGGCTCGGGAATAATTGATTAACACTCAAGATAATCGATTATTTCAGTCAGATATGTGTTTTGAATTTCAAAATTGGACCAAGTTTCAAAAACCCTATTCCCAATTCATCTGTTTTCGAAAATCCCCAATTCCCAAACCCTAATCTTTCTACTTAAGGTTCTCTAAGGCTCTCTGAAAATTGAACAACATTTTTCAAACAAAAGTTGAGAGCTGTGACTGCCAGAGAACTATTTGTTGGAGGAAAAAGGGGCTTTTGAAACCTAGTGTGGGCTAGAAGCGATAAGAATCACTGAGTGGGTTTTCTTAGTGGATTGTGTGTTGTGCCGTCTCTAGGGAAAGCTTTTCTTCATCCTTTGTGGGATTCAAAGGAGGTGTTCATCTCTTGTGTGACTCAAGAGAGGTGTATTCTTTACCTTATCTTTTCATTTGTAATCTGTTTGTATAATTGTGATTATAGTGACAACGTTAATCCTCTGTTTGAGTGATTAGCAACTGGACGTAGGGTCTTTTGATCCGAACCAGTATAAATCGACTGTGTAATACTCTATCCTTGCTCTATTTACTTTACACAACATTTTAATCAGTGAAATTTGGGAAGAATTTTAAAACCTTCATTTTTGTTTAAGAAACCAATTCACCCCCCTCTTGGTTTTTGTCTGTAAACGCAAACATTCCGCTGCGCGATTCTAACAGGCGCATGAGCTAGAGCAGTAAGCCACCACCACCACTTCGGGACAAGGAAGCTCCCGAAGACAAAGACCTACACACAGGCAAAGTCAGTGCATGAGTTAGAGTAGTAAGTCATCACCACCGGTCCTACAAAGTGGACTGCACCAGCCAGATGGGGGGTCCATACTCATCAACCGGCGCATGAGCTAGAGCAGTAAGCCGCCACCACCACCAGTCCTACAAAGTGGACTGCACCAACCGGATGGGGGTTTATACTCATCAACAGAGGGGTCGGCTACCGCAAGAAGGAGCATCCTGAGGTTCTACCACTTGTCAGTCGAGGGATCGGCTACCGTAAGAAGGAGCATCCCAAAGCTACAAGCAACTCCTGAGGTTCTATCATTTGTCAACTAAAGGGGTCGGCTACCGCAAGAAAGAGCATCCTGGAGGTTCACACCTTTTCGTCCAAAGGGGTCGGCTACCGCATGAAGGAGCATCCTAGAGGCACACACATTCATCGTCTAGAGGATCGGCTACCGCAAGAAGGAGCATCCGAAGGACAGTCGGGCAAGAGGGTTAACTCCTTCACCCTCCAACCGATCTTTTTGGCATGTCGAGCCAACAGTCGGCTAGTCAGGTGAAGGGGGGGAAATTGTAGACCCCAAATCTTGTCCGACCTCAAAATAAAGAGCAGAAGACTTCTATTCGAAGATGAGCAAGGCCTAAAAGGTCCCTAGGATTGATCAATAGGCCCCATATTAGAATAGAAAGGTTTTTTGTACGCGAAAAATAAGAAATTCCACCTAAAGGCCCGAGACCGCCGTCTTGTTTGACGAGACAGCCGTCTCGCCATCGGCTAAGGGCGAGATCGTCGTCTCGTTTGGCGAGCTGGCACTGCCAGATTCAGTTATCTCATAATCTTATCATGGACTTGTGTGTTTATTTTTCTGTCTTTACTTTTCTGCCTTTATTTTTCGTTCATGCATAAGCTTATGAGGATGTCTAACCAGCTCTGCCAGATTCAGTCATCTCATAATCTTATTCTAAATATTTTCTTGCTATAACCGACTTTATCTCGGACAGTCATCATTTAAGCTAGCCTGGTTTCAGGTTCTTTATAAGCTAAGTAGCCACGTTGACCTACAGAACAGATAAAGAGTTATAACATGTTTTGGTTTATTTCTTTTTCCGTCATGTCCCTCTTCCCCCCTTTTGTCATGAGGTTTCAAAGCAGTTTTCCAATCAGCCAGGTGGACAATATCTATACAGTTACATAACACGCTTATTATATCTGCGAGGAACATCTATATAAGGCCTAGAAATAGAAATTTATTAACAAGATTCAAACAAGGTAGTCTAAATAAGATGTGGACTCTCATGCAGAGGGTTGAGAAAATCAACAGTCAATATGGTTTTATAATGTTATTAACTTAAGCATTGGATTATCTTTTGAAATCACATAGACATAATAGTAAAGAAATAAGGAAGATATCGAAAATGACTTATTAAGATATATGAATTTAGAAAAATCGATAAAGGTAATGTATATATTGATAAAGATTATTGGAGAAAGTCAAGAAATCAAAGAAACAATCATATAATCAAGAAAGACAAAGATCGAGAGACAATTATGCAATTGAAGAAGCCAATGATGGACAAGGAATAATACAATTGAGATACATGCATAAATAGTTATAAATTACTACATGACATAGACAATTACAAGTGTTACGTGACAATGAAACTACTTAAAAAAGGAAAAAAATGCTTATAAGAAAAGAAACTATTTTATATTTTATTTTATTTTCTTAGCAGTTACATAAAATAAAATATAAATAGAATTGAATAAGTGTAATTAAGGGTGATAAATTGTACTAAGATACTTCCCTTTTGAAAAGACGGAGAAGAAATGTTATTTTAATAGAGTTTTTGGCAATTTGAGTCACCACTTTCATTAAGTTTATTTATCAATTTCTCTTTTATTCTTAATAATGAGTTAAATTCACTTTTCCAACAATTTACTCTTCATGCACATTTATTTTTCCTCGCATATTTACTTTTTTTCTTGCACGACAATAAATTAGACAATAAATTAGATTTACTCTTCCTGCACATTTACATTCTCAACACTTTACATTTGGACTAATATTGAAAATCCAAATCCAAAGACATAATTTATAATCAAGTGATTGTGGACAAAATTTAACTAAAAATTTTTCTAAATTAAATTGAAAAGTTTTTACTTGTTAATCTAAATAAAAGTTGAAAAGGTTTAACATCTAAAAAATTAAAATTTTAAATCACAAAGTATGATTTTAGATTTTTGAAAGATGAAGATCCACCCATGGTCACTAAAAAAATAGATTAATTAGATATTGTTTATTGATTCATTATGACTGAGGAAAATATTGTTCAAATTTAGAGCATGGATCCTTAGTATATAATAGATTATTTTCAAGATTTTACATTAAAAGAAGTATTAAGATCTTAAAAAAAATAATAATAAAAAAAATGTATTGATTAAACTCCATGTTCAAATGGTAAAGTTATAAAAATCTCATCTACCATTAATGCAACCAATACGACATTAAGAGACTTTTTTCATAAATAATATCATTTTAAAAAATATTTCCCAAAATAGCATCTCTGCAATATTATTTATCCATCTAATACCATTTATTGTTCACATTTTAAAATAATCGATTATTTTATATTATGATCGATTATTTCACGCAAGATCAACTCTCGCTCAAGTGAGAAACACATCACTTGAGCAAGGAGACCTACAACTAATGGGTAATGTCGAGTTCTATTTCGCTCAAGCGACGAAATTCTCACTCGAGCAAGAAGAGATTGAAATATGTGGTGACTCAAGTTACATTATGTGACTAACTGCGTTGGACCTTTAGTCTATAGTCAACTCTCGCTCAAGCGAGAAATCCATTGCTTGAGCGAGGAGACCTGCAACTAATGGGTATTGTTGAGTTCTATTTCACTCAAGTGATGGAATTCTCGCTCGAGTGAGAAGTGATTGAAATATGTGGTGACCCAAGTTACATTATGTGGCTAACTGTGTTGGACCTTTATTCTGTGGTCAACTCTCGCTCAAGCGAGAAATCCATCGCTTGAGCGAGGAGACCTACAACTATTTATAATCTATTATAAGCTAAACTAATCGATTATAATTTTAAAATAATCAATTATTTAAAATTATGATTGATTATTTTGCGACTTTTTTACATAATTAATATTTTTTTTAATTTCCCAAAATAGTACCTCCCAATATAATTTCTAACGCATACAAGTCAGGAATCCAATGCTGAGTCACCCACCCAAGTCAGGATTCTCATGCCTTTCTGATGCACACAAGTCAAGAATCCAATACTAAGTCACCCACCCAAGTCAAGATTCTAATATTGGATTCCCTGCATTGTGTTAGGCAAAATTAGAATAATCCAAGCACATTTAAAGAGATGTTGACCCACCCACTTTGCTTGGGTTTTGTGTGCATTAGAAGCCATGTGAGGGAGTCTTGGATTCAAACCATTTGACTTCAATATAAATATACCACTTTCATTCTTTGAAGTTCTCACATTGCACACTCCTAAATCTCTGAAGTTCTTTGCATTCTTTCTTCTTCTTACCTTTAGTCTTCTTTTTGTTCCACACTCCTAAAATGGGTGTAGTGTCTATTATTGTCCACTATGATGGTTCCATGAACTCATGTCCCATGGAGGGAGTTACTTTCAATACTGGGACTGCAAAACTTGTTCCTTTGAAGAGAGGAATTTCTTTACAAAGGTTGAAGAAGTTGATCCACAAAAATTGGAGAAAGAACCTCATGAAAATGTAGCAACCATCCATTTTCACTGCCCAACTAGACTCGGAGTTAGGATCAACAACTTCATTGTTGTTGAGTTGAAAGATGATGACGACGTGGAGGTCATGTTTGATGTTCATGACTTAAACTCAAGTCTATGTGGTATTGAAATTTTTGTTACATTTGAAACTTTTTCTTCTTCATACCCCAACCCACACTCACCTGAAATCCCACCCTCACCCTACCAAGATTTCCCAAACACTAACCCATAAATACTCATACATAATGACTACATCCCTTTTACCCAACTTCTAATTGGGCCTTCCACCAACATCAATGAAGTACTACCCACACAAGAGAACAAAATTGTTGGCCTCCCAATTGAAGTTGTTGATACGAACAATCACATATCCCTAAACATGCACCAAACTTCATGGAACCATACAACCCACCACAACATTTTCTTAACTTTGAAAGTCACATTCAACAATAAGACCCAAAGTATGGTCATGTGTTGGACAGATAGTCTTTTGTTTATCCGGCAAGAACTCTATTTCTTGGACAATGTTTCATAACAAAAGAACAAGTTCAAGATGACATCAACCGCTTTTACATTGTCAATCACTGCACATACAAGGTGAAAATTTTAAACCAAAGTAGATATATTGTTGAATGTATTGATAACCAATGCAATTGGAGATGTCGAGCAATATTGTACACAAGAGAGCAATATTGGGAGATTATGAAGCTTGAATGGCACCATACATCTGTTTCGCCATTAATCAGCCAAGACCACAACAAGTTGGGATATAAAATGATTTCCTAAACAATTGGTCAAATAATTGATGTTGATTCGTCAACACCAATCTCCACAATCATATCCCACATACAATTAACAATGGGTTACACTGTAATGTACAGGAAGGTCTGGCTGGCCAAACAAAAGGCAGTGGAGACCATATACAACAATTGGGAGGATTCGTATAAGAAGTTGTCTTGTTTCTTACAAGCCATGCAACAATTTGTTCCGAATTCATCTACAAACTACAGTCACAACCAGCTTACCAAGGTGAGGTCCTTCAACGAAATTCAAATATTTTTAAGCGTGTGTTTTGGACGTTTAGGCCATGCATAGATGGATTTGTTCATTGCAAGCCCATTGTTCAAGTGGACGGAACTTTTTTGTACGGAAAGTATAAAGGTACCTTGTTGGTTGCAGTAGCACAAGATGGCTGCAACAACATCCTTCCCATTGCGTTTGTAGTGGTCAAAGGTGAAACAAGTGATGCTTGGTTTTTTTTTCCTTAACCTCCAAAGATATGTCCCACTCAGCAAGGATTATGCCTCATATAAGACTGACATGAATCCATTAGAAGTGCATACATGAGAAATGGAAGTGGATGGACAGAAAATAATTCATTGTATGTTTACTGCATTAGACACATTGCACATAAATTTATGAGACGTTTCAAAAATACCGCACTAAGAAAAGATGTTATAAATATGGGTAATTCTTTTGCTTCAAATTTGTTACAATTTATTCATTATTTAACTATTGTTAATAAATATTTATATTAACTATGTTTTTTTAATATTATTGTAGCATATAGAATGATTGAACTATGATTCTACTATTATTACAACATCTTGAGGCAATGTGACATAAAAGCAGTTAATTGTTTGGATGAGATACCTAGAGAAAAATTGGCACTTGCATGAGACAATGGACGATGTTGGGGCCACATGACGACCAACATAGTACAGTCTATCAACTCTATTTTGAAAAAAAAAAAACAAGAAATCTACCTATTTGCTCCATGGTCAACGTAACGTACACCCGCTGCAACAAATTTTTCATTGAAAGAGGGAGGCAGATAGATGCCATGATCAATGCTGGTCATGTATACTCTGAAATTTTGGTCACAAATTTAGAGGAAGCACAAACACAGGTGAACACGCATATGGTCATAATTTTTTACAGATCTACCACAAAATTTGTAGTAGAAGAAAGACAAAACCTATGTCAAGTTCGATCAGTAGGGAGGTTTGCAGTTCACCTTGATGAGTTGTGGTGTGACTGTGTGAAATTCCAGAAATTTCACATGCCTTGCTCACATGTTCTTGTTGCATGCAAGCATGCACACCATGACTTCAGTAACTATATTCATCCAGTGTATACCTTACAACAAGTTTCAGAAGTATACGAAACACAATTTGGGTTGCTGCGAAATGAACAATATTGGCCAACATACACAGAACCTACTTTGTGTGCAAATCCATAAATGAAAAAAATTTCAAAGGGCCAACCAAAATCAAGTTGTATAAGAGTTGAGATGGATATTACAGAAAATTAAAGTAGGATGAAAAAATGTTCATATTGTCATACCCCTGGTCATAGTAGAATAACATGTCCCAATCAGTGGCGGATCTTCTTGGGAGTTGAGGGGGGCCGTGGCCCCCCAAAGTTTTATAACTCCCATGTAATTTATGATTTTGGCCCCCCCAAACTTAATAAACATTTAATATATTTACTTGTATATTTACAATTCTATCCTCTCAGCCCCTCCTTAATTTTGTAACTTCCATGTAATTTATGACTTTGGCCCCCTCAAACTTAATGATCATTTAATATATTTAAATATATATCTACAATTTTATCCTTTTACCCTTTCATCTTCTTTCTTCCTTTTATATTTATTTATTATTTATTAATAATATATTATTTTATATTTATTTATTATTTATTAATAATATATTATTTGGCCCCCAAGATCAATGGTCAAGATCTGCCACTTGGTCCCAATGTTGCACGTGCATCTACTTCGCATAATTAGATTGTGTTAGTTAAGAAATGCCTAATGTATGAACTTAGGAGTTTTTCAATTAATGAAATTTCTTTTTTACTTGATTAATTTAGAGTAATTATTTTTTATTTATAGAAATAAAATTATAAAGTATTATATATAAACATATAAATAAATTACTTTAAATATATATTAAATAATTACAAATAAAAAATATGTCAAATTAAAATTAAAAAAAAATTATTTATAAATTATATATATTATATAAATTATAATTATAAAGTTAAAAAAAATTATATTTAGAATTATAACCTTAAAAAAATTATAATTATAAAATTAATAACAATATAACTATTTTTTAATGTTAAATAAATTATATATATATTATATAAATTATATATATATATATATGGGTCCTGATTATAAATAGTTACAGGTCTCCTCGCTCAAGCGATGAATTTCTCGCTTGAGCGAGAGTTGACAACAGACTAAAGGTCCAACATAGTTAGTCACATAATATAACTTGAGTCACCACATATTTCAATCACTTTTCCCTCGAGCGATAATTCCATTACTTGAGCAAAATAGAACTCGACAACACCCATTAGTTGCAAGTCTCCTCACTCAAGCGATGGATTTCTCGTTTAAGCGAGAGTTGACCACAAACTAAAGGTCTAACGCAGTTAGCCACATAATGTAACTTGGATCACCACATATTTCAATCATTTCTCGCTCAAGCGAGAATTTTGTTGCTTGAGCGAAATAGAACTCGACAATACCTATTAGTTGCAGGTCTTCTTGCTCAAGCGATGAATTTCTCACTTGAGCGAAAGTTAATCTTGTACAAAATAATCTATCATAATCTAAATAATCGATTATTTTAAAATGTGAACAATAAATGGTGCTAGATAGGTAAATAATGTTACGAGAGATCTTATTTTGAGAAATATTTTTTAAAATGATATTATTTATGAAAAAAAATTACACTAAGAGGCTAATATAAAATTATATTTACGATAATGTTTTTTTTTTTTTTAAGGATACTTGTTACTTGAAAAATGTAAGGTTCATGTTTACATGCTAAATTATTATTCTGTATCATATTGTTGGTAATGATGGAGGAAATAATGTATTTTAAGGATTATCGTCCCTAAACATTTTAATCTTATTAGTTAATATTAATATGTTATTTGTAATTTTATTTTATTAATTAAAGAAAATAAATATATTTCATTTTGATTCCCCTTTAAATAAAATGGTGGCTTTTGCTTATAAACACTAAAAAGAATTTGACAAAGAGTTATTTAAAAACCACAAAAAATATTTAATCTATAATGGTAGAATCCCCATTATTATTTTAAAATAAAGAAAAAAATAATTACTTGTAAACTTTATTTGGAATAAGATTTGAACCTAGAGTTCTTGTGTTTTCAATTATTTAAAATAACTCATTTAGTTTTTGTAAAACAAAATGTAATATTAATCATATTTAATAAATAGATGCTATTAATTATTAAAACTAATTAGATCAAATCATTATTATTCCATAAATTATTATTTCAAAATCTATTTTATTTATATTATCATTAAATTTATTTTTGTATCCATGAAATTGAATATACTTATTATAATTTTATTTTAGTTGAATACATGAGCAAAACCAACATTGATTATGTATGGTTTATATAAGGATTATTATAATTTATTGATACTTATATTAGTTGCAAGTATTATTTACTTATATTTCATAATTATGACTATCGATGAGACTTTTTTCACAATTTTTTTGAAAGTATTCCTTAAAAGTCTCGATTAAGTACTCTTTTATAATCCTAAGTTGTTTTTTTATAGTTTGAAACTTGACATCTTTTTGTAGCTCAATAACCTTAGTTTTAATAACAAGGTTTTGCTTTGTAACATCTTTAACCTTCATCATGACCTTTATCGTAATTTTCTTCACCTCCTTGACCATCTTTGTCTTAATAAAATTTGATTTTTATTCTAGAAAACTTAATGTACCAATACTTAATTCTCCTTATCCTAAACAAAGAGGGTCACCTCATGATCAATTAACGTTGTTTGAAGTTAATCCTTCTATTTCTACAAAACCAAAAGATCTTTAGCTCTTTGACTCTCGCCATAATGAATATATGAAATTGTGTTCTTTCAATAATGGACTATTGACATACATTGACTCAAGAGCACCTCAATATAATCTAAGCAATCCATGGGACCCATTATCTTTAACAACTTGATGTTGTGTGGTAAAAGAAGTTACACTCTAACTTATTCCCTCTATGTCATATTGATGTATACATGATCCAAGCAAGGTAAGGGACCCTCACTCCTCTAAGAAGGTATGATGTGGGTGGTGAAGGAGCTTCACAAGATATCCAGGACTAAGGTGAAGTTGCATGAGTGGGAGTAAAGACAATAAGAGAAAGAGTCTCACCCACGACCTCGAGTTGGTACTTTTGTATCTAAAGGGGAAGTTGGGTCATTAATGTTTATTATCTTTAGCCTATTAGAAGTTCAGTCTCCCACCTTAATAGCCTAGATGGTGGGACCACTGCTAATTGTGACAAGTTTAGCTCAAGTCTTATTATAATCTGTTCCGGTACACTTATGAAGTCTCATATCGCTTAAGAATCAAGGTCAAGGGTAGTATAAATACACATTCCTCCCTTAACCCACCGATGCACATTTTAAAGGATAAAATCGTGACAGATGAGAACTCCAAAGCGGATAACACCTCGAACGTGGAAGTTGACCCTAATGATATTAGTCCTGGATACTCTCGATCCTTAATCAAACATGGCATACCCAAAAAATGAGTTTTTGGTCCTCAACATAGGAGACAAACAAAAGATCCTTGCAATTTATGAAACCCGGAAGACTTGTCAAAATTTTAATATCAGTATTATCCTTAAAAGTCAGTAAGTACTCAACTTGAGATTTGAATTTATGAGTATGCTAATGTAGCGGAAGACAAGATGTATGATCAAAGTTTAGAAAAATTCTTCTAATATGATCCTCCCAGACACATTTATTTTGAAAAAAATGACTCTAAAAGCTTTTTAAGGAAGAGCAATAAATGGTAAACAAGTCATCGGGTTGAGAACCATCAAGGGATACTCATCAGATCTCTTATTCGTGTTTGAATTGATAAAAAAATACATAAATATTTGTAGGGTAGGAGATAAATATATAATATCATATAAATTTTGAAAAGCTTTTAAGAAGAATGAAGTTGATTCAAAGCATTACATAATTGAATCATATTACATTCAACATCACTAAAAGACACATAATATCTAACTTTTTAAAGAAAAAATCATATATAAAGGTAGAATTTCCAGTGTTCAAACCAAGCTTCATTTATACACAATCGATAGATAAACAAGATTCAACAATTACAAACTCGAGATCAACATCAATACAAATGTCTAAAACTTTGCAAATAAAAGACATAATAGTAAGATCAAAATAATAATTATCAACTTCTCCGAGTAACCAACTATATTCGGGATTTGAGATGTCGGAAAATATAAACCTCTCACTCTCACTAGTAAAACTTAGACCAACCTTAACCACCAACTTTTGGATCTTAGGTCCACGATGACTAGAAGAGGTCTTACGATGTGTAATACCCCTAGGGTCCACATCAACAATAATGACCACCACCATATGAGAAGGAGAAATTCTTTTCTCCTTAAAAGAAAAGTTCGACAAACTCTTTTCATTTGTGAACTTATCACTAATATGGTGAACTTCACATTCATTTAATAATGGTTCAAAGTAGGAAGAACCACCAAAATCATCAAAAAACAAAAACAAGAAACATATGATATTTAAAAGATTAAAATGAAACATACCTAAAAGACGTAAATGAAAGGAGATTCGAAGAAAAAAGAAAACTTGAAGAAAAAGAAAGCAAAAAATGACAAAGTAAACATGATTTGAATTTGATGCATTTACTTAAATTTTGAGGCATAAATTTTAGGAAGAAAACCTACATTAACACGTTATTAAGTGACGCCTTATTAGTAAAACCTCCGAGCATGTTAAAATAATTATAACATCTAAAATTAGTAAAAATGGTGAATATTAAATCTAAAATTAGTAAAAATGGTGAATATTAAATCTTAAAATGAGATTAGTGCAAGCAAAACTAATATTAAAGTTCAAAGTTCAATGAAAACATTTTTTATATAAATCTTTTAAATATATATTATAATAACAATATAAAATAATATAACTATTATATATTAAAAGACAAAAAATAATATTAACATAAATATACATTATTACTTAAAATGTGATAATAAAAAAATGTATAAATATGAGTGATTTATTATTATCAAGATATATTTATTTTTATAAATTTTTATGTTATTTCAATTTTTTCTTCTTTCATATATATTTGAACTTTAAAGTATTTTTTCAATACTTATCCAAAATTCGATCAAGTATATTTTAATATAATTATCATTTAAATGTTATATATATATATATATATATATAATTAAAATATTTATTTTTTCAAAATCAGAATAACCAATTAAAAGATACTATAACTTAAAAT
This sequence comes from Sphenostylis stenocarpa, assembly GCA_963425845.1. Classification (NCBI taxonomy): domain Eukaryota; kingdom Viridiplantae; phylum Streptophyta; class Magnoliopsida; order Fabales; family Fabaceae; genus Sphenostylis; species Sphenostylis stenocarpa. The sequence goes on along the minus strand of OY731400.1, from coordinate 20,156,268 downwards.
ATGTTGTTGAACATAAAAACAAAAGTAAATTCTTAAATACATAGTTTCATGCTATGTATGGCACTAATTAAGTTAAATAATTATTATGATTTATATTGATTTTATATTTTTGTAATTTAATTTAATTTTTTTATTTAATATTTTTTTATCATCTAATAATTTTACAAATTCATTTTTTTGTTATAGATAATGAATTATGAAATTTTAACCTTTTTATTATTAAGTAAACAAATATTTATTAATAATGTAAAAACATTTACGGTTACCAAAACTACTTAAAAATGTACATAAAATACTGGCAAAAATTTCAATATATAAATTCTTAAAAATAAATAAAATCCTGTTAAATATGATGATTTCATATTTTATAAATAATGACAAAATCATTAAAAAAATGATAAAATCATTTTAAATTAACCTTTTTTTTATAACTTCTACGTAAAAAAAAAAATAGTTGAAATCTTATATTAAAACTTAAACAAAGTCCCGCTATTAAAAATGTAATAAAAGTTGAAGTTTAATAAAGATGTAGTAAGAAATTTTTACAAAATAATAATACATGTGAATATAAAGATTTGTTTCTAATAAAGAATGTGTTTCTTTATTTATAACGATTAGAAGAAAAAAAAATTAAGTAAATGTTTTATTTAAATTAAAACATACTTATATGAATTCTTTCGTTAAAAAAAGAAAAATATACTTATATGTTTTATCTCAACTATGTAACTTTGTTAAAATATTTTACCATTTTCTTCTTCGTTCCAGGTTCCAGCGTCAATGACACTTTGCACCACGAAAACCCCAAAAAATTCTCTCCCCCTCTTTTCTCTCTATCTGCTCCCTTCCTCCGCCCACTCGAAACTCGCACTCGCTTCTCTCCCCCTCTTTTCTCTCTATCTGCTCCCTTCCTCCGCCCACAACGATAATCGAATCACTACGAGATTCGATTCGTATTTGATTTGAGTGGAATCAAACTGAATATTAATGCTGCAACTGCGAAGATAATTCTCCAGCAATGTTTGAAGGACTGGTTCATCAGTTGCTTCTGGGTTACCTGGGCCGATATTTCAAAGATATCCAGAAAGAGCAGCTGAAGATCAGGCTCGGTACGTGATTCACTCGTAGTGCTTATAGTTCATATGGTTTTGATACAAACATTTTGGGAGCATGTAAATTCGTGCCGGAATTACCCTAGGGTTTACGTTGATGCCATTGCTGCTGCCTCTTATTCTTGCTGAAGTTAATTTCAGTGGAAACTCACTTTGAATGTCCAATGACATTTATTTGGTCATCTAACAATATTTTCAATAAAATATTGTCCGGATGTATAATTTTGACCTCAAAATTTTCCTTTGGAAAGATGAATTTGTGTTTAAAAGGTTGTTGAAGGACCTATTTAATTTCAAAAATTGGTAACTGAAGAATCGTTATGATGTGCTGAACTGGTTTTTGCTAGAGGATCAAACTGACAGCACTCGTATCTCTGAAAGGTCAAAATGGATGTTGACTTGTTAATTCTATTAGGCTGTGATCAGTGTTAGTGGCATTGCATCTTGTCAGTCTTTCAATGGCTAAAGTATGTAAACTTTGGTAAATTTAAATACTCTTTTGTGAGATTTTTCAACTTTATGAACATTTGAATTTCAGTAGGTATGCATGTTGGCTTAAGGAGAAAAGTCAACCTACATCTGGAAATGTTACACCTGGCATCCACCTCGAATTGTGGTTGATTATATGTATACATATAGTTAAGTTTTTATACAACTAGTTGACAGTAAAAAAAAAGATTGACATATTTGTCTATATAGGGTTGAAAGAGTCATCAGGTTATTGAAATATTTAATGGTGGTTGAATTTGTTTCATAAGCGTTTAATAATGTCACGGGGTTATTGACATCACAAGTGATTAATTTCTTGCATAATTATGGTTAATTTTATCTCATTAGTGGTAAATAGTGTTATGGAGTTATTGATCATCACATGTGGTTAATTACATATGTAAATATGTTTACTTTGTTTAACATGTGGTTAAGAGTGAATGAATGTGGCTGTATCAATTACCGATATGTGGTTAATAGTGTCATAGGCTATTGAAATGTTTATTGTGGTTAAATCTACCTTACAAGTGGTTAACATAATAGTTTTACAAAGTAATTGAAATGTCTAAAAATAGTTAACCCGTTGCGAATCCAAATTAACCATGTTCGCTATGTGCTTAACCACGTATGCTGGGTGGAAATTAGGTGTATGATAATTATTACACTTTATTTTATTCTTTTCAATGTGTACTTTGACATATAGCTATTAGCACCTTTCAATTCACTATTCAAATATATGAGTTAATTTGGCACAGCAAGCAAACAATTTGTATCATATGATTAATCTCAAATGATTTTGAATCTTACAGTACATGAACGAATTAGTGTAATTTTCATAATTAGTACGGATCAACAATTCATTACTTTTTGTTGTTTGCTTTCCTTTCACCAATTCTCATGAAAGAAATTGAATAGTCATATGAACTATTGAAAGAGCACAATTAAACTTATCCTATTTGATTATTCCACTTTCCACTACTCTATTAGTCACTCATTCATTTAATGGATGCACTTTATTGGCTTTTTCATTGCTTTGTTTCCAATCTTTCAAAATAGAGGCTATAAAAACTCAGACATAACCTACCAATAATTTTGTTTTATGGGGAATTTGGTTAAGTAGTTTTAATCTATTTATAGTTTAAAATTACTACATTGAACACCATGCGTCATCTATATAATATACTCGAAGTTGTTTTCATTGTCTTTGATGTCATGATTCATTACAAATTAAGATCCATAATTTAAACAAGCTAGCTTGGGGATTCCCAATTTTGATTACTAAGTTTGACTATATGCACAATGCTTCCATTTTATTTTATTGCAATTTACTAATCTTATTAATCATAAATATTTGTACTTTAAATTAAGAATTTTGTCAAACTAATTTTTGGGTTGACATTTATTGTTGTGTAGAGGAAGTACTATTGGAGAATGTGGAGCTGATACTTGATGCATTTGATTATCTCCAGCTTCCATTTGCACTAAAACAAGGTAAAGCAAATTCATCCTCCTACAAACATATAACTAAGACCTTCCATATATAATTAGTTTTGACTGAAGTGAAAATTTATTAATAAAAAAGGTATACAAAGCTAGGAGAATAATATTTTCTCCACAAGAAAACTAATAAAAGAGAAAATTACAGTGAGCCAGAAAGATGGAAATCAAGAATAACAGAGCATAATAGCATCCTAGCACTCTGATCTATGAAAATTTGACATGACAATCACATAAAAAGACCTTGAGAAGTGCTACATTTCTACATAAATCAGAAGCCAAACTGTATCCTTTCCTGCAACATTTCGACATATATCAGAAGAACTTGAATAACCTGAGCAATCCTTTCCAACTTGACACTACTCGAATAACAAATGCAGCTCATTTCCATAAAAATCTGAACCTGTTTTTTTATTCCATACTCTATGTCTTCTATTTATAATTATGCTGTTCTGTTTTTGTTTTTTCTGATAATTATGTCTTCTATTCTTGTGGCAGCTACTATTTTTTCTTTCCTAACATAGCTTGAAAATTTTGGCTAGGCCGAGTTGGGAAGTTAAGCATAAAAATTCCATGGAAAAAGCCTTGGGATCCCATTATAATCATATTAGAGGATGTCTTTATTTCTGCATCACAGCGAGGTGATCAAGAGGTACTTAATTCCATCACTCTGTGCCTAAGCTTCTGTTTCAAAAGTATTGACAACCTACTTGAAACCTTTAACGTAAAAATATAGTAAAGAAGTTTTAGGTTCTAAGCTGTATCATTTGTAGCCAAACATTTTTGTTGTGTATTATATTTATTGTACAGTTATTAGCGATTCTATGTTGTTGTAATAGTGGAGTGCTGATGCTGTTGAAAAAAGAGAATTTGCTGGAAAAAAGGCCAAGCTAGCAGCAGCAGAGTTGGGAAAATTATCCAGACGAGTGTGTGGTAAGCTATTTACAATCAATTCAAGTATTTATGTTCAAATATATTTTAGTTATTTTCTATGTAACAAAGTAAATTGAATTCCCTTGTCAAACACCAAAGAAGGCTTTGGATTTTATGAGACTTATGGTTAAGTATCATCTATTTCTGGTTTAGAATTACTATATTGAACACTATGTATCATCTATATAACATACTTGAAGTTGTTTTTCATTGTCTTTGATCTTAAAATTCTTTAAAAAGTATGATCCATAATTTAAAAAAACTAGCTTGGGGATTCACAATTTTGATAACTAAGTTTGACTTGATTTCAGAGATAGGGAATTTATTTATAAGCTCAATAGAAGGCCTCAGAAGGAGTTTAGCTCTTTATTTGAAGAAGTACAAATTGAATTTTTCATCTTTATGATATCAATCCTTAAGCTTCAACTCCTTGATAAAGCTACCTCTCCCTCTACCTGTGGCTACACTGCCTTGTCGTATTGAAGCCTTGATTTTTGTCTGTTGTGAAAAAATATTTTCATATTCATTACTTAACATAAATTAGGGCAGACCTTGGTGCAACAGTAAGGTTGCTGCCTTGTGACCTTACTCATGGTTCACGGGTTCAAGCCCAGGAAACAGCTTTTCTGCTTCTTGGGGTAAGGTCAAGTTATGTACATCTACCATCCTCAACCCTTACTAACAGGAGACCTGTGCATTGGTTTAATTTTTATTCTTTACTTAATAGATAACTATTAACAATTACCTCCTCTTCCATTGTGTCATTGTTAGGGTATAAAGTGAAGGAAAAGTTAGTTAGATAGTTAGCATACTAATGAGTTAGGTAGTTGCTTGAGATGTTATTTAGATATAAATAGGGTTAGAAGGATAGGAGAAGGAAGTCACTTTTTGTTAGATAAAAAACTGGACTGATTCCAGTGTGATAAGAGTAGTCTCCTTTGTGTACTTGTTTTCTTACGCATTCAATAAAATTGAGGGACGAATAAAGCCCTTTCTTCTCTTGTTGATTCAGAAGTCCTAACAGCCATGGTATGTTTGCTTCTCAATTCCAACATATATTAGCTAGGAATCTTTTTAAGGGCTTTTATTAAGCTTAGGTTCTGAAGCCAGTGAAGGAATTTCAATTTCTTCATTGATATGTAATCTTATCCAGCTCCAGTCTATTCCTTCTCTCGTTAACAGCTGGGGAGGATTGAGTAGTGATCAATCCATATGTTGCGAAAGAAGACAATGCTTTGTTTTTATTGGATACTCTGTTTGTTTGGTTTTGGACCCTATAGAACAATGATATGGCAACAAATATTTTTTATGTTGTGGCATCCTTTACTAGAGAGTACAGTAGGATACATTTTCCTCCAATGGTTACTTTCGTCTTTTGTTTCTAACAAACATTTTGAGAATTTAATAATCTTTCACAAGATTAAATTTCATCTTTTTGACCTGTAGTCTTTTGCTAATCCATGTGCTGCTCAACCTAATATATGGTGAAATATTTGTATATTTTGTTTTTATTAATTGCTTTTTTCTGCAGGTAGTCAAGCCGGGCAATCATTTATTTCTCATGTCACTACAAAGGTAGGAGTATTTTTTTTTTTTTTTTTTTTTCACAAGGTATTGTTGTTTCTGCGTAGGCTAGTCTCTTCATGTCAATATAGTCTAGTTCCTCCTAGGTGTCTAGAACCAAGCTCCTGTAAGCTTGTGTTATTTGATACAGTTCTAGGAATGATTTTTATCTGTAACATGCCCCTCATTCAATGTACTTTAAGTGTGAATAGAGCATTTTCTAAAACCAGGCCGGAGTGGCTTGACCAGTCAAACCAGTTCACAACTGGTGGAGATCGGAAGACTGGTGTAGAAAGCTGGTTTAAACTGGTAATTTAATTAATTATATTTTACAAATTAAATTTAAAACATTTTAAAGATAAATAAAAAAAATATTTAAGAAGGATAAGACATAGAAATAAATTATTTTATAAATTATTAAGCTTTATCTTATAAAATGTTTAATTTAGTCATTTATATTAATTTTCAACACTTGATATCTTGATTTCTTATAGTTTTATATTATATTAGTATGCGATTTTCCGTTTTTTCAGATATAAACTTGTTATTATTAATGGACAATATTGTAATTTATTAAAATGTAACCTAAGTAAAGATATATTATTTAATTATTATTCTAATTTTACTAATACTATGTTGGATCATAGTTGAACCCCATGTCCTCAAACTTGAGGATTGAGGATGGAAGGGGGATAAACAATCATAATTCGACTAGTGAGAGTTATTCATATACAAAAAACTATATTTATAGACGTGCAAGTGCATTAAAAAAATAATATAGACGAGAAAAATAGCTCATATAGATCATAAATATTAAGATCAGTTGCATAACACAATTCAGTATAGGTTCATACGTTATAAAATAACTAACAATGTACAGCATTCTTTCGAAAAGGTAAGACAATTTACACTTTCTCTTTTTGAAAATGCCATTGACAGCTCACCACCCTTTGCTTTAAAATACTTGCTGAAGTATCACTCTCTTCTTCCTTTCTCTTTTTCCAACCTCATCTGAATAACCCATACTAATCCCCCTTTCATTTTCTTTATACTGTGAATTTTTAGTCAAATTTTGCTGCAACCAAACCCAACATTAATTTTTTAACAATTTCAGGAACATCTCTACACTCTTCAACATCCTTTGAACTTCCCTCTAAATGATGCTTCAATCTATTAATTCCTGCTGTCAGTATTTTCTCATAATATTTGCACTTCACATTTCTTGCTTTCCCATCAATTTAGACACAATATGTTTATGAAACATCAGTCCTTGAATCAGTGCCACTTCCAGTTGCAACACCACTTGAACTGCCTTCAGTATATTTGTGGACCTGATTCCATTTTTTCTTCAAATTTTGAACCGATCAGAACATTCCAAATCTGAAGACTGCAAGAACAGAATATTAATAAGAAAGAATAGACCAGAACATCATGAAGAAATAATATATCAAAACACTTCCAGCAACTACCAAAAGCCAGCTGTGCACCCTCAACAGTTGGCAATGATGAAGGGAGCATCAGCAATGGGAGTTTTGGTGTCATTGATGGGAGCAATATGGTTTTGATTAGGGAAAATTGGGTCATGTTTTTAACTTTTAACTTGGATCAATGAACCCAACCGGGAAGCCCAAACATGATTTGGATTATTTGTCTTGGGTTAAAAAAAACCAAGGTCACATGGACTCAGTTCAAGATCAATGTGACCAAAATCCTCCTATTTTGAGAGAAAAATGCGATATTGCAATGGTTTATGAAATCTCCATGCTGGCCACCAGGTTTGCTTGCTTGTTCACCAAAAATGCCCAATATCATGCAAGTTTATATACCCGAGTTTGACAACATTGGTTGAACCATTAAACTTTCGACTAATGCCTTCACTGGTTGAATCACTGGTTCATTTCCGAATACATTGGAATGGAGCATATATATATATATATATATATATCACACCTATATTGAACCCTGAATTTTTTAGAATAATGTAGGCAGCAAGAACCAAACACTTGGCCACATGGTCACTATGTCAATAACTACCTCTCTTTAAAGTTTTCTTGTTGCTATGTATTGGAGTAGGAATGATTTTTAAGTTTATGTTCTGTTATCAATAAACTTTTTATAGCTGTATCAGATATGGCTACTGTTTTACTTTTCTTATTTGGGTAGTACACATGTTGATTCCGTTTTTTAAGTTTCTTTTCTTAGACCTTGGTGCAAAATGATTGAAATAATGAAGAAAGAAGAAAAATTGCTATTTCAAATTTTTATTTAGATTTGTGCCATTGGTTGCTTTTGAGTTCGGTTTTTTCTTATTATTTGTATTTTTCCATATTAGTAGTCTTCTTGTGGAATATATTTTATCCTCCTATTTGTTTAATTTTTATCTCTTCTTAATGAATGCACTTTTCTACAAAAAAGGACACCTGTACTTGGTTTGACTAATGCTTTATGCCAGTACCATTTTTATGCCTCATTGCTTTTCTTTCAGATCCTTGACAGCATTCAAGTAGACATACGGAATTTTCACGTATTATACTGTGATAGGCAGAATGATATGGTATGTTTATTTTGTAAATATTGCCCTTCAAATTACCAAGGTCTTTCATGTTGCCATAAAATATACGTATTTTAAGAATTTGCTTATTAACAACAATTTGATTGGCACTCGTTATTTTTAACATGTTTTATCAGGAGCAAATTATGTTTGGTTTGAAGTTTACTAGTTTGACCATGAAGCAAAATCTTATTGGGTAATGCTCTCTTACTTTTTTGTTACTTGAGCATACCTTTTTTTCTTTTCTTTTTTAGTTCAAGATTTCTGAAGAGGGTTTCCTGGATCTATTCAGGGCTGTGGAATATTTGATATGTATCCCTTTTTTACTGTATTCTTGAGTTGTTCATGAGCTCTCTGGAATATTTGGTTTGAAAGTTAGCTTCATTTATTGTTCCTTACAAAATGTACCGATACGCCTATTTTGTGGGTGCTTATCTTTATACCTTTTCATGTATTGCTTAACTAGTGTTTATTACATTTTATCTTGCTGCCCCTTTCATATTTTTTATTTATTTTTTAATAAATGTTCATTATTTTACCTTTCCTGAAATTCAATTAAATTGTAACACTTTGTTGGTACGGTTAATGGTATTGTGTTTGAAATGGTCCTGTCCTGTTTAAAGTTTTATCTCTACCCTGCAGGAGATTGCATGTGAGAAAATCCAAATTGATGCATGTGATTGAAATTTGCTATACGGGACAAACTACATGTTTTGAGATGTCAGTTTATGCATCAACTGTCAACTTATATTTTACTTATTTTCTCCTTATATTTCAGGTCTTCAAATGGTGGGATGAGAGTGGGCCAAGGACATAAAATTGTAGAAGTCAAGGGACTGGAGTTTTATTCCAGATTGTTTCATGGTTCAATGGACTTGGTAACTATGAATTGTATGGGTGACTCCTACTCAGCAAGCAATATTTGGTTGGAAGGAAAACATTACTATTCTATATTGGCACCATGTGATGCAACCTTAATTCTTTCGGTATGGACATCTTTAGTAGAACCCTCACGCACCATGATTCCATATCAACCTTGCATCTTACTAATTGTTGTTTTATTTATGATTGTAACTCACTCTTACTTAGAAGATAAACTTAAACTTTTATATTTCTATATCTGCTACAGAGAGAGAGAGAGACAATCTGTATGATGTTATGCTTATGGTATCTTTAGAGGTGTTTATTTATTTGACATGCAATGTAGTTGGCATGCCCTCTTACATGATTCAATGTCTTCGGTACTAGCTGTTTCCTTTTGTTATTTCCTTGTCAGGACGTTTTATTGTGTGCTTCTGTCAGTAAAATTTTCTATTCTATAGTAATTCTAACCAATGTTGTTTAGATTCAGATCCTACCTAGGACTGAGAGGACGGGGAAATATTGTAAATCACAGAATCGTGGCATATGGATTTTAAGATCCTACTGAAAATGCAAAATTATACTTAAATTATAGATATGCATAAGCTAACAAAAAATATCTAAATCACAACCTTTGACTATAATATGAAATTCGTGATAAAAGATTTCATACATTGCACACCATAATTTTATGATAACACAGGTATAAATACTAAAACACATAAATTGATTCAGCTTGAACAGCCTTCAAAACGAATAAAATTGTGCCATTTTATGATCATATTCAGATTTTGACAACCACTGTAATAACTTCATTTCTTGCAGTTTTTTGCTAACTCTCCAACGTTATTTTATATTTACTGCATATTTCCATCAATTGTGCAGTGGAGGTGTATTGCATTCCCCTTATTATTTTATGCATAACCTTCTGGTCAGTATTCTTTTAAATTAATATTAAGATCATGAGAGGCTCTTCTTTCTACTTGAGCTTTGCTTTTTATTCTCTTTGCCAGGATAACAGATTGCAAAAGGTTGATGACAATACTCCTCAGTATTCTGTCACTGCTGAATTGAGTGGTGTGGTTGGTACTCATTTTGTGGACTTTGTCAATTTAACTAATATGTTGTTAATCTTTTTTCTGTTCTACTTACATTTTTATATATTTTTCTAAAACTGTCTCTATTTATCTATCAGGTTATATCCTTAGATGAGGTTCAGTTACAGCACATGTGTCATGTGTGGGATTATATTTGCATTTGTAGATTAAGAGAAAAGTAAGTTTCTTGCCAAAGCTTGACATGAAATATGAGGAAAAACATTTAAATTTACTTTTCTAGTTTCTGAGTGTGCAATAATTTATACAGCCTTGGTCATAGAAACTTATGCTAGAATTATGCGCATCAAGTATAGTCTGACTACAACAAATGATGAAATCTAGACTAATCAATCCTATTAAGGAATAAATCGATCTTCAGAAAGGAAAGAAGAAATAAACACATTAAGCTGATGCTGCACATGTTACAACAGCTTGTAACAATTATGTTTTACCATTAAAAAAGTACCTTCTGGACATACTTTCACTTTATGTATACACACACACACACACACACACACACACACATATATATATATATATATATATATATATATATAGAAGCTAAACAATATTGATACATATGAAGTGAAACACAGCAAGGTTAAAACACTAGTAATTTTTTTTACTGTTCACTTAATTATTTTTCTTTATAGCAATTTTAATTTCAAAGAATTTTTTTTAGAAACAATTCAGCAGACCACAGAAGTCCCCCAATCTGCTACTAAAGTAAACCTGTGAAAGTCTGTCACTTTTGCTTATCGCAGTGGTTGGAAGAGATCAGTGGATGTGAAAAATGTTTCCAGCCATCGACTGCTCAGTTATTCTATTATTATATTGAAGCACAATACTCTTTTATAAATTCCAATTATATTCATTGATTTGTGCTTTTCGTCTATTGTAAAATACAAAAAAGTTGATCTAGAAATATTGCAGTTCACCTATAATTTCTTTGTTCTGATCTAACTTCAGCACTAATCATGGACAACTTCCACCATTCATTATGCAAAATAGTTATCTTTGTTGAAGCTAAAACTGGCTGCGGACCAATCAGAATGATTAAATACTTCATATTTTTTCAGATACTCTGGTTCTTGCCATTCCTTCACAGAGCTAAACTGGTTTCAGACTTTTATTTGTTACATTTGTTAATGCAAGGATTGTGTAAATACTTGGTAGTTGCATCAATTAGTTTGGCTCCTAGAAATCCTTGATTATCCACATGGAATTAATTTGTTCTTTTCCCTTCCATGAACCGGAATTGGGGGGAAATCACCTTTCTAGGATGAGCTTGATAGCTATTATTCTTATTGTATGTTGCCTTTCGTACAATTCTTGCTCTTCAAATGAAATTGTCTCTTGTATAAAAAGTATGGCTTTAGGTTTTTGAAATATTTTAACAATTATATTATATAGGTATGGTCGCTTTCGCCCCTGGCATTGCATTTTACCAAGAAAATGTGAAGGTTGGCAGATATTTTGGTGGCACTATGCACAACAATCAGTTCTTTCTGATGTTCGTAGGAAATTGAAGAAAACATCATGGAGATACTTTGGGGATCGATTGTAAGTTCTTGTAAATTTAATTCTACTTTCAATAAAGCTTGTGTTTGATTCATGTTGTGTCATGGTGGATGCTAATGACCAGTGAGAGCAGGATTGGTGTTCAATGTGAAAGTGGGATTTGTGTAAAAAACATCAATGTAGTGCATGAAATTGCAATTTTTTTTTAAGTAATATTCAATATATGCTTGCCCTTTTGGTGTGGTTGAGGTTATGAAGTATTTCTTCACATGTTTTATTGAAGTAATCGACAGAGAAAACTAAAATCTAGATCTGTATTGTAATGGTAAATTTGTACAATGAAAAGTTATAGCACCTATATATACTGTTTGAGCATAACCAAAATAGGAAGATATCAATAACTGTGACAATAGCAGTTATAACCGACTCTATCAGAAACTTAACTGCATGAAGCACACAAAATAACTAGGTACAGAGGAGATAGCCTTGGTAGGAGTATTCTCTCTCTGTGAGCCAGTTCAAGATAGGTGAAAGACCAAGGGTAACTCAACTGCATTGAGTTTGCGTCTTGTTGAATATAGTGAAAAACTAGCTGGAAGGTTAATTTCTCTTGTTTTTAAAATACACATAGGGTAATATATTTATAATTAAGAGTCATATTTGTGATTAATAATATCTAATATATCTAACACTCTCCCTCAAGCTGATGCATAATCATATGTACCAGGCTTGTTACAAATATAATTAACTTTAGGTCCTCGTAAAGACTTGGTGAAAATATCTGCTAACTGTTCACTTGAGTTAACAAGCTCAGTCTTGATGTCTCCATATTCAATCTTTTCTCGAATAAAATGACAGTCAACTTCAATGTGTTTGGTCCTTTCATGAAAGACAAGATTAGAACTAATATGAAGAGAACCTAATTAACACATATAAGTGTCATTTGAGTGAAATCTCCAAATTGTAACCTTCTAACTAATTGTTTAAGCCAAACAAGTTCAGAAGTGGCTGAGGCCATAACTCTATATTATGCGTCTGCACTAAATCTTGGCACAACACTTTGTTTCTTGCTCTTCCAAAAGATCAAGTTATCTCTAATAGAAACACAGTATTTGGAAGTAGATCTTCTATCAGAAGGAGATCATGTCCAGTCAGCATTTGAATAACAGACAACTTTAGCTTGGTTATTGTGATCATATAACAAACCTTTCTCAGGAGATCCTTTAATGTACTTTAATATACGGATGACTGCATTCCAATGATTTGCACATGGGGAATTAAGAAATTGACTTACCACACTAAATGCAAAGAAAATGTCAGGACGAATAATAGTAAGATAGTTTAATTTTCCAACTAATCTTTTGTGCTTCTCAAGATCTGAGAAAGGCTCCCCCTAATTAGCTAGGAGTTTGGTATTGGTATCCATGTGTGTCAACAAATTTTGAGTTCATCAACCCAGTTTCTTCAAAAAATAGTCAATGCATATTTTCTCTGAGATATAACAATACCATTATTGGGTTGTGCTACCTCAATGCCTAAGAAATATCCAAGTTTGTCAAAATCTTTGGTTTGAAAGTGGTAACAAAGGTGTTGCTTCATTTGGGAGATGTCATGGTGATCACTCCCTGTAATAACAATATCATCAACATATACTATTAAATAGATACACCCAGACCTTAAGTGATGATAAAATACTAAATGATTTGTCTCACTGCGAGTCATACCAAACTGTTGAACAACACTGCTAAATTTACCAAACTAGACCCTAGGAGACTCTTTTAGGCCATTTAAAGATTTGTGAAAACGACATACTAATCCATAAGACTACATATAAAGATTTGTGAAGACGACATACTAATCCAGAATCCAAACAAAGCCTGAAGGTTGTTCCATATAAATTTCTTCCTTCAAATCTCCATTAAGAAAAACATTTTTGACATCCAGTTGGTAAAGAGGCCATTGTTGAAGAGCAACCATGGCTATGAATAAGCGAACGAAAGCCATTTTTGCCACGGGAGAAAAGGTGTCACCATAGTCCAAATCAAAAATTTGTGTATAACCGTTGGTCACAAGACGAACTTTTAAACAACCAATATTACCATCATTACCATCAGGACCAACTTTGATAGCAAAAACCCACCTGCAACTAATAACAGATTTTTCAGACCGTAATGGGACTAGTTCTTAAGTTCTACTATTCTAGAGAACACTCATTTCATCAAGCATGGTTTGACGCCAATCAGGATGGGCTAAGGCATCACCTACGGATTTGGGAATTGACACAAGAAATGGACGAAAGACAGGTATAAAAAGTTGAAAATAATCTACGATAACTCAAAACAGTATAATGAGGAGAGAAATTACGATTAGAACGTATATCTTTACGGAGGACAATTGGAAGGTCAAACTCAATTGTCAAAGTAGGAGGAGACAAAGGAGTTGGCACTAGAAGTGATTCATTTGGTAGTTGTTGGGATTGTTGTCTTCGACTATAAACCTAAAGTGGTGGTGGCGGAGGAGGATCTGAAAGTGGTCTAATAGAAGAATCACAAACAACAGGAATATTGACACTAGCAGAAGGCAACACACACGGAGAAGAAGGACACTTAAAGTAAAAGGAAGACTCATTTAAGGTGGCATCTGTAGAAATAAAATAACTATTAAGAGAAGGAGAGAAACACTTATATCCTTTTTGTGATCGAGTAAATCCTAAAAAAACATATTTGTGTGATTTAGGAGATAACTTATCAAGACCAGGATTAAAATTATGAACAAAACATATAGACCAAAAAACTTTAAGAGATAAGGGATGTAGAGGTTCATGAGGAAATTAAAGAGAATGAGGAATTTTGTTATTTAGAATTGAAGATGACATGCGATTGATAAGATAAGATGCGGTAAGAACATCACCATGAATTAAAAGAGTGCGAGTTGTTTCAACAAGATGTCTATTCTTGCGCTTAACCATCTCATTTTGTTGAGGTGTATAAGCACATATAGTTTGATGAAGAATTCCATCAAAAGCCATAAAATGTTTAAAAGAACAAGAAAGGTATTCACGACCATTATCACTTCGCAAAGTTCGAATAGAAATCCCAAACTGAATTTTAATTTCATTAAAAAAATTATTGGAATATAAAAAATAATTCAGAACGATATTTCATCAAAAACAACCAAGTACTTCTGGAATAATTATCAATAAAGGTAATAAAATACTAAAAACTTAAATTAGACTCAACATGACTGGGTCCCCAAATGTTAGAGTGAACTAATGCAAAACGGGATGAAGCACATTGTGAGACACCACGAGGAAATAAACTACGACTATGTTTCCTTAATTGACATGACTCACATGCCAAACTAGATAAATTGAACAGACTGGGAACAAGTTGCTGTAATTTGGCAAGACTAGGGTGACCTAGCTGAGCATGGAAGAGAGATGGAGACTCCATAACTATGCCAACATGTGTAGAAGGGTGGAGATGATAAAGACCATGAGACTTACATTCGGTGCCAATCATCTATCTTGAACTCTGGTTCTATAAACAAACATAATATTTGGTAAAAGAAATGACATAATCAAGAGAACGAGTTAGACGACTAATGGATAATAAGTTAAAGGGAGACCCAAGGACATAAATAATATTATTAATGGATAAAGATGAAAAAAGTTTAACGGTACCAATACCATGAGACAAAATCCTGGATCCATCATCCATTGTAATGAAAGAGAAATTATTCGGTGAGGATAAAGAAGAAAACAAAGATTTGTTCCTAGTAATGTGATCTATGGCGCCTGAGTCAAGAACCCAAGGTCCAAGAGAAGAAGATCGAGTTAGGCCAACAAAAGATGTACCTGTGTATGCATCAGAAGTAGTGGAACTAGAGTTCTGACGATCCTCATATCATTTGAAAAATTCATTGAAAATAACATATTTGTCTGCGGTATAAGATGATCCACATTAGATGATTGTGAGGGAGGATTAGTTTCAACAACTGCAACATATCGAGGAGGACGACCATGTAATGCATAACACCTGTCAATCTTATGGCCTAGCTTATGACAATGATCGCACTTGTGACATCCTTTTCCTGGCTTGCGAGAGCGATTGCGATCATCACGTTAAGACGCCAAAGCAGAGAATCATCGGCGAAAACATATATATCAATGATGTGTTTACTTGACATACGCAAAAGGGTGGAACAAGTAGAAGTCAAAATTGGGCACAATAGAAGAACCCGAAAACTGATCACGAACATGGAAATATTCATAAGCAAGCCAGTGTAAGGCCAACAACTTGAAGAACTTTGACCGTTGCTATAGTTCTTGGGTAGGAGTAGAGGCAGGAGGTAATAACTCATTAAAGTCATGAAGAAGAGCATGAATTTTACCCAAATATTCAACCATTGGGTCATGACTTCAAGGAGCAACAAGTGAGAAGATTGTGTCAAACCTCATAAAGACGTTGAGTGTAATTGGTATATAATAATTTTGCCTGATCCCAAATCTCGGAACATGTTTCGTAGGCACGAAACATTTGCTTTAAAGAGGAGTGAATGGTAGACTTGAGAACAATGCATAATTGAACATCAATTTTCATCTAATGAGAAACTTCACTATTAGCAATAGTAGGCACAAACTTCACTAGTAGCAATAGTAGGCACATTTTGAGTAAGATGATCAACATGCCCATAACTCTTAAGCTAAAGTTTAATGTCTAACGCCTAAGTTGCATTAGTTCCATCTAACTTATCAATAGACAAGTGCACATTCACATAATTAGTATAGACTGACATGTTAGATAGATAGGTGGCAGAAGAAGAGATATCAGAAGAGGTAGCGGAAGAAGCCTTGGAGGAAGAGAGAGAAAAAAACCCTAAAAAATTTAAATGGTATGTGCAAACTTCAATCGTGGTGATCTCAATGGCGCGGTGGTAGCCTAGTCGAGACGAGCAGAACAATGTGGTCGTCGGCTTGAACTGTAACTCCGGCGGTGGTGGCAGCGGTGGCTCTGTCGATGGAGGCGGCAGGTGCAAGGACAGCGGTAGGTGCAGGGACAGCAGTGACAACAACGAAATAAAGAACCTAAGCTCTAGATATCATGTTGAATATAGTAAAAAACTATATATAAGTTAATTTTCCTTGTTTCTAAAATAAACTTAGAGTAATATATTTATAATTAAGAGTCATACAAGTAAATATGGTAAATACATATATTGTGATTAATAATATCTAAAATATTTAACACGTCTCAAAGGCAGAAACCTAGTAGGAGATAGGGTCTTTTTGATAAGGTCAGCCCATTGATTAAGCCTAGAATATGTTGAACAAGGAGTGGCTTAGCTAGGATTTTCAGTGACGAAAAGAAGGCAAGTGCCACATGCTTAGCCCTAGACTTCTAGCATGATGTATAGGGTTGTAAGCAGTGGTGGAGAATATGGAATCCTTGGACCAGTAAAAGGAATGCCCAGGAGGTTTCAAAAGAAAATGCTTTTAGAACATATCTGCAAAAGGGCTGGTTTGTTTGTATATCAGAAATACTGATACCCTGAAATAGACAAACATAGTATCATTTGCCAATTATAAGTGTGAAAAAGCAACTTCTTCTGTTCTAATTGTTAGACCCCTGATCATACCTCTACCATTGCTCTGACAACATTGGACTCTAACTTGCCTGGCAATTTTGTTTGTTGTACTTGTATCTTTTAAATTTTTGTCTTCCTCTTACTACATACAGGGCACTAAAAGAAAGAAAAAGGGAATATACCTGATTTCCTTCTGATTTGTGTTGTTATGCTGTCTCTCCTTGACTTACATCTTCCTTGTCTTAGTAATTCTTAGTTTCCTTGATGCAGAAGTTTTCGACGGAAATATATGAACTTGTACAAGACTAAGTTGGATTTTCTCCAACAAGAACAGGTGGATTCTTTTCCTTTTTCTTTCTTTGAAAATATATTGAAAGAGACGAAAATATATGTTTATAGTATAGCCAAAATATATTTTTGGTATCTAGAACAACTTGTTTTGGTTTTATCTGCTATAATTTTATTTTTTCAATTTTTAGTCCCTAAAAATTTTAAAAATCATGTTTTTAGTCCTGACTGAAGGATTAAAATCAAGAATTTATTAGATGGACTAAAAGTGAATACATTTTTCTGAGTTTACTAACAAAAAATTGTCATATTTTCAATTACAAGTAAATGACCATTTTAATCTCTGAAATTATCAATCACTTTCACTTTAGTCGATAGATTGTGAAAAAAGTCTTCATTTAATCCAAATCCCACATTTCATCACTTGTTATTTTGGTCCCAAAAATAAGTTAATATTATTAAGTCACAAGTTTTGGACTAATATTAGTTACATATTATAGTTTTGGGGATTTTGTGAATTTTCTTTTTTTTTGAGAGACTAGTGTGATAACACCCACCAACTTCAGAGACATAATTGTGTATTTACTCATTCAAATATTAAACGCCTTATAATGACATGCATTTAATTTGCAAGAAATACATTTAGTGCTTGGGTGTAGTTTGAGAGTATTGATCAGTGTCTTAATTCACTATGTAGGGTAATTGCATGATGATTAATTGAAACACAATGTTTTTCTTATCTAAATAATTCAGCTTCAATGTGCAGTTTAGTCGCATAGATTTCATCTTAAGTCTTATGTTATCATTTCCCTTTAGATGGTGCTAGAGTTTGATGCAAGGTAACTTTTTTTTAAACCTTTCTTCAACTTTGGTCTCCTGATAGTGCTGCTGTGCAGTCACTGCCGCAGCTTGAGGCACTTTTTTGGCCTTCATCTTTGATTGGTTTTTGGTCACAATGAACTGTCATTTGTCTAGAGGTTGAAAAACCCCTGACTAATGAACCCTGTCTAGATTTTTTTGCATTTGAAGTCTTTAGATAATGAACTGTCATTTGTCTAGAGGTTGAAAAACCCGAGTAATGAACCCTGTCTAGATTTTTTTGCATTTGAAGTCTTTAGAGATAGTATCTAATGTATGGAGAGAAACCATTACCTCACAATTCGGTTTTATGGAGTTGAGTTAGGATTAGACCCTAATTTGAAAATGGTATAAGAACATATCCAAGATGCATAAAAAGGGCCACGTACCTATTATTCATGCAACAAGCCCAATAGTCTTGGAAATGAGGGGGTGTATTGGGAAAAACCCAAGTCATTGACTAGAGATAGTGTCTGAAAAGAGTATATATATGAGGAATAACCCTTTCCTCACAAGACATTTAAGTGGAGTTGACCATGGTCTCAAACCCAAGTCATTGACTAGAGATAGTGTCCCAAATCCTAATTCTAACATTGGGTTATAAGTTATCCTCACTTGTCCCCATGGTCTGTAAGAACTCTAAGGATTTCACCACCTACAACCAATTCATGCCCTGTATCAAAGACTTGCATTTGTTACCACTTGCATTGATGGGATTCTTTGCAGTCTATCTTAACATGTTGGAAATAGGAGCATTTAATTTTAATTCTGTTCTAAGTAGCCTAGATATTTTGTATAGCTAGGTTCAATCCATCTTGGGCATAGTGATAACTTCATTGCTCTCTTGTAAATTGTAGCTAGCACTAACATGTTTGTTGTATTTTTGAATACAAATACATCATCAGCCGAGTGCTAAAACTCACTCAAGCACATATACGAAAAAATGTTTCTCATTTTCTCACATCTTTAAAATCAACTGGGTATGTTGACCACTATATGTGATGCTGCCTAAACAAAGGAAATTGTAGGTG
This sequence comes from Sphenostylis stenocarpa, assembly GCA_963425845.1. Taxonomy (NCBI): domain Eukaryota; kingdom Viridiplantae; phylum Streptophyta; class Magnoliopsida; order Fabales; family Fabaceae; genus Sphenostylis; species Sphenostylis stenocarpa. The sequence continues at coordinate 20,136,884 of OY731400.1, read as the reverse complement.
TCTCCTGCATCCTTTTCAAGAGTCTTTTTGCTCCCACATCACTGTGATTCAGGACTGGGTTAAGCCTTCTCATGCCATTCATTACGCAACGTGAACAATGTAATGGTTGCCTAATTTCTTACCCATTCTTTCTTCTACTTTGATCTCTGGCCTTTGAAGTCTCATTGTACTGTAGTGAAAAGGTTTCTAAGGTATCTTAAGGGTCCTTTACATGTTGCTTTCTTCTAGCTACACATCATTGAGCTGACAACCTAGCATGATGTTGAATGGGCTGCTGATCCAGATGACGGAAGGTCCACTTCAGGTGTAGCCATCTATGTAGGCCTCAATTCATATGATGGTGGTCCTAAAAACAAGTGGTTGCTAAATCAAGCACTGAGGTTGAATGCCACATCTGTGCTCAATCTCCAATTGATATTCTCTGGATAGGTGTTCCTATATCCACTCCGGTCATCTATTGTGACAATTAGAGTGCTATTTCACCTGCTCAAGTTCTGATTTGGAAGAAAGAACCAAGCACATGGGGATTTAGCTCTTCATTATTAAAGAAAAGGTTTTGAGCAAGCACCTTAAAGTTTATCTCAATTCATGGGTTGTTGATCTTCTGAGAAAGCTTGTGATGAACCAAGAATTGAAGTAAGAAAGAAAACAAAGATTTTTTGTCGAATAGGATGAAAAGAACAACAACTAGGTGAGCACTCTCTCCTTCAAGGGTTTTCCCCTTCACAAAGAATTTATCCTTTCACAAAGAGCTAAGGCTCAATATACAAATGAACATCTCACCTCTCTCTTCTCATTCTTCCCTTATTTATAGCTAAATAGCACCTCAACTTACTAACTAACTCATTAATATCCTAACTATCCCACCTAACTTCTCTTTCTCTTTATACCCTAACCATACACCCTCCTAAAAATCAGGCTATCCTCAAGGTTGGAATTATGGAAGCTGGATCCCATTGGCTTATCTTCGACACCATCATCTGTTTGCCCTCCAAAAAGAATTGCAATGGTTTCTTGTCATAGGAATGAGAATCCACTGGCCGACGCATGCAGACACTGGTTTGGCAGCTTGGCTGGTGGTGGGGATGAAGGTGGACTCTATATAGTATGAAGCACTATAACTGCCTTTTGTTAGAAAAGTAGTTTTAGATCAAGACGGGGGGGTGAATTGATCTTTGAAAGTTTTTCGCGAATAACAGATTATCTAATTCGAAAATTAAGTTTACTAATCTATTCTTGAATCTCAAAGCAATCAATTAAAATAAGCGCAACAACTGAATTTAAATGAGAGAAAGGTTAAGGAAGATATCACCGGTATTTTATACTGGTTCACCCAATACCAGGGCTACGTCCAGTCTCCAGCCAAATTCCAGCTGGGTTCCACTAGATTAAATGTTTTACAGATTCAACAATCTTACACCTAATCTAACACAAGAACCAAATTCCAGTTCCTGCACTTAACCTCTCCACCAAGAACCAAATTCCAGCTCTTGATAACCTCTGCAACCAAATTCCAGCTGCAGAGAAACCAGTACCCAAATTCCAGGCACCACACAGTACAAGAACCAAATTCCAGTTCCTGTACTCAACCTCTCCACCAAGAACCAAATTCCAATTCTTGATAACCTCCGCAACCAACTTCCAGCTGCAGAGAAACTTGTGCCCAAATTCCAGGCACAACACAATACAAAAGAATGAAAAAGAATTGACAAAGAAGAAACTAGAAAACTCAAACCAGTTTATCCAAATCTGCAGAGAGTTTCTTCTTCAAAAGAATGCAAGTTGCCTCAAGAAAGATTTTCAAAAGAACTTAAAAAATTGTTGCGAATCCTTCTTGAAAAAGTGTTAAGGTTTGCTTGAATGATTGCTTAAGGATGTGTAAAAACTGATATTCAATGTATGTTTAAAAAGTTCAAGCAAAACTGTTTTTAAAGAGTAATTTCAAAAACTGCTGCATTAATTAATCTGTTGAAAGTTTGTTTTAATCTGTTGAAATAGCCGTTTCAATCTGTTAAAAGTCCTTTCAATCCATTAATGCTTTCTTGTTTCTTTAAAAGAATTGTTTTAGTTGATACTGCAACGGTTATATCAATTAAAACACTTTACAAAACTTTTCTAAGTTTGATTCAATCGGTTGTTTCGTGTTTTAATCGATTGATATACTGCAGAACTTTCTTATAAAACTTTTCAAGTTGTTTTAACTGATAAAAAGAAGTTTTAATCGATTAAAACTTAGTACAAAATTTTTCCAAGTTGTTTTAATCGGTTGAAACGCGTTTTAATCGATTGAAACTCTGTACAAAATTTTTCCAAGTTATTTTAATCGATTGAAATGTGTTTTAATCGATTGAAACAGATCTGATCGGTCATAATTCAATTCTGATCGATCATAACCAACTCTGATCGGTCATAACTGCATTTTGATCGATCATTCTGACCCTTTAAGTGATTTTAATCGATTGAAATGTGTTTTAATTGATTGAAATAAGTTCTGATCGCTCATATTTAAAATCTGATCAGTCATAATGGGTTCTAAAGGGTTTTAGTCGATTAAAAGTAATTTGTATCGATTAAAATACTGTAAAAACACTTCTTTGATCATTCTAAGCCATTTTAATCGGTTCTTTCAAAACTTTATCAGTTAAAAACATTTAATAGAAAAGCTTTTGTCAAAATGCTTTGTTTTTAATTGTTTAAAACTGTTTTAGAGGCATTTTGCAAAATCATTTGAGTGAAGAAACTTTATGCAGCAGAAAAGATAAAGTGGTTTTACCTAAGCATTTGTTAGACACACTAATCTTCTAACTCTTTTATCTGAGTGACTTGTTGACCGCTGCAAAGTTGACTTTTGACTTCATCTTTGACTTCATCAAATCAATGAGATCTTTGCCAAAGTATTTCACTAAGATCTTCATTACTTTCAGTCTCCCCCTATTTGATGAAGACAAACACCATTTTGAAAAACAAACTCTACAAGAGAAGTCACTTTGATAATTCAGATTAGTGAGAAATTAAAAAATGTATTAATGTCCTTATTTCTCCCCCTAACACTTATTTCTCCCCCTAAAATGTTGCTCCCTTAATGTAAGAGTTATTTTTCTAAATTTATCCTAAAGTAAAGCAACTATTTCTCCCCCTTTTGACTTCATCAAAAATAGGGAACAGAAGAGAAATAAAAAATGTAAAGGTTTGTAATATGCTTAAGTTTTTGAAAATAAACAGAAATCAATGTTTTACTCATGAAAAGATCAACGAAAGTTGATTCAAGCTTATCTTCATTAACACGTTTGTAATGAATACAATTAACACGTGTAAAGATAAGGGAATCACGCTTTAGTAGCATGTTACAGGAACAACCATTAACTAAAGCCTTTAATTTTTCTTTTCAGAATAAAAATCAATTAAAAACAGAACAGAATCGATTAAAATGTTCTTGGTAACAATTTCAATCGATTGAAAGCAAGGTTTAATCGATTAAAACATTTAAGATTTTGAAAACATGAAACTTTAGTGTGATTAATCGATTATTTCGACTTTTAATCGATTAAAACATTAATGAAAAATGTTATATAAGTTCATTTAATCGATTTAAAAGATGTTTTTGTTGATTAAAACATTTAGATTTGAAAACTCTGTCATATCTGATGCGAATTTCTTATATCTAATTTAGTGGATATGTTGTGAACTGATTATCTAGAAAGATGTTTAACAGCAATATTAACTATATTGATTATCTTTTCACTAATAGATCCAACAATATCAGAATTAAAATTCTCAGGGATCTATAATCTAATTTTATCTATGTTAGTTTCATCCAAATTAAAACCTATATTATATCAGTCAAAGTTAAAGCAAATGTTCCTGGTATATAACCAGTAATGTTACAGACCCAGAAAAATAAGCATCAAAAAGCAATAAGATATAAGAGATAGGGTAAGAAGGGACCCTTTTTATCCATACTTCCCCGATTATTTGTGTCCGAGTATCAGAATTCATGATTCGAGTCATTTTATCCTTACCATCTTTAAAAGGCCATAGTCTTCACTTTTTCTTGAAACCAATTTTGCTTTATCAATCATTGAGATACCAACAACTGTTTTTCCTATTATGAACTCTGCAGTTTTCACCATCCAAGCAAATAACTACATCCTCAATGTAGTATGAAGGAGAATGATAGCGTGTTATTCTTCCCTTCAAATGGATCAGTCATCATCATCTCTGAGGAATGAATCTTCTTCAACTTTGTTGTTTCCAGTGGTATCATATACTGAAACACAAGCATACGAAACAGATCTAGTGATGACAGCAGTCCAGGATTCCCCGGTCAATGACCATATCCATACATATCTCATACATCACTATTATTATGGGCATCAAAACATCTGAAATTCTTTTAGAATCACTGAAAAGATCCTCTTGTTGTTTTGTTGTTAAGGATGCCAGATCATCAGTATAAAATTGATCCCTGTACTGACCATAAAACACACATTCCCTGTGGCACTTGTAGTTTTTCATTCAATTCTTGAATTGCTGTCTCAGATTGGTTTCCTTACAGTGACATCTCGTGACTTTGATGATTAAGACTAATTATCAGAGTTGCACAATTCCAATGAATTTCACCAAGAGTCTTGAACTAATGCATGCCCAAATTTATTTCAAATATATTGCTAGGTAATATCCAGAAATCTAATGTAAACGTCTAAATTCTCTAATGAATATTACAGTGAAACCATGGATTTCTGTGTAGCTTCTGATCATTTTTGCAGCATAGAATCGAGAGAAGGTTTTGAAAATATGAAACCAGAAGAAAGATATAAGTTGAGAAATGATAAGTTCAGAAGATGATTCAGGACAGTGGGTACTGCAACTATTGGGAATATGTTTGACTTGGTCAAAGAAATTTTAAACACATTATGCAGATTCTGGATTATCATAAAGACCTGGGTTTTTTATTTGAATTCATTTACCAATCTTCAATTTGATGTTATGAAACTGATTTTCAGAAACAAATTGATTAAACAACAAATTATTCTATTAATTTGATTTTTAATATTCGGTTTGAAAATGTAATAGTAAAAATGATCGATTAATACTTAAAAGAATCGATTGTATCTGTACTGGAAGAGATTAATAAAATGATACCAGAATTTAAATCGATTAAAACGAAAATGAATCGATTAAATTTGATACCTTAGTGTTTTTAGTTGATATACATTCATTCTAATCGATTAAAACAGCTAAACCAAAATCCTGAGAACATTTTAATCGATTATTTCGACATTTCAATCGATTAAAATGGTACGGACAGATATTTTGATATCTCTGTAAGTTATTTTAATCGATTATTATTGTTATATATCAATTAAAACAATTAGTTTAAATAATCAGAACCTGGTTTCGCAGCTCTGATCTTCAAGGGATTCCCAGACTTGTTCTTGCAAAACAAATTAAGAATTTTTTCTGGTACCCTTTATAGTTATTGGGTCCTGATCAGGTTATTTGAAATGAATTAATTTTTGGAACCCATTTCATTCTTCCTTTAGGAATAGCATACTTTTTTATTCTACAATATTTGACCGAGTGACCTTTCTTCATGCAGTAGAAACATTTGATTACAGAGTATGAATTCCTATTTGTGTTTGTTTTCCTGGATCTAGATTTAAATCCTATTCCAGATTTGTCAAAAATCAATTTTTGAGACCCAAGTAAAACATCAAGATTGGCTTGTCCTTGAGTGAATCTTGAAACAGTTTGAGATAAGAAATCAATTTTCTTTTGTAATTCAGGACAGTTATTGCAGGGTTTATTGCATTCACAATCAGAATTAGCATGAATTAATTTCAAGAAATCACGATCATGTTCATCTTCAAGAATTCTTTTTTCAAGAGAATCAACTTTATTTACTAGCCAATTATTTAGCCCTTTTAGCCTATCGTTTTCTTTTTGTAGTTTCTTAGCCTCTTCATGCATTTCATTAAATGCTTCTTGCAATGCATCATAATTCACTAAATTTAAAGAGGAACTAGAACTTACATTATCAGAATTTTCTGGGCATTCCATCCTGACATGGCCACTGGTATTTGGTGATTCTGAGTTGACCATTAAGCATATCTCTAGTGCTTCTTCATAGGTCTTTTCAAGGATCTTCCACATTTGTGCAGCAGTTTGACAATGTGCAATCCTAAAAAAATCATTTCTGTTAAGAGCGGATGAGATGATATTTTTGGCAATACAATCATCTTGGATTTTGTTAACCATATCAGTTTCTTGTTCAATGACATTCCAGACATTTATACTAACAGATTCAATAAAGATCTTCATCCTCATTTTCCAAAATAGATAATCTGTTCCACAAAACAGTGGAGGTCTATCAATACAAGCTCCCTCAGAAAATTTGTTTCCAGCCATGGATCGAAGAACTTGAATAACTTTCAAGCACCTCGCTCTGATACCAATTGTTAGAAAAGTAGTTTTAGATCAAGAGGGGGGGGGTGAATTGATCTTTGAAAGTTTTTCGCGAATAACAGATTATCTAATTCGAAAATTAAGTTTACTAATCTATTCTTGAATCTCAAAGCAATCAATTAAAATAAGCGCAGCAACTGAATTTAAATGAGAGAAAGGTTAAGGAAGATATCACCGGTATTTTATACTTGGTTCACCCAATACCGGAGCTACGTCCAGTCTCCAGCCAAATTCCAGCTGGGTTCCACTAGATTAAATGTTTTACAGATTCAACAATCTTACACCTAATCTAACACAAGAACCAAATTCCAGTTCCGCACTTAACCTCTCCACCAAGAACCAAATTCCAGCTCTTGATAACCTCTGCAACCAAATTCCAGCTGCAGAGAAACCGAGTACCCAAATTCCAGGCACCACACAGGTACAAGAACCAAATTCCAGGTTCCTCAGTACTCAACCTCTCCACCAAGAACCAAATTCCAGTTCTTGATAACCTCCAGCAACCAACTTCCTCAGCTGCATAGAGAAACTTGTGCCCAAATTCCAGGCACAACACAATACAAAAGAATGAAAAAGAATTGACAAAGAAGAAACTAGAAAGCTCAAACCAGTTTATCCAAATCTGCAGAGAGTTTCTTCTTCAAAAGAATGCAAGTTGCCTCAAGAAAGATTTTCAAAAGAACTTAAAAAATTGTTGCGAATCCTTCTTGAAAAAGTGCTAAGGTTTGCTTGAATGATTGCTTAAGGATGTGTAAAAACTGATATTCAATGTATGTTTAAAAAGTTCAAGCAAAATTGTTTTTAAAGAGTAATTTCAAAAACTGCTGCATTAATTAATCTGTTGAAAGTTTGTTTTAATCTGTTGAAATAGCCGTTTCAATCTGTTAAAAGTCCTTTCAATCCATTAATGCGTTCTTGTTTCTTTAACAGAATTGTTTTAGTTGATACTGCAACGGTTATATCAATTAAAACACTTTACAAAACTTTTCTAAGTTTGATTCAATCGGTTGTTTCGTGTTTTAATCGATTGATATACTGCAGAACTTTCTTATAAAACTTTTCAAGTTGTTTTAACTGATAAAAAGAAGTTTTAATCGATTAAAACTTAGTACAAAATTTTTCCAAGTTGTTTTAATCGGTTGAAACGCGTTTTAATCGATTGAAACTCTGTACAAAATTTTTCCAAGTTATTTTAATCGATTGAAATGTGTTTTAATCGATTGAAACAGATCTAATCGGTCATAATTCAATTCTGATCGATCATAACCAACTCTCATCGGTCATAACTGCATTCTGATCGATCATTCTGACCCTTTAAGTGATTTTAATCGATTGAAACGTGTTTTAATCGATTGAAATAAGTTCTGATCGCTCATATTTAAAATCTGATCAGTCATAATGGGTTCTAAAGGGTTTTAGTCGATTAAAAGTAATTTGTATCGATTAAAATACTGTAAAAACACTTCTTTGATCATTCTAAGTCATTTTAATCGGTTCTTTCAAAACTTTATCAGTTAAAAACATTTATTAGAAAAGTTTTTGTCAAAATGCTTTGTTTTTAATTGTTTAAAACTGTTTTAGAGACATTTTGCAAAATCATTTGAGTGAAGAAACTTTATGCAGCAGAAAAGATAAAGTGGTTTTACCTAAGCATTTGTTAGACACACTAATCTTCTAACTCTTTTATCTGAGTGACTTGTTGACCGCTGTAAAGTTGACTTTTGACTTCATCTTTGACTTCTTCAAATCAATGAGATCTTTGCCAAAGTATTTCACTAAGATCTTCATTACTTTCACCTTTGAACCTTCCTTTTTCATTGGTTCAATTCTGATTTGTCATCTATAGATGCAATAAAGTTTATAGCTAAAGGCTAGCCCAACGAGTTGAAATTCGAAGATTCCAACACCATTGAAGTTCCTATGGCCTTCATGATTGAATCTGGGTTCAACAATGAATTTTGATTAATAGTAACAATATCCTACAAAATCTGAATTTTAAAAACAAAGGTGCTTGGTTGCATCTCCACCTTCAACATTCGCTTGGATTAACTTGATTTTTGGGTTATCAAGGAAATGATGCTTGCGATCCACAACCTGTACTTAATTTTCCTTGTATTTCTCCCTCTTTATGCATCAACTTTTTCTTCCATCATGACCTTGATTTCTCTTGCTAATTTTACTGTATCATTTTTGGTCCAAGAATTGCAATGGATCACCATCACAAACTAGTACTATTTGATTCAGTTCCTCCTTCTATGTTTCCTTCAAAGGTGGGTAGTTCTCTTGATTAGTCCAACGTGAATGACCCTATTCATTCAATATTTTTTTTTTGTCACGGTTCAACTCTAAAATGTGATCCTTTCTTTCTAGAACACTGTGAGAGTCCACTTTTCTTCAATGCAAGTTTCCATATCAGTTTCTTCTTCTTGCTTCAAGGTAGTTAATCTTTAAAATGTGTGGCTACCATGGCTATCTCTTAATCATTTGATCAAATTTGTGGAAATCATTCCATATCTGATTTTCCACACCCTTCATGCTCAGGAGTTCTTATTGCAACGTATAGTGAGTGAATTTCTTTTATGTCAAAAATTTTCAGCCTTAACAGTCCACCCAGTCGTAACACCCCCCAAACAAATTCTAGCAGCTTCCTGTTGGTCCAACTTCGTGCTTCCACCATTGACTCTCTTTTGAAGATTTGATTGGTCAGAACCATTGTTAGGAACCAAGAATTGAAATGTGAAAGAAAAGAGATTTTGATTGAGTATATGAAAGAACAATAAATAGAAGAGCACATTCATCGCCGAAGGTATCCGCTTCATAATGGATTTCTCCTTTCACAAAGAGCTAATGGTCAAACTACAAATGAACATCTCTCCATCTCTCCTATCCTTCCTCCTCTAATTTTAACTAATTAACACCTTAACTAAGTAACTATGTAACTCATTAATATTCACTGTCCTAACCAACTTGTTCTTATACCCTAACAAAGCCTCTGTTCCTACATGGTTTCAGTTTTTGAGAGGCAAACTAAATTGTTGAAGGCAGTGAGCCTGTTGTTGCCAGAAAAAATAAATCTTAATGTCTAGTGTCTCCCAGATCGAGTGGGAAAAGGTGATTGTTGCAAAGGGGTTGGAGTTTGTTTGACCATTAGCATCTTAAGCTTTGATATCATGTTAGAGCTTTCAGTGAATTTGAGAGAAAGAAAATTGAAGGATGAAAAGTGTTTTTCATTCAATGAGAGATTTGTTATATTACTGTTAGTATAGCAACAAGTCTCTTTGTTTTACAAGTAGCTGAAAACAGTTATAACTAGCTGTCACCTGGCAACTTACAAGGCTAAACTAACTAATAAATAGCCCAATACATGGTACACATTCCTACACTAACACAGAAAAAATTTGCTTGTATAGGGACTGAAACCAAGTTTTTGGGTATAGTTACTTCAACGAAAAATTGGCTCGGCTATACAGATGACTTACTAATTGAACCCTGTGTATTTAAATAACTTGTTGGGTGAGGTTTTAGTTAAATCTTTGGGATTGGGTAGGTCCTTGAATAAGTTACATATAAACACACTTGATAAAAATGACTTAGATTAATTACAAATGCTAATAGAATGATGTAATTTTTGTAATTAGAATAAATTTAATATGTGTCTTATAATTTTCTCCATTAATTCAGCTCTTCCATGTGGTTTAGCCATATGGATTTCATTACACATTTTCTCTTTTTTATCAACACATGTTTTGAGTATTAATTTTGTAATGTGTCCTGTTAATGATTATATTTGTGTTTTTTAGCTAGTTGATGATGATGTTGTTCGAGATTTGGAGCAAATGGAGAAAGAATCAGATTTAGATGATATATTGAATTATCGATCTGCTGCAGAATATGAGATGCAGGTGACTATGCTCCAAGTTATTTAATGAAAACTCAGCATTCACTTATTGGTGTTATTTTCATTATTTGACTAGCATCTTTAACTCACCTTTTAAATTGTAGGCTTGGAGATTTGCATTGAGATCTGTTATTTGTTTTCAAATCTTGTCCTTTTTATGTTTACAGGAATTTCTTTCAAGGTGTTCTACTCCTCACAATGGCAAGAACACTGATATTCCTACAGAGAAGTCTTGCAATGATGAACATCCAGTAAAATCGCGGGGATGGTTGAATTGGCTTTCTCGTGGTATGCTTGGTGCTGGGGGAACTGATGATTCAAGTCAATTTTCTGGAGTTGTGTCATATGATGTTAAGGTATATGCAGGTGTTTATTAAACTATCACATTATTTTGGCCTGTAGTTATCGATACATATATAGTTGCATGGAGCAGCAGAACGCATAACTGCTGTAGCATGATGACATGTGGTGAATGAACATTCTTAATGTCACCTATTGTAATAGGCATCTTCTTAATCTCACTTATTGTAGTAGACTTCTTATCAAAGGAGGTATTGGAAAGCCTGCCTTAGTTCTACGGTTGTTGTTTATATATTTGTTGGATCAGTTTCTTTATCGCTAATTGGTTTTAAGATGAAATCTGACATGTATTAGAGCTATAACTCTTCTTAGTTTATCTTATTATAGTAGACATTTTCTTAGTCTGGCCTACTATAATAGGCATCTCGTTGAGAGGGGTGTTTATAGTTATCGAACTCGCGAGTCAACTCGCTAACTTGGACGAGTTAGTGAGTCCAGTGACTAGTGACGAGTTAACTTGTGAATAGACTTGTTTCTAAGTAGACTTAGATTCAAACTCGGTAGATTCGGTGACCTTTAAGCACACTCGCAGGTTTGAGGGAGAGTGAACAAGTTTGAATTAGATCTAGATTTGCGTTTTTGTCTCTGTTTTCCACACTCCTCGTCCCTTCTCATCGCTCACCACTGCACTGTGCTGATCGATGTCGTTGTTGCAGTGGTTTTGTTGCTCACTGTCACGCTGCTCATGCAAGTTGTCATCGCATGTGCAAGTCACTATTGCTCGTGCAAGTTGCCATGGAAGTCACCGCACTCACAAGTCGCTGTGGAAGTTGCTGCTGCTCACTGGTTGGGGTTCTGATCTAGGATTCCATGACATGGGATTAGAGATTTTAGGGTTCTTTTGTTGTGTATGGATTAGGGATTATAAGGATTTTATGGTTCTAATTTGGGGATAATTTTTTTGTTTTTGGTTAGTTTGAATATAAAGATTGAAATTTGAAAATGTTTCGAATTGGTTCAAATTCTTCTAAAGACAATGGAGTCACATCTTCATTTCCACCTAGAAGTAAAAATGTACTAGGAAATAGAACAAATATTGGGTGAAAATATGGAATATATTATATGAACTTATTTATTTTAGTAATGTGAAATTGATATTATCATGTTTATACTTTTTGTTAAATTGGTATTTTTCATATTAAGTAGACTTTTACAAGTCTACAAGTTTAGTCTACAGCCCTCCCACATGTCTTCGTAGATTCTCGAATCTGATAACCTTGGGGGTGTTGGGGAGAATCCAAAATCATCTATCTTAATTCTTGGGATGCAGTTTATTTTATATATATATATATATATATATATATATATATATATATATATATATATATATATATATATATATATATATCTTGGGCTACATCTCTTTGGACCAATTAGTTTTAAGTAAATCTGACAATATTAGACATCTATTAATGCTGAAAAAAAAAAGGCTAAGTTAGAGAGGCCTTTATAATGAATGATCAAAAACCAGAATTAGAAAGAATTAGAAACTATAGTAGTGAATACATTCGACAAAAATTAAATACATGTTAGAGCATGAATTCTGCAATAAAGTAAGAAATAAAACCAACAAAGCAGGGATATTGATACAAACCAGGGAACAAATGATAGAATTGAAAGGAAGGGCTATCTAGGTCAATGGGCTTGCTGCAAACTGTTGTTTGGCTGAAAACTTGTATAATACTGTTTATTTTGTCATGTTTATGTAGTGTGGTACGACACAATGAAGTTGGTTTCTGTAATTTTGCAGGATATGTCTGAAGCGACTGAATTTCATCCTCTAGTTTCATCCAGCTTTGATTCTGCTGTAAAGCATGAATTATACATTTTTTCAATGAAGTTTGAGTTTGATGAGATTTCTGCAACACTCTGTAGCAAGTATCATGCTCTACTCTTTGTTTACAAGCATTTAAGATACTTTTTTCAACTAAATGCTAAGAGAATGATTTCTATTTTTCACACCATTCATGTTACAGTAATGCTTAGTTCAGTTGTGTAGTGTGTGTTATACTGTTTATGTAATGTTTGTTTGCCCAGTTGTTAGCCTAGCAGTTAGAACTCAGTCAAGAGTCCGAGTGAGATCACTCACTGTATTTAAAAGAACCTGTTAGAGCGTCATTCCATTCTAATTTCAATATGGTGAAATCTGTTTTATTTTGTATTTATCCTTGATTTTTATCAATTCCTCACTTTATGATTTTTTTTTAATTTAAAAAATTAGGACATATTCTCAATTTTGTTTACTGAACTCTGTCTTTCTGTATTGATTGTTATGGTGGGTAATATGAAAAAAAAAGATTGTGGCCATGTACTAATTATATTTTTTCCCAATTTTTCTCTCATTTTTTAAGGAGGCATGATAAAGGAATTGCAGAAATAATTATTGAAGGTGGAACTGTTGAGTCTAAGATCTACAAAGAACGTGGGATTGTTATATCCAAATTCAAATCTGGGAAAATAGTTGATCTAGGCAACACGAAAGTCATTGTACATATTGGAGGGGTATCATTCTTATAATTTATTCTGTATTGAATAAACATACAAATCAATTTGGGGATTTTTTACCATCTTTCCTTAATAGATGGTATTCAAACTTCTGAATACAGTGGTTTCTAATTTTAATTATTTTTGTATATCCACCCAACCACTAGAAGCTTCTTATTTCTGTGACAGTTAACTGTTGGTATTTTTACTGCATGACATGCTTTGCAAGAAAGTATTGTTAGTTTTTATAGCCTTTGGATAAATTTTTCCTCAATTTGATATTTAACCTTGCCATGACAAATTTCGTTTGGAACAATTTTCCATTTAATCCATGATGTTTTATTCCGAAATATACCTCTCCGGGATTCCTAAACTATTTCATTTCACCCACCACAATGTAATATACAATCAAGATCCCTAAATTTTGCAACTTGGGGTATTAAAAGAGATAGAACAGAATGCTAGGAACTTTAACCTGATAATTAATCTATTTATACTATCTCAATTTCAATCCTATTGACACTGATGGTTCTATACTTTGATTTGTAGCCTGTCCTTGAAAACCATTTACTGGACAATTTGGATAATTCTTGCAGCATTCAAGTAAATTTTACATCTCAGAGAGATACGGACATGTCAGTGCAGGTATCTGACAGTTTGTAGTAAGTGGCGAGCATTGGTATGCTCGTGTAGGTATGCATATTCAAAGCTGATGTGTCCTGTGATATCACATTTTCTTTTCCAATTATGTGCTAACAGGGAATATTCCAACAACTTGAAGTGACAGTGGATGCAAACATTTTATCAAATTTGTTGGAGTTTTATGATGTCTTTACATCGTTCAAATTTCATAATGAAAGGGTATTCTTTATTTTATCGATATCCTGTTTTTGGTGTTGTTTTGCTCATTCCCTGTTTCTAATATTGCTCAAGATCTGAGTCAATAATATTTTAAAACCTTTCAATGTGGGATTGTTTTATGTTGTTTAGTACCTTTGGAAGTTGTTTCAAGAAACTGTACCCTTTGTAGGTAGAGATCTCTATATTTTTATTTAGTAAATTAAGCTATTAATTCAATGTAGATGTTACTGGCAATAATCATAGTCATAATTAAGGTTATCATACTCATAGACATGCAGACTTGTAAGAGTCTACATCATGTAACTATAACATTCTAATTGAAAAAAAAATGTAGGCATCATGGTACTATTGCATAAAACATCTACTCATGTTTTCACCTAATATCTCTTCTATATCCTGCAACATTTCTACTTGACATTTTAAAAGTTGAGCCCTTGTATTTAAACGAGCCCAAAATGAAACAGAAAAACTATTTTTAAGACCAAACAGAACTGACCAACAACACAAGGAGGCTAGAATAGAACCAACATTAAAATTAGTATAAAACGAATAGACAAAGATGTGAATAAAACATAGGAGAGAACCATCTGGGAAGTGGACAAAACCTCTTTGGCACAACTGAAAACGAAAATGCAACGAGAAACACAACGATGATATGGCAAAACGGGTTAGTTCTAGTGGGTTGTCCTGTAACCCGCCTAAAAAATGGCTGGAGGTGTTGGTGGTTTTAGTCTACCCAGTCTAGTCCGTCAACTCGGTGGGTCAATAATGGGATGGGTGGGCTGACCTGTTGACTCACTTTAAATAATATTTATATATTAAAATAAAAATAAAAAGAATTATAATTAAAAATGTTATATTTTTTTTATTTTATTGAAATATGTAAATATATTCTAATATTATAATTTAAATTATAAAAAAGAATTAATTAAATTTAAATTATTGATTATAATTAGTTATTTTGACATATAAATATAATATATTTTCAATTTACCTAATAAAAATATTAATTAGTAAATAAAAATTTAAAAATTATTCATATAATTAAAGATATATTTTTTAAAAATACAAAATTTTTATATAAAATAAAATTAGTGGCAGATTAGGGTCTTAATCCCGTCTTGACTATGGTGGGTCAGCCTGTCTCGTTCTATTTTTTTGCAGGCTAGAGACAGTGTGGGCCAAAACGGAGCGACTGGCCTGTTTTGTCATCCCTAGATGACATAGAATGACAACAAAACTTATACGTGCATAACATTCGCTTCATTTTTGTGCCAAACATAAACAACATATGTACCTATTGTTTTGTGCCAAAAAAAGACATACCCATTATTTGGTTTGGATCATTATTGTTAATTGTGTAGGTAATAAAATCTACACCTATTACGTGCCTTGTTGAATGTGAGTGAGCTATTTATTCTCTTATGGTGTCCATTGTATACTAGTCTTTCCTGTATATTTTCATGAATAAAGTGGCAACTGACTTCTACATGTTGTTTAGAGAAATGTTTTGAGAATTTTAGAGTAGAAACTAGAGTTTGATTCAAGAATACAGAAACTCAGCTCTTAAGTAAATGCTTCAATTCTAATTCCATCAAAGGTGTCTTACAAGCTTTAGAGATTTTTTTTAATTCTCCCCAAAACTAAACCTTAACAGAAGTTAGGGAGTAAAAAAGGCATTAAGGGAAAAAAAAAAGTGAAATTGTGCCAAAAATGATGCAACTTGAAAAATGAAGTATGTTGCAAAATGTCTATGTGATTTCCTCATCATCCAAGCGATTTACAAAACAAATTTTATGTTTCTCTGTGGAAGCTTTTCGCTTAGCCATGAAAATAATTGAGCCTACCTTGTTCATCCATTGACTCTTGCATCAAATTGAGTCTTTCAGATATTTCCTTTTCAAACCTCCAATTGGTTGCTCTTTTCATTTGTCCTTAAAGTCAAACAAGCTTTACTTTAGTTCTTCCTCTTCTTTCTCGGCCACAAGAAAATTCAGAAAATATTTGTTTCTCTCTTCTCTCAATACAGTGATACAGTTTGCTCTAATGGTTGGTGACAATTGTGAGTGACAGAAGCAGATTCTCGTACAAGCTAACAGATTCAGTTACAAAGGACTATAGATTCATTTACAAGATCTTGAATTAGCTGAAGTCATATGAACTAATGTAGTGAGGTTTTATCATTTGGCTTAAGATCCTGCTCAACCTGACAAAACTAGCTTGTACAATGCTTGATTGTCCAAGCTTTACAAGCTCTACTTAGGCCTTATTTCTACTTGATGTAGGGCCTCAATATTTTGGATTCGATGTCTCAGCAACTGCACAACTGCACCTTTCTGGTTGGCCCCTTCTTAGGTAGACCTTTTTGAGGCATTGGTATCCAAAATTTATAACTTGGACTGTTGTAATACAGTAGATTTAGGATTGACGCGGATATAATTTTTTTAAGTTTGCCCAAATGGCTAGCCTAGCCTTACAAAATTGGTTTGTAAGATGAGGGTTGTTCAAGTTTTATAAGCACATATTAGGCCTAATGTGGGACAAAAGCACAACCCTTCATATCCTGTACAATTAAGGTGCTCCAAAGAGGCTGCAATTAAGGTAGGCTTCGAGGTGACCACAATTAAGGCAGCTCTCTAGCATGATGCTAACTTTGAATGTGTTGCAGTACACTACCACCTATATAATTTTTTTTTTTTTTTAATCTACACTATAAGCAAACTAACTTTATCCCACTAGGTGGAATCAGCTTCAATTTCTAAATGACAATATTGGGCTCTATGTGGTAGTTAAAGCAACATGGAGGGTTGTAATTTATGGAATGCATGCTTATGTTTTCTCTATCTCATGGTTGTTCTCTTTGAGGATGATTTATATTTTTGTTTGATTTTGGTTATAAATTTCTGTCGTTTCTGTCGAACTGCAGGTGTTGTTGTCACTGAATGGAATTGAAAATGACAATATTCGACTCTTATCCAAAGCAGAGTAAGCTGTGCTTTCACAATTACTCATGACATCCCTTTTATGTGAAATCATCTCTCAAACAATGATGGTAACTTCTGGGGTTCTTTCGTTCTGCAGATATATTTCTGGAAACAATAAAAACGTTATGTGGGATGTTAGTATTGTTAATGTTTCTGTCATTTTTCCTTGGAGAAATTCAGCATCAGAATATAGCAACTTGGTAACTTCTCTATGTTACCAAACTAAATATATTGTGTCGAATATTATCTGATGACATCAATGTACTAATTAGTTTAATTGAAATATAAAAGGTATGCAATATTTTCTTGCACTGAGTAGGAGTGCCAATTGAATCCATTTATTCACTAACCTTTCAACCAATCTACCAAATCATTAAAATAAAATTTTTAATAGATTTAATCAACAAATATTTCTAGATGATTTATTATTGAGTTTCAGACCGAGAGAGAGAAAGATCTTTTGAGATAAGTGTCTGAAAGTAGTGTAAAATGAATTCAACCCATGTACAACTGAGTTACATCAGGTATATATAGTTTCAGAGATTAGAAACACTAGGTTCTAACACACTGTAACTAACTCTATTTTAGTGATTACAGATATTAGAGATCCTACTGAACCACTGTTGTACAAGTAAAGGAAAAGTGGAGAGTAAAACTTTACTCCAATATCTATTTCTTAAGAACCCTGCATCATGTTC
Organism: Sphenostylis stenocarpa; assembly: GCA_963425845.1. Classification (NCBI taxonomy): domain Eukaryota; kingdom Viridiplantae; phylum Streptophyta; class Magnoliopsida; order Fabales; family Fabaceae; genus Sphenostylis; species Sphenostylis stenocarpa. The sequence continues at coordinate 20,119,134 of OY731400.1, read as the reverse complement.
TTTAAGTCATTACGTCAAGATATTGGAATAATCGTTTATTCTTTGTCCACCTAGCCTCCTTAACTGAAAAATTATACAAACCATGTATTTTACACTTTTATTGGTTTGTTAGTACAGTTTGTCATAAAAGAGTGACTCATTGTATTTTTGGTTTTTATGCTGTCATGTAGTGTATTTTGTTGGAGTGAAATGCTTTCACTGATGTTGTTTAAATATCTGATTCCTTTCGCTATTTATGACATATTAGTGTATCCTTGTTATCATTAGCAATCATAGAATTGCAAAAAAAATTATTAGATTAGTAGTTCAGTATTTATGCCCTGTTGGTAGCTAATGAAAGGATCATTTATGTTGAGAGCGACTACTAAAACAAAGATTTGCAATGATTTTAACAATTCCAACCGTGAGATGGTTGACCACATGTAGTATGCAGATATTAAATACGGACTATCCCATAGACCGTTCTTCTTCCTCCTCTGTTTTCTTTGTTTTCATATCAGTTCTTATATTTCATCAATTCAAAGCTACATATTCTGAATCTTAAAATATAAAAGTTGTTGCTCTTCACGAGTTCTTATTCAGTTGTCATATCATTTGCCTAAACACTCCTGGTAGGCTCCTTAATCATCTCTTTTTTGTATTCAACGCAAGAATTTAAGATTGAAAGTGGTTAAAATACAAGAGCTTTCTATAACTATGACATCATTGAAACAAAAAGGCAGGTAAATTACGAAATGAAACATTTAACAGAATATGCCAATCATTCTGTGGATCAACCTAAGACTCCCAAAAGCTAAGTTTTACTGTTTGTCCCAAATGAACTCTTGAGGCAGCACACAACAAATAAAACTATAGCATTTCTTTCCAACCATATGCACCAAAGAACTTCCATCTCGCAACAACATTGAAGTGTTTTAGTATTTATATATTGTTGCCAAATCCTCTAGAACTACAGATAAAAATTCTTAAGATCCTTTTGGCAAACCCATTCTTTATGAAAAAGGCAACAGCTGAGTGCAAAAATTGGACGAGAAACATTCTCCAACCTTGATCTCCTGACAACATAGTAATCAAGAGATAACATGGTTACTGGTCTTCAGAATAGTTAATTCTCATGTTGCAAATGGTAATTTTCTGTAGGTGTGTCATGTAGAAAACATTATGTGGTACTAGAGATCTGGTTATGTGCTGTGTTATTAGTTCTTTTTTTTTTTTTTTCACAATACTCCCTTTTGAAAGTTTTATCACTAGTATTTTTGAATTGCACTTTGGTTCATAATTATTTTTCTTCTTATTTATGATGTTTTTGCACAGGTAATGAAGTCAAGATCTATATGTTTTAAGTCCACAAATGGTCTTGATTCTTTTTCTTCAAAAGTTGAGGAGCAACCCTATACTGTAAAGAACTTTTTAAATTCATTATCCACATCTGGGATTTGTTTAGGCATCCAACTTCAAGATCTATATCAGTTTTTTGATGTTACAGTAAATGATTTTATGGTAAGGCTCTTGGTCCAGAGTTAGTTTTTGTGCTTGTTTTTACATAGTTATCCATCCTTTTTATTGTGTTAACTATTTGATTGCTTCTTGTTACTTCAGATCACCATGATAAATTCTGACCAGTCGAAAAGAATTTCTATTCTTGAGAAATTTAGTGTTTCTCTCTTCCTGGCATTTTGCATGATCCCAGATGAGTCCATTCCGAAGCAGTTAGAGGTGATTACCTTTTCAGATATGAACTAAAATAACTTGAACATGCATTTAACACAAATTTGTCTCCCATGCAGTAATTTTCTGTTCTTTTTCTTCCCCTGCACCCCTGCTCTCTTGATTCTTTATACTTCTTAATTTCAGGTTTATGTACTTATTGAATCACTTAAAGCACACTTCTCTCCTTCAATATATGGTTCATTCATAGAGTTGTTGAACCATATGGGCACATTGCTTGTAACGGGTAAATTGGGGGTCTTAAACTCCTCTCATCCTCCCAATATTGATTGGGTTGTGCCAACACATTCTACTTTTGGCATATCCATTGTTTCAAAAATTGATTTGGTTGATCTTGAAGTTGACCTTGAATATTGTGGAGATAGCAGCTCAAAACTCATGGTTTCCTTACAAAAAATGGTCTTAAGGTAAGTTCAACATTATGTATTTGGCTGCCTTTCATGGGGACTATTGTTTACAATTTGACTTCAACTTGCAATTTGAAAAATCAGTTGCCAATTTCTTCTCACTTTTATATTAAATTGTGGTCTTTGAAACTTCTACTTTTTTATTTAGTACACTGTGTAAGCTGAGGCTATTCTTGTATCTGTCATTATTGTGCTTATTTTATGTGAAATCTACTTAATTGGTTAGGGCTCTGTCATGGTCTACGTTTTTCATTTTTGCTTCCAAGAACTCACCATCCATCTTTTCATGTGTTTACTGCTGAGACTGCATAGACCATTCTTGACAGTTGTTAATGTTATGTAGTTTTGGTACTAGGGGTTATATGTACCTTCATTATATGGCTGAGGAATAAGTTTGAAAAGGCCCTTGATGGGAGGAAACAGTTAAGAGAGTAAAGAGAGTGAAAAGAAGATTTCTAATTTTGTGGGATGCATTACTCCACTCTATGATCTCATATATATATATAGGATTCCAACATGTAAAAAAAACAACAACCACCAACTACTAACAACCACCATCCACCAACTACTAACTACTAACCACTAACCACTAACTAATAATAATTCTAACACTCCCCCCTCAAGCTAGAGCATACAAATTGTATGTACCAATTTTGGAACAAATAAATTCAATTCGAGGTCCTCTTAAAGACTTTGTCAACACATCTGCAAGTTGATCATTGGACCCGACAAATTCAATGAAAATTTCTTTAGACAACAATTTTTCACAAATAAAATGACAATCAAGTTCTATATGTTTGGTCCTTTCATGGAACATCGGATTAGAGGCAATGTGGAGAGCTGCTTGATTGTCACAATACATCTTCATCTGTTGGATCTCACAAAATTTCAGTTCTTGAAGGAATTGTTTCACCCACACTAGTTCACAAGTGAGAGATGTCATTGCTCTATATTCAGCTTCAGCACTAGACCGGACCACTATATTTTGTTTCTTACTTTTTCAAGAAATAATATTGTCTCCAATGAGAACACAATATCCTGTAGTGGAGCGTCTGTCCATAGGGGAACCATGCAAGAACGCATTCTTGATATCTAACTGATGAAGAGGCCAATGACGGATAGCTGCCATAGCAAAGAAAAGTCGAACAGTAGTCATTTTGGCCACAGGAGAAAAAGTATCACTGTAGTCAAGGCCATAGATCTGAGTATAGCCTTTTGCTACTAATCTAGCTTTGAGTCGATCAACTTCACCTTTTGATCCAACTTTAATGGCATAGAAACGACAACCAACAGTCTTCTTCCCATGTGGAAGAGGAATTAAGTTCCATGTACCATTGTGCTCAAGAGCTTGCATTTCATCAATCGTGGTTTGTCGCCATCCAGGATGATCAAGTGTCTCTTTCACATTTTTTGGAACAGTAATAGTGGATACAGAAGAAACAAAAGAAAAATAGGAAGGAGACAATCTATGGTAGCTAAGAAAATTGTAAATGGGATGTGGATTACAAGTAGAGCGAGTACCTTTGTGAATGGCAATGGGCCAACTTGAGTCATCGTTATCAGGAATCGTGGTATCAGGGGATGATTGAGAAGGATCTGCTGAGGAAGACTCATCTTGGGACATGGGACTTATCATTTGGCTCCTGTGTGGTAATAAGAAGCATTGATGAGGACTCCGGTGTATTTTGTGTGGAATTTTGGGTGTCAGGAGGAGGAGGTACAAATGGCTCCACTAAGGGTATAGGTAGGACATTTTGGACCGAACTAATATCCTACATAGAAGAAGGGAAGAAGGGAGTTGACTCAAAAAAAGTGACATTAGCAGACATGTAGTACCTCTTGGTTTCAGGAGAATAACATCGATATCCTTTTTGAAGACGAGAATATCCCAAGAAAACACATTTGATGGCTCTAGTTGATAGTTTATCTAAACCTGGAGACATTTCATGAACAAAACATACGCAACTAAATACACGAGGAGAAACATGAAAGAGTGGGTCCTTTGGCAATAGAATAGAGTGTGGAACTTTATTGTTAAGAGGAGAAGATGACATTCTGTTAATGAGAAAACATGCAGTAAGAATAGCATCTCCCCAATGATGAACGGGCATATTTCCACCAAGTAATAAGGTACGAGCAGTTTCAACCAAATGACTATTTTTTCGTTCTGCTATACCATTTTGTTGTGGTGTGTGACGACAAGTAGACTGGTGTAAAATGCCTTGGGAGCTTAAGAGAGTGGAGAAATCAGTAGAAAAGTATTCTTTGGCATTATCACTTCGTAAAACTTTTATTACTTTTCCAAATTGATTTTTTATTTCGTTAAGGAAAGACTTAAAGATAAGTAATAAATCAGAACGGTCTTTCATTAGATAAATCCAAGTACACCTAGAAAACTCATCAATGAAGGTAACAAAATATCTATACCCAAAGGATGAGACATGACTAGGACCCCAAATATCAGAATGAACAAGAGAAAAGACAGAGTCACATCTAGATTCAGAACGTTTAGGAAAAGAGGACCTAGTATGTTTTCCTAGTTGACATGATTCACATTCAAAATCTTGAAGAGTCTGAAGTTCAGGAACCATTTTTTTTAATCTTGATAAGTGAGGGTGCCCTAACCGTTCGTGTAATAGTTTTGGAGACAAGGATGCAACACAAGATACAGATGATTTAGTCCCAAGGTAGTATAAGCCTCCAGATTCATGTCCGTCAATCTGTCGACCCGTACCACGTTCCTGTATAACAAAAGAGTTGACATTAAAAGTTACTGAACAATTCAATAATTTGGTTAATTGACTTAGGGAAATGAGACTGAAGGGACATGAAGGAACAAAAAGAACAAATTTTAAGTTTAAAGACGGAGAAATGGAGACTTGACCAGTTCCTTTAGAGGCTACTTTAGATCCGTTGGCTAAGGTTATGAGATGAGGAGTTTTAGGAAATGAGAGAGAAGAGAACAAAGAGGCATTAGCAGACATGTGATCAGAAGCACCTGAGTCAATAATCCATGGATTTTGACTTTCCCCAGATTGTGAAATGAAAGTTGTTGATGAATTTGGGGTAGTTGATGACTGTGCTAAATTACTGAATTTCAACCTCAAATATTTATGATATTCTTCGTGAGAGAACTTGGGTTCAACCATTTCAGATTTGGAAAAATTGACAGTTTTATCAGGAAAACCGTGCAAAGAGTAGCAATTTTCCACTGTATGACCCATTCTCTTGCAATGAGTACACTGAGGACGTCCTCTACCTCCACGTCCTCCTCTAGTGCCGCGACTTCCTCTTCCACGGGTAGAAATCATAGCAGAAGATTCAACAAGTTCTTGATTATTTTTTCCTTTGAGAGTTGGAACACGAAGCAGTCTTGTAGTCAAACATTCCATAGAAGGAATTTCTTGTCTAGTTAAAATTTGATCTTTAACATGATCAAATTCTGAATTCATAGCCCGGAGAGTCATAACCATATAGAATTTATCCAACTTTTGCTTTATCTCCTCTAACGAATCCACCTCTAGGAACATCTTTAATTCTTCAACTGCTGATTGAGCTTCAGCAATAAAGGTCATCATATCTTTATCCACTTGCTTGATAGAGGCTAATCGATTAGCGGAATCATAGAGGCGTTGGATATCATTTGCAAAGATATTTTGAGTTTTTTTCCAGAAAGAGTTACATGTTTTGAAGGATCTGAGAGTGTTCAAAATATTTGATTCTACTGATTGCCACAGTAGAGGACAGAGTTGATAATCAAGTTTTTTCCATTGTTGAGCCTGATCTTCTCGTATCTTACTTCCGTCTTCTTCTAGATGATCGTGAAACCCTTGTCCAAGGAACCAAAATTCTACTGAAGAGGACCAAGACTTGTAATTTTTTCCATTTAATTTCTCAGCCGTTATCGTGGGAGTTCCGGAAAAGGAGGTTGTGGGCCTTGATGACATGTTTTAAATAATGTAGATGTAAGATGGAGACAATGAAACCTGTAAGAAAGAGAACACCCAAGATAGCCGGAAGGTTACTGGAAGGTGGTCGGAAAGTCGTCGGACGGCAGCAAAAAAAACGTGACTGGACGGGGGACTGACGGTTGTCGAAAAATGAGCGGAAAGTGGCCGGATGGTGACCAAAAAATGGTCAGACGGTGACCGGAAAATGGTCGGCCAGTGACCGTAAATGGTCGGCCGGTGACCGTAAATGGTCGGCCGGTGACCGGAAAATGGTCGGCCGGTGACCGGAAAATGGTCGGACGGTGACCGGAAATGGTTGGACGGTGGCCGGATGGTGGCTGGACAGGCAGAGCAGGACCAACCTGCTCTGATACCAAGTTAAGAGAGTAAAGAGAGTGAAAAGAAGATTTCTAATTTTGTGGGATGCATTACTCCACTCTATAATCTCATATATATATATATATATAGGATTACAACATTTAAAACAACAACCACCAACTACTAACAACCACCAACCACCAACTACTAACTACTAACCACTAACCACTAACTCATAATAATTCTAACAGAAACTATGTGGAACCAAAAGTCAAAGTTTCAATGTGTGAGGATAATTTGAGAGATCCTTATCAAGGAGTTGGAACTTGATAATGAATTTTACAACTCATATTGGAGACATTATGAAAGAAATAATTTGCTTCAATTGACTAACTTTTGCACAGAGGAAAATCATTATATTTATAAATGCAAATTCAATGTAGTTTTAAATTGACTTTCATTACAGTAAAATACTGGAATGGTTTAGGAAGCTATCATTATTGAAGAGTTCTCATCACCACAGTTTTATAGTACATCTGGTCCTATATGTAAGTAAGAAAATGCTTAATCAAAACCAATAAAAATATCAGTTGATTTTATTAAAAAATGTTTTAATAGTTTTTAAAAAAATACTCAGCATTAAATGATTTTAGTTGTTATATATTATGACACTAGTATTCAAAGAATAATTTTTTTCAACCAATAGGTGTGTCTTATATTATTGATTGCCCAATGAATGTACCCACTTTCGTGGGAAATGAGTGAGTGACTCATAGACTTTATAATACTGGAGAAAATATTTGTGGAAAAATGCCTGGTGTATGAATTCATCCTCTCTGAAAGCAGAGTTGAACCCCTAATCACGTTCTTGGATTAGTAAATCAACCCTAAGAATGTTTGAGTTCCATGATCCCATGTTTTATTTTCTAGTGGCTTTAGATTGGTTCATGTATATTTAAGATATTTTAGTACTAATGGAAATTTATCTTACCTCTTACACCCTCCACGAAGCAAATCATAGATTTTGCCTAATTACAATTATTCACATTTGCTTTACTGTTTGCAGGTATGTTTCTACAGAATTTGAGGAATTTTTGGTCAGTATGAAGTCTTTAATCATCTGTGCTAATAAAATGAAAGAAGACAGACATGTGCTTTTATCTGGGAATTTATCTTCTCCTGGTGCTACAGTTGGAGAAGACTGTGTTCCTGGACCAAATATTGAATTTGATCAATATTCTGATATGGCTATGCTAGCTGATTCATGTTTAGTTATGCATTATGAATCTTCCAGAACTAATTTGGTTTGTCATAGGATTTTTATGTGCTTAAGTAACATTGATATCCACTGCTACCCTCATATTACTGGAGTGCTCATTGACTTCTTTCATAGGTTGTCTGCCTATACTAGCCGTTTTAATAAATCCTCTGCCAGTAATACTGTGGACTTTTCAAAAATATTCTCAAGGTTGGAGTTACAAAAATTTGGCTTCTCAAATTATTTTGAATTTGGTTCCATTGATTCTGCTTGCATTCCAATTGACTGCTTTCCATTTGTTACAATTCACAATTCTGGTTCTCTTGGTAATCTAGAGAGCACACTCATACATGGCATTGCTGACTGGAAAAAATATCTTATTGTGAGGGACAGACAAATAGAAAATTTCAGCATAAATATGAGAAGAGGGCCCAAAATTTTCCAAGTCTCTCCCCCAAAATCCAAATCTGATTTTGGATGTTTGCAAGAATCGGGGACTGGCGGCAACTGTGATATTTTCTATACTGAGTTGCACCTTTTTGGAATAAGAGCACATTTTCATGACTCATCATGCATTGTTGGGACAATCGTGGTGCCTACATCCAAGTCTTCTCTATTATTCTGTGAAGACAGTATGGATATATTGTCTTCTTCTGAAGGATTGGCTCTTACATCATCTTGGGCCCCGCAAAATTTTCAAGATTATCTATGGGGTCCCGCTTCACCAAATCTGTCTCCTATTTTAAATGTACGGGTCAGGAGAGGACACAATATGTCTGCAACTGCTGATCTAGAAATAAGCATTGGCATTCAGCATGTCAACTGCATGTTACCATCTGAATATCTTTCCATTATCATTGGTTACTTCTCATTATCTGATTGGAATGGTGCCTCTGGTGATCAGTGTTCCTCTGAAGAGCAGAGTGATATAGATGTTAAAAGTGAAATGAAAATTACATATAAATTTGAAGTCTTGGACTCTAATCTTATTTTTCCAGTGGAAAGTAATCGACATCAGTTTATAAAGATTGAAATGTCACAGCTTTATTGTAGTTTCATTGAGAATTCTGGTGTTGATGATGTATTAAAGAATATCCCTCCTGAATGTGCAGTTCCTATTCATAAGCTCGCCAAAAGAAACAATTGTCTAAATGTGTTTGGGCGAGACTTGTTCGTATCTTTCCTTCTTTACAAGAGCGATTTACTTGGCTTAGCAACAATTGGATGGAATACAGAATTTCTAACCAGTGCTTTAATTGCACCCATAAATGCAGATATTTGGGTTAGAATTCCATATGAAAGCAAATCTGATTGCAAAAGCACTTCATCAATATGTTTCATGACAAGCATCAAGAGTTGTCATATTGTTGCAGAAGGTATCTTTGTTTCTACTTATTTTTGTCACCCCCCCCCCCCCCTCCCCCCAATATTCTTATTTCACTACTTCAATATTTGTTGGATTGGTCATGTAATTGTAATAATGAATTTTCCTTCAATAACAGATTGCTATTTTTTTGATGGATGTATGGCCATATGTGATGTTGTTGAGGATTTTTCCTTGGTTGATGATCAAACCAAATATTTCAAGTCAGATGTTCTGCAATTCCTTCACTCAAAGAGAAGCTTAGAGGCAACTCAAACTATTTCTCCGACACTGATGGCCTCAACTATATCAACAGAATTTAAATGTTGCACACAATCTTTAGTTATAAGCTTCTGTGAAAAAAAAGAAGATTATGTGGAATTAATAGCCAAGGGTGATCTGGGGTTTATTTGTTCTGCATGCATAATAAATGAGTCCTTGGTATATTTAGATCTGCGTTTCTCTACCTCAGTGTTTTACTCTCCACATCATTCTGTTTTAGCAAAATGCAACCCATCCTCCTTTTCCATTTCAGTACTTCGTATCTCTTTTTCTCAATCTATTGATGGGAGAAATGAAATTGGCATTTGTCTTTCTTCTGTTGATATTTGGCTTCATTTGGCTGAGTGGACCAAGGTTGTTAAATTCCTTAATAATTTCCATGTACATTCGGAAAAAGCCCCAGAGAAATCTATGACAAATAGTTTGTCCATGAATGCTACTGAAAGCACCTCAGTACCTTATACCTCAGAAGAGATTAAGGATGATCTCGTAATAATTAAGTCAGAAAATGTCTGTATTACATTTCACATCCCTGTTTGGATTGGCGAAGAAGCTTGTGTGGAATTACAGCATGCTGAAGGTCTCAATGTGACACCTTCAAGTGTATCCTCTGATATAGTAGAATTCAAAGATGCAAAATTTTTTACTGTTGCTTTCAACATGAATGGTTTTGAATTAATCATAAGAAGCATGGGTATCCAATTGAAGTCCATGATGGATAAACTAAGTGGTGTAATATTGATAGTTGAGAATGGAAGGCATACATCTATGCCACTTTTTGATGTAATTGAGGTTGATGTGGATGTTGTACTATGTAAGAATCATACGAATGCCATCAAACTGAATGTGGAGATTCTATGTGATAATTCACATGTATGGATTTCGCATCCTGCCATTCATTTATTTGGAGCTGTAAAATTTTATGTTCCAGAATCAGGATCTTCTCAACATTCAACCGATGGATTTACTTTCAAATTCCGCATGAGGAAGGTTTCTATTCTACTAACAGATGGAAGGGTTTGTTGATACCATCTTATACTACTTGTCAAGCTGGCATTTCATTTTACTGACACTTTGTTCATCAATTTCTAGTTGCTTTGATTTTTCTCATTTTGGCTTACCAGTCTAAATGTTATTTCCTATACATAATAGATCTCTTTAACTTTTTAACTTTCGCCGAATGATACTGATTGAAAATGAACCATGGTGCCAAACAGAGTTGATCTCTTTGGCCCGAAAAACTAAGTGTTTTTTTGTTCCTTGTAGTGGAGCTATAATGGACCTGAGCTTGAAATTCTTGTCAGAGACATCTTGTTTCATACAATTTCAAGTGGAAAGCACATAGAATGTTCTGTCAACGGTGACCTTCAAGTAAACTACAATAACATAGAAAAGGTGTATTCAGTAAAAATTCTCCCTTGATACATACAGTTGTTACTGTTTTAGTTATTTTGCATTAACAATTTGCTTGCGGTTGTGTTCTGCAAAATTGAAGGTGTCATGGGAGCCTTTTATGGAGCCTTGGCAGTTTCTGTTAACTTTAGTCAGGGAACAAGACAGTGTTCTGCCGAACAGGCCTGTTTCAACAAATATCATTCTCAAATCTACAACTCAGCTGAACATTAATATCACAGAATCCTTAGTTGAGGTATATAAATTTTTGTTGTGTTTTTTATTGGTTTTTCTCGAAACCTATTATTTTGTGACTTTCTAATGTATTTCCTTCCATCATGGACAAATATGGAAATAACTAGTTCAGGTTCTTTGTTTTTTGCAACTGATCATTTTTATAGGCTTAATATGTACTTAATATTTTTCTATTATAGTGGAAAAATAATTTGAACTATCAGTCCATCCATTAGCCTTGTAGCTATAATAGTGTAGTTTTGTCTACAAGTATAAAATATAATTTTTTGGCATTTCAAGTTTATAATGAATGTTGGTTCATGTTTTCTATTCTTGTTTACTCTAACTAATTTGTTTCCTTTGAATGATGGAACAAGTTTGATTTGAAGGAATGGTCGTGGTCTCTACATTCTAGTTCTGTAATGTGCCGAGCCTGATATTATATGTTGATATGCATAATTTTATTTTTCATCTTTAATTTAGACTCAGGCTTGCATGATTTGTTTTAGTATAATGAAAAAAAAAAATATATATATATATATATATACCAATCTTGGTAATCTACAGTTACTGTTTTATTTGGTGGTTTTTAGTATCTAGTATTTGTCAATAAGAAATGACCTAAATTTACCTGTGAGTTTTTTCTTTGTGCAGTGTTTTTCACGCGTTAGAGAGATTTTCTTTGATGCTCCAGGTCTAATGGGACTGGATGACCATAAAGGCGACAAACTTTTGCATTCACCATGTGCCGAATACATGTCTGCTAGAACATGTCATGCCCCTTATGTTTTGCAAAACTTGACTTCTGTGCCTCTTTTATATCATGTATATGACAGGCTTGTCAATCCTGATGAGCTTCGTGGTTCAAATGAGAATCATGCAAAATATGTGCAACCAGGTTCTTCAATTCCGATATACATGGATGAAAATACTGAAAAGAAACTTTCACGTTTCAGGCCTTCTCACTCTTCTGATAGTTTAAATGAGCAAAGGTTAAATGGATTTGCTCATCATTATATTACTGTACAGCTTGAAGGAACTTCAAGGTCGTCTGATCCTATTTCAATGGATTTAGTGGGACTAACGTGCTTTGAGGTTAATTTCTCCAAGACCTATAATGAAACTGCCGAGGATGGTTGTCTGAATACAGCCCCTACTTTTGTTGTTCCGGTTGTATTTGATGTTTCAGTGTTGCGCCATAGCAAATTAATTCGAATATACTCCACTGTATGTACAAATTGGTTAAATGTTTTATCTAAAGTCTAGACTTTCTGTTTACAACAATTCATCTATATTACCATCCTCATTTGTTATCTTTTTGATGTACAGGTTGTGCTTCTAAATGCAACCTCAACACCTCTTGAGCTGCGGTTTGATATTCCATTTGGTGTGTCACCAACGGTACACAATTTTCTCCTTCTGTATAACATTTTCAACTGTTACTGGATTGTTATTTTTATGTGATATTACTTGTATGATGTATCATTTCATTGCTTCAGCTATTAGGTCCAATACAACCTGGGAAGCAGTTTCCACTTCCACTACATTTGGCTGAAGCTGGCTGTGTAAGGTGGCGACCGATGGGGAACTCTTACTTGTGGAGTGAATCTCATAACCTCTCCAATCTTTTTTCAGTGAATAACAAAGTTGGAAATTTTAAATCTTTCATGTGCTATCCATCTCATCCGAGTAGTCATCCATTTCGATGCTGTCTATCTTGTAAGAGTATTAGCTTGACATCATCTGGATGGCTGAAAAATAATGTCCCTACAGATGATCTAAAGAAGCATTATATTCATCACTTGATCTTAAGTGCTCCACTAATAATTAACAATTACCTTCCTAAGGAAATTTTTTTTATCAGTGCGAGTGGTGGGGTAGACCATACTGTGAGAGTTTCAGAGGTTTGTGATTGTTGTTTTTATTTTATAAGTTTGTTTAATTAATTTGTTTGCGTCTGTGTATTTCATCTGTTCGTTACAGTGGTGCTACCGTGATATTTTATAAGACTTTACATATTTTCTTTATTTAGGTGGGAACTTCTGTATATCATATTGATCCCTCACATGACCTTGGACTGGAGATCTGCATTGATGGATATAAAAGTTCAAACTTTAAATTTCCTCGATTAGAAACTTTCTGCACAATGGCAAAGTTCAGCGAAACCAAGTTTTCATTTTCTGAAACCCTTATATTTGAACCATATAATTCTAATGGTAATTGATTTATTTTCAATTTTTTTACTTGTGTTAGTTTTGTTAATTCACACTTAAAAGTATTTTCTTGCTCTTATTTGTAGGCCCAATATATGTTACTGTAGAGAAAGTGATGGATGCATATTCTGGTAGTAGGGAACTAGTCTTTTTCGTTCCCTTTATTTTATATAACTGTTCGGGTTTTCCCATGTGTGTAACGGAACACACGGGTGAAATGAATGAAAAGGGATTTGTCATCCCTTCTTATTGTGATCTGGGTGAAAATGAAATGTTATCTTTTAAAAAGGATGGTCTTTCTTTGTTTACATCCAACCATGAATTACCCGCAGAAGTACCTCATAACCCAAGGAGTTATATGAAGAATCATACCATTTCTTGCAGAGAGGATGATAGTGCAAACTCTATTGGAAATTACCATAAAATGTTGGGAAGGCAACAAAGCAAAGTTGATTCTGTATTTCGAAATTATTCTTCAGGAAGATTGAAGAGTACACTGAGCTCAAGCATACAGTCCACTTGGAAGTATTCAGGTTCTGGTAATCATGAGCATGAAAAGGTTCGGCCATGCATTTATTCTCCAAGCCCTGATTCCTCTGTAAATGATGCTTTTGTTAAAGTCAGTAGACGTTTTCCTGAAGATGTTAAGGAGCAGTTGCCATATTCCTTATGGTCAAATCCATTTTCTCTGCTACCACCAAGTGGTTCAAGCACTATCCTTGTTCCTCAGTTGACTTCAAATTCTGCATTTATTCTAGCTATGACATCGAACTCAGTTGCTGAACAATATGCTGGGAGGACAAACGCAATCACTTTCCAGCCTAGGTAGATATTGTTCTTCATAGATATTGTTATTGATAAAATGGTATTAATATGGTTGGTTCCTTGACATGGCAGTAAAGCCTCTTTGATGAAATGGTCAGGAGTCTGATCTTACTCTTGAACTTTTTAACTTGTGTCGAAAAAATTGTACTGACCAGCGTTATTCTCCCTTTAAATTCTAAAGGATGTTCATTCGAGGATGTCTGTGTAGTTGAAAACCATACTTTTGTCTTGTTGTCAACACCGTTATGACATGTTTCTAGATGATATACACAATTGTTTGTTAGCGTTGTTTCTTGTAATCATTGTTATCTAAATCTGCAGATATGTAATCAGCAACGCATGCAGCAAGGAAATATCCTACAAGCAGAAAGGCACTGATGTCATGTTTTATTTAGGAATAGGAAAACATGACCATCTTCACTGGACAGATACAACGAGGTATGTATTCTGGGTAGTTTGTATTGTGTCTTTATGTTGGGCAAGTGTAGTTCCACAAGCAAAGAAGGTTGCTTTTAGGCTGGTATACATACCAAATCCAATAGTGCTGGACGTGAGGTATTTGGAAAAACTCAAGTCTTATATAACTTAGAGATTAGTGTCAAAACATAGTATATACATGACAACAATCCTTATCTTATAATTTGATTTTTAAAGGATTGAGTTAGGCCTAAACCATTTTATAAGATGGTTTCAGTCTATCCTATATCCATTGAAAAGGTCACTCACCATGTTATGCAGGTACTTAGCCCAATAGGTGTTGAATGGGAGGTGTATTGGGAAAAATCCAAGTTTTACATTGACTAGAGATAGTGTCAAAATACAGTGTACAAGTGAGGGCAATTCTCACTTTACACATCGATTCTGTAGGAGTGACATAGGCCTAAATCATTTTATACGGCAGACACACATTTTGCACTTCATATTTTATCTTTTCTTTATCTCATTGTTCCACTTGTTGAAACTACTTGCATTCTAACATGTGACACAGGGAGCTGCTTGTTTCAATTTGTTATAATGAACCTGGATGGCAGTGGTCCGGAAGCTTTTTACCAGATCATCTGGGTGATACACTACTGAAAATGAGGAACTTTGTTTTCGGAACTTCCAACATGATACGGGTTGAAGTGCAGAATGCTGACATATCCATGGGAGACGAAAAGATAGTTGGAAACATCAAGGGAAACTCAGGGACCAACTTGATTCTTTTTTCGGATGATGATACTGGGTATATGCCATACAGAATTGATAACTTCTCAAAAGAGGTTTGTCCTAGTTTTTAAGTTGCATTACCTGTAGTTGACATTCCAAAAATAGTTGAGCTGTTTTATATGATTAATTTACTGAAGTGTTACTGCATTTATAATAAAATTGGATTGTTTCTCCTCTTATTATTTTGTATGTTGATATGTTTGCTGAGCTTTCTCTAGATTTTTATCTGAATGCATCTAACATAATACAACGATAGAGCCTTATCCTACCAGGTAAGGTAAGGTACATAGATCATATGACACCATTTGGTTTGGTTAAAAATCACTGCTTTAGTGAATACAAATGTCACTATCAGATTATTAATACATATTGATTTTTTTTTCTTTTAATTTACAAAACAAATTCAAAAGTTATTGCATATATTTTATAAAGCAATTGTACTTGTTAATGCCACTTTATATTGCATAATGGATGAAAAAAATCATGAATATACTGGTTGTACTTGTACACTTACTAAAGCTATGCACAGAAAAAATTCTTAACTTGTCCATTTTTTGTTATTCTTGGTACTTGTTAGAGATTGCGAATATATCAGCAGAGATGTGAAAAGTTTGACGCAGTCATTCACTCCTATGCTTCTTACCAGTACACCTGGGATGAACCCTGCTATCCTCGTCGTCTTATTGTGGAGGTAAAATTTTGTTCTTTTAGCAAACTGGAATCTTCAAATTGCTTAACCTAAAAATGATAACCAATATTGAAGGTACCTGGAGAGCGAGTTTTAGGATCATATGACCTTGATGATGTTAAAGGATATATGCCTGTTTACCTGCCGTCAACCTCTGAGGTAAACCATTTAACATTTTCTGCGTAAGTCATTTTTCATTTTTGACAATATTTTCCTCTTGTGCATCATTTGTTCTGTCAATATTACAAATATTTGGTGATGATCTCTTTTAATTTCGAAACAGTAAGAATGTTCTAATTTCTTTAGATGAATGATGTTTACATGTTATGTAATGATGCAAGGGGGAAGACAATTTTCTTTTCTTTTTTTTTTTTGGTTGGGGGAGATCAAACTTAAATGAAATACATGTTGTCTAATGATGCAATACAAAAAGCTCTTCGTAATAAATTATTATTTGGATATATCGAGACTATCTGTCAGAGTTTATGTTAAACTGTTTTGTGATATATAATCATGATATTGTGAGATAATCATCAAAATATTCTAGTGGCCTATTTTCTAATTCTGCTATTTGGTAATACTCATTGGTTCGTTCCCTTCATGGTAAGGGTGTTGCCCTTTTTTCTTTTTGTGCTTAACAGCTCTTAGGTAATTCAAGGATTCGAGGTGTCTTAGGAAATTCGAGGATTTCCATAATTATGGTAACTAGGGGATTAGGATAACTGAAATTATAACCCATGTTTACATGATTTCTTTAAAATAGGTGCATTACCTATGACAGTTTTTTTAGTCTTTTTCTTCCACTTTGCAGCATCTCTTAACATTGAAATAACAAAAATTTTGGTGAAAACATCTGTTTTCATGGTTTTGGGAGTTGATTCAGCAATCTGATCAGAGCTATTTTGTTGACATGAATGATATTTTTTAACTTGGTCTAAATATAAATTTGAAGTCTGTAGATTTTATAGATACAAAATCTTGCACTCAAGTCTCAGTTCCACAATTTCAATTTTCTAATGTTCGCTTATGCAAATATTGATTCAGAAGCCCGAGAGGACTTTCTATTTATCCGTACACGCAGAGGGAGCAACGAAGGTGACTAGATAGTAGTTAGATTTCATATATATGAGCTGAAAAAAATACATTTCTTACCCTCATGGATGTGATATATATATATATATATATATATATATATATATATATATATATATATATATATATATATATATATATATATATATATATATATAATACATATTTTTCAGGTCCTTAGTGTGCTTGATTCAAATTACCATATGTTTAATGATGTGAAGAAGTCAAGTTTCGCACATGCTACAGAGAAAAGGTTGTATGATCACAATGTAGTAAGGGCTTCGGCATACAAGGAGAAAATATCAATTTTTGTTCCATATATTGGGATTTCATTGATTGATTCATACCCACAGGTAACTGAACGGACTGCTTTATTTTCAGGATCTCTTCTCTTCCATGATCTCTGTTAATCATACTTCTATTTCTGTAGGAATTGCTTTTTGCCTGTATTAAGGATGTTCAAATGAATCTACTGCAAAGTGTGGATAGGCAATGTTTTTCCTTGCTGATATCAATCTTACAAATTGATAACCAATTGCGCT
Source organism: Sphenostylis stenocarpa (assembly GCA_963425845.1). Lineage (NCBI taxonomy): Eukaryota > Viridiplantae > Streptophyta > Magnoliopsida > Fabales > Fabaceae > Sphenostylis > Sphenostylis stenocarpa. The sequence continues at coordinate 20,101,633 of OY731400.1, read as the reverse complement.
CGACTCCATATCCAGTTATGCTATCCTTTGACGGTGGATACAGATCTGGCCAAGTTGATAATTTGCAATCCAGGAATGATGTTACAAAAGCAAGAATCGAAAATTTAAGTCAAATGGGCAGCTCTTCTGTTCCTGTGTTATGCCTAGAAATATCAAAGTGGAGGAAAAAGGACATTTCATTTATTTCATTTGAATACATAAAATTGAGGTTTCTATTTTCTTACGTTGTGCATTTGTACAGTTTGCTCTTACTGGTTTGATTTTTTGTTGATTATGTACTTTAAAGTAAATTCTTATCATATTATGCTTAATTCTTGCAGAATTGAAGATTTCCGTCTTGAGATTGAACAAGAAGTTATATTAAGCTTGTTTGAGTTTTTCACAAATGTCTGTTCAGGGCTGCAATATGGAATCACGCCATCTCCAGTTCATTATGATGGAGCATCACTAGAGAATTCATCCTCATTTGTTCAAACTAGTGAGAAATTCAGATTAAGTGCTGACCAGTGTCCTCCAAGAGTTGCTCCCATGTTCAATGGAAAACCTAAACGGGTTGCCGCTTTGCCTTCCATTGTTCCAATTGGAGCCCCATGGCAGGAAATCTATCTGTTGGCTAGAACCCAGAAGAAAATTTATATTGAAATGCTTGAATTAGCACCAATAAAGTTGACTTTAAGGTCAGTTGCTCATTTTTAGGTCTCTCTGAACTGCAGTATTCAGTTTTCTACATGTACCATTTCTGAGACTATGACATAAATTGTACAAATGCAGTTTTTCCAGTGCTCCATGGATGCTTCGGAATAGGATCCTGACACCAAAGGAATTTCTTATCCATGTAAGTGGTATTCCAAAGTAATGTTTCACTGCTAGAGAAGTCTTTATGATGGCTCATATCAGTTAGCAATATGACCAAAGTAGTTCTTATGAGATTTGGGCAATCCTTTCCCCTGGTCACCTATAAATGTCTAGTTCTGCAAACTTCTTGCACCAAATATCCTTGGCATGAGAGAATATAAATTAGTTTATTTTTTTAACAACTTATTTTTAATGTTTACAGAGAGGTCTTATGGCTCTTGCTGATGTTGAGGGAGCACATATTTATTTGAAGGATTTAATCATTTCACATCATATGGCTAGTTTGGAATCCATTCAGGAGATTCTAATTAGGCATTATAACCGCCAACTACTTCATGAGACTTACAAGGTATACAAATAATTTATATTTCAAAATCATGTATTTTCATTATTCAGGCTGGAAATACTAATTCTGAATGAACTCCCAAAATCATTATATCTTTTCAATTATCCATTGAATTTTGTAACGTTCATTCTTTCTATTGATGTGCTCATTGATGATGTAGGTCCTATATGGATAATTTGAACTGGGATTAAAACTTCTGAGTTGAAAATGTTTTAGTCTGCTCCTAACGGAATAATTAATTTCCTTACATCTAATTGAATTGTAAATTGTAAGGTTACAAGGAAACCTAATGAGCTAATCTTTGTTGAATTATCTAACGATTATGGCTAAATGTATTGCATTAAATAATCTAGTTCCATATATGTATAACACAACATTTTACCGTTTCCTAAATTTGAAGTTGTTTGGTTCGGCTGGTGTCATTGGTAATCCCCTGGGTTTTGCACGGAGCATGGGCCTTGGCATTAGAGATTTTTTGTCTGTGCCTGCGAAGAGCATTGTGCGGGTAAAAGTCCTATATGCTACCCCTTATTATGTACTTATGATATCCTTGCATGACGAACTACTTTAGCATTATTGGATCAATTTACAGAGCCCTACTGGACTTATTATGGGAATGGCTCAAGGCACCACTAGTCTTTTAAGCAACACAGTGTATGCTATTAGTGATGCAGCTTCTCAATTCAGTAAAGCTGCGCGCAAGGTGTTTCTTCGTTTGATGTAATCAATTTTTGACTTATAAGATTTAGTGATTGAATTTCTTTTAATAATTGCTAGCCTATTTTGTCTAGGGTATTGTTGCATTTACATATGATGATCAAGCTGTCTCAAGGATGGAGAAACACCAGACAACTGTAACTTCTGACAGCAAAGGTGTAATTAATGAAGTATTAGAGGTATGCCAATTATTTCATGTTTAATCTTTCCCAAAAATATGTGTCCATTAAAGAACGAGACTATGGACTCTAATTTTCTTATCTCTCCACCTAACCTCTCATGCGTGGATGGTCTTCTAGATACACTCCACTACCTCTCGGACACTTATTAAATTTCCACTCACTTGAATTAATATTTGAAATTTTGGATTGATTTTCCCAACAGATACAAGAACATGACTAAATCCAAGTGTTAATTATAGTATCTCAAACTATTCTTCATAATTATTGTAAGTGAGCAATTAGGATATCCAAAGTTATTATTAGAAATAGCGATGTAGCTAATTCAATCTTATAAAATTGACTTTTAAGTTGAGATTTGTACCTTAATTATATATTATAAATTAGCTATATTTTTAGTCGATATAGGATCTCCAATACACTTCACACTGAGAAATGAACATCTCAAGAGTGTAAAAATGAATATTTAAGGGTATATAAGGTGAGGTTTGCACTTGAATTATATATTATAAGTTGGTTTTATCTCTACCATTTACTTTAATTCGCTATTAGAGATTATCTGAGCAAGATTGATCAGGTCACTATCGAACCACCCTTAATATTTAATTCCATGTTCTTGAGATGTTTATTTCTTGGTGTGAGGGAGTGTATTGAAGATCCCACATCCACTATAAATATGACCAACTTATATAATATTTAATTCAGATACAAACCTCATCTTACAAGCTGATTTTGTAGGATTGAAATAGGTATCTCTCTTTTTCTAATAATTATTTTATCACCTATAGTATATAATAGTGCACTCTGTAATCAAATCCAATATATGCTTTTACATTCTACTATATATATATAAGGAGAGTTTATCGGTGTGCTAGTAAGCTTGCTGATTATGGTATTGGATCTCAAGGTTTCATTTGGTGGGATAATGTTCCTGGATTTCTTAATGTAGAGTTTTTCAAGAGTTAAATTTGTTTTACCTTGTTAAAGGTTTGTTTCATGGTGAGTTTTTGGTTTTGTCCCCCCTACATTTTTGCATTGTTTTTTCTTTTTCTTCTATGAGTGGTGCAAAAGTTGTTGGATGACAAAGAACATAGTGATTCAATAGCACTACCACTTTTAGTAAAAAAAACAAAATGAGAATATCCAAGATGCAGTTTCTCTAATATCTAACACGAGGAAAATTTTAATAAAAACCCTAAATAATCTATCTCCCTTTAGAAAAGTCCAAAATGTTGAGCTTGGTATTGGTGTTCCGTAATCCAATTTGAAATATTTATTTTATAATGTAAATGGAGAAGCAATAAAACTAAAGCCTTTCAACAGTTGGCAGCAAGAGATATTTTAATTTTAGTGTGACCTTATCTTAACCAGCAACTTCCCTGAATTACATATTCTTCTAAAATGAATTTAAGTCTAACTCAATCTTACAAAACTGGTTCATATGGTGAGATTTACACCCATTTATATTTTATAATTTGGTTATATCTTTAGTCTAATATACTCCCCCATGCTAAGAATGAGATATTTCAAGCATAGAACTAGATATTAGTGGATGGATTGATAGTCGGTAGTATAATAGTCCCAACAACCTCACTAGGGTAAGCCTAATACCATCTTGAAAAGCCAAAACACCAGTTTTGTGAGATTGAGTTGAGCTTAAGCCTACCTACTAAGACATAATAAATTACAAGTATTAACAGTTGAACTTAATATAAGAAATTTTTGTAGCATCTTCGTGATCTTTTGCCTGTGCAATTTTTGTGTTCTGCGTTTCCACTACTACATCTATTCCTGCTTTCCATCTACTGTTCTTGTTGTTACTGTTAATGCTATTATCTGAATTTGTTTTTATTTTGTTATTATTGATGTTGATTCTGCTCACCTTTGTTGTTTATAGGGACTCACAGGTCTTCTCCAGTTTCCAATAACAGGAGCTGAGAGGCATGGTCTTCCTGGTGTCCTCTCTGGTGAATCATTGTTTACAAGTTTCTTAAATATTTCAGGCAACATTAAGAATTGTCAATCGCAAATGTTGCTTGAGATGAGATATTCTCTTTGCTTGGCTACTGACCGTGCTTTCCTTTTATGTCTTTCTTTATTGAAGGAGTTGCGTTAGGGATTACAGGACTTGTGGCTAAACCTGCTGCTAGTATACTTGAAGTTACGGGAAAAACTGCACTCAGTATTAGAAATCGTAGTAGACCCAGTCAATTAAGACAGCAACACTTCAGGATTCGGCTTCGAAGGCCTCTGTGCCGTGAATTTCCATTAAAACCTTATTCGTGGGAAGAAGCAGTTGGGACATCCGTACTTGTTGAAGCTGATGATGGTTTGAAGTTCAAAGATGAGAAGTTGGTGGCTTGCAAAGCCCTTAAAGAAGCTGGTAAATTTGTTGTCTTAACCGAAAGATTTGTACTGATTGTTTTCAGTGCAAGTTTGATAAACTTAGGCAAGCCTGAATTTTGTGGCATCCCTGTTGATTTGGAGTGGATAATTGAATGGGAGATTGGACTAGAGAATATAATACATGCTGACTGTAGTGAAGGGGTTCTACACATAGTTGGTAGTAGGCCAGACTCCTTATTGAGGCAAAATCAGCACTCTCCCAAGGGAGGTAGTGGTGGCAGAACTAGATCTGTACGTTGGAACCAATATGGCACTCATCTTCCATTTCCTCAGACAAACTTGGAACTAGCCAGTAAGGAAGATGCAGCCAATTTGTTACAGATTTTATTGTCTGCTATCGAAAAAGAGAAAGGTAAAGCGTGGGACTGTGGGCGGATTCTGCATCGGGCTAGAATGAAATAGTTTTAAGTTTTATTATGTATTTATTCTGGAACTATAGTTACTACCACATTACAATGCAAATTGGAATTACCAAGCATTCTAGCTTTGGGGAGGAAAGAAGATAAGAAGCACCTACATGTCTTCCATTCACATTCAAAGTTTTTGGTCCAGAGTCCTCCTCTTACCTGGATGACTTGTTTGGCCTCCATGCCGTTCTCTCTCCTCAAAACCTTCCAGGTCTAGAACGAAGCAAAAATGGATGAGGGAGAGAAATTTTGATGTAGAAAATCAGAAGCATTTAGCAAACAAGTTAGTATGTTTTCTCCCAGTTATGTTTTTGTACAGTAAAGTAGTATATAGATTTTACCGGTCATTTTGTTCGTTACAGTTAATATTCCCTACGCTTTGTAAATATTACTGTTTAGATCTTTTAATAACTCCCTTGCTCAGTAAGATTATTTATTCTTTGTGAGAATATCTTCTTAAGGTTCAAAAACAATTAACCATTACTATGTCATGATTACGTCACATATTAGCAGCATGTCACACATTTTTTTCAAGGCAAAACATGTTTAGAGAAAGATTCTTAAAAAGTTAAAAGCTTCCATTTTTATAAAAGAAAAATAAGAAAAAACCTCCTTTTAGAAAGAAAAGAGAACTAGCTCTTAAAATAAACGACACATTTTTATCTTTCTTCTTCTCGGAAATAATCAATATGGGATAAAGAGGCACAAAATTTGGTTTTAAGGGAACTTTTTGAAGTAACTTCCATTTTATTTTTGAAGTTTTAATTGTGCTTTAACAATGAAATAGCGTCAATTAGAATAACTCTATTACCATAAAAATTAAGTCATACATGTCTTAACAAAAGATAGTCCAAGGTTAGAATTTTTATTGGAAAATAAGTTCATATTAAGAGTTGTGGAGTGGTCAAGGATAATTTGGGATATAAATATAGGATAAGATAATAAGGGAGTTGAGTAGAATAAGTACTAATTATTATATTCAATGTTAGGAATGAGAAAAAATAAATTCACATGGATATTCATAAGATTTGTAATGAACATAAAACAGGTGTTTTTATGGGCACTTATTTGTTAAGGTGGGTATGTGTGTCAAATTATTTATTATTGATTTTTAGTGAATTTTTTAATATATATTTTAAAATCAAGAAACGGATAAATTGAACAATTGTTTAAAAATTTGATTTTACGGATTTATATTTTTTATTTAGACTTATAGACTTAAAGTTATTTTTATAGAGATTGATTTTACTTAAATTTATATTTTGTGGTACAATTTATTTAAATTTAATTTTTAGGAAAATTAATGTTATTTTTATCAATATTTCATGATGTAATTTTATTTTTATTATATAAATTTAAAAGTGTCCATAAATATCAAAGATACCCATAGGTATAAAATTATCATAGATATTTTTAAGCAAGTAATGAGGCAAGTATCGATATATTTTTTTAAAATTGGATAACGAATATTATTATTATAACCATAGTCTTATTAATAATATTAATAATAATAATAATAATAATAATAATAATAATAATAATAATAATAATAATAATAATAATAAATAAACAAATAAAATACTAATGGTGATAATAAGGATGATATATGATAAATAATAATAATAATAAATTTTAGAAAGTATGACATATATAATAAATTTCAATGAAAACAAATTATAAATAAAATAATATTAGATTATAGAATATGTAAAAAAAGAAAATTAACTTTGTATTTGTTAAATTGGTTGAAAAGATTAAAAAAGTTTGAAGATATTAAGAAAATGTAAAAGTAAAAAACGTGAGAGAAAGATAATAATGTAATGAGTTAATTGATTGTAAAGATTGGAAAAGACAAAAAAATAGGGTAGAAAAAAATGTGAAATATAGAAGAAATAACTTTATATATAATATGAGAAACAAAATAAAAAATTGTAAAAGGTTAATATTTTAGGGTTTATATATAAATATAAAGTTAAGACAAAAACGAGGTCAAGGTTAAGATTGTATCACCCATCACCATAGGTATAAGTTTAATTTTCATATATAATAAATATAATGGTGGTATAATATAATTAGTGTGGAGATGCAAATGTTGTTACTGATAATATCATGGAGAGTAGGGATGGCAAAACGGGCCAGTCCGCCCCGCCTTTGTCCCGTCAAAAGCGGGGGGACGGGCTGACATGATATAGTCATAACGGGCTGTAGACTTTTGTCCGCCTCGCGCAAGGGATGAGTTAGTCGACTGGTAGATCTGTTCCGCCATAATTTAGAAAAAAATAATTTATTTTTTAAAATAAAAAATTTCAATAAATTTAATAATAAGATTATTATTTGTTTGTCAATAATTCAATATATATATATATATATATTATTTCAATTTAATAATATAAATCAATACATTGTTTTAAAAAATTATAATTTAGAACAATAATAAAATTTACATAAAAATAAATAATAACAAATATATATATATATATATATATATATAACGTTAAAATTTATATTTTTTATATTGAAAAATTTAAATACCTATCTTTTTTATTTGATAAAACTTCACATTATTCGTGTTTTAGTAATTTTTACACCTTTAATCCAAGTCACAAAGATAAAAATAATCAGTGTTTAGGAGAACAAGAGAGAGAAGGTTATGTTTCGAGTAAGAAGAAAATTTGATGTGAGAGTGAAACTTTTTTAATTCTCTTTTTAAAAATTTTAACTTTATATATTATCTTTATAATTAACTTTATTATAATAAAAAATTAGTTTTTTATTAATTAGGTGGGCCGCGGCTTGCGCGGGTGAGCCAAAGCGAGCTAACAGGCTAAAAACATCAACCCGCCTCGCCATATTATAGCAGGTGCGTGGTGCGGCCACGCGGGCCTAACCCATTTTGCCATCCTAATGGAGAGATTTGTTGAAAATAATAATGCCAAATTTAAATGATAAGATACATTAAGGTTAATAAGAAAATGGTAACAATTTGTTTTTTTATATATATATAATAATAGTATAAGTGTTAATTGTTGCCTTAGCCACCATAATGATGCTAAATAAAATTGATAATTCTAGATAATTATGAGTGAGACAATGTACATGAGTAAGGATGTCAAAAATAGGCTTAAGAGGATAGATTAGTCTAAAAAACCTAAAAATATATGTCAAGTTAAACTAAAAAACTTATTATCTAAATTGAACTAAACATATTTTAGTTTAGTCCGTTTATGTCAGACTAATTTGTAGGTTTATGGATCAACCCCTTTTAAAAAATGATAATATTTTTTAAAATAAAAATAACAATAATATTATTTTATTAAAAATATATTATAAATTAATTTGATAAATGATTCATTTAAATATAAGAGGAAATTTCTGACATCCACTTATTTTATGATCTAATGATTATGATGAATTATTTTAGAACAATAAATCACTCAAAACATGAATGATGACAATGAAGAATAATTTTTTGTATCTCTTATGTTAGGATTAAATAGTTCTTTTTTATAATTTATATATTAAATCATTATATTTAAAATAAAAATTAATCATTAGTATAAGTTAAATTTTTAAATATATTTTTATTTTTTATTTAGATATTTTTTAATTAATTATTTTTATATAAATACGCTAATAGTAATTTTAATTTTTAATAAGGTCAAATTTAATTTATTAGACCATTAACCTAACATAGGATTAGAATGCCAAAAATTAAAGTTCGTTTAAAAATATATATCAGATTGATTTATTAAATTTTTTATTTGACCTATAAAATTTAGACTAAATAGTCTATTATGACAATTTTATATGACAATAATAAAGATGCGAATGAAAATTATCTTTTTTATGTGTCATGTGGCAAAAAATATTTATGTTTGATTCTAATTCAACTTCCCTTTAATAAAATAAATATTAATTAAGATAGATATTGTGATACATTAAATAGTTAATTATAATATAATATATTAACAAACTAAAATAAATTATAAATTTATATTTATGCATCAAATAATTAATTACAATATGATAATGTCTTGAACAATATTACTTTTAAAAATACTTTAAAAAAAATCAAATAAAATAATACAGTCCAAGTTATTCCTTTTATACAGCCAACATATAATTGATTACCTCATCATCAAAAACTCTTATTCCTAAGGATTGTGAAGTAATGATAGATATAATATTTAATAAATTGATTAACTAAAAGTGATAACTTTATATTATTCACAAAAAACTATGAAAGAATAGAGAGAAGCGAGATCAGAATAGATTTGAAGATTACAATGGTATATATATTTAATAAAAAAATAGAAATAGGAACTTATTTAACTATATCGTACACTTCATAAAATGAAAAGCAAATGCATTGAAATATTAATTTATGGAAATTTACACCATAAGACTTTCAAGGATCAAAACCTGGTATGTTCAGAATGTTGATATTTTTGTCATATTATCGGCAGCATAATTATGGTTTGAATGATAAGTCATTAATTTCATAAAAAAGTAGAAGTTTCATGCATCAGCATCATAGACATAAAGTTATGATTGATTGATTGCACATATTATGTTATGTTTTGTTTTGTTGTGTTGTTTAGGGAAGTGCTTAAAGGCACTTCTACTCCATTAAAAAAAGGGAAATAATTTAATTAGATGTTACATCTTATTAATTCAATAATTGAATGATGTACAAATGAGTTGTAATAACTTAGTCATCTTAAACTCTTGTATTAAAGTTTATCAACATAAATATTTTCTAAAGAACAATGTAACATCATTCATTACACTTCATGTACACATAACATCTTTATCTCTTTCAAGCTCAACATATTTTTTCTCAAATTATTTTCCTTTTATATTCAAATCATATTTCACTTGTCTAAGTAAAAATAAAACGGTCAAATTTATGAACCTGTAATATTCAGAAAATACAAACAAATAAATAAAATGCTTTAAATTTTTTTCGTTCTCATCAGAATATAATTTTTGCTCTAAAACTAAGCATGGTAAGATCATGTCTTATTTTGGTTCTATTTTAATATATATCTTATATATTTTAACGAGCACTTTTGTTATCTATTATATTTCCATTAAATTAAAATTATAAATACATTAAAATTGTGATTTAATGTTCTAATTTTTTATAAATCTATTAAAATTTACTTTTTATTTTTTTCTTATATACGTCAAAGTTTTATTGTTCATGAAAATAAACATAAAGAAACGAAACTGAAAACGTAATTGCAATAATTGATCTTTAAATGAAAATAAAAAGAGCTTAAATCTAATTAAAAAAAACTCTAAATACAAATCTTCAAAATATATTTATATTCGTGGCAAAAATTAAAATTTATATAAAAAATATCATACAATTTAATTTTATATTTATCCACTACTTTCCTATTTCAAAGATTTATAATTCAGAAAATTAGTTTAAGTGTTTAATAATATTGTCTAATAATTTTATATTTTCATTTTTCAACGTATCTTATTAACTATTTTCAGTAAACATAGTAAATGAAAGGTATTGTTCAATATGACGCGAAATTTATCAGTAAAGGCAAAAATACTCATAAGAGGAAAAAAACCAGGCTAAGGATAAAGAAAAAAATTAAAACAAGAAATTATCAACTTAATATATTTATAATTCTGACTTATTTAATATAATAAAATTATGTAAAATACGAGATCAAATATTCTAACTAAAACTGGTGATTAAGATACAATAAAACACGTGTCTGGATCAGATTATTTGAAGGAAAACAAATTAAATACCTATGTCTCTTTAAGGATTTCTTTTTAACAGATCTTTAATTGATGAGACAGAAAAAAAAAATTATATCTATATTATATCTTTTTCCTTTAATTCTCTTAATCATATTTTTTTTTCATCAATTTTTTTCTTGAATATAAAACAATAAATAAATTACTTTCTTCTTTACTTTATCAATTAGACTTTCTATTTCTTTTTGAAATTATATTTCATTTTTATTTGCTTTTAACCATTAATAATTTTTAAGAACAGATATTTATATTTTAAAATTAATATATATATATATATATATATATATATATTAAATTATAATAAAAATAAGTACACACGTGTCTATTAATAATAATAAAAAGAAACAGAATAACAAGCTTCTGAAATATCCTACAGAAAGATGGGATGCAGTTTAATAAGAAAACAAAAATTTTATAATCAAATTTTTCCCAGTGACTGAAACATCCATTTTGTTTGGCAGCATCTATGTTCAGGTAACTAGGGCAAGAAAAGAAAGAGAAAAGGAGAAAAACGTTTCCAAGTAAAAACATATAAAACAGAGAGTTTGACGCAGAGAAAAACAATTACCTGTACATTGAACTTACCATAAAACCACAGTGCCAGGGTCAAATGCCTCATCCTCCTGCAAATGTATACGTATCCAATGGAAGATACTCTTATTGCTTTCCATCCCGTATATATATATATATATATATATATATATATATATATATATATATAGATATATATAGATATATATAGAATAAATACATGTTATTTTTATATAATAATAAAAGACCATCAACATTAATATATATGGTCATTGTCACTGTATAATCTACCAAGAAAGTGTTTCAGAGAGTTATTTTGTGTCCAGCCTGGCTTTGGTGGCATCCATTGCTAATCGAATGAAAGAAGAGGTATCACCTTGCATGACCAAATTTGGAATAAGTTGAGGTGAACTTTCCCTATTATTGCGACCACCCACATGCTCATAATTTATGAAAGAAGGGTTGTAGTAGTCCATTAGAGTTGCACTTCTGGCTATTATGTTCTCATCATGGACACTTTGGTTAGTCAATCTTTCTTCATCATACAGGTCCTGCTTTATAATGGAATTCCCACATTGTCGAGGTTGTGTCTGGTAGAAAACCTTTGAAACCACTAATTCTCCATCTTTCTCCTCTTCATTGCTGCCAAGATGGTACTGATGCATCACCCAATTCGTCTTCTCGGGCTTCTTTTGCCTCCCATAGTTGGTGTAGAGGACCAGTATCTTTTTGAAACCCTTCACAGCACCACCCACAAACACTGGTCTGGTTTTGCCTGTTTTATGCCACCTTGTCTCGCTTCCCTCTTCATCAGTGTGAACCTTTCTTCTCTTCCTTGTTCCGGTTGTGTATGCTTTGGATGGCCTGTGAAAGAAGTGCCGGATCTGTCCATCTTTGCTTGCACCTGCATTTCCCCATGGCATGTGTTTCATATATATCTTGTATTATAGGGAGTAAACTGTTCTTCTTTGTATTATATAGGAATTATAATCAAGAATGCAAAACAGCATAAAGATCAACTTACAACTTAATTTGAAGGATACCATTCCGCGTGCATGAAGTGTACGTGTATAATGCATGCGGATTGCGATATTTTAGATTGAGTACCTAACTATGTGTATAACTCCAAGGCTTAGGTTTATTCTTTTTTCTTTATTATTTTCCTTCTTATCTTTATTAACATCATCAAATCATTAATAAAAATCAAAATAAACTTGTTTCCCTTTCGTGCCCCCTTTTATACCCTACTTAAAAAAAACAATATACTCTAGCATTAAAGATTAACAATATAAGAAATTAAAGGGTGGTAATTACATTTAATCATGTCTTTTACGTTAGAAAGAAGGACACCATGCTTAAAAAATACTCCCATTCAACAACTCAGTTTAATATTATAATAATCATTATAAGTTTTTATAAAATAGAAATTATTATTATATTATTAAATAGAGTTGTTGAATGAATATATATTAAAAAGTGGGGGATGAATTAATCTTTATCCTATAAAGAAACATCAATGAGGATTATATTATCCACTTGCTACATGGCACATGGCTAAATGTAAGATGAGACGCCACCATTGAGTTTGGTAGTCATTTGACAACACTAATAAAGTATTGGAAAATTATATCTTGATATCTTCTTCAATTTGAACATTTAATGAAAAACTCATTAGAATATTCCAGTAATAAAAGTTTTAAATTTTATATTTATTGTTATTATATTTTTAAATAAAATTGTAGTGTTATATATATGGAAGAAAAATAGTTCTCTGAGTATCACTGTCCTAAACTATTTTTCTTGCGCCATACTTGAACAAATTGACTGACACATATAACTCCAAAGGGCTTAAAATTCTAACTGCTATGTCATAAATTCAAGAAAAGCAAATAAAAAAGATGAGAAGTTTTTTATTCGACTGGTAAAATATCTTATTCAAGGTTATCTGTTATTTTCGCCTCAAATTTTCAAAAAAACCTCCTATTAACTTTTAGAATCTCTTCCATAGCAAGTATAGAATTTTAAAAACAACATCAGATTTTACTACATAATTATTTCATTTCTAGAGAGTATAAATGTCTTGGCATTCGTTCTCAACTGCCTTAATTTCTTAGCAAACTATTTTTCATCACTAAAACCTTGTTTCATGAATGATTAAAAAAGAAAAATTGTTTCATTTAACACTTCAATATTATGCTTCCAAATATATTAAAATTTCAATGATATGCATCAAAACCGTATCAAAATCCCGTGGTTTTGAGGGCAACCACAGATATCAAGGTTTTGGGGGTTATTATAAACGTAGTTATCGGTTACGAAGAATCACATATATAACGAAGTCGTAACCGTAACTACAACTCAAAACAATGTCACAAACCATCCGAAAAATCGTAAACTTTAACCCTATTTTATGGTAGACTATGGTGGAGAGAAGATAGACATAAGAAAAAAAAAACAGAGAAATAACAATAGATATGGCGAAAAATGTGTAGAGAAAGAAAATGAAAATGAGGTAGGAGATAGAAGGAAGAAGAAATGTATGTTTATAAGTATCTAGAAGCATCAAAGATGACAAAATTATTAAAAGAAGCTGAAAAAGTAAAATGAAATATCAAACACCTGGAAGCTTTTCTGGATGCGTATAACAGATCCCGTTCTCCCCTTCAAGCGTTGGTATGAACTCATCAATTAGGGGATGGAGTTTGGGCACATCAGAAAGTACCTTTGCTTCCAAATGCTCTAATATCTCTTGGTCATTCGGATCAAACTTCACCCCAGCTGGTAACCCCGGCAAGTCATTGATTCCAGTCTTTTAATTCATATCCAACCCAAAGAAATTAAAAATCACAATAAATCAAAGTTGGTAGCATAAACAAAGACAAGAAAAGGTTTCTTCACAAAAACAAAACAAAATAAAAAACACATAACATGGTGTGAATGACCAATCAAAACATGTTCTTTAGTACCTGATCTTGGAATTCAATGTTATGACCACATGAGGGGCAAGTTATGTTACGAATTTCGGTTGGTTTTGTGTCAGTAACAAGAGTGTTATTAGTTGTAGGAGTAATAGCGGGCGCAACCAGTTCAATTCCCCTCTCCTCATCTGAGTCATTGCACCATGTCATCTCTTTCTTCTATATGCCCATATATCTCAAAATAGATCCTTGATTTCTTTCACACCTCCTTATGGTATCAGCTCTCTAGTAATATAACCAAGAAGAAAAAGGAAGAAAAGAAAAAGTAAACACAAAAAGAATAGCAGAGAATGGGCAAGAAAAAAAGGAAAAGATAAAGCTCATAGTCTTGTCTCTTTCGACACAAGTTTTTCACGATTCACCTCTTGTTTTTGGTGGGGAGAAAATCAATTGTATTCTATATGTATAATTGAGTTAGGCTTGGTTTTCCAAACTGTTTGCACTGTGCCAACTTCTTGAGAGAGAGAGAGAGGAGGCAAAGGGTATAACTGATAAAAGAAAGGTGGGACTCAAAAGTGGGTTCTACATATAGAAAAGGATGCTTGGACGTCAAGTTTGCTTGTGTCCCCGTATATACGGTTGATCAAGGACTAAATTATGAGCTTCAAACTCTTGGCTTAGTGAGTTAAAAGATTGTTATTATTTTACATGAAGGGTAAATTAGATTGGTTAAGTAAAGAAAATTAATTAAGTAAAGAACACTAAATAAGAGAAAGAAAAAAAAAAGGGTAGAAAACGGTGGTGGGTAAGAGTGGAGATGGGGCAACCTGATTCTTCTCAGGACGTTTCACCTTTTTAGCAAGGGCATGTGTGCGTGTTAGGAGTTCAGCTGCAGTGTCAAATTAGAGTATCCTTAAAGCTATGTAAAAATTCACTGAGATATCAGACATGTACATACGAACCGACAAAGAATGTAACATAAACAATTACGTTTATGATTAATGTATACATCTTTGCACCAACCAACAAAAATACTGTATTGCGTATATACCACGTACACTTCTTAAGAAACGGATCTCTCTCTCTCTCTCTCTATTTTATCACTCACACATACACGCTACTACACGTTCTCCTTCCAAGTTCAACGAAAATGTATCCAAATTTCATACCTGAGGGTACTGTAATTGGTATCATTCAAAATTTCCAAGTAATTTGTACTGAATCTTCATGCTTTTTCTACGTGATTTTATTGATTTGACATGTTTTGGAGACGCATATATTCATGACTGTCACAATCAATTAGCATATTTTATCATTTATAAAATTAAATACAAGTGATTCTAATGCGGTGTATGACGCTTGCTGTTTAAGTTGTTGAACATTTTCACTGATGCCACACCTTGGTGTGGCGTTTTTGTCAGTTCACTTTGAAATTCATGGGATGCGAAATCATGATACTCATGGATTTGAGTGAGTGTCCAAGTACGAAGACACAGATTAGCATAACATAATCCTTCCTTAAGAATTGTGAATTAATATTTTTTCAATATACCAGCCGACAAGTCTTTGTCAGCTTCTCAAACAAGCTACACAATACGAAACTTAGGTATTAAGCTGGTGTTGTTCGTATTTGTTTTTTTATGAAAACTTTAACGTTTGGGGTTAGGGTTTTAGGGCTTTTTGAGAATGTTGTTTCTTCCAGATATGTATACACGTTAAATGGCATGGTCATATTGAGCTGTGCAAAACGTTGAATTCTCTAACAGTTACTGTAGATAAGGGTTGTTTGTTTGGAGAAAGAGGAAGAGGAAGAGGTAGGGAAAAAAAGGAGAAGAAAAAAAGTTTATACACCAAAACGTGATATGTGCCATGGCATGGATACGGACATAGGAACACCACGTAGACGCACGATTTGCCCTAAGCTACACGTTTCCCTTTTCAAAAATATATGCATTTGTATTCATGTTAAAGAAAACATTTATATATATATATATATATATATATATATATATATATATATATATATATATATATATATAAAATAAATAAATGTAAACTACTATCTCATATATAAGTTATTGTTCATTTTGGAAAAAAGTGATTTCAATAAATTAAAAAATAAAAATATATATAAACTACTTTTAGTATTCAATCTAAAGGATTTGACATTCATAAACTTACCCAATATTAGGCTTGACTTAACTTTGGTGGTGAATGCATTTAAGAATAATGGTGGGGTTCACTACAAGAAAAATCGCTTTTAGCGACCGAAAAAATCGGTCGCTAATGGCCAAAATTCGGTCGCTATTCTGTTAGCGACCGAAATTAGCGACCGAAATGGTTGGTCGCAAAAGGGCAAGTCGCTAAGTTGTTAGCGACCGATTTACATTTCGGTCGCTAAATAGCGACCGATCTGGTGGTCACTAAAGTGGTCGCTAAATAATTTGATCACTTATTCATTGGAGACCAAAATAGCGACCGAATTAAGTGGTCGCTAAATCGGTCGCTAAATCCGTGGTAAAGTTTTAAAAAATAGCGACCAATATATTCGGTCGCTAATATATTAATATAATTATTTAAATAATAATTAAAATCGGTCAGCTAAATCGATCGACTAAATCGAATGAAAAATTTAAAAAAATAGCGACCAGATTTAAATCGATTACGCTAAATCAATAACAAATTTAATTATTTTTATTTATTTACATTTTTATTATATTTATTATTTATTTTCCCTACCTCTTAATTATATTATATTTTTTAGAAGTTTAACTTATTATTAGGTGATTTATTGTCATTGTCAGGATTCGAACCCGGTACCTTAGAGTTGGAGGTCGAAACTCCAACCATCGAGCTACTAGGATCTTTTAATAATAACTTACAAATAAATTATATTTATATACAAATAAATGTATATCCGTATAAATATATAAATATAAAATCTATAAATAAAAATATATTTATATATTTTAATATATATTTAAATATTGATATATTTATATATTGATATATTTATATCTTTATATCTTTATATTTTTACATATATTTATATTTTTATATATTTATATCTTCATATTTTTACATATATTTATATCTTTTCATATTTATATATAAAGATATTAGTTTTCTATATAAATAATATTATAATATAGTATATTATACTATTAGTATAGTATACAAATAATATATTAGTATAGTATAGTATACAAATTATTAATTTTGTAATTTATATACAATGAAAATAATATAATGGTATATTAGTATAGGATAGTATATTTGTATTCTAATTTTTAATTAAATTAAAATTATGCTAATAATGTATATTAATATATGAGGGGATAATATTGATATATTGATATATTTGTATATATATATATATATATATATATATATATTTATATATTTATATATTTATATATTTATATATATATATATATTTATATATATATATATATATATATTTATATATTTATATATTTATATATTTATATATTAATATATTTATATATTAATATTTTGATATATTTATATATTGATATATTGATATATTTATTTATATCCTTATACATTTATATCTTTATATATATTTATATATTTGAAAAAAATATTAAATTTTAAAAATAATATTATATTTTTAAAAATAAATATTAGAAAAAGATTTAAAAATATATATAAATTATATTTACATGTACAAAATATTAAAGATATATGTTTATATCTTTACATATTTATATATATTTATATGTTTATATTTTTACATATATTTATATCTTTCCATATTTATATATTTATATATAAAGATATTAGTTTTGTATACAAATAATATTATAATATAGTATATTATACTATTAGTATAGTATACAAATAATATGTTAGTATAGTATAGTATACAAATTATTAATTTTGTAATTTATATACAATGAAAATAATATAATGGTATATTAGTATAGTATATTTGTATTCTAATTTTAAATTAAACTAAAATTACGCTAAATGTATAATAATATATGAGAGGATAATAAATTTAATCCAATTACTTTTATAAAATCTATAAAATATTAACAATGATATTATATTTTTAAAAACAAATATTAGAAAAAGGTTTAAAAACATGTATAAATTATATTTATATGTCCAAAATATTAAAGATATCCACATTTAAAACAATATTAAAAAATATTAATAATAAATTTAATTCTTTAAATTTAGTATTTAGAAACTAAAATTATAGTTTCTCTGTTTTTAAAAAATTAAAATAACTATTTAAAAATAAAAATCAAAACTAGTATTATCTTAAATTTATTAAAAGTGTAATTAAATCTCTATTTTCTTAATTTTATTTGTTTCAAACATCTCAATTCTACATTTTTGTAAGTTCTATCATTATATTATCATCCTCATCTCCTCCCATGTTCTACTTTATCTTTACAATAGTCAATATTCTTAACTAATTTATATTTTTATTTATAATTTTTTAGTATATATTTCAGAAATTAATCAATTCTAATCTATTCTTTGAAAAACTAATCAATTCTAATCAATAATTTATAAAACTAATCGATTATAATTAATTATTTGAAAAAATTATCAAATATGATCGATCATTTCAAAAATCTGATCGATCGTAGAAAAAATCGCTCGAGCGAGACTAGAGTCGCTCAAGCGAAATACAACCCGAGAATGCCAATTTTGTGCAGGGGTGTTTCGCTCGAGCGATTTTATTTTCGCTTGAGCGAATAAGACTTCTAATAGCGGTTAAAGCTTAACCGCTATCTAAAATATGATTAAGATAGCGGTTAACCCATAACCGCTATCTAAAATACATTTTAGATAGCGGTTAACCCCTAACCGCTATTATATCCTCTCAATTATGATCGATTATTTCAAGGTATGATCGATCGTAATCTTATTTCGCTCGAGCGAGAGTATTGCGCTCAAGCGAAATACAACCCGAGAATTCACAATCTTAAAATATTTTTTTGAATATTATGTTTTTAAATTTGCTATTAGAGAAAACCTTTCAGAATTCAAAATGTTAAATAGTTTTAAATATTAAAATTAACTTTATCAAAAATTAGGAAAAAAAATTTATCCAAAAGAGTTCAAAAATGTATAAGAGTATTCTCAATTTTGAGTTTAATTATATTGTTCATTCTCAAAGTAGAAAATTATATTGTAATTATTTTAATTTACATTTTGTGATCTTCTTAAAATTAGCATCAATAACATTAGACTTTACATTTGATTCATACCTAACTAATTATAGATTAAAAGGAAAGTGGTATAACCATGCATTTTACTTTTCTATTTACCTTATTCTTTTAATTATTTTATATAATATTTACCTTATTCTTTTAATTATTTTATATAATAATAATCAAAATATTCACATTCATATGGGCGTTTTCGAAAATAATATTATTGTATTATTGTTAAAATTAACATCAATAACATTAGACTTGATCTTCTTAATTATATTGTTCATTCTCAAAGTAGAAAATTATATTGTAATTATTTTAATTTAATAAAATATATTGTAATTCTATTGTAATTCTATTGTAATTATATTGTAATTATATTGTAATTCTTTAAATTGAGTATTTAGAAACTAAAATTATAGTTTCTCTGTTTTAAATAATTAAAATAAAAATCAATATCAAAACTAGTATTATCTTCACAATAATTTATCTTTACGATAGTTCAATTTATCTTCACAATAATTTATCATTTATAATATCAAAATATTCTATCAATAGTATTATCTTCACATCATCGTCATCCCATGTTCTACTTTATCTTTACAATAGTTAATATTCTTAAATAATCTATATTTTAAATTTTAAATTTTAAATTTCATAAATTAATACATTCTAATCTATTATTTGAAAAACTAATCAATTCTAATCAATAATTTAGAAAACTAATCGATTATAATTAATTATTTGAAAAAATTATCAAATATGATCGATCATTTAGAAAATATAATCGATCGAATCGGATTTCGCTCGAGCGAGACTAGAGTCGCTCAAGCGAAATACAACCCGAGAATGCCAATTTTGTGCACGGGCGTTTCGCTCGAGCGATTTAATTTTCGCTTGAGCGAAGAACACTTCTAATAGCGGTTAACGCTTAACCGCTATCTAAAATATGATTTAGATAGCGGTTAACCCATAACCGCTATCTTAAATACATTTTAGATAGCGGTTAATTCCTAACCACTATTATATCCTCTAAATTATGATCGATCACTTCAAGTTTTGATCGATCGAATCGTATTTCGCTCGAGCGAGAGTAGTCTCGCTCAAGCGAAATACAACCCGAGAATGCCAATTTTGTGCAGTGGGCGTTTCGCTCGAGCGAGACCAGCGTCGCTCAAGCGAAATGACAATATTTTAATCGATACAACTTGATTTTAATCGATTAAAATCACTTAAGGGTTCAGGATGATCGATCATAATGCAATTATGACCGATCGAAGCGCTTTAATCGATTAAATCTTGTTTCAATCGATTAAAACAACTTAAAAATTTCTACACGTAGTTTTAATCGATTAAAACTTATTTTTATCAGCTTAAAATAACTTGAAAAGTTTTACAAGAAAGTTTTGCAAGTATTTCAATCGATTGAATCGTGAAACAATCGATTAAATCAACTTAGAGGATTTTTTGTAAAGTGTTTTAATTGATATAAACGTTGTCGTATCGGTTAAAACAAATCTGTTAAAGAATCAAGAACGTATTAATGGATTAAAAGAAGTTTTAACAGATTAAAACCGCACTTTTAACAGATTAAAAGAATCTTTTAACAGATTAATTAAACCAGCAGCTTTGAAAATCTTCTATTAAAACAAGTTTGGCTTGAACTTTTTTAACATACATTGAATATCATCTTTTACACATCCTTGAGCAATCAATCAAGCAAACTTCAAGCACTCTTTTCAAGAAAGATTCGCATCAGCTTTTGAGAAGTTCTTTGAAAATCTTTCTTGAGGCAACTTGATTTCTTTTGAAGAAGAAACACTTACAGCAGAATTGCATAAACTGGTTTGAGCATTCTAGTTTCTTCTTTTTCATTTCTTTACATTCTTTTTGTATTGTTTGGTGCCTGGAATTTGGGCACTCGGTTTCTCTCGAAGTTGGAATTTGGTAATACGTAAAACATTTCGTAAAGCAAAATGTTAAATACTTTTAAATATTAAAATTGACTTTATAAAAAATTAGGAACAAAAAATTAATCAAAAAGAGTTCAAAAATGTATGATAATATTTTCAGTTTTAGTTTAATTATATTTTTCATTCTCAAGGTATTAAAATATAATTTAAATTTTTAATACTAAAATTAAAAGATTAAATAATAATAAATTTAACTCTTTAAATTTAGTATTTAGAAACTAAAATTATAGTTTCTCTGTTTTAAAAAATTAAAATAAATATTTAAAAATAAAAATCAAAACTATTATTATGTTAAATTTATTAAAAGTATAATTAAATCTCTATTTTCTTCAATTTTTTAATATAAATTTTTAAAATATAAATTAATTTCAATTGAAATTTTCAATTGAAAAATAAATTCAAGAATATTTGTTATTAAACTTTTCTTAAACAATGTATTGAATAGTTAACATCACTCTAGTCTTAATTTATTACAATTTAAATTTTTAATAAATTTGATTTATTACAATTCATTTTGTTAATATTGAGACCAAAGTTTATTTTTAAAGTATATTTTAAAAATTAAATTATTTTTAAAAACTAAATTACTTTTAAAAAATAAATTGTAAAAAATATACTAAAAAATTAAAGTATATTTATAAAAAAAATTTAAATATAATAAAAAAATAATATTCATTAGCGACCGATTTCAATTCGGTCGCTATTTTTTCATTAGCGACCGATTATAATTCTGGTCACTATTTCAATTTGTAATTCGGTCGCTAAATCAGTCGTTAAATGATTTTTTTATTTTAGTGTGGAATAGCCACCGATTTAGCGACCGAAATTTTGCGACGCAAATTATTGGTCGCTATTTCGGTCGCTAAATAACAAAATGAAAACCAATTCATATTTTGGTCGCTAAATCGGTCGCTAATTGCGACCGAATTAAAGTGGTCGCTGAATCGGTCGCTAATTGCGACTGAATTAAAGTGGTCGCTAAATCGGTTGCTATTTGCGACCAAAATTAAATCGGTCGCTAAATCGATCGCTATTTGCGACCGAAAAAATTCGGTCGCTAATTTCGGTGGCTAAATGTCATTTTTCTTGTAGTGGTTGTTTCTTGGAAATTTAGAAATAAATGATATAAAAGTCTTAATTTATGTCAATGGATGAAGATTTATGTTACCTACATTTAAACAAAAACAATAAATTTGCAGACAAATTAGTTAACATTGAGATCGATTTAAAATAGAATACATTTTCAATTATATTATAACATTATTAGTTCTATTTTTTCTGGAATAGATACCCCCTTTTCGAAATATAGGTTCTTTTAATTAGTCCCTCGTAAATCTTTGTATTTTATTTCTGTTGATATTTTAGCTTATGATCAGCTCACGAGATGTTAACTGAATTGTATGTAATGTCTCAAAAGATACTCTACGTGAAACTTCCATTAAAAAAATTTATCATAAATGAACTCAATTTATGTGTTAAATTAAGTGAGAATGTAATTTTTTTTAAAATTGAATTTAAGTTAAATCTGACTCATTTTAATTGTATAGTGACAGTTTATTTAATTTCAAAATTATTATTTAGTGACGTAATTTGCCAATTTAGCCATTAAATCGAGATTATGAGTGCTCATTTTATTCTCCTAATATATATAATTAGAGAAGGGTATTTGTGTTTAAGTAGGTCACCTGCATGGTCATAGTAAATAAAATTAAAAAAAATCTATTTTTTAAGAGGTTCAAAATATAAATTATATTATCATTTTGGACAAATATTTTTTACAAATTTAAGTTAAATTTTTAAAATAGATAAAATTTTGCATTTTAAAATGACATTTTTTTAGTTTTTCCACTTTAAGTATGGTTTGACCAACGAAACTTAGTTAAAAAGGTGCTTATAGAAGGAAATAAACTCATATCAAACAACATTAGACCATTTTCAAATTAAACAAAAAGCTTTTAATGGTAACAAGAGTTGGTGTGTTCAAATTGTTCCATTTGTAAGGTCCTCAAAAGCAACCACTTATCCAAAAGAGAAGATATTTGATTGGTTTTAAGAGTTTTTTTTAAGGTGACGGAAATATTTTTAAAGTTTTATAACTAATATTAGTATTTATGATTTTAATCTTTTAAATTTAATCATTATTTTTAAAAAATTTTAAATTTAATCTTCTAAACTTAATAATTATTAAATATATTTATTTATATATTTATAAATTTAATCTCTCATACTTTTATATCTTTTTATATTTATTTATTATTTATTGATAATATATATATTATTTAATTGTTTTAATATCAATCGTCAAAATACACAAAATACAACGATCATATTGTGATTATTTTCTTTCTTATATTGGGTTCTTATTCTGTCATCATAATATCCAGTGATTTTTCTTCTGGCAATATTTCCTGGTACCCTTAATAATTAAGGGAATGCTTATTTTAGAACAGGAAATACAATTTCATTAAGTGTCATTTTCCGAGAGGGAAAATCAACTATACAAATTCATACAAATTCATAAAAAGACAACAAAAACGCAATTATTGAGTGTGAATGCAAGACTTTTGTATCAAATATCTAATAACTTCAACCGTCATTAATCCAATTTGTCCCTAAACCAGTGTTCTTAACACAATTTGTGTAGGTTTTAATAAGGAAAAAAAGTTACTTTTTTAGTCTTTTATGTGTTGAAAATTTTAGGTTTTCATACATTATTAAATTTAAAAATTTAGAATATTTATAAATATAAATTTTGTATTAATTTTCATAAAAAAAATTAAAAACTTAAGTAGACATACATCTTGAGTAGTATCTTACCACAAATATACATTACATCATTTGAGTTTAAATGGGCTTGTAAATATTTGATAATTTAATGAATTCTATACAAATTGGGCCCATCTGCAATTGAAATTGATTCGTAATAACTTGTTTTTTTTTCGACCGTACCGATAACTTTACAAAATAACATTTGAATTTAATAAAAATATAATAATATAAATAATTTTTAAGATGATACTTAGTTATAGATTATCATATAATACTATTGACATTTATTGTAATTACTAAACACGACTTTTTAAAGTTCATGATTACAAGAAGTATTGATATTATAAGATTAATAATTATTATATTTATTTAGACTTTAAATTAATGAAAATTGTGGGGAGATTTTTTATATTTAAAATTTCGTTATCTTTTATATTAATTATCTATATCTTTATTTTATTATTAATAAAGAGAATAGGTTGGATAACATTTATTTATCTCTCTCTATATATTAAAGTACGTGTATCCATATTATTTTAAATTTTATTTTTTCTTTAAAAAATTTTAATATACTCACTTTTTTCGCTAATTATATATATAAATCATTACACTTATGTTTTAGTTAAAATAATAATTATTAAACTCATTCTTTTGCACGATTAATGTCAAGTCTTGTAAACACAACAAGAAGATTATCGTAGATATTATTCTTTATTTTCTACTGCTAGCATATTGCCAATGGCTCCTTGAAAATGAAAATGATAATACAAATAAAATAGATTTCACTAAGATTCTATATGTAAATATATTATAATATTTAATGTTAATGAGTTTGAAAAAAATATTCAGAAGACTGAATGAATAAGTTGACGTATCTTAAAGGGCGAACGAATTATATTAATTAAAGATGTGGTTTTTTTTATATAAGAATAGTACTTCGAAATATTACAAATTATCTTTTTTATAATATTTTAATTATGTAGCAAATGCGTTCTTCTTTCTTTATTCCAAACACAAACACCTGTAAATTCAAAGTTTTATCTTTATTCAGTTGCACATTTACCGTATTCATTAAATTGATTGCTTTTAATTTTTTGCATTTACATTGCAAGTTCTTGACATTCAATGGAAAGTTCTATCAACCATTGCAGTTCTCTTTCAAAATTGTTTTATAATCTTACTTACATTTTCCACACAAATCTAGAATTCTTCAGGTTATTATTCTATTTATATATTTAATTTCCTTTTAACTTAACATATTATTGAAAATTTTAAGATCTCTTTTAAATTTGGTCAAATCATACTTTTTAAAATGTGTTTTATCTCTTATATATCTTTTATATATGTATATATATTGAAAATAGCTATTAAGTACTACGTATATAAACACAGAATGGCAAATCTGCGTGATTTACATAAATATGTTTAGAACGATCACACGGTGATAAAGAAATGAAAATAAAAGGCTGATTAAAAGAGAGAGGAAAAAAATGAGTCCTTTTCTTTCCTCAACAAAAGAATATTCCCCACACTAAAGGGGACCATAAAATTGGCCTAAAGGAGGAAGCCACCGTCCAATTAACGTCTGATCTTGAAATGCATACCAACTTCATTTCCCATTTGGGTAACGGGTCTCCATCTCGGCATTGCCCAAAATTGAAGCCAATTGCTCCTATCAATTTCAACTGCACTCTTCCGTCTCTAAATTGTTCAAAATAGTTGTCACTTGTGCCATGGAAGGCCTACACTTCCTTGAATTACCAACACAAGCTGAAGCAACTCTGGCTAATCTGACTAGAGCCTTCATGTGAGTAGGAATCACCAACCTAGGATCCAAAACTTCACCAAAACTCAATTCCTTGATCAAAGGCAAACCCCACTTTGCTATCGAATTTTATTTTACAAGTAGCACGTATTCGTTTTTTAATTACTTAAATAAGCATACTCGTATGTTTTATTTACCTAGATAGCACGGTTTTTCTTTAGTTGAAAATTCGATTTTTTGGAATACAAAACTTAAACGTAATTGTATTTGATAATTTTTTCAAACAATTTAGAATTCGATTTTTCTCTCGAATAGTTTTCTTTTTATTTTGTTAAAAAAATTAACTAATATATATATATATATATATATATATATATATAATATGTTATAATATTTTATTTAACATTTATAGTTTTAAATTAGGTATTTAAAAAGATTTGTATATTTCTAAAATTAATAATATATTTAGATTTATTGTTGAAAGTAGTAAAATAATATTTTTAAAATATATTATTAAATATCATAGTTAAATTTATTTGTATGATTAAACTTTTTCTAATTTTGTGATTTATTTGATATTATAATTTTTTTAGAAATTAATAATAAATTAGGAGGATAATAAAAATCTTAAAATTTATATGTATATAAGAACAAATAATATTTTGATGTAAAATTACATATATATATATATATATATATATATATATATATGATATTCTAAAATATAATTTATAGTAATTACTACAATATAAAATATATATTCCAAAATATAACTTATTTTCATTTATATATATATATATATATATATATATATATATATATATTATAGAAATTAAAATAAATTCTATTTTAGAATATATATATATATATATATATATATTAAATATAAATTATTTTCAAGTTGATAATTATTATTCTAATTTATGCAAAATATATATATAATAGCGGTTCAAGTGTAACCGCTCTTAAAAGTGACTATATGATAGCGAGTTCAGTTTAACCGCTCTTAAAAGTGACTCTATGATAGCGGTTCCAGTTTCACCGCTATTATATGTTGAAAAACTAATCGCTCATTTCAAAAAGTAATCGATTAGTTTTCATACTCGAGAACCGGTTATTTTTTAAAATAATTGATTAATTTTTAAATAATCAATGAGTTTTGCAAATATATATTAAATAATTATAAATAAAAAAATATATCAAATTAAAATAAAAAAAATTATTTTTAAATTATATATATTATATAAATTATAAATATAAAGTTAAAAAAATTATTTTTAAAATTATAACCTTAAAAATTATACTTAAAAAAATTATATAATCGTATATAAGAAGAAATAATATTTTGATGTAAAATTATATATATATATATATATATATATATATATATATATATACTCTAAAATATAATTATATTAATTACTATAATATAAAATATATATTCCAAAATATAACTTATTTTTATTTATATATATATTATAAATATTAAAATAAATTATATTTTAGAATATATATATATATATTAAATATAAATTATTTTCAAGTTGATAATTATTATTCTAATTTATGCAAAATATATATATGATAGCGGTTCAGTTTAACCGCTCTTAAAAGTGATCTGTATGATAGCGGTTTCAGCTTAACCGCTCTTAAAAGCAATTGTAAGATAGCGGGCCCACCTTAACCGCTATTATATGTTAAAAAACTAATCGATCTTTTCAAAAAGTAATCGATTAGTTTTTCATACTGAGAACCTGGTTATTTTTTAAAATAATTGATTAATTTTAAAATAATCAATGAGTTTTTCAAATATATATTAAATAATTATAAATAAAAAAATATATCACATTAAAATTAAAAAAATATATCAAATAAAAATTATCAACTTAAAAAAAATTATATTTAGAATTATAATATATATCTTCCAAAATATAACTTAATTTCATTTCTAAAATTATAAATTAATTAATTGTTTAAATAATTTTTCAAATTTATATTAAGTATATATATATATATATATATATATGTAATTTTATAATGTTTTATATAAAATTTATAGTTTTAAAAAGAATTATGTATTTATTAGATTAATAATATATTTAGAATTATGGTTGAAAGTAGTAAAATATAATTTTTATTTGTATGATTAAATTTTTTTAATTTTTTAATTTATTTGATATTGTAATATTTTTTTAGAAATTAATAATTAATTATGAGGAAAATACATATAAAAAGAAATAATATTTTAATGTAAAATTAAAATAAATTATATTTTATAATATATATATATATATATATTAGTTATTTTTTCTTTCTTATCTCGAATAAAAAAAATCTATTTAGGATTCAATTGTGAATAAATCGAATTCTAAATCAATTACTTGTTTAATTACTCCGTTATGATCGATTAAATTTCCCAATGATCGATTATATTTTCAAATAATTGACTTAAGATAGCGGTTTTAGATTTAACCGCTATTAAAAATATATTTTAGATAGCGGTTAAAGAGGAACCGCTATTATATGTTCAATTAAATTACTCCATTATGATCGATTAAATTTTCCAATGATCGATTATATTTTCAAATAATTGACTTTAGATAGCGGTTCTAGATTTACCCGCTATTAAAAATATATTTTAGATAGCGGTTAACGTGGAACCGCTATTATATGTTCAATTAAATTACTCTATTCTGATCGATTAAATTTTCCAATAATCGATTATATTTTCAAATAATTGACTTTAGATAGCGGTTCTCGATTTAACCGTTATTAAAAATATATTTTAGATAGCGGTTAACGTGGAACCGCTATTATATCTTTACTTTTAAGAGCGGTTAACTTGGAACCGCTATTATATCTTCACTTTTAAGAGCGGTTAAGGTGGAACCGCTTATTATATTTGCACTTTTAAGAGCGGTTACATTGTTAACCGCTCTTAAAAGTGACACATACATGAATAATTAATTAGAATAAATTATAATAAATGTTAACCGCTCTTATAAATTAATTATATATATATATATATATATTTTGCATAAATTAGAATAATAATTATCAACTTGAAAATAATTTATATTTAATATATATATATATATATTCTAAAATTGAATTTATTTTAATTTCTATAATAAATATATAAATGAAAATAAGTTATATTTTGGAATATATATTTTATATTATAGTAATTACTATAAATTATATTTTAGAATATATATATATATATATATATATATATGTAATTTTACATCAAAATATTATTTCTTCTTATATACATATAATTTTTAAGATTTTTATTATCCTCCTAATTTATTATTAATTTCTAAAAAAATTATAATATCAAATAAATCAAAAAATTAAAAAAAGTTTAATCATACAAATAAATTTAACTATAATATTTAATAATATATTTTAAAAATATTATTTTACTACTTTCAACCATAAATCTAAATATATTATTAATTTTAGAAATATACAAATATTTTTAAATACCTAATTTAAAACTATAAATGTTAAATAAAATATTATATATATATATATATATATATATATATATATTAGTTAGTTTTTTTTTCTTAACAAAATAAAAAGAAAACTATTCAGAATTCGATTGTTGGAAAATCGAATTCTAAATTATTTGAAAAAATTATCAAATATAATTACGTTTAGGTTTCGTCTTCCGAAAAACTGAATTCTCAATTTAAGAAAAATCGTGCTATATTGAGTAATTAAAAAACGAATACATGCTATTGCAGAACAAATTTCATACTCCTTCCTCGCATTCTCTACCTCTTAAGAGCTCAAGCATGACCACCCCTAACCCATAAACATCACTTTCCTTGCTTGCACCACCTCCATTTTCATTCCAATACTCATCATCCACATAACCTACTAGCCCTCTCTTTTCTCGTGGTGCCAAAAAGTTGAGACCATAATCACAAATCCTGGGACAAAAGTTGACATCAATTAAAACATTTGAGGACTTGACACACCCATGTATAATGTTTTGTGTTGCCACTTCATGCAGGTACTGAAGCCCTCTGGCTGCTCCGGCTGCAATTCTGATTCTCTTGTTCCAATCCAAAAGTGATGCCCCATTAACGTTTTGGCGCAAACAGAACTCCAAGCTCACCATGCGCCCAAACTCCATCACTATAAATCTCTCACCCGGGGCTTCTGAGAATCCAATGATAGGAACTATGTTGGGATGTTGAGCTGAAGAGAGCCATTTCAACACTGACGAGAATCCAAACCCTGCATTGCTCAACACAAGCACGGGATGAATCCTTTTCACAGCCACAAGCTCTCCATTCTCTTGAACCCCAGCATACACTGTTCCTAGACGACCCTTTCCCACCATTCTCCTATGGTTGAAGCCATCAGTGGCAGCATCAAGGTCCATCAATGAGTACACACGAGCACAGTGCTTCACAGAAAGTGTCTCTTCAGACTCAACTGGCTTCTTCTTGCATGCAAGAAAGAGGACAACACCAAGAATTATGAGGGACAAGGATAGAATGACCATGACCAAATCATGAGCAATGTACCCATGGTTCATTATTTGCACAATAGATTAATTTCTTTTGCTTGTGATGTTGGGCTAATTAAGTAGCCAAGAAGGGAATAGAGGTAAAGGAAGAAGGTGGAATAAAGGGAGAGATTGGATGGTATGTCAAAGAGAAGTGTGGAAACTGGTATTAAGATATGTGATTCAAAGTAGGGGAGAGATGAAACCGTTGAATAGAAGGTTCAAAGAGAATAGGGTGGATTTGTTTGACCAAAGAGGTAGATTGGTGAGAAAGTTGAGAGGTTTATAGTTGGATTTAATTACTGAAAGGATACTTTAAAATGACATGACATGACATAATACAGATGTCGGTTTGAATTTTGTTCTTGTGAAGATTAAAAGTACTGTTTTATTCCTGATGCGTACAATTCTAATGAATCTCAGGACACAATTAACCTTAAAAAAACAAGAGTGATCATATATATATATATATATATATATATATATATATATATATATATATATATATATACCACTTTTTCTTTTATGAAAAAACCCCAACAATACTCATATTGGTGTCTGTTTAATTTTTCCCAAAACAAATTAGCATACGGGAAATTAAATTGTAATTGTAATTGTAATTGGAGTATTATATTATGTATAAAAAATATCTATATATTTTTTAATGGTTAATTTTCACTAAAAAATTAATAAAAATCTAAATTCAATTTACACCAAATATTTTCGATTGTAATATC
Source organism: Sphenostylis stenocarpa (assembly GCA_963425845.1). NCBI lineage: Eukaryota > Viridiplantae > Streptophyta > Magnoliopsida > Fabales > Fabaceae > Sphenostylis > Sphenostylis stenocarpa. The sequence continues at coordinate 20,070,517 of OY731400.1, read as the reverse complement.
GTCCACAAGCTTATGATTAGATGTTTCAACTTGATGATTATATTAATCGAATTCTGCTAAACCGAGTCAATATGGAAGAGGTTTATATGGTAATTATGAGAAAATCTTTTAAAGCTTATGGTATAATAAAGTTTAATCTCTCTTTCAATGACACATTATTGAAATAGATTTGTAAAAGATGATGGATAATGCATTCTGAACTAATATGACAAATCCAAAAATGCTTGAAACTTTCATAATCTTAATTCCTATAGTTTACCAATTAAATATCACACAGGATTTTTCTTCTTGTTAGCTTATGCAATATGATGTTGGTGCACGAATGAATATTTGTGTTGGTGCACGTATATTCCTCCTCCCCTTTGATTTATTGATGGGGATCGAAAATATAGGTCTTATTAGGTTTTAATTTTCTTCATCCTATAAAATTTTGATACATTTTTTATTTTATTTTTAAAAGTTTTCAAAACATAATTTTTACATTTTAAAATATTATTTCCAGGCGGATTCTTCTCACAAATATAAAATATTATTTTATATTAAAATACATTTTAAATATCAACTTTCTGAAATATATATTTGATAATTTATTCCAAATGTTTTTGCTCTCATTCAGAATGAATAATTCAAAAGTAATTCTTAAATATTTTAAATTAATCATTTTGTAACACAATATAATAAATGAATATTAATTTATATATATATATATATATATATATATATATATATATATATATAAATGAAAAGCTACAGTAGGTATAGTAAAATTTAGAGGTGCATAAAGCAAAGGCCATTAGAAAGCCGTAGACGTATCCAGTAGTAATATGCTGCGGCTTTAAAGAATTTCCTCGTCTTGTTACAATCAAGTTATGGAAACAACGAGGATGTACGAGAAAATAGGCTGAACCCACATTGGGGCCTCATGGGCCTATTTGTTCTATGTCTTAGAAGGCCCACTAATTAATTTTGTTATATGCTTACATGGAAACTACAAGGATGTGAGAGAAAATAGGCTGAGCCCACATTGGGGCCTCACGATCTTCATGGGCTTAGTTTTGCGTATCTCTTAGAAGGGCCACTAATTAATGTGCTGTCAATTTCTTAGTAGAATTTGAAATTCTAGAATTTTAATTTACCAATTTATTTTTGTTAAGTTTATAGAATTTCAATGTTTTTTAAAATTTTCAATCCAAAACATATTTCATCATAAATTATTTATAAAGGTAAATTATCCTCTAAAATTTCTCCATCCATACAAGGTTGTAATGAACTCAATTTCAACCACTTCTTCCAATTTTAAACTCCAAAGTTTAAACTCAATTAAGCTCGACTTTGATTAGGTTTAAAATGTTCTAGGTCCAATTTGTTTATCGTACTTTTGAGTGGCTTGCCACATAAATTCTCACTATTTGGTAAACAAATAGCATTTGTCTTATATTAAGAAGAAAAAAGAAACAGTTTCTCAAATTGTTATGCATGTTGTTTCAAATTCCATGAAATCAAGGCTTTTAAAGTGAATTCACATGAATTAGTTCTTCATAAGTTGTTAAAAACTTCACTTAATATTTAAGTGGATAAGTAAACTTATATATAAATTTAAAAAAATATATGAAAAACTATGGTGGAAAGTTTGTACATATTAAAGTAATTAATTTTAGTAGCAAGTCAAAATTTACTATCCAATTCACATCATAATGGATGCTAGGTTTGAATGGGTCCGAATCAAATAAAAATTGAAAAGAAAAAAATCTCCACAAAAACGCAAAAGTTTCACAATGGATATGGACATCATACACGCGTGAGAATGAGAGTGAAAGGTAACCACTTGAAGGTCCGTGTGTAAAAAAACATAATGGTGGTGGTGGTTGTTAGCATGTTATTTGAATAACCAAACTATTTGAGAAAATTTGAATTGTATGGATGAGTAAATGTTGGCAAAAGATCATGGTAACAAAATTGCAGTGGTAAGTTTGCAAATAATGTTGACACATAGTAAACCACTGAACCACCTCAGCACAGAATGGTCCTACAATTTCAACATTAATTACCAATGCACTGCTACAACTGGTTTTCAAAACTACATGCATGATGCATGATTGGCACGTCTCTAGAGTCATTAAACAAGATCCATGAAAAGCTCTGTGAATTATGATGCGTTTGGCAGGAACTATGGAGCATTGTAGCTTCAAGTCATTGGACCAATTAAGGCCACGTCTAACAAAGCAAAACACAGCCGAAGAAACACAACAATCAGTGATAACAGTGTCACATTTCTTTGTTGGGTGCTTTGCGAGAAATTTAGAAAGTGGGGTGGTTAAAAGGCTCAATCTTCCAATAATTTCGTTTAACTTTCTTCAGATGGTGAAGTGGTTCTCTTAGAAATGACCACTAGATATAATAAGTAAGAAGCGGCAGGGACAAGTGAAATTCCACTGCTAGATGCAGCAGCAAAAATATCACTACCACCAAGCCGTAGTCATCTTCCAAATGGACATATTTAATAACCCATCACCATTACTCATTAACAACTAAAGTAGAAGGTAGCCCAAATGGTCGAAACCAGCAATTTAAAGAGAGGGACCAGAGACAAGCCTGCCTAACAACCTCATTGACTCAGATCTTATAGCTGTACCCAGCATATTTGTTTGAGCACCGTGAGAAGTAAATTTTCAATCTGAGAACAGTCAAAACATTTAATCCGAAATATCTACAAAATTATATGCATTCAAAAATGGGCAGCCTGTAGATTCACCTAACAAGAGTGAACTGAAATAACTACAGTGTGTTGCTTATAGAAATTCGAAGCTGTTAATTAAGGGGGGAAGCATAGTTTGACTGCTTTTGTCCTTTTTATTAATTATATATGGCATTGTATTTATGTGGTTTCTTATCCCCATTTCAGAATCTTCGCAGGTTCAAGAGCACCTTCCTAGAACCAAAAGATTAAAAGTTAGAGAAAATATAAAACAGGATTTGGAAGTTGTTGTCTCATTGATTTTGCAATTTTATAACTCCCATGGCCCATGCTCGAGTCAGAGCTAAAAGCCTTCCAGGAAATGTACTCGAAAAAGGAACTTTTTAACGATGGAAACATCCTTTATGTTGTGAGTACAAGTTTGTAATGCAAACGCAAATTTAATTTTGGTAGGAAAGCTTCTTGATATGGACATACTTTTATAGGGAAAAACATTAAACTCCTCAAGCTTCTATTTTCCACCACAAAAAAAATAAAATCCTATTCTCTAATTCTCTTTTCTTTTGTCAACTTTGTAAAGCGTGCGCTGAAACACATGGAGGGAAGCTGGCTTATAGTAAAAGAAAAGCTTTGAACTCCCCCTTCTGGATCATCAAATAGACCAACCTTTGCAAGTCTATATTATGCAACACTTCCATGATCCGAGACATCGTCACAGTAATAAGGGGATAGCTTCCCATCTTTCTTGGCAGGCTTGGTTTGGTTCTCTGTGCCCACCTCTTGCAACATCTTCACTACTCTTCTCATTGAAGGCCGGTTAATCGGAAGAGGACTAGTGCACATGAGTCCAATGTTGAAGACCTTGCATATTTCTTCTCTGAAACAAGAGTCAAGCCTTGAGTCAATTAAATGATCCACGCCTTTCTGGTCCAAGGTAGTGCACACCCACTTAACCAAGTCTTTCTCCCCAAATTCAGGGTCCACCGGGCGTTTTCCAGTAACCAACTCGAGTATCACAACCCCAAAACTGTATATGTCGCTCTTCTCATTCACTCTCAGCGTGTATGCATATTCTGCAGCAGGAGAAAAGGATCACGTCAGTTTGACTACGAAGAAACAGAATAGTTTGATTGCAAAAGAAATCCAAAAGATCATAGACAACCTGTTTCTAGAGCATGTAGTACCTTATATCTATATTATAATTATAATATCAGGACAAAGATTAGGTATAATGCCAACAAAAGCAAACCACTTGTCACTAAACAACAAAAACATGAAAAAGAGTTGCCATGCATGAAACTACCGTCGTGATTTGTAGGGTCTAAGGAGGATAAGATACACACACTTCCAGTTCTAGCAGTAAAGGATCAACAATCAAATTACTCTAATAACCCGCCAACCCATATACTACGAGTTAAGCACCAAATGCAGAAGCATTCACCACTAAACTAAATGCATCTCAAATTCATCAACAGTAGAAAAATAAAAAAACATGAAATTTCTGCTAACTAACCTGGTGCAATATAGCCACAAGAGCCAGCTATGACGGACATGGATTTAGTTCCTTTTGCTGTGGTTTCAACCGCCTTAGCTACTCCAAAATCAGCCACCCTCGCACCATAGTCCCCATCCAACAAAATATTGTTAGATTTCACATCTCTATGAACAATTGGGGGTACACAATCATGATGAAGATAAGAGAGGCCTTCTGCAGCATCCACAGCTATCTTATACCTTGTTGGCCAATCCAACAACCCTCCTTTACTACTATGCAGCAAATCACCGAGACTTCCATTAGGCATATATTCATAAACCAAGAGCTTGCAATCCCTGGTGGTGCAGCAACACCACAGCTTGACTATGTTCTTGTGCCTGATCTTGCCCAAAGTCTCAACCTCCGCATCAAAAGCATTGTCCTGAACCCTACCCTTTTCAACATCCCCACTCTCCACCTCCTTCCTAACCCCTCCTCCCCATATCTTCTTCACAGCAACAACCTCCCCACTGCTAAGCACAACCTTGTAGACCTTCCCCGAGGAACCACTTCCAATCACATTATCTTCATCAAGACAATTCAAAATCTCATCTTCACTAAAACCCAGTTTATGAAACGACATCAACGTCCACTTCGACTTATCAATGACCCTCTTGGCGTCCTGGAAATTCTTATACCTAAAGTAAAACCAAACCACACCAACAAGGAAAACCAAAGTGGCCACAACAAAAATCGCTCGAAGCAGCCAAACGTAACCTACACTCTTTGGATCACCCCTACCATCACACAACCCCTTCAAATCCCCACATAGGCCAGGATTACCAAGGAAACTAGACCTATACATATCCTTAGCCAACAGAGGAGGAAGTTCACCAGTCAAACGATTATAAGACAAATTAAGCTGATTCAGCTTCAGATTCTGCAACCCGTGAGGGACTTGCCCCGTAAAGCGGTTTCTAGAAAGATCTAGAAAATTCAGCACGGACAAACCCCCAATCTCATCAGGAATCTTCCCGCCAATCTCATTGTTGGCCAAATTCAAATCATTAAGCTTCTTCCACGAACGAATCCCTTTCGGCAACTCCCCAGAGAGTCTATTGTTATGAAAATCAAGAATCCCAAGCTGCCCAAGATTCACAATGCTATCAGGAAGCGGACCAGTGAACTTATTATCACTGGCGGAAAACTCCACGAGATTTTCCAACCACCCAACCTCATCGGGAATCGTTCCCGAGAAGTTGTTCTTCGACAAAATCAACAGAGACAAGTTCCCCGCACCAGCAATGGTCCTCGCAATAGACCCCGAAAAAGAGTTATCGACGAGCTCGAGAAGATACACGTGGGGAAGCCCCCAGATCCCGGCGGGAACTTCGCCGGACAACCGGTTGAATCCGAGTCTCACACGTGTCAAGCTCTGGCACGTCCCTAAGCTCGCCGGAATCTCCCCGGAGAAAAGATTGTAAATCACCAGAAGCTCCTCCAGAGCACCCTTATCACAGAGAGTCGCAGGGATAGGCCCCCAGAACTGGTTGCTCGAAACGTCCAGCCACCGGAGCGGCGAATTCTTGCCGAGAGTCGCCGGTAACCTCCCGGTGAGGCGGTTCCCGAAGAGCCTAAGCTCGTACAGATTCTCCGAATCCGCAATGCTGGCCGGTAACTCTCCCTCAAAACGGTTTTCGTACAAGTTGAGACTTTCCAACGGCAAAGAACAAAGCTCTTCGGGAATCTTCCCCGTCAAGTGGTTCATGGAAGCGTCAAGCAGCCTCAAGCGGGTGAGATTCCCCATTCCCCGAGGCAACTCACCGGAGAGCGAGTTGTTGTACAACTCGATCTGCGTAAGGCTTGTTAACTGAGTGAGCGAACTCGGGATGGAGCCGTAGAGGTCATTGAGCGCGAGGTCGAGGTCCTGCAGTTTGTTGAGGTTCCCGAGAGAAGTTGGAATGACGCCAACGAGGTTGCATTGGGTAAGCCAGAGAACCTCGAGGTTGGTAAGGTTCCCAAGCTCTGGAGGGATCCGACCCGGGAAGAAGGGGTTGTAAGAGAGGTTGAGCATTTTCAAAGAGGATACATTGCCCAAGGAGGGGGGGATGGTGCCTTCTAGAAGATTGGAGACGAGGGAGAGGACTTGGAGGTTCTGGAAGGTTCCGAAGGAGTCCGGGATGGGGCCGGAGAAGTTGTTGCCGGTGAGGTCGAGGTAGCGGAGGTTGGGGAGGAGCGGGAGCGTGGCAGGGAGGAGACCGGTGAGGAGGTTCTGGGAGAGGTCGAGGTGGCGGAGATTGCGGCAGAGGGAGATGTCGAGAGGGAGCGTTTGGTTGATGGAGTTGTTTAAGAGGTTTATGGAAAGGAGGTTGGGGAGACGACAGAGAACGTTGGCGAGGAATGGGCCTCCGATGTTGGTGTCCGACAGGTCCAATGCTGTTACAGTGGTGTTCGAAGCGTCGCCGGCACAGGTCACTCCATACCAGTTGCAAGGGGTGGCGTCCCTTGAGTTCCACGACAAGAGAGACGCGTCTGGGTCGTCGAGAGAGAGCTTGAATTGGTACAGGTATAGCCCCTCTTGGTTGAGACACGCCACCCACGCTACTAGCGATAACAGAATGTAAACCATGATGGGAAATGCTTGTGTCATTCTTTTGCCTTGCCTCTCCGACACAGAGTGGTGTGGTGAGTGTGGGAGTGGAGTGGAGTGGAGTGGAACCGGTGCTCAATTTATTTCAATGGGAAACCGTGAAAGGGACTCTGAGTTGGCACCACGAGGAGACACTTGTAATTGCCTTTCCTTTCATTAATCACTCAAAATGTCATGATAATGTGGGAAGAGAAGAGAGAGACTCCACAGTTGACCACGGCAACTCACACTGTCTACTTCTTTCTTTCTCACAACAAGACACAGTCATCAACTCACAACTTTTTTTTTTTTTTCAGTTATGTACTACCAAGTGATAAATTAACTATACTTAATAACAGTTTTATAAACGATAACATTTATCAACGTGTGAGCAGATAAAATGAATTCAAGTAATAGTACTTTACTTGTTTAAAAGTGTGAACACAGGTTCATTAATAACAATAAAAAACCATGAATGAGGAACTTCATTTCAAAGGTACTTTCCATGCATCGGGAGATTAGATTATCAAAAAGATGTGACCTTACGTCGAAAATAAAGGGTGACTAAGAGTATACTTGGTTGCTCTAAAAAAAAGGCATAATTAATACAACATATTTAAAGGAATCGAAATATAATAGTTTATATTTTAGAAATTCAATGAGAAAAGCATAAAAAAAATGAAATATCTACAACAAAAATAAAGAATAAAATACAATTCATGGAAATGTGGTAGTGGTAGAAGTAAAATGAAGACTCGTAGATGATAACGCAAGTGTTGAGGAAATGTATGTAACAACTAACAGGCATTGCAAGGTAGTTTGGGACAGATAAAAAGAAGATAAACTATTGGTGTTTGTTGTTAGTTTCAACATACATATTGTGATGATGCTAGAAGCCAAAATTTGTTCCATTCGGAATCATATCATTCCTCCATTAAGGTATTTTATGTATCACCTTTTCAGTGTTGAGTTAATGCATATATATGAGTTGGACGCCAAATTTTACACATTCGGAGTTCCCTTTCTATGCATCATCAAATACGTTACTACTTGTGAAGTTATTTGAGTGTGAAAGACTGAAATTATATTTATGTCTTTCGGGTGAATTAATAGCTAGGTTTTTGTTAATTATTTATAGTTTCTCCACCTTCATTAATGTAAGAAGCACATGGTTTTCATAAAAAAAAACTTTCAATTGTGGTAAACAACTTACAAATATACTCCATCCAATTACTGATTATAGGGATGTTCTTTTCCACCAAAATGAAAACCCATTAATGTGGTAACTATGTGCTATACACCTACACGAAAAGTAGTCGTCAATTCTATTTCCACATTCAATACTCTACTCTATGACCATAAGCATGTGTTGAAGTGGTGTGTTTAAGTTTTTGAAAAGGGCGAAAAGTATAGAACAAAGTTTGGTGAATTTGTAAAGTGGGGTGAGAGCCATTTTGACCGAATGCCACACTGAGGAAGCAATGTGCATCAGATTTGCAGTCTGTGACATAGTAATGCCTCTGCCATGGTTGGCAACACCCAAGCTTATGTTTTGAATGTAAATTAATCGAGTTGGTAGGGTTGCCAATGGTTTCCACCAGTTTCTACTCTGGATCAGAATCTACTTAATATTATTGTTATATGGATACGCCAATGGTTAAAATTGAAATGCAGAATTTGCAGTGGTAGGTGAGTCCAATTTAAATGTATATCAGAAATGAATTCCCTCGTGACTTCCATTTAATTTGCTGAGTGTCGCTCATTTTTGTGGTACATCTTGTATCAATCACAACCGCAACATTTAAAACACATGGACCAACTTGTTCCTTGCAAATAAAATAATCACCAAAATTCTAAGATACTCTATACTAACAAATCAAGATTCTCGTCCTAATTAAGTCGCATATGTGGTTCAAAATTTATACAAGATAATCAATCAGACTTCTCTTCGCATATTTTTTGTCTCCTTCAATTGGTTATTATATTGTTGTTCATTTTAAGAATCTCTCACTTAATTTCGTATCATCTTATTGTAACGAGAGTTTTTTTTTCATACCTAACTTAAGATTAATTTTTTAAAGTCATTCAATTTAATAGTATAAGAATAGTGCAGTTAATTGATGTCACTGGACAGATCTATAGAGAAAATTAAATTAACTCTGGTGTACGAAATTCTATAAGAAATTATTAAAGCACTCGTTTTTATTGTTCTAGGGTGGTTTGGTTTTGTGAATGCACCACCGAACATAATAAGTAAATCCCACCCACCTTCAAATATACATGTAATAAGAATTGATGTGATCAAACAACATTAACTACTAATATGTTACAGTAGATTCAAAATTATTCTTATATTTAAGGGGCACCATAATTCTCACCACTGAATGATAAAACTCCCAAGCCAGTTGTTGCTACATAACTGGGATAACATAGTACCATCCTTGCGGGGCCCCACCGTAATGTGTCTATCTACATAATATTGCACGTAATTTATACATAGTAAAGTATAATGATTGTAAGGATGAACTGCGGGTTTCAAATTGTATAGGAATTATTAAAATAAATAATAAAGGAAGAAAATATTTTTTATGTTCTTAAAATTTTAAATTAAAAATGAGTCATACGATTGAGAGTGACTTGTTTATGAGGGTTTTTTTTTTTTTTTCTAAGATGAAGTTTTTTTATTGAAGTTACTAATGAAAAATCTAGTTGAGGTATGTATCGAGAGATATATACGACATTAAGTGTTTAACTTTAACGTTTTAATCTTAAGTGAAAGAAATTCATGAAATGAAGATTTCTTTTAAGTTCTAGTACTCTTACTATAAAATAGATTATCAAAACCTAACAATGTTTTAATAGTAAGTAATGGTGCTGTATTGTTCAAAACTATGTATGGAGTTCAATCCTTGTAATTGATGACCTCATTTTAAGGCATTAAACCAACCCAATTTATTAGGTATTAATTGAAGTCAAACACCATCACCCAAATATAGGATTTCTACATCACACCTATAAAACAATAAACACACCTACACACAAAGTAAAGTTATCCTATCAATCAATTACACCTAAACATGAATTTAATTTACTTTTTGATGTTTTAAAATGATACACAAAAGTAAAAGAGACACAAGAGTGTCTAAAACGAATTTTCTTTTCGTGTATAGCTCTTACTTTCATGAACATGAATGGTTAGGTAAAAGACTGTTTTGCAGATCAATCATGGCATGTCACCCCAGAAAACATCAAAGAAACTCCAAGTCACCACCACCTTATGAGTCTTGCCTCTGGCCCCCTAGCTTGTTGCATTTGACCACGAGCTAGTAGCTAGCTCCATATATGCCACAAATAGCCTTCAAACAACAACTTAATATATAATAATATGGTATGTAATATGATATCATATTATCTTTATTCATGGATGAAATTTCTTCCCTGTCAACAAAATTGGGTTATAAGAATATATTTATTTGTCACGAGCGTGACTATATCTAACATGCACAGCAAAGTTTGTCTCCTATGGCTCTGTATTCTACTTGATGCTACTTGTCTTGGTGAGTGTGAAAACTCGACCCTCTTTTGTTTGGTCGAAGCACTGGATATGATTTTGTGTAGCAGTGTGTGACGAAGAATAAATTATGACCCTTTTTACACTTTATACAACATGCTTGTGGTAAAGAAACACGAAAGCCCTTTACTTTCCACACTCCACACCTTCTTTCAAGGGACTCACTCCAATTTTTAACTTCAAGCTTCCAACACACCATTATCAATTTTTAATCATTACTTTTAATTCATCATACTTTATATCATGACATATTCAGATAAACTTTTTGTTGAGAAAAAAATTATAAATTAAAATTAATTTATAAACAAGTTAAAAATAAAAATTATATGAAAAAGATTTTAAAGAAATTAAATTAATTTGTTTCTTTTTATTGCTTTTTTTTATAAATTTTTATAAATAAATTCGTGAAGTCGCCTGAACAGTTTTTATTAATATTTAATCATTTTAAAGGTTAAGAAATATTTCTTATTTTAAAAAAACAGTTTTTAAAATTGAAAAAACATGTTTAATAACTATTTTGTCAAAACAAATTTTAAAATTTGTTTCGTGTAAAAATCGAAAACAATTAAAATATAGGTTTGTTTGATTTAGTTTTTAAACCAGTTTCAAAAGATAATTTTAAAAATAAATTAAAAAACTTATTTTTTAATTTAAAAACTTATTTTTATTAAAAATATGTATCATTTCATTTATGATTATACTATGCCATTCACAAAAGTCGATATAAAATTGTGAAAGTATTCACTAATTTTGTCTATAAATCATCGTTATCATTAGTGTCACCTTCTTTAATTCAAAATAGTTTTTACACTAGATTTATATGAAATAATTATTTTTAAAATATTCTCAAAAAATTCTTTAAAATTGATCTTACTTAAAAAAAATCAAATAATGGAAATAAAAACTTTTTCACTAAATATCATTGATATGTTAACAACTATGATGCAAAATTATCTAATGGAGTCTTTTATCCATCAAATTTAATTATTTAATTTGACTACTTAAAAATATATTTAACACATAATTAATATTTTGTATATTTAAAAAACTATTCTAAATGTGTTTGTATTATTATATAATTTAATAGTTAATATAAAATATCATTTATATTTAATTTTAATATTTTAATTTTATTTATTCAAACATTAAATAGTAATAATGATATAAATATATTCACAGAACAGTAAATCCTCAGGACCAGTTTAAATTTGGAAAGGATCCTCACTGAAAAGTAATAATCTCCACATTCTGCAAGTGTTTCTGTTGGAGAATATGAAAAGCTGAGTTTATTTGACTGGGAAGTGAAGGGCCATGATGCATATATAAATAGACAACAGATATTGGACGTCTGAATAGTCCAATTCGCAAGTCATTTTCATCTACACTACACATAATTTCCCTGAAAATAAAAATGAAGACAAACAGATCAGAGAAGTAAAAAGAGATGAACTCATGCTGCCAAAAGTTCATCTTCCTAAAAGAAAAAAGAACCCAAAAAAAAAAAAAAAAATCTCATTGGGTTTTGCAATGCATGAAGTATAATTACACAACATAAAAAAAATATATACATTTAGCAGCTACATCCATTTGTCCAAAATGTAATAAACGAGACCTTCCTAAATCACAAATTCACACTTTATATAAACTTCACCACCCTTTTGTACGACGCTAATCTACACTAACTTTTAGTTTTCCCCGATCTATGTAGTTGTAACTTGTGGTCCAGACTAAACACACTATCTAAAGCACCCTCTTTAATGATGGCTTAAAATCTGCTTCTTATTCAAGTTAATAATAGAAAAAATATCACGTAACATGTTTTCATTTTGATTTTCTCTATCTGATGAAAAATATTTGAGTGGTCCAACTAGCAGAAATCGACCAAACACTGGACTGATTCCAAGATGAACCTTCCTTACTATTTCGTATTAACAAAACAAATTATACCAAATTAGTGTAAGGCCCTTTTGAAGGGCAGCATAACTAAAAATATCAGCAGCTATATGGTATAGACTATAGATTATATACAGTATAGACCCCAGGAAAAAGATCTGTGGGGCATTATAAAGGTTTTTACAAACTGTGGGACTGTGATCAATTATATATGTATATGTATATATATATATATATATATATATATATATATATGAATATATTGAGATAGAGAAAGTAGCAGAAGGCGAGTAAAGGTGATGGTGGATCCAACCCATTTGAGTTTGTTCCAAACCACATACATTATTGTCGTCTTACACTTCAAGTCTACCTAGCTTTCTTCATGCCACCACCATCTTCCACTTTTCTTAGTGTCACAATACTTTCTCTTTCTAAACTGTGTGAAAAGGGCTACTTTGCAGCCACTTTGGGGAAAAATATTTTCCTACTGTGGATGTGGCTTTCTCCTCAACTTTTGGTACAATCCCTCTAGTTTCCTACTGTTGTGAATGATTAGTGAAAGGAGATTTGGGGAAGATCCCAGAGCATGTTTATTACTTTAATCTGACTAGTTTAACATAAAAATGTCTCTAGAGTCTAGAGCATATTATCTTTTACAAGGTCCAATATTATAAAATGAGATATACTTAGCTGTATAATAATGTGAATATCCCAAGCATGACCTTTAACAAAATGTTTTAAAAGATAAATCATGATTCATGGGAAAGCATGCATATTCTAAGAAATAGCACCCCTCTTCTTCTGGGGCCAAAAAGGCTGTGTCAAAATAAACTCTCTCTCACACACACCAACTCTTAATTACTTTAATTTCTTTTTTAGTTCATGATTCTTTCACCCAAGCACCAGCCTAGTAGGCTTGTTTTGACAAGTGTGGAATAGGCAAGAAGTTACAATTAATCACAGACAGAATTTCGATACGCGTTTGAAGTTTTTTTTGTCTCAGGTGAGGAAAGAGAATAACATATCATCAATGATTGAATGAATTAGCCAGCTAATATTTGTTCATGGATTATCATTTTTGTTTCTCATTCATGAAAAACCAAAGACTATGTCATTTTTAACAATCATGATGAAATCAAGACTGATCAAGCAGTAATGATCTTGATGCTATTCTGATGATAATCGTCAAGATCGAGAAAGATGGGCCGGGACCATGAATTGTTTTATCATTGAATGGCCTACCCTGTGTCAAAATTATGTGGTCAACAAAATGTTAAATTGGGTTGAATTATAGTGTAAATAGTTCAACATCACAAATTGGCAAGGGAAAAAAATCCATTTCAATGCCTCAGGTGGGTAGCATTGGCATATAGGATATGAATAATTTTACTTTATGACTCAGAATACACGATTTGAGTTGAGGCATTTGCTGACCCAGTTCGTCGATACCCTAATGTGGGACAGTTCCATGTGCTGCATAAACTCACCAACGAAAGTGATTGCTTGGCGAAAACACTTGGCATTTGTAACGTAAGAGTCCCAAGACTCAATGTTGTTTCAACCACTTGGCATTTGTAACGTAAGAGTCTATGCTAGTTGCATGATCCCAGTTAGCAGCAGTCAATATGGTAGACTACATACAAAATCAACTTTTCATGACATTGGCCTAAAAACATAGGTACAAATCAGAAAACGATAAATAAGATGGTGAGGCCTATAAATTTTCATCCATGAAAAGAGGCAATGGACATTAGGGAAAGATAATTTATCATAAGAAGGTTGAACAAGATGGACAAGTGATTGATAGATGGATACCCTAGGCATGTGTTCTTTGTTACTTGCGTTTTGCAACCATCTATCTATCTATCTATCATATCATCCAGCACATGTGGTGAGTAGAATAAGAGAAAGTGGAATTGGGTGGTAGGGGCATGATATGGACTCCAGAGCACTTCAATACAGAGGCACGCTGAATAAGCCAATGCAAAAGCCGAAGGTTAAAGCACTTATCTTTGTTCATAAAAGAAACACGAGGGCAAATGAAGAAGTGTTGGAATTTGGAAACACAGAGAAATGGAAGTGTTAAATGGTATTGATTCCCTTTAAGTCATTTCCATTTGACATTTCCCCACAATTTTTAGTAGGGTCTTCTTCACCTTTGGACCATGTATGTACTAGGATTGTAGGACTCAAGACTAGGGGTTTGTACACCATTCATACACAAACCCAGTGGCGCATATTGCCATTAGTGTGTTGAGGAGATTTTCTAGATGTCAAAGTGCAAGACATTGCATGTGAACTAGTTCTTTTGTCACTTTGTTTTCTTGGTTAAACTTTATCCTTTTCAAATATACATTTCAATTGAAAGACATGATGTTGAAAGGTTTCTCAAAATAAATTAGGAAAACTAGTGTAAACTATTCATTTCATTCTATGCTTTAGTTGTGAGATATCCATAATTAAATTGCTCTAAATTAAAATGTAAAAACAATCTAAATTATATACAATTAAAAAAAATAAAAATTCGGTTAGGTCCACCCTAATAATCCGAACAAATAATTTCAGCGGAATAAATATTATGAAGAAAAAAAGAACAGGTTGATATGATTATAAGCATGGATGTTCTACTCATGTTTCTTGGTACAAATAAATAGTGGTGCATATGCAATCAAATAGGGTTACTTTTTTTCTTCAATCCTGAAATCGAGGGAAAAGGTGAGAAACAAACTAATTGGTACAATAAACACAAAGAGAACCCGATTGAACAAAAAGTTCAGGGTGGCAATTATTAGGGAGGTGAAAAGGTTTATCCTTCATGATTTTGAAGTACTATTGCTCTATCAACATGCTTGTTTGTGCTCCCTAACGTAAAATACTGGCCAAGTTCTTCACAGTCCATGCAACCCATCATCACACTTCATCTACACTTATTCTCTCTCTATTAAAATAATTGAAGTTGAAAGTTGAAAGCTGAAACATGGTGAACAGTTAAAGGTTATTGGCTTATGGAGTGGTGTATGTAGATTAGTCAAAAGCCTAGACTAGAAGCAAGGGTTCATTCACCACAAGGGTCCTAGACATAATTCTTGAGTGGTAATTAAGGATATATACTAATAATTATAATATTCCTTCTACTTTATTTTTGACACAGTTATTTTCCGTCAACTTACATCATAAATATTAGAGTTCATTATGGTATTTTCCTTTACAAAAGAAATATTGTTATAAATTAAGGGGTATTGTAAAACAGAGAACGTGTTCTTACCACGTTGCAGAAAATTGTTCTAGAGAATGTGTTCACACACATCAGAAGACTATTTCAGAGAAGGTTGCAGAAGACCATTTCAAAGAACGTGTTCTCACACACGTTGCAGAAGATTATTTCAGATAACGTTGTAGAAGACTGTTTCAGAGACCCACTATCAAATCTTCCATAACTGTTACCAACATTTTCTTATAAACAGAGACTACTTCAGACTCTTCAGAACACATCTCTCTCATCTTCTCTTCTTTAATCTTCTTTCTGTGATCCTGAGTTAATTTACTTTTTTAAGAGTTTCTTGCTAATTTTTTATATCCTCGGATATTTCAATAAATTCTTGTTGGATTTGGAGACTTGCACAATACATCGAAATAAGTTCTTAAGGATAGTATTTATACAGGTTTCGAGAATAAAGTTTGTTCGTGGCAATATACACCCGCATGAATAAAAAATTTCCTTGTCTCTCTCGCTTTTACATGAAATATTGTCACTCATTTTACTTGGCCATGGATTCTTACCTCGGAAGCAAAGTCGTACAGAAGAGCATCCTTATGATATATTATGTTTCTTCCACCAAAAAAAACACCAAGTTTTTAGATGAATATAAAACTATAACTTTACGACTAACTTTTTGGTTGATTTTGAATATTTTGCATATCTAATAAGATGGACTGATGCGCATAAAGAACTGAAAAATCACACACACCTAACCCCGATGACCACATTCTGCACTAAAGACTGCTTCTTATTCGCTTAAAGATTCTTCCACACACACAAAAAATGACAAAATAAACAAAAGCTATTACAAGACATCGAGCACATGGATATCGGACACTTTCCCGTCAATTAATTTTAATTGGTTTTAAATTAAAAATCTTTAATAGAATATGTAATAATTTATTATTTTTAAATTATTATAACATGTAATAAAAATAAAATAAGATAAAAATATTTTATATAAGAATTGTAATGCATGTACTAACTTCTCTTGATCATTAATTTAAAAATATGATTATTTGTACAAGAAAATGAAAGAGTTTTGGTACAGAAAAAAAAAAAAGATAAACTGTCGTTTTAGAATTATATATGACGTTTCTTAGAATTTGTTCAGTTGGTTTCACGTACGGACACGGAGTGTGACAGTGGTGATTATATCTGGAGACTCTGATTCTAGGAAAGTAACGTCGTAGTGTATGTTTGTTGTCGCTTAGTCTAAAACATAAGATCAAATTATTTTCAGAGAAAATTAATCACATTCACGAAAATTAAATCTACGAAACCTTGGACGTTTATAAAAAATAATCATATCATTATTCCCTTTAATACATGTCTGTTTATGAAAGTGAGACAAAGATCTAGTGAAAAAAAAAATTCATTCTTCAATGTGCTATTAAATGTTCTCATTAAAAACCTCACTGGGAAAAAAAATGAAAAACTCAAATAGAAAACCCATGGTTAAGAAAAAAAGTAAATTTTAAAGTATATATATAGTTAACCTTGTTGTAATGTCATATAGGTAAAAAAGTATATCTGGCGACTAAATTTACAGCAGCAAATGGTACAATTGGTCACGTATGATCTACAAGACACATTAGGATTCTTATTGGGTTATTCCATTGGGATATGATACCTTATAATCAAAGTAATTCTTCATGGTTTTCTCAATTTATGTTTGTTCATAAATATAATTCATTTTATAAAAAACATTCATATATATATATAAGAGAAAAAATGGTCCCTACTAATGTCATTTTCATGTTACTGGTGTCATACTCAAACAACCCTCTAGCTCTTGCAATTGGGAGCATCATTATTGGCATGAAAATGACTACAATCCATCTCCCATTTTGGTGAGTATCACAATCCAATGCCACCACCATCACTTCAATTTTAATTAGCTGCATCATTCACCACCACCGTTTCTACCCTTACCACCATCATGCAAATACTCATAATTTGCAGTGTATTTTGAATATTTATTTCATCCTTATCCCTGCTATAATGCAGTGCACAATACACAATAAATGATAATAGAAAATTGTAGATGATTGAAATATGTTTTTGACTATTGTAAGATATTGTGCAGAGTGAGGGAAGAAAGCAGTGGGAGTAAACAGAGGGTGTGGGGAAAAGAGAGAACAGCACCAACTGTGCTGATACTGAGGTACGTAAGCTACACACATATCCAACTCTATCATGTGCTTCTTTCTGTTGCAAACGACAAAACCAGTATGCTACATTGTTCAACCACACTTGTTTCCAAACACACTTTATCGATCATGTTTTTATTTTACCTCTACAATGCCAATTTTGTCGTCTCTTCTAATTTTACCCACTATTTTTAATATAAGAGAAAATAGATTATGCAGTGAAGAGTTTACGTTTTATTTGGTCCCAATGAGACTATGACACATGACAATGTAACAATGATGAAGATAACAGCATTTCTAAATTACAAAAACTACATTAATCTTTAAAATCAAATCATGTTAAAAATAGTTAATAAGAAAATTAATCACCCCAATATCATCATGCCTAATTGACTTTTTCAGATACCTTCCACAAATGAAATATTATGAAAGCGTCACGGATATTAAATATTATTTATCATATAAAAAAATTGTTCGTTTTCTTCGGATGTCCGTTTATAAAATATTGCAGATTATTTTTATATATGTGTACGAATATTCTCGATAATCTTTTACTTTTTTAATTTAAAAAAATATTCATAAATTATTATTTTTAACACAAATTTAAAAAATATGTTAAAATATAATCAAAGTAAAATTACATAAGAAAATATTAATATACGTTGAATTAGTCAATTTAAAACATGAATTCGAATAAGTTGCACAATGAAATGAAATTCATTTATTTAAAGACAATTTAATTTCATTGATCGAAATGAAAAATCATAAAATTAAAAAAATTAAACTCTAGATCATTCTTAAAAAAATCATTAATAACTTTATTTAAATAATTTAATTCTTAAAAAAATTATAAAAATAAATTGTGATGTTTTCAATTTGATATCATGATATTGCATTTACTTTATTAACAATCACATAGTTAAAATACTAACCTTTTTTAGAGACGGATTAAGAGGAAAGTTTTATAATTTAAGTTAGTATTTATGATTTTTTGTCCTTAAAGTTTTGTAATTTTTATTAATATTTATAATTTTGATCTTAATTTTAAGAATTATTAAATATATATAATTGTATATTTATAAATTTTATTTTATTTTTTTATATATATTAATAATATATTATTTGATTGCTCAAAATAAATAATCAAGATTAACCATTATGTAAGTATATAAATAAAAATTTTTGTCATCTCTAATGCTGTTATCATCTACCAAAAAAAAAAATTCAAATAAATGTTATTAAAATATTTTATGTCAAAAAAATGAAGAATATTTTTAATATAAACTAGAAAAAGATAATAGATTATTTACTTAAAAAATTTCATTGTATTTTTAATAATAAAAATAGAAATATTTCATAAAAAAATCTAATAATTAATTTCAAAATAAAAATATTTAAAGTTAGAAAATGATTTGAAATAATAAAAGAAGCATATTATTTTTTAATAAAAATTATAAAAAGTAAATAAAATATTTATATGAAAAATGTCATTATTTTCATAATAATAACAGAATAGAGATATTTTATAAAAACTAAAAAATAAAGTATAATATAATTATTTATAAAATTAATAAATAGAAATGTATAATTTAAAATTAAAAAATAAACTACATTGCCTCATTGTCGGACCATATAATTATTTAATATTAATGCATAATTATTAAACTCTTATGACAAACATAAAAAGAAATAAAATTATTTTCATAGGTTCAAATCGATTGTAATTACAAGCTTACTTGTGTTTTGTTCATAATGATTGCTATCAGCTAGGGCTGAGGAGTTGAACCAAACAAGTGTAATGAGCCTGCCTATGGACATTAGGAAAGATGTCGGCCTAGTTGAAATCAAAAGAGACCCATGCAAAAGCCCAATTTATTTTCTTTTTGTGGGCCTTAGGTTTCCAAAGATGTCCTGCAATTGCATATTTCTATATACAAAGGGACATTTATTTTAAGGTATAAAAATATTACATTGTCAGAAACGTTATAATCAGTAATTTTATTTTTCGAAATATTTTAAATATATGTATTTTGAATATAAAATGATATTGGGTTTGTTAGTACAACCTAAATTATAGAGAATTGGCTCTTGCTTCATGCCCCCATAATTTTGTTCTGAATCTCCATATTCCAAAAGTTAAATATCTAAATATCTTTTTTATAATTTTGTTTTTTACCTTAATTTATTTTTCTTTTATTTATATATAATTTCTGCACTTCATCCCTCAACATCTCTATCCTTTGACTATTTTATTTTTTTTATTATCATTTCCATTGAAGGTATTTTCTAACAATTAAAGATAAATAATAATTAATATTAAGTATGAATTATATGTCTTGCACTCAAATTACACAAGTAAACCAAAATTGCTCAATCTGAAATAGTATCGCAAAATGAGTTTGAATTCCATAAAAGTCAATCTAGAAATGCATTTCGGATTGAGTGTCCTGAAATGTGTTTTCGAAAAAGTCAATCTGGAAATACATTCTGAATTGGGTGTTTCAGGATATGTTTTTGAAAAGGTCAATCCAAAATGCATTCTAAAAATAAAGGTGAAGATAAATTTAAGAGTAAAATAATGTTTAATTTAATTATATATGAGGGTGCACGGAGAAATTATGTAGGTGCAAGAAACAATAACCTAGAGAATTTAGATGTAAAAGATAGGAATGACAAAATGAACCAGTCCACCCTATTTTAGTATGTTCCACATTTAGCCTGCCAAAAATGGGGTGGAGTAGACAGGTCATAGACTCCAAGCACGTCAATAATTTTTATTATATATATTTTAAAAATATATATCTTTAATTATATGAATAATTTTAATTTTTTATTTATTAATTAATATCTTTATTAGATAAATTAAAAAATATTATATTTATGTGTTAAAATAATTAATTATAATCAATAATTTAAATTTAATTAATTAATTTTTATAATTTAAGTTATAATATTATAATATATTTATATATTTTAATAATATAATACTAAAAAAATATAATATTTTTAATTATAATTTTTTTATTTTATTTTAATATATAAATATTTTTTAAGTGGACTAATTCATCTTATCCCACCCTTATTTTTAGTCCACTAAATTAGCGAATTAGACGAGATGACCAAAAGGAGGTAGTTGATAATACATCTCACTATTTTTTTAGCCATACCAGCGAACCGATCTGTAACCAGCAAAAATCTAAACAAGAGCATATGTTAATGAATTTAGAAGTAACATTTATGATATATATTTTAAATTTTATGAATAAAAAAACAACAAAATCATAGATTATTGAATAATCTATAACATTTATTTTCATATTTGAACAAAAATTTGATGGATCAGTAAGTAAAGTCAGTCCTTAGCCAATAAACTTAGAAAAAAATGCAACATTTGCTTAATATGTAAAAAATTTGAAGTTAAATTATTATGTTCACAATTAAGATGACAGTTACTTTTGAAAACTGAAGTATTTTGATTTATGATTTCTTACCTGGGTTTCTTTCTTTAATATTCTCCCGTTCATTTAATCACGTATGATAATCCAGCGATAATATTATAATAATTATTTGAATTAATTTAGTTAGTCTAATAAATCTTAATTATTATTTTAATTACTATGTCTCTACACTATTTCAATATAAAGTGTAACTATTGTATAATTTAATCTTCACATTAAATATAGTTTAGATGCAGTATACCTCTTTCTTTGTATAGTCTCTCTATAATTAATTGATCACATTAATAATTCTTGTTTTATTTAATTTCTAAAATAAAAAGTCAACTGTAACATTCAATAAAATATATATTAATAACTGATAATAAATAATTATTCTTACATAATCATATATGTAATTATGGCATGGAAAATTTTAATCCTGTCCAATATTTGTAATAATATGAATAATAATTTTAATTTTACGAAAAAAAATCCACACATTTTAACGCATTCATTGTAGTTTTAAAAAGGTATAACAAAATTAAAATGTACAATATTTAGTAAAATTGAAAACAAATTTTTAATCAATCATATGAGAGTGGGTTCAAATCTAGTTACTTTCAAATGCATGGAAGTAATCTGTTTAAGCAAAAGAGCCAAAAACATAGCGTGGGCAAAGATTAAGGTTTCCTGTTCATAGTGGAACCTCTGAATACATGTTGTTTCATGTGCTTAAAGCAAACCTATGCAAATCTCAGTTTTTAGCCATTGAGTCTCAGCAAAACATTTCCTTTGCCACCAAGCTTCACCCTCAAGAAGTTGGTAACTGAAATCCCACGCATTTTCTCAGTTATCTTCCAGAAACTCGTGCATTCGTAACCATCACGTATATGCTTAAAACAGAAAACGCATTCTTCTAACTAACTTACTTTTCGTGAAACCAACGAACACAAATCAAGTTAACAGCTGATACACCAAGTTTTCAGTTACTGTTTCGTGCAAGTCATGACAACACTCCTTCCCTCTCTTTGGCTCTACTCAGATTTGCCCCTTATATCTCAAAGCCTAACTACATAGATGCATGCAAGTTTAACAAACCTATGCAAAAAACAAAAAGTTTTATCAAACCACAATACAAAAGTCAGGTTTTAGGAAGCTGTCAGAAATTTATAGCCGATGGATGCTAAAGAGGACCTGTATATGTATAATTCTGATAATGGTCAACAAAAGCTACCACTTCTGCATAACATGGAGGTGCCAGATGCAAATAGAAGCCTCGTGCAGAGAGCCATAAGTCAAACATTTCAAAGCACAGCCCATTTGGCAAATCTCTTACCAACTGGCACTGTTCTTTCTTTCCAACTTCTATCTCCAATAGTCACAAATCAAGGCAACTGTGACTCGGTATCCAAGTTGATGACTGCTACACTTGTGGCTCTTTGTGGTGCCTCTTGCTTCATGCAATGCTTTACTGATAGCTTCAGAGATGATAAGGGGAATGTTTGTTATGGACTTGCCACCTTCAAGGGCTTGTGGGTCATTGATGGATCCACCACCCTTCCACCTGAACTTGGTGCAAACTTTAGATTGAAGTTTATAGATTTCATGCATGCGGTGATGTCAATTTTGGTGTTTGCAGCAGTTGCATTATTTGATCAGAATGTGGTAGACTGCTTCATTCCATCACCTTCAACCGAGATACGGGAAATCCTAACAGTGTTGCCAGTAGCCATAGGGATTTTTTGCAGCATGCTCTTTGTGGCGTTTCCTACACAGAGGCATGGAATTGGCTTTCCACTCTCACCAAAGTAAATAATGGGGTCCTTCATATTTATGTATATTGACCACTTTCGACTGTGATTGCGTTCGATTCTCTTGTCCGTAACACATTATAAGAACTTCATTGTTCTGATAGCATATAAATAAAGTTGATCAATCTATTTATGGAATTGGAAGAGTGGATCAGATGCAATTCTCAATATGGATCTGTCCAACGGCTAAGCCCTCACAAATTGGCAAGAAAACTAGAAACAGAATAATTACAGGTGGATTTGTGGACTCCACTGTAGACAGCAAGACAAACCCTGATATATGAATCAATTCCATTTGTTTTCCTCTCTAATTGAAAGCTTATTATGCATTGTTTTGTTCCTACTATATTCTTTACATTAAACTCTAGTTTATTTTATTGGGTTGAATTTATTTAACACTTCTTACACCAGTAGTTCAAAACGAGCCGGTTCAGAATCTTCTAATAAGAAGTATATTCTACTAGTTTGTTGGCAATAATGTATTATACACCTTTGCATGATATATAGATTCAAGAACCATAAATTCCTTTCGAAGCAGCTGTTATTATATATACATAGTTTCAGCAGAGATGGGATTTACAGCTTATTTATTATTCTAGATCACCAGAATATTTCAGCATAGCTTTCAGTGAAAACCCGAAAGAGAAATGTGTCAAAAGTTTCTTAGCTTCCCATAGCCATCATACACTGAAAGCAAGCATGCAGCATTGAATACGAATGAACAGACCTAAGAATGCTATAACTAGTATCTCAGATTCAGAGTTCATCCATATACAAGTTCTTGTAAGTTTGTAAAAAAGGTGCATTCGTGTAATTTAAGAATAATAATACTTTCAACAGCCAATTTTCACTTGATAATAATAATAATAATAATAATAATAATAATAATAATAATAATAATAATAATAATAATAATAATTTAAATGCATATAAAAGATGAGAAAGATGTTGAGTAAAATTAAATTAAAAAGATAATAAGAAGATAATTAGTTTAAGAGTTTATTGGGATAAAATTAAATAAAAAAAAGATAATGAGAAGTTAGTTGTTAGATTATTTTAATCTAATATTGGTTCATATAATTTATAGAATAATTTTAATGTAAATGCTTTTAATGTGATGATTATTAGATTATAAATGTAAAGTTATGGAAATTATTTTGAAGTTATTAAAGTTAATTTCCTCTCTTCTCACTTTATTAATAGTATTATAGTATTGTAACTACCTAAAAGTTATATTTTAGTTTCTTATGTTGAAGATTAAAAGTTATATTCTTGAACTATATAAGACAAGGGACTTTAATAGAAGAGGGATATTAGACATATTCTATACTATCAAAAAAGTCATATAAGGAAAGGGAAAGCAAAATATCCATCAAGAGATATTTTGCAATAGATCCAAATAAGATTTTGAACACTTCTAATAATACATTTGTGAGAATTATCGATCCTAAGGTTCTTATGAAATAGAATAGTTTCTTGAATTGAATTAGAATATTTGAAACTTCAATTTAATTTTGGTATCAAAGCCAGATTAGAAATTTATGATTTTTCGTGAAAGATGTCTTCCCCAAATTATAGAAACCCTAATTTAAAATTATGAAATTTAGGAATTTTATTTCTAAAATATGGTAAGTTGCAATTTCAAATGAAATTTGGGAATTAATTGTATGGAAAATTTGTAATTACCAAAGTGATCAAATTTTAAGTTTTAATTAATTTCAAAGTAAAGTTGAATTATATCAATTACCCTTAAAGTAAACGATGTTAAATTATGCATATGTTATTTGATTTATGGGTTAATTGAAATTTATTTTTATAAGACAATTTTGGATTACCAAAAGGTGAACCATTGCTTATAACTGGTAATATAAATTATTTATTTCATTTGTGTTAAGTGTATGTTTATCCAAAAATGTCATAATGACAAAAATAAAAAGGCCGAGGTGACGAGAAGGAAGAAGGAGTTCAGCAAAACAGGAAAGGTAAAGGACGTGGTTGGAGATGATGTCAATCGACGAGCCACTCAAACATCGAGTGCTTCAAGTGTGACAAGTATGGTTATTATGTGAAGGATTGTTATTCAGACAAATATTTCAACTGTGAAAAGGTGGGACATTTTATGACAGAATGTCAAAAGATGGAAAAGACCTATCTCGCAAGGAGACGGAAGTTGAAGAAATAATATTGTTGATGGTCAATCTTAATACAAAAAATAGAAGTGATGGAGTTTCGAAAAGATACCGATCACAAGTCGATATGGTATTTGGATACGGGTGCAAGTAATCACATGTGTGAGGACGAACACCTATTTAACAAATTAGAGAAATTTGAGGGAGATCATGTGTCTTTTGGAGATGGCTTAGAGGTCTTGGTAAAAAATCGAGGTATTATTTGTTTCTTGCAGAATGAGTCACCTAGTCGAGTCAATCCGATATGTGTTTTATGTTTCAGATCTTAAGAGTAATCTTTTGAGTATGAGACAACTGATAGAGAGAAGATATTTGGTATTCATGAAATACCAAATACTAAAATTAAAAGATAAGTTCAGAAGGTTGATTGTCCGAGTAAAGATGAGAAAGAATAAGTTGCAACTGAGAAACATAATTTGGTCACATGCATTTTTATCATCTAACTGAGTTGATTCAAAATGATAATCATGATATTGATTCGAATGTGTGGGTTGATGAAACAAGTGAGTGGAACTAGGGAGAATTAGAGGATGATAGAGATTGAGATGTTACACCACCAGTAGTAACCAGTTCAAAAAACCAAGGAGGAAGAAACAATAGTATCAGTGAAGTTGAAGAAGAACATAAAGAGCATATGCTTGGATTACCAAGTATAGAGGGGATAGTTTACGAAGATGTGACGAGGATCGAACTTTAGAAAAATGTCGAGTGTAGAGAAAAATTCGAGTGAAGTCTAAGTAATGGATTCTGAGGTGACTATGTCCAAACTGTTGTGGACAAAATGATACAAGTTATTATGGATGAGAAAGTCTGAACTATTGTAGACGAGAAGTCCTGAATTGTTATTAAAGAGAATATCTGAGTTAGAAAACACAATGGCACATCTGTTAGTGTGAAACATGTATTCAAGAAAGATGAGAAACTATATAGCAGCGGAGGAATACCAACGGAATATAGCAGAATATAGAAATTTTATAGAGTCTTGTGATTGTGTGAAGGTGAATAGTTCATTGGCAAAAAATCCAAGATCGATTAAAAGATGATGACATATACTTGCGACTTGAAAAAATTGATCGCTTGCAAGTTTTTAAGGAGTATATTTGGGACTTGGAGAAAGTTAAAGAGAAGGAACGCAAGCATGAGGAGGAAAAGGTGAAAAATGCGAAAGAAAGGGAAGAGAAATAGAAGGAGAAGGAGAAAAAAAAAAGAAAAAAAAAAAGTCAAGGAAACATGTGAAGGAAAATAATGTGGAACTCGTATATGTGACAAACTAATATCAAGTTGCTAATATTTTTACGAAATCACTTCCTACTGTGTTATTTGAAAACTTTAAGAGACTAATCGGGATGAAGGATGGAAGAAACTCGAGTGCTTGGAAACCTAGATATTTGACAAATTGACAAGTCGACTGAGTTAGGAGCTTGGAAAGTTTTGAAGACAACAAGTCGAAAGGTCGGGAAATCGGTTAAGTCAATTTCAATTTTTATTGCAGAGAGATTTAATTTTACAGGAGAGTTTTGTTGGGTAAAATTAAATTAAAAAGATAATAAGATAACTAGTTTAAGAGTTTATTGAGATAAAATTAAATAAAAAAAATAATTAGAAATTTGTTGAAACATTTTGATATTGATGATATTTTGGGTGATTATTATTTGATTTTGAGAAAATAAAATTATATCTTTGTGATCATATATGAATAGAGCATTGTATTCTTTCCCTTGACAAATAATCAGTAAAAGACAATTTTAAAAAAATTATTATAAAAAAAATGACTAATGATTCGAATGCGTCAACTATGGTAAATATAAAGAAAATTATAGGCTTCATCAAGCCTTTCCACTTGGAGATGAAAATGGGGGTAAAAAAATTTAAGTGATTGAAATATAAGATTAGTAATTTAAAGGGAAGACAAAATATATATATATATATATATATATATATATATATATATATATATATATATATATATATATATATGATTGAGTTAACGGTATAAAAGTTAAGACAACGATTGATGTACATATTGTTAATTAGATGTATATCAAATTAGATTGATATCCCCACTTGAAAATTATGAGGAAACAAAATTATAAGTTAAATTAGCTTGTTCTTAACCTTTAATTAATGTACAACTTGATGTAAGAGATGAAGAAGCAACAGGGGCAATTAAGGAAATAATCACTGTTAGTGGGGCAATACACGTGGCAAGTGATCCTAAGGAGGTGAGAATCAAAAGGAGCACCAGGACAAGGACATCGAATTCACGTTTGAAAGGATTCGTGTGTGACAACAAATAATTATATAAGATGTGTTTTATTGGATAGTGGGAGAGGGGTGTGTGTTGAATGTGTTTTCTCTCTCTTTTATGTTATGCGAATATTTTCTGTCCTTTTGACAATTTCTTCTCTGACTTGATAATACAGTGAAATATTCATAATACTGCAGTTGTTGGTTAACCATTATAACATTTGGTGCTTTCATCAATGAACAAGTGACTATGGCGGAAAACACACGATTGAAGGAACTTGCCGCCGACGTGAAGCATATTTTGGAGCTGATGGAAAAAAGACATACAGAGTACACGTCACGAATTGAGAAATTGGAG
The DNA here is from genome assembly GCA_963425845.1 of Sphenostylis stenocarpa. Lineage (NCBI taxonomy): Eukaryota > Viridiplantae > Streptophyta > Magnoliopsida > Fabales > Fabaceae > Sphenostylis > Sphenostylis stenocarpa. The sequence continues at coordinate 20,042,801 of OY731400.1, read as the reverse complement.
GAAGGCAATTCTTCAAGGAATGAAGGCTCTCCCACTTCAAACCTGACTCATCACAATGTAGCCCAACCATTTCAAGTTCGTTCTGTTAAGCTTGACTTTCCACATTTCAATGGTTCTGATGTTCTTGAGTGAATCTTCAAGGCCGAACAATTTTTTATGTATTATAATACTCCAGATGAACAAAGATTGACGATTGCAGTAGTTCATTTGGATGCATATGTCATTCCATGGTTCCAAATGTTAACAAAGAATAACCCATTTCATTCATGGGTGGGTTTCACCAGAGCTTTAGAAATGGAATTTGGGCTCTCTCCTTATGAGTGTCCCCATTTCACTCTCTTCAAGCTTGCTCAAACTGGTTCAGTACAGGAATATTACAAGGAATTTACTGCACTAGCAAACCGTGTATATGGTGTAACGCCAGATGCACTGTTAGATTGCTTTATTAGCGGTCTCAAACCAGATATACGTCGGGACGTAATTGCTCAGGCTCCAACCTCGATGATTCGTACAGTTTCTTTAACTAAGTTATATGAAGAGAAATATATCCCTAAACACAAATCCTATCAACCTCATAGCCTACAAAAAACCACCTCATACCCGATTACCCAAACCAAAAAAACAACAAGCCTTCCACCCTTACTTACGACTCCCACAACTACCCAATATACTCAAACTCACAACAAACACTCCAATATAAAAAATATATCCGTCATTGAGATTAGGATGAGACGTGAAAAGGGATTGTGTTTTACATGCGATGAGAAATTCTCACCTGGCCATAAATGTCCAAACCAACAGTATTTGTTATTACAAGTTGAAATGAATGAGCAAGAGTCTTTGGAACCAGACCCACTATATCATGTTATACCTGAATTGCAAGACTTGTCGTTGGAACCTCATTTATCATTCAACGCCTTTAATGGAGGATCAGGTGTGGGTACTATGAAATTTCAAGGAGCAATCAATGGTTGGTGGTACAAATTTTATTGGATAGTGGCAGTTCCGATAATTTTTTGCAACCTCGATTAGCCCATTGTTTAAAACTACCTGTTGAGCCAACTTCAGGGTTTCAAGTTTTAGTAGGAAACGATCATGCTTTGACGGTGGAAGGCATGGTGAGAAATATGGAAGTCATGATTCAGGGTCACTCTTTAAAATTACCTGTTTGTCTTTTACCTGTTTCAGGTGTTGATTTAGTGCTTGGTGCTACATGGCTGGCCACCTTGGGCCCACATGTTTCAGACTACAGTGCTCTGTCATTGAAGTTTTATTTAAATGGAAAATTTATCACCTTGCATGCAGACAAACCAAGGCTTCCTGATCAAGCCCAATTTAACCACATACGCCGCATGCATAAGACTCATGCTTTTTCAGAAGTTTTCACCATGCAATTGGAGGCCCCTTATTGTGTTGATGATCAATGGTTACAAATACCAGATAATGTAGAACCAGATTTGGCTTTGTTGTTGCACTCATACAAGGATGCGTTCTCAGCTCCGCAAGGATTGCCTCCAAGTAGAACTCATGATCACTCCATCTTATTAATTCCTGATGCACAACCAGTTAAGGTACGACCATATCGGTACCCTCATAGTCAAAAGGCACAAATAGAAAAAATGGTTAATGATATGCTGCAAGAAGGACTTATCGTGCCTAGTAATAGTCCCTTCTCCTCTCCTATTGTTCTTGTAAAAAAAAAAGATGGACAATGGAGGTTTTGCACTGATTACAGGGCTTTAAATGCCATTACTATTAAGGATTCTTTTCCAATTCTTACCGTAGATGAGGTGCTTGATGAATTATTTGGAGCCCAATATTTTTCAAAGCTAGATTTGAGATCGGGGTATCACCAAATATTGTTAAAGGAGGAGGACCGTTTCAAGACAACTTTTAGAACTCATCATGGCCATTATGAGTGGGTTGTTATTCCCTTTGGCCTTACAAATGCACCCGCTACCTTTCAGTCATTGATGAATAATATTTTTCAAGGACTGTTACGCAAATTTGTTTTGGTCTTCTTCGATGATATATTGGTATATAACTCTACTTGGACTGCTCATTTACATCATCTGAAAATTGTTTTGCAAATACTTAGGCAACACCAATTATATGCTAAACTTTCAAAATGATCCTTTGGGTTGAAACAAGTGGATTATCTTGGTCATACAATTTCAAGTAAAGGCGTGGCAGTGGAGGTTTCAAAAGTGCAAGCTGTGTTAGATTGGCCCCAACCTCAAAACTTGAAGCAATTACGTGGGTTCCTTGGATTTACTGGTTATTATCGCAAATTTATTCAAGGATATGCTACCATAGCAGCCCCTCTTACACAATTATTGAAGATAGTTTTCTTTGGAATCCAGTGGCAACTGATGCTTTCAACAAGCTTAAGATTACTTTGACAAATGCCCCAGTCTTAGCTCTGCCTAATTTTTCTCAACAATTTGTTATCGAAACAGATGCATCGGGTATTGGCATAGGAGCGGTCCTTAGTCAAAATAATCATCCACTTGCATTTTTCTCAAAGAAGTTAACACCGCACTTGCAAAAGAAATCTGCATATACACGTGAGCTATATGCCATTACAGAAGTCATTGCTAAGTTTCGTCATTATCTTTTGGGACACAAATTCATTATAAGGACAGATCAGAGGAGCTTAAGAAGCATTACAGAGCAAGTTATACAGACACCAGAGCAGCATGCTTAGTTACATAAATTGCTTGGCTATGATTTCATAGTTGAATATAATCCAGGTAAGGATAATATTCCAGCAGATGCTCTGTCAAGGTCCTTCTTAATGGCATGGTCATAACCTCAATCGGAGCTTATCCATTCCATAAAGACTGCCATCTCGGAGGAAGAGGAATTGAGGTCCATTCAAGATAATTGTATAAATGGAAAACCACCACATCCTCTCTATTCGGTTCATGATGAATTGTTATATTGGAATGGGAGGATAGTCCTTCCACAAAATCATACCATCACTCAACAAATACTCCATGAGTTTCATTCTTCTCCATTGGGGGGACATGCTGGAATAGCCCGTACGATGGCACGTATTGCAGCTCAATTTCATTGGAAGGGTATGCAGAAGGAAATTACAAAGTATGTCAAGAATTGTTTTATTTGTCAACAAGCTAAGGCCTCCAATACACTTCCTGCAGGATTTTTGCAACCCTTACCCATTCCCAATCAGATATGGGATGATATAGCCATGGATTTATCACAGGACTTCCACCATCAAACGGGTTCACGATAATTTTAGTTGTAGTGGACAGACTTTCAAAATATGCTCACTTTGCCACTCTTAAATCTATTTATACAAGCACCCAGGTTGCTGAATTATTCATGAAAACAGTGGTTAAACTCCATGGTTTCCCAAAAACAATTTTTTCAGACAGAGACAAGGCTTTTACAAGTCACTTTTGGAAACAGTTGTTCAAATTGAGTGGCACAAGTCTAGCTATGAGTACAGCTAATCACCCACAATCTGATGGTCAATCAAAGGCTGTAAATCGCTGCATAGAAATGTATTTATGTTGCTTTACCTATGAGAATCCTAAGGCGTGGACAAAGTTCTTACCATGGGCAGAATTCTGGTATAATATGGCCTATCATAGCAGCGCTAAAATGACACCATTTAAAATAGTATATGGAATAGACCCTCCCCTAGTGCTGAAATATGATTCCAAATCCAACACTTTAACTGACATTCAGGAATTGTTGCAACAACGTGATGTCATTTTGGCACAATTAAAACAAAATTTGATTAAGGCACAACAGTGTATGAAAAAGGTTGCTGACCAAAAGCGACAAGAAGTGGAATTCAAGATTGGAGATATGGTCTTAGTCAAGTTGCAACCTTATAGACAAAATTCTTTAGCTCTGAGAAAGAATCAAAAGCTGGGATTAAAATATTTTGGACCATTTCCGATCATTCAACGTATTGGCCAAGTAGCTTACAAGTTATTACTACCAGGTTCTGCTAAGATTCATCCAGTTTTTCACTGCTCACAATTGAAACCCTGTCATGGTGATCATAATCGACCTTATGTCCCCCTGCCCATGATCACTAATGAGATTTGGACCTATTATGCAACCCATTTCAATATTGCAGTCACGCTGCATTCTCAGAGGAGGAAAACTAGTAAATTAAGTTCTCTTGAAATGGGAAGGCTTCAATGAGTCTCAGGCCACGTGGGAAGATTATGATGTGATCAAGATAAACTATCTAGATTTCAACCATGAGGGCAAGGTTGATTTTAATGGAGGAGGAAATGTAAGAGATGAAGAAGCAATAGGGGCAATTAAGGAAATAACCACTGTTAGTGGGGCAGTACACGTGGCAAGTGATCCTAAGGAGGTGAGAATCAAAAGGAGCACCAGGACAAGGACACCGAATTCACGTTTGAAAGGATTCGTGTGTGACAACAAATAATTATATAAGATGAGTTTTATTGGATAGTGGGAGAGGGGGTGTGTTGAATATGCTTTCTCTCTCTTTTCTGTTATGCGAATATTTTCTGTCCTTTTGGCAATTTCTTCTCTAACGTGAGAATACAGTGAAATATCATAATACTTTAATTATTGGTTAACCATTATAACACTTGAATCCAGGTTAAACAATCTTATGTGAATATTGAGGTTGAATAGTGGAGATATATTTAACAACTACCTAATTTTTCTTAACACTTTGAACCACACTAAAGGTTATCAAAACAAAACTATGTTTTTAATTTTTTGCAGTAGGTGTCAAGGAAGATAAATAATTGCTGCCAATTACTTTTAATTTTAAAAATTAACATTATATCTAACCGCACACATAATATTTTACATTCTAATTTATTTTTCTTGAGATAGAATAGAAAAGAGGAGAGAAAGAGAATTTATATATATATGAAGTGATAAAGAAAAAAATAAAAGTTGAGCCCGATGATTATTTTCTTAAAGGAAAAAGAGTGAGGCAATTAATTTTAAAATCATATATATTTATAAATTGAGGGACTAAAGTAAATACGTTACATATTTGGGAAATTAAAATCAAAATCTCTCGAAATTTTGGGACAAAAACATAATTAAATCTTAAAAAAATTATTTTTAAATGATTTCAAAATATTTAAATAATTAATTATAAAAAAATTAATTAAAGTAAAAAAAAAGAAGATATAATGTGAGCTATCATATGCATTTAATATTTAATATTTAATATTTCATCAAGTTCACTCACATTCATGGCATGCAGTATGCAGTGAACAAGTATAGTAAATAGAAAATACAGAAATTGATAACCATTTCTGAGTCCATTACAAGTCTGTCCTTTAGTTTTGGGTGGGAAAATATTAGAAAAGATAGGTTGCTTCGTAAAATGATTTACATTAAGGAATGCAATATTTTTTATGTATGATTGTAAGTCCGTGATTATGTTTGTTGTTATATTGTAGTTTTAGGCATTTGGATTGACAAAGAAATTAAATTAGTGTAACACTAACAAAATAATAAGTGTTTACAACTTGTCCTGAATCTCAAAGAAAAAAATACCAACACTAAAGAGAATTGAGAAAAATGAAATCACTTTCACACTTACATTTATATATATAAATGATAATGTTGAAAATATTTTCATCGCATAAAATATTGATAAAAAATAATAAATAAATTATTAAATTAATACAGTATAATTAATTTGTGTCAAATCTCCTAATAATATAATTATAAAATAGATGAAAAAGTGAAAAAAATAAATTGATGAAGAATAATAAAAATTAAAATTGAATTGTTATAGAATATTAATGATAATTAAAACTAAATTAAAACAAATTTTAAATAACTAAAATTTATAAAATTAAAATAAAATATTTTTAATTAAAATTGTAAAATTAAAAATTTCTTTAAAATAAAATAGTGTAGTAATTAAAATTAAATTGATGCAGAATTAAAATAACTGAAATTTATAAAATTAAAAAAAAGTGTTTTTAATTAAAAGTAAACAATCAAAATTACTTTAAAATAAAATAGTATAGTAATTAAATTTAAAATTTCTAGAATAAATATCTCTAAAACTAAATTGAGAATTAAAATGGTAAAAGAGATGGATTGAAAATGAAAATTAAGTAGTACTTGGAATAAAATAGAAATTCTAAAAATAACATAAATAAAAATGAGCACTAAATAAATAAAGTAAATAGAACAATATAAACTGAAAAATTTAATAAAAATTACAAATTAAATAAAAGAGAACAAATTGAAAGTGCAGTAACAATAAATGAAAAACTAAACTAAAAACCGAGAGTAGGAAAAGAAAACGGACGAGACTAATAACAACTCACCCGAGAGTAGGAGATTGTAATCGTGTTATCATAAAACCTCTATTTATTATCATAAAACCTCTATTTATATGAGATTAAATAAGAGAAATTAAGCCTAAAATTAATTACAATAAAATCAAATGTTTCCTAAATAAAAAATTGCACAATTGGACTGCTATGAAGAAAATTTTTTGTCACTAATTTAGAGAAAATAATATGTTTCTTTTCTATTATGAATAATCCAGCACTTATTTGATTTAATTCTTGATTCTTGTTGGCCTTTAATACAACTAAATTGGATTCCTGCATTAGTTAATTTGCTTGATTAAAAAATGTTCATTATAACGCTCTACAAGTGGGATGCACAAACAAACTTGAGCTTTCGAGAATAGTGAAGCTTAACTACATCAATTTGGACATTTATTTCTATCAATTTAACCAATCTCAAATTATCTCTCCTACAAAAGAAGAAAAAGAACTATGCATTATGGATGTATGCATGTATATTATTTATTATGCTAAAACTATGTAAAATATAATAAATTAAGAAAAATTGAATTATGACATGTTTTTATGAAAACAAATGCATGATTTATGAAGAAAATAATTAACTTAGAAAATGCTCTTAGCCAAAAAATATAAAGAGTAAAATGACATACATCAAATACTCCTCACTTTTGCTCTTTTGCACTTCAAAGCAAAAGATAAAAGAAAAGAAAAGAATGCATACATGCAATGCAAAAATGGATATTGTTACAATGTTAGTGACATCCTAAAAACTACAATAGTTAAGAAAAACTTCATCAACCAAAAGTGAGAGAATAAAAAAGATTAAGATCATAACTTACAAAGTATTGTCATGGTCAAATACTCTTTAAATGTTTTGTATTCATTTTAAGGGAACATCCTGTGGTAAAATGTTTACTCTAATATCTCAAGTGTTTATGCTGAAAATTCCGTTCATCATCACATCATGACATTATCCTTTGTCATATCCTTAAAAGATCTTTAAATTCCCACTATTAAAATACATACCTCTGCAGATCAATAAGACTATTACTTGGCTTACAATGAGACTAGGGTTCAGGGTAGGTTATTTTAGGAAAGTGGGCTAAAATTTTAAGAAAATAAAGAACATGGATCAATATACCTTGAAGTTTTATTCTAGTTGTATCTTTCTATTTTATCACCTTTATTTTAGTGTGTCTTTAGAGTTTTTTTATTGCTTTGAAACACACACAAAATGATTTTTTTTTTCTTTTTCTTGATACTTTGAGGTAAGGGTAGGTTATTTGGCTAAGACAAAGAATGCTTAAATCATTTCTACTGGTGTATAAGCTCGTTTGGTGTCACATAAATATCAATCAAACTCTAGAAGGTTCTCATGTAATGAGTGACGCACACAAGAAGGAATAAAACTCAAAACTGACCTGAGTGTTTTGTTCATCCTAATATTAATTTAAATCAATGTTAATGTAACCCCACCACGACTTCCTTTGTGAATCAAACCTTTCAAACTTTAAATTCTTCCTCCTCCTGATCAAGTTGGTCATCTTTTCGAAAGTAGTCTCCCATCAATCTACAATAATACACAATAATTAAAACAAAAAATATGAATGAAACATTGTCCTCAATGTAGAGAATTTATGTTATGCAAATATGTGAATGAAACATTGTCCTAAATGTAGAGAATTTATGTTATGTAAATGCAAATAAAAATCAACTAAAACAATTTGAATCTTGAATCTATCTCTTTAGATGGTATAAATGTTGAGACCATCGACGGATTTGAATAGTCCGACGGTAATATATATCTAGAGGTCTCCCTCCCCTTTGTACTATATTTTTATTATTTATTACATTTTAAATTATTATTTATTAAGAGAATTATTCTTGGCACAATTCGAACCTAATATATTAGAATTAAAGGCTACCACTACTAAGCTACTACGATTTTTAGATAATAACTTACAAATAATTTATAATTATATATAAGTAAATGTATATCCGTATAAATATATAGATATAAAATATATAAATACAAATATATTTATATATTTTGATATATTTATATATTTATATACTTATATACTTATATATTTACATATTTATATATTTACATATTTTAAATATTTATATATTTTAAATATTTATCGATCGGATATATCCGATCGATAAATTCTTCAAGTAATTAATTATTAATTTACCAATATATACATCATGTAACTAATTGTTAATTTACCGATCGAATATATCTATCGGTAATTTTCGTTGGTAATCACTTGATAATTTTCGATCAGTAATTACTCATTTTTTAATGCTACATATCTATCGATAATTAATAAAAAAAAATTTAATTCACACTACCCTTACAAACCTTTCAAACTTTAAATTTTTCCTCCTTCTGATCAAATTGGTCATCTTTTCGAAAGTAGTCTCCCATCAATCTACAATATTACACAATAATTTTAAACAAAAAATATGAATGAAACATTATCCTCAATATAGAGAATTTATGTTATGCAAATGCAAATGAAAACCAACTAAAACAGTTTGAATCTCGAATCTATCTCTTCAGATGGTATAAGTGTTAAGACCATCGACGAATTTGAATAGTCCGACGGTAATATATATCTAGAGGTCTCCCTCCCCTTTATACTATATTTTTATTATTTATTACATTTTAAATTATTATTTATTAAGAGAATTGTTACTTGGTAGAATTCAAACCTAATATCTTAGAATTGAAGACCGATACAACTACTAAGCTACTACGATTTATAGATAATAACTTACAAATAATTTATAATTATATATAAATAAATATATATCCGAATATATATATATATATATATATATATATATAGATATAAAATATATAAATACAAATATATTTATATACTTATATATTTATATATTTTAAATATTTATCTTTGTCGATAACTAATTATTAATTTACTTCGATAACTAATTGTTAATTTACCGATGGATATATCTCGTTGTAATCACTTGATAATGTTCATAAGTGATTACTCATTTTTGATGATTACATATCTAAATAATTAATAATTTTATTTTTTGAATTCACGGTACCCTTACCTTAAAACAGTGCAGAATAATAAACATTATGAAAATTCTCTTAATAATAATTCAATATATACCGATCGAAATTATATTTATTTAAAAAAAATATTTAAAGTTATTTAGTTTAAAAGTAATTTAAAATTGATTTATAAATATAATTATAGTTTGAAAATAATTTATATTTTTGAATTCAAAATTGAACCACTAAAATATCATATCAATTTAGTTTAATTTATTTTAATAAAAACAATAAAATTTCAAGAATATCGTAAATATTAAGTTTATTATTTCTTAAAGACTATCGAACACCACTTAACAAATTAATTAAAATAAATAATCAATCAATTATGCTAACTAAGTTGATTACACACATTAAAGGTCCAAAAAATATTAGTTGATCAAATTACCTATTTCACAAGGTATAAATCGTTAATTATTACATCATTTATACTCTATCTAACTTAACATTGAAATATCTTTTCGGACATATTCCGTCCATCAAACAATTTTACTCAAGAATACACCTCAAACCTGAAGAAAAATATTATGTTTTAAAAGGAAGACTACATCTCAATCTACTAAACATTATTTAATGTATAAAAAGACTATAAAAACTTAATTTTGTTATTTATTAAAGAAAATTAATTAGTAATTTCATATAAAAATATATTTATAAATATAATTTAATTTATTATTTTTAAAATGTTATTTTTTAAAATAGTATATATATATATATATATATATATATATTCTAATGTTATTTTTAAATATAATATATTAAATAATATATATTATTTTGCATAAATATTTTTAAAATTTTATATATCAAATATTATTTATAAAAAAAGTAGTATAAACCTCAACATAAAAAAATATAAATGTGTAAATGATATCATTAGATTGAATGTATACATAACAATTAAGATAAAATAAAATAAATTAAAAAAACTAAAAAAGAAAATGACTATAAATAGCTTAAATAGTTATAATTTAGTGAATTTTTTAATTTTTTTATAATGTGTTATTAGGGGTGAAAATGAAGGAAGAAGTTTGTTATAAAAAATTTATGATGGATTACATATTTCAACTTGTAGTTTATTTAGCTTGTATTACATAAGTTGTAGTCAATGTGGGTCAAATTGAAGGACTGATTAACCGACCACATAAAATTTTTTAAAAATTTTTAAATTAATAGATTATTTACAAATTTTATAATATGTACTCTAATTCACTTATGATTCCTCTTTATTTATTTTATTTTATTTTTAGTGTCAAGATTCAGTTAGTACATAATTATTTATTAATGTTGGGTCGTCAATGATATGGTTTGACTTTACTTTTTTTTTATTTAATTTAAAAAGCAATTTTACACTATATAAATTTCCATATTGATTATTCAAATAAATGTCGAAGAAAAGTAGATAAATTATGAAACTAAAAACTAAACTCATCAAATAAAAAAAATATCTAATTAAAATTTACAATAGTTACATTTTTTAATTTAAGTGTATATATTATCTTTACAAATTAAATTTTTAAGAAAACAATATGGGAAATAATGTGTTTACTCCATAATGTAGGAATAACATTTTTAAAACTATTATATGAATTAAATCTTATTTATGACAGACTACAATATTCAACCTCTGTGATCCATTCTGTTTCACTTATTTTTTGCTAATTAAACATAAAACGAACTCAAATAAGACGGACCGACTTATTGGTATCCCTAATTTTTTAGAAACTATTCATTTATTATAAGTTAATTTGCAGACATAAATACCATTAAATAAAATCAAGATACAATAAGAAAAATAAAACTTTACTAAAAAAATGAATTCAAATAGATTTTAATGAAACTTAAAAAAAAATCATTTAAAACATCTATGAAAATATAAATTAATAAATTGATTATCATGATATTTCAAATTTCATTTCCCTATTTGTTAATACTTCTTCTCTTACCACTCACAATTCAGAATTGTTGTTCTTTGATTCCTACCAACTAATCAAACACACGCTAAGCTTGCTGATTTCAAGTGTTCTTACGAGTTACGTGGAAATATTTGCATAGTACTATTCTCATTTTAGTTTAATTTACGAAGAAAATAAGCATAAAGTAAGCTTGCATCAGTCAGAGATCAAAAAGGAAAACCATGACATTCCCACTTTGGGTAAATCTAAAAGTCTGGGTCAGAAAATGGGGAAAATCATGACATTAATTACAGTAAAACCAATAGCAATTGAAGAATCTGAGTCACAACTTTACAAGGCGAGGGAAAGATAAGGCACGACCCCGATCTGAAGAAAAACAAGCACACACACTCTCCATCATTCACCACCAATCATCCATTACACACTACACAAAAATCTCTCCACAACAGATAAGAGGGTCCCACCTATCCATTTCCCTCTTATTCACCCCATCAACCCACCCTGTTTCCTCACCATCTCCCACCCTCCATTCCATCACTCCACCGATCAACGCCAAACACGCATTCACGCGCACCGCACACTGTTACGTTGCCAAGCATTCAATCAAAACCCCTCAAAAACAAAACCAGACGGTTAACGAGAGCCATAGGTACTAAAACCAGAACAATATCACACACATACACGCTCTTCTTCTTTCTTTCTCGCCATTCCTTCCTCCTCGTTCGGGTTCAGATGGAGTCGCGAGTGCTGTCACGCGCCGGGGCCTTGTCCTCCCTCCCTCACCTCCGCAAGCCTCCCCGGGAGACCATCGGCTGCGCCTCCTTCGTCGCCGTGAAGGCCGTGGGGTCCTTCGCGGACGGTGGGAATCTGATTTGGGGGAGGCAGCTGCGTCCGGAGCTCTGCTCGCCGGCGCTGAAGAAAGAGACCGTCCTCCTCCGGCCTTGCCTGGCTGCCGCCTCCTCGCCGGCCGAGGGTGGTGATTCCGCCGGGTGAGGTCCGTTTCATCCGTTCTGACTCGGCCAACTCGGTCACGTCACTCTCCTAACTAATGCCGTTCAATTTTTTCATTACAGAGAAAAGGTTGCTCCGGCGGGATTCTTCGACAAGTACCCAGCTTTGGTCACCGGGTTTTTCTTCTTCACGTGGTACGTCACGTGACTCTCTTCTCATTACGCGAAAGCAACTTCTGACTCTGTCGTGTGTTCTGTTCTGCTTACGTTTCCTTTTCCTTACTGTGCGGACGAGGGATATCTACTAGATAGAATCTCGTGTGGCTGTGATCGCTCTGGATGCGAAATTACGACTTTGTCCTTTTTTGTTTTCTGATGCAGGTACTTCTTGAACGTGATTTTCAACATCCTCAACAAGAAGATCTACAACTATTTCCCCTATCCATAGTAAGTGTTCGCCGATTGTGTCGATCAATCAAATAATATGCGCAAACAATGTCTCTGGCTTTGTTAAAGTCTATTACTAGCGAATTACGCCAACTTAAGCAAAATATCCTAATAATTAAAGTTCGATTTCGTATTTATTGAGTATTATATTTTGTACTAAAATGACAATTTTTTCGAACGGACTGCACTCAAAGCTGTATCAGATTCTCTTGATTTTAAATCTATTTTAAAAATAGAATAAACATTGTATAAGACTGAAAGTTAATATATTTTAATTGGGTCAATAAGCAATGTGGTGACGATGTTGTCAATTTTATTCTTAAATTATGAACCAAAACATATGATTTAATTTCTAATGTCCAACAATTAAATACTTTTGCGGAATATTTTGTGATTGAGTTGTAATTTTGAAAACCGATTTAATATTAAATTAATGAACATTTTATTACTATAAAGTTATAATATCTAGCGGTCAATTTATATAGAATGAATAAAAGTTTAAATTTTTTAAATAATAAATTGACAAGAATTTACACTTTCGTGACCTAGTTCCTTCCTAGTTGGTGATTTAGACTAGTTTAAGTTTAACTACTTTTTAATAAAATAGAAAAAAACAAACAAAACGTTCGCTCCTTTTCCATGGATTTTCCCCCTTTTTTAATCTAAGCGCAATAATGCTGTTTTAAAATAGTATGGTTTTAGGGAAATTATTAAGATCTCAATAATCTTATTATATATGTTAAATTTTTATAAGGTAATATGTTTAAATTAAATCCTTTATTAATTATGTATAATTTGTAATTAAATTTCTATCCTGCATTAGATATTAGTTTATGATAAATAGAAAAAAGTCAAAGGTTATTATTATAAATTAAAACTCTTCCCGAGTTTCTTTTGTACCACATCAGTTCTTTATTTTGATCGACTATGCTTTTTTTGCAGCTTCGTATCCGTTATCCATTTATTGGTGGGTGTGGTATACTGTTTGGTGAGCTGGACCGTGGGCCTTCCTAAGCGTGCTGTAAGTCAAGTTTAATATCGCTCAGCCCAGAATCCATAAAAAAAATATTCTAACTCCTAAGTTCTATTCCCTGTATTTTCTTGATTGACCCTCTTAATCGATTATCATCTTAATACCGTTCATTGAATCTACTTATATTTGGGACATTAATTTTAGTTTCATGATAAATATTTTACATAGAATACTAATACTATGTATAAGAAGTAGTGTACTGACAAAGCTGTTGTTCCTGTAGCCAATAGACTCCAACCTACTGAAGTTGCTCATTCCGGTGGCTGTGTGCCATGCATTAGGCCATGTGACCAGCAATGTCTCATTTGCTGCAGTTGCTGTTTCTTTCACTCATACCATTAAAGGTGATAAAAGTTTATCATATACCTGAAATCGGAGGTACTTGAGATTGTATATATGCTTGAAACTTTATCTATCTACTTTCTAACATTGATAAACTTCTGTTTCAGCTCTTGAACCATTCTTCAATGCTGCTGCTTCACAGTTCATACTAGGCCAATCAATCCCCTTGACTCTGTGGCTGTCACTGGCTCCCGTTGTTATTGGTAACACTCATCTTGTTCATTAATTTGAGATAAGATTCATTGTCCAACTGTTTCCACTTACCAGCTATCTGGGAAAAATGTTCACAACTCATTTTCTACCCCTCTCTTTCAAACACACTCTTCCCAATGATTTTTCATGTCATGTATTGTACAGGTGTGTCCATGGCATCTTTGACCGAGCTCTCATTCAACTGGGTTGGCTTCATAAGTGCTATGATTTCAAATATTTCCTTCACATACCGGAGCATTTATTCAAAGAAAGCCATGGTTATCTCCTATGCTACCCACGTTAATTATTTGTTTTACTAACCAGATATACATACACATCCAAATTTGTGTGAATCTAAAATTTCTATTTCATTACTTATATATCAGTTATATGTCCTCCTACTTTACTATCTAATGCTCTTTCATATTATTATTAAATAACTTTTGTGCAGACTGATATGGATAGTACCAATGTCTATGCCTACATTTCCATCATTGCTCTAATTGTCTGTATACCACCTGCCGTAATTGTGAGTGAAACCTGTGCTTGAAAACTCAATTTTTCTTGTGGATTTTATGTAATACGTTGCTTTGTTTTTGTTTTTGGCATCGTATCCTGATTAATCACTATCTGATATCACAGGTGGAAGGGCCTACTCTGTTGAAGCACGGCTTCAATGATGCTATTGCTAAAGTAGGTTTGGTCAAGTTCGTCTCAGATCTCTTCTGGGTTGGTATGTTTTACCATCTCTACAACCAGGTAAATCCTTCCCTTTCTGATATTAATTCACGATAGGATGACAAACTTTCTAAGTATTCCAATTAAATTCATACCCTTTTTTTTTTTTTCTGAATTGGAAATGATACACATCTACATTTTTCATCACCAGGTGGCTACCAACACACTGGAGAGAGTGGCTCCTCTCACTCATGCAGTTGGGAACGTACTGAAACGTGTATTTGTGATTGGATTTTCAATTATTGTCTTCGGTAAA
Source organism: Sphenostylis stenocarpa (assembly GCA_963425845.1). NCBI lineage: Eukaryota > Viridiplantae > Streptophyta > Magnoliopsida > Fabales > Fabaceae > Sphenostylis > Sphenostylis stenocarpa. The sequence continues at coordinate 20,027,519 of OY731400.1, read as the reverse complement.
TATCGTTATCTTCCTTCACGAGTGTTTATTTATTCCTTGCCCTTGAAGAGAAACTCATCTTCATGAGAATCTAAACATATTTCTGACTGGCTTATTGCTTTCGCACAGGTAACAAGATTAGCACCCAAACTGGTATAGGAACAGCCATTGCAATTGCTGGAGTGGCACTCTACTCTCTCATCAAAGCCAGGATGGAGGAAGAGAAGCGAGTGAGTCTCTTTTCAATTTATTTGTACCTCAGTAAATTGGTTGAAACTTGAAAAGTTATTGTTCATGTGCAAGTTTAAACCACTTTCTACATAGATGCACTATAAGTCACCATTGTATGTAGTTTTAAAATGTTAGAAACTGAATAACTATGGGTAGAAGTTCAATAAATTGAGAGTAAAACCTATACAATTATTTGATTTTCTAATAGTATTCAACTGATAGTAAAGAATGTGTTTGAAAGAGTATTATATTTAATTGACACAATTATTTCTTTTGGTTTCCTTGTCAGCAAGCGAAAGCAGCGTAAGAAGAAAGTCGTCAACCTGGACGAGGTTCTGCACTGTAAATCACGCCAAATTTCCTTCAAAATAATTGAGTGACTGATTCAGTATTGTACTATCCTTGTGATAGCGCGTTTTTATTTTTCCTTCTTCCATTTTGTTAAATATTTTCCTTTTTCTTTTTCTCTCCATTCAGAAGACAATGTCTTGCTGCTGATTTGCAGCCTTCTCGTCTTGACTGAAAAATGATGTACCCTTGATTCCCATAAAGAGCTATTGAAACTATTATGAAAGCTGAAAAAATAGTATGCAATGAAATGCAAGTGGGTCAATGGTCATGTCGAAAACTCTAGTCTTGAGGTAGTCGAAGAAGTATCAGGTCATGCAAAAGAAGAAAATAATTTAGAGAATGAATTTGAGGGAAATATTATTCTGATTGCTTTAATTGAATACAATGGTGTACCAAGCTTTATGTAGACAGATGTTATAATAAGTGAAACAACTTACAAAATGAATGGCAGACAGCGTAAGATTAACTTGATTGCTTTCCGATGATGTGCTTGAAAGAATGCAGGAGTAGATAGATAGCTAAAGATCAACAATTACCATAGGGGTTGCATGGAGATAGCCATTTGAACTTATTAAAGGAGATCATGAATATATTTAGACTTGACACAGTAAGGGCCCAAAAAGTAATGAAGGAAAACCAAGACCCTCTAGATCAAATTGACAATGGAGTTGAGAAATAAGCTGAATTCTTGGGTTACCAAGGATTAGAGTGTCATCAAGATTAGAATGTTAGAAGAAGCAGTGAACCTCAAGCAAGAAGTCACATTTTAGTCACTGTGTGTAGCTAGACCAGAGGAGAAAAAGTGACTGAAGGTAGAGCAGAGGGAATTGCATTTATAACCATAAATGTTATTTAATACATTTTTTTATAATTTTTTATGTTGTATTTTACCATTTATATAAAGAGTCTTTATTGCAAAATATCAGGATACACCATCATCAAAATATAAAAGATACCAAAAAATAAAAACAAATCAATTGTTGTGCAAAATTAAAAATATACTACTCTATATTATCTTATCTAAGAAGTTAGTCAGTGAAATATATTTAAATGTAATATAATGTAAAATGATGATTTTTTTTCCCATAAAGATAGATGTTCGTTTTTTAACAACTATGTTTTTAAAGACTTATATATAAAATATTTATATTTATGAAGAAAATAATTTAATTAACTAATTATTGGTAAATCTTTTAAAATTTATTCGAGTATTGTAGTTTGTAACAATCTTTCTTAATTTTATTTTTTGAGTGAGTTCAATGTCTAAAATGATAGTTTGAAAAAACAAATTAAAACAGTAATTAAGTTTTTATTCAGCGGTGGCTCGATAAAAATACTGTTTTAACACATCTTATTATATAAAAGCTTCTTTGTTGATAATCTTGATCTTCGATCTCTACCATGATGATATTTTAAACTTAATTATTCAAAAATATCAATATTAATAATATTTCAATCTTAATTACTTAATTCAAAATAATAGTATTTTTTTTATTCTAAAAGATAATAAAAATAATTTAATATCTAATTTAAATAAAAAGATAATAAAATAATAATCTTGATTTAATGATAATATATTTTTTTATTCTAAAAGATAATAAAAACATTTTAATATCTAATTTAAATAAAAATTGTAATAAAACAATATTTTAATATCTCATTTAAATAAAAATATAATAAAACAATAATCTTGATTTAATGATAATATATTTTTTTATTCTAAAAGATAATAAAAATATTTGAATGTATAATTTAAATAAAAAGATAATAAAACAATATTTTTTAAGAGAAGTAACTGCATTATCTTTAGTGGTGATGAAATGTAAAAAAGTACTTAATTCAAAATTATAGTTAAGTGAGTTAAAATTATTGACAAAACTTATTCATCGTATTAAAAATGTGCATGTTTTGACGTGGACAAACAAACAAATTATAAACTAAGAATAATCATACCAAATATTAGGCTTAAGTCAATATTTGTGCATAATAAAATATATTTTAAATGAATGAAACATATACCTAAATACAACATATTAATTAATAATTAAGGATGAAACTATATTTGTTAATCCAAGTAATAAGAAGCTTCTATAACAAGAGGAATTTTAGTTTGAATTTCGGCAACAAAAATATTAATAATAAATAATGAGTAAGTTTGTCTAAACTAATTTTTTTAAAGGTCTATTTGTTTTTTTGGAATAAATACTTTTTAACCAATCAAATGAACAAAATTAATCCCTGAAAAATTAGTAAAGTATAACTTTAGTTTAAAAATACTAAATATGAAAGATTATAAATAGTTTAAAAAAAATTATTGTAGTCTATCAAATTAGGGCTATAATATTTTCTGTTCAATTTTGAGAATTTACATAATATTTTTTAATTTACCGGACAAAAATAAAATTATTCTAAATATTAGAGACTAAAAATAATTAAGTATTTGTAAAAATAAACATATTAGTCAAACACATAAAAAAGGAATATATATGTCTTTTTAATAAAAAGTATTTTTTTTCTAAAAATAAGTACAAATGGAAAATATTACCCCTTTAAACAGGTATGTTTAAATTGATTTGAATTAATAAGAATATTAAATAATTTTTAGCATGTGGTAAATTTTGAATAAAATAAAATAGTAATATATTATAACAAAATATATTATATTATTTATATTGTAAATAAACAAAAACACTTTAATAAATTATTTTCATTGGGTCCCCAATGCACAAGGGAGGCCCAAAAAGAGGCCCAATTAGTACATTGGTGGCCGAGTCAAGAAAGGGGACCCCACAGAAACATAAACGTGAAACATCAAGAGATCCCAAATCACTGAAAATCAACGAAACCGAACCCCGAAAACCAAAAAAACAAGTTTAAAGAACCAATCAATCTCAAGCAGAGTCACAAGCAATTCATTTCTTTTCCTCTCACTCCCTTTCTCTCTCTCTCTCTCCTTCAAACCCAAACACCGTACACACCACAATTTACAATTTAGCAAGAAAATAATAAAAACAAGCAAAAATTTAAAATTTAAAAATAAGAAAATAGAAAATCCCAGACAAGAACCTCCGAAAAAATGTTCATCAAATTTAACGGTATACACATGCAAGACTCAGAGAAAACATTAAATGTATTTTCATCTTAGAAAGTTTTAGTTTTAGCAAAAATGAAACAAAAAAAAAAAGCCCATAAAAATTTAGTTACAAATCTAATCTTACGTAAACAAAAGAAAATAAAAATTGGAAGAGATAATAGACAAGAGATAAGAAATATTAGGAATGTAAACAAAAGATAAAGAAAAGCATATTTTCTAATCTTTGGCGTGTTAATGTTCGTTAAAGTCCTGTTTGACATTTGACAGGAACAACAAACTCACACTCACTCTGACACCGTTCGTTCATAAAAAAGAGAACCCAAAAAAATAAAAAGAAAACGGATTATTATTCGAAGAAGAAAAAAATTAAAAAGGGAATTATTATGAAAGGTGGAGGTGGTGGTGGAATTATAGTAGGAGTAGCAGTCAAGAGCAACTGTTGTTGTTGTTGGTTTATTATTTTTGATTTTCGATTATTAATATTCTTATCTTTCTATTGTTTTTTTATCCTTGCTTCTTTTATTCTTCTTCGTTGTTCTATCTTTTCAATCCTCACATTGCACACAACTGTTATATTTTACCCTTTATTTATTGTTGTTATTGTTTTCATCCCTTCTGCCTTCCATTCCTTCATCATTACGAAATTGGGGTTTGATCTCAAGAGGGAGAAAGGAATAAAGAATTGGAGGGAACAACGGAAGTTCGTTCTCCTGGGGAGCCCTAATTTCTGTTTCTGTTTCTTGTTCTTTAGGGGTTCTGCAATTTCTGGGGTTTTGTGAAGCGGGGATAGGAAAATATCGATCTTTGATTGGTTTTTGTCGATGGAGGGAGACGCTTGTTCTGAGGGAGAGAATAATCGGAAAAGGGGTGGCACAGATGATGATAGCAATGAGAATAACAACAACAATAATCACGGAAGCGGTAGCAAGATTGCGAATTCTAATGAGGGGCAGAGCAAGCCCAAGCGCCAGATGAAAACCCCTTTTCAACTTGAAACCCTCGAGAAGGCTTATGCTGGTTCATTCCTTGCACTCCCCTTGTTTCTTGAATTTAGCAAATTTTCATTTTTCTTGTGCTTTTGTTTTGTTCTGTGTTTTGCAGTAATTTTGAATTGGAGGGTTTTCTTTTTTGGTGAGGCTGTGGGAAATAATTTTGTGAATTTTTTTGGTTTGATTAGTGGATAATTACCCGTCGGAGACGATGAGGGGAGAGCTTTCAGAGAAATTGGGTTTGTCGGATCGACAGCTTCAGATGTGGTTCTGCCATAGGAGGTTGAAGGACAAGAAGGACTTGCCTTCCAAGAAGCTGCCACGGAAGGTGGTGGCGGAGCCTTTGGTGGAATCACCAACAGATGACCCCATGTTGGGTCCTCCGGAGCTTGGTAATGAGTATGGATCTGGGTCCGGTTCAGGGTCTAGCCCTTATGGCCGAGTGGAGCCCCTGAACATGGTTCCCCGGGGTGTGCCCGGTTATTACGAGTCCCCACGCACCATGATGGAGCATAGAGCAATTGCTTGTGTTGAAGCGCAGCTAGGGGAGCCGTTGAGGGAAGATGGACCAATTCTAGGAGTAGAGTTTGATCCATTGCCACCAGATGCCTTTGGGGCACCTTTAGGTATATAAAAAATCATTGAAACTTGTGATTCTATCTTAACTTGCTGAGTTAACTGAATGCTGCTGTTTCTTTTATATTGTGTGTTGTGTTGTACATTTCTTAGGTCCTAATTTAACTTGGATTGCTTTATCTTCCTTGCATTATTTCTCTAACTAGGCATGTGCTTAATATTTCATTTGGGTAATTATCATACATGGCCATACTATCCATCTCTAGTGCTGCTACTTACGTAATTTAAGCAAATTGCTTGAAACATAGGTAAAAGTTTGTGATTGGTGTATGACCTTTGTTTGGCTATTGACATCTCTTGTATATTTCTATTTAGGAGCAGCAGTTATAGAACAGCAACCGCCACCTAGTTTCGCCTATGACAGTAAAATTTATGAAAGACATGATGTTAGAGCCAATAAGGTTGGTTTTCTTTCTTCGATGACATTGTAATCTTGGTCAATAAAAGGAAAATTTTCTTGTACTGATTATTGATCACAAATTTGGAATTTGGGATACAGCTATGATGATTGAGTACCTGTTTTAAATCGCATCTTGTCAGTGAGTTGCATATTTATTTAGTTCTAATGCTGCTTGGTCTTTTACCACTTTCTGAATGACTGACTGGTAGCCTGCCTGAAACAAGATACTAGACTTCTACTTTGTTTTTGATCAATACGTGTTTTTATTTCTCAAAATGTTTTATTTAGATACCTTGATTGTACTATGAAAATATTAAGAGACACTGGTGATAAGTCCGAGGTCGCCTGAGCTTCTATTGCTTGAGTTATTAATAGCATGTCTAAATTTTTGGTGTTTACTTCTTTTTTCTCAGCAGTTTTTTAACTTGAGAGTGCCTTTTGGCTTCTCTTGGTACACAGATTATCATTTTAAATGCTCTTTGATACAAATGATATTTTTGTTTTTCTTGACAGCCGAGGAACTGAGGAACATGCTGTTATATTTTTTAAATTATTTGTCTTCATGCCTCTGCATATTTATTCTTCTTAGTTTTTTTTTCATGCTTTAATTTGAAATTGATTTTAGGCCATAAGGACATTCCGTGACTATCGATCTCTACCAAGCCAGCCTGGCACTAGGTCTGATGCTTCTGGACAGTTCAACCAATCTCATTTACATGATTCAGTAGAAGGTCCTGCGAGAAATCCTCATTTTGCTCATGGAAATGAAACCCTACCTAGAATTGGTGCTAGTCAAGGTCATTTCCGTGCTCGTCTTTTGTCTCAAAAAGATAAGCAATTCATTCCTTATCAATCTCCTTCGCGGGATGATGATGCTGCCCCCATAAGGGAATTGGATTCAACCATACTTAATGTTGGAACAAACTCTCACTTTGCTGATCACCAAATTGTTGTGCCAGAAAATCTCCATGCTCAACCTAGTGGTCAAGTTTTGCATAACAACAATGCAACACGAATTGAGAAGAAACGAAAGGTATCTTTGAGCAATCTGTTAATGTTGTAATTTTGCTCAGTAATCTCTTTGGATTTTTAATATATTCTTTGCAAAGGTGGTTTAATAATTTTAATCATATTCACGTAGAGTGATGATGTTCGCGACGTAGAAGCACATGAGATGAAAATCCGTAAAGAGCTTGAGAAGCAAGATAACCTTAGACGAAAGGTTTATTGAAATGAACTCAGTTTCTATTATAAAGGGTTAAAATGAATTGCATTAACATTCTTTTAATTAATTTCTCTTCCCCGCGTCCCTCCCATCTTTAGAGCGAAGAGCGCATGAAAAAAGAAATAGAGAAACAAGATCGTGAAAGAAAGAAGGAAGAAGAAAGGCTAATGCGCGAAAGACAGCGAGAAGAGGAAAAAGCAAGGCGAGAGCAAAAACGTGAAATTGAGCGGAAGGAAAAGTTTTTGCTGAAAGAGAATTTAAGAGTGAGTATGCAAGCTTAGCGATGGTAACTTTCTGTTGACTAATATTTAGACATCTGAGAATACTTGATTTATTTTCACATATTTTATCTTAAAAGGCAGAAAAAATGAGAATTAGAGAAGAGCTTCGCAAAGAGAAAGAAGCAGAGAGAAGGAAAGCTGCCCTAGAGAAAGCAACTGCTCGGAGGATAGCTAAGGAATCTATGGAACTTATTGAGGATGAACAGTTAGAAATGATGGAGTTGGCTGCGTCAAGCAAGGGGTTTACCTCTATTATTCATCTTGATTTTGATACTCTGCAACACATTGAGTCATTTAGGGGTGAGCAATTTTTATTTTATTTTGCCATCTTTAATTTTATATAATCAGTATGTTTGGGGTTCAATTTATTTGAAAACTGAAAAGGGAATCCATTTCTATGTTTATTACTGATACATTATTCTTATATTATAGATTCATTGTGTGTTTTCCCACCAAAGAGTGTAAAGCTAAGAAAACCATTTGCAATCAAACCCTGGATCAACTCAGAAAAGAATGTTGGCAATCTTCTCATGGTATGTTCTCATTATCTCTTTTGCTTCTTGATGACATGCATAGTATACAAATTCCTTAATTTACCATTCACCACATTCCCTATCTTTCTGCCATCTATAATCGTGGAAGTTTAGTGTGTGGTGCTTGTTTCCTTAGTCAGCAGTTCTGTGGATGTACTGATTTCCTTCTTTCTTTCGATAATTCCTTGTGTTAATGTTTCTAAATTGAAGGTTTGAAAGCTGTAGTGGTCTGTTTCAGGTTTGGAGATTTTTGATTACTTTTGCTGATGTTCTGGAGTTATGGTCTTTTACTCTAGATGAGTTTGTTCAAGCATTTCATGACTATGTGAGTTACTGTGGACTTTGCTAGTAATTTCATGCTATCAGTTTAACTACTTTTTTTCACTAATCATTCTGGGTGTTCAAATAATTTTATCTCAGGACTCAAGATTGTTGGGTGAGATACATATTGCTCTTCTTAAGGTGATAATAAAAGACATTGAAGATGTTGCAAGGACACCTACAGGACTAGGAATGAATCAAAATGGTGCTGCTAACTCTGGAGGTGGTCATCCAGAGATTGTGGAAGGGGTAAGTTCAAGGATTTTAGAATTTTGCCCTTTTTTTTGTTCTGATGAATAGTAGTTTTATTTATCAGACACCATTCATGTAATATTGCTTTGTCATGTCAGGCATATGCATGGGGTTTTGACATACGGAATTGGCATAAGCACTTGAATCTATTGACATGGCCTGAAATTTTCCGACAGCTAGCATTGTCTGCAGGATATGGACCACAGTTGAAGAAAAGAAGTATTACCTGGTCATATGCAAATAATAAAGACGAGGTTCAGTTCTTACTTTTACTTTATATTTTTAGATGCAGCTTTAAAGATTCTTGCGATACGTGAATACTTCCACATTCCAATGATTTAAGACAGTATTATACAATTAAGTTAAAATTTGAGTTGGCTGATTTCTTATTTAGCTATTTTATTCATCCTGAACCGCTGGGAAACTTTGGTTACCATAAAATATTTTTCTGACAATTTTGTTTTGCATGCATTTAAGTAAACAATTTGAATGCTTTCCTTTTGGGGTTTAAATGTTATTTTTTGAACAAGTGATTGAAATGTATATCTAAAATACAGGGAAAAAGTTGTGAAGATGTCATTTCTAAACTTCGTAATGGTTCAGCAGCAGAAAATGCAGTTGCAAAAATGCACGAGAGAGGTCTGTTAGCCCCACGAAGATCTAGACATCGATTAACTCCTGGTACAGTTAAGTTTGCAGCATTTCATGTTCTATCCCTTGAGGGTGACAGGGGATTGACAGTATTAGAGCTTGCAGAAAAAATTCAGGTGAGTTCACACTTGCATATCCATATTAAGTTATCTTTTGTATTGTCAGGTTTGCTGTTAACTTCGTATATCTCTTTACCTGTCAGAAATCTGGTCTTCGTGACCTGACAACTAGCAAGACACCTGAGGCATCAATTTCTGTTGCCTTAACAAGAGATACCAAGCTTTTTGAAAGAATAGCTCCATCTACATATTGTGTGCGTCAGGCTTTTAGAAAGAACCCTGCAGATGCTGAATCCATTCTTTCAGAAGCAAGAAAGAAAATTCAGATATTTGAAAATGGGTTTCTAGCTGAGGAGGATGCTGATGATGTTGAAAGAGAAGAATCAGAAAGTGAAGAAATTGACGAGGACCCTGAAGTTGATGATTTGGTAAATTCGTCAGGGGCAAACAAACAATCTGAACCTTGTGATGATTTCTTATCAAATGGAAAAGAAAATTTGGGCCATGATGTTGGAACTCAAGGTGAGTTTGATAAGGATCTACCTCATTTTGCTGAGAGTGGTTCCAAGAAGGTTGAAGCTCCAATTGCTGTAACTGGGCAGCAACCTGGTGCATGTGAAGATCTGAATGTTGGAAATCTTGGTGAAGAGAATATGGAAATTGATGAGAGCAAGCCTGGAGAGTCATGGGTTCAAGGGCTTGCAGAAGGAGAATATTCTGACCTCAGTGTAGAGGAGCGTCTAAATGCACTTGTTGTGCTAGTTGGTGTGGCAAATGAAGGAAATTCAATCCGAATTGTTCTCGAGGTAAACTTTATTCCATATAATGTATTTTTTCCTGAAGTTATTTTGTGTATGTTGTTTATCAAATTGACATGAGTTGTTGTTCAGGATCGTTTGGAAGCAGCAAATGCCCTGAAGAAACAGATGTGGGCAGAAGCACAACTGGATAAATTTCGATTAAAAGATGATATTTTCAGTAAATCTGATTTTCCATCTATCAATGGAAATAAAGTTGAAATACAATACTCGTGTCCTGCTATGGAGGGACACCAAAGCCCATTGGTTGGCCTTAAAATTGACAACAAAAGTAATAATGTGCCCTCTCCCAGCACTGCAGAAAATAAAAAAGCAGCTTCTGTACAGAGCATGTCTATTGAAAAACACTCTTCAGTTCAAGATCTCTGCACTGGCTCAGATAATCCTCAGATTCAGTCATTTGCACAATATTCAAAAAGGTCACGGTCACAGCTGAAATCTTATATTTTCCACATAGCAGAGGAGATGTGTGCCTACAGATCCTTACCCCTTGGGCAAGATCGAAGACGTAACCGTTATTGGCAATTTGTTGCATCTGCTTCTTCCAATGATCCTGGCTCTGGCAGGATCTTTGTTGAATATCTTGATGGGAATTGGAGGCTTATTGATACTGAAGAGGTAAACTACATGTGGTCTAGTTTCGTTTTCCTTTCTTCTTTCTCATTGCTGACTTCAATAATAGATATCTTATACCACCATAAAATTGCACTGATTATTGAACCAGTGAAAGCATTTATTTATGGTTGAACTTCTGTGTCAGTGTTTGTATTACAGCTGAAGGTATATTATATAGGTGTGTGTGTGTGTGTGTATATATATATATATATATATATATATATATATATATATATATATATATATATATATAAACATAAAGCAAAAATTACCAAAAGGTACTGGACTAGGTGCTAAAAATGGTTTGCTCATTAACATGGGGATTTACATTCAGCAGTTTGAGTCTTGCGCAACTAAGTCTGAGCATTTTCTAACAATAATTAAACAAAGAACCCATTTATAAGCAAACAGGCAAGTTTGTGTGGTTCGATCGCTTCCTTGTGGAGCTGGTTTTTGCATCGGTGGTTTCTTTACTGCCTGCCTTGACTTACCCAATGGTCTGGTCTATGATAACCAGTCTGACCAGTTGGTCGGTCCAGTTCCTAAAACACTACATTAAACTCATTTCCTCATGTTTCAGTTTTTGTTAACCTTCAATATCTGTCCTTTTGGCAAATGCCATTAAGCAGGATAACCTTTAGTTGTGTTAACATATTTATAAAATAATTTATAATATGTTTTTTTGTTATCATAATATTTCGGAGTTTTTTAAATGATTTCTTAGGAGTGGTCTCCAGATTTCATTATATTTCCCTCTTTGTTTCCTTATTCAAGATCACAAGTCTATCTCTAATATTGATACTAGTTTGTGCTTTGTATGTTGAGTTCAATCAACTCATTACTAATTTTAGAATGATAATTTGTTTTTCTGTTTTCTTCATTCTTTACCTACGCCCTATTACCATTATTGTGTTATCCCTGAACTATTTAACCTTTTTGTTCTGCATTCACCCTACTTTATATTTTAGCAACTCTTTAACCTTTGTGTTTGTAGCCTCGTCCTCACTTCTATGACCATATTCAGTAGGTTTTCTCTTTTCCATGTTGCCTCTCTGGAAGGTTTGTACCTTTGCTGGTGTGATGCCCTTTCTGGCCAGCATTACAACTGCTGTCATGCGTCCCTTCAATTTGGTTACCACCAAGCTCTCAATAGGCTCATGTGTTCTCACATGCACTTCCTCTTCCTTGTATACTATATTAAAAAGGGCCACCTATCATATTATGCATGCACCAAGAATGGTGTGGGAAAAATCCGAGTCAAACTTTGAAAAGAGAACATAAGTGAGAAGCAGCCCTCACCTCGCATTTGTTATGTTGAATTAGGCTCAAAAACCCATGTTCAAAGACCAACCAATCCTTTTCTCAATTTTAATGTCTTTCAGAACTCCATGGCTCCAAATGTTCAGTGCTGGGTATGAAGGTTGTGTGTGCGTGGTACATACCCCTTATAAATGACTTGCGTAATCCTCTTGCTAAAATAAATGAACCCAGTTCCACCCTTTTTTTTTATTCATGGTATTTATCTGGTCTGCTTCTTTCTGAAGTTGCATTCTTGTATGTTTTTTAGCTTTTGGCTAGCCAAAGATAGAAATGCTGTTGAGTAATATGTGGCACTTCTTTTTTATTTTTAAGTTTTATGAATTTAAATGTAGATTTATGCTTTATCTTAATTTTTATAATTTATTAAACTAATTGTACAGGCATTTGATGCACTTCTGAATTCACTTGATTCACGTGGGGTGAGGGAATCTCATCTGCGACTAATGTTGCAAAAGGTTGAGAGTTCCTTTAAGGAAAATGTTCGTAAGAATACACAATGTTCTAAAGTTGGAAGCAGAGCCGAAGCATGTGTTAAAAATGAAGCTGACGAAACCGATTCCAGTCCTGATCGCCATACTGGATCTGACAGTCCTAGCAGTACGCTTTGTGGCTTGAACTCTGACAGTTCGGAAACTTCCTCATCTTTCAAAATTGAGCTTGGGAAAAGTGAGACAGACAAGAAATCTGCCTTGAGAAGGTATCAAGATTTTCAAAAGTGGACGTGGAAAGAATGCTATAATTCATCGATATTATGTGCAATGAAATATGGGAAGAGAAGATGCAAACCTCAGGTTGTCGTCTGTGATATCTGTCTCAACCCTTATTTCTTTGAAGATTCTCATTGCAATTGTTGCCACCGGACTTTTCCCTCAAACAATGGATTTAATTTTACTAAACATGCATTTCAATGTGGAGACAAATTATCAAAAGATATTTGTATTTTAGATTCTTCTCTTCCCTTGCGGACAAGATTGATTAAGGCCCTGCTAGCTTTTATTGAGGTGAGTTGATGGTGTGTGATTTACATTCTTACCTCGAGACTATCGCTTTCGTTTAGTTTTAGAATGTACTTTTTGAGGGATATATTGGAATTATATTCACATTCTGATTTACAGGTTTCTATTCCACCTGAAGCATTTCAATCAAATTGGATCGAATATATTAGGAGGCATTGGAGCGTGAAGTTGAGCAAATCATCTTCTGTTGAGGAACTGTTACAGGTTTGCCATTTTGATGGAATTGATATTCATATAGAAAATACGAACTAATAATCTACTCACACATTTCTAAATTTAACAATATCTTTTTCAGATATTGTCCCTACTTGAGAGAGCATTGAAGCGGGACTTTCTATCATCAACCTTCTCTACTACAGGGGAACAGTTGGGGTTGAATGCTACGTCAGAGAGTGCTGCACAAACCTCTGCCGATCCTGAATCAGTTGCTGTACTTCCATGGGTTCCACTGACCACTGCAGCCGTGGCTCTCAGACTTTTTGAGTTTGATGAATCAATTGTCTACGTACTGCATGATAAACCCGAGCCTTGTGAGGAGAAAGAAGATAGGCAATACGTAGTGAGTCTACTTTATTTTCCTTGTTTTTAATTAGACTGCTTTTGCAATTAAACTTTTAATTGGTTGGTGTTACCATCAAATGTTTGCAACAAGTTCTTCCATTTTGTATTTTATCTGAAAAAATGAAGATGAACTATTTTGTCCAGACAGTCACCAAGCAGATTGGTTGTCATGCTTTCTGTTGTACAGTACCTTTTGGTTAATATTTCCGGGATTGTGGTTGTTTTGCTGGAATTCTCTTGTTAATCTAATGTTCAACAGCCATCTAACTTTACTTTCTTGCAGAAGCTTCCGTCAAGATACAATGGTTCCAAATCTATTAAAGTTTCTGAACCAGTAGACTTGGACCGTGATGAATTCATGAAAGTTAAATCTACTTCTGCGAAAGTTGTGAAAAGCAACAATAAACGAGGACGAGGGAGTTCTGTCAAAGGACGGGGTAAAAATATATCTAAAGCCAAACAAAATAATGGCCGGCGGCGTAGTGCTAAGGTTGCTGGGAATCTAAGTCAAAGGATAAAACAACAGGGAGGGGGATCACAAGGACAAGCTGGTGGGCGTGGTCGACGGACAGTTCGGAAAAGAAGAGTAGGCAAAAAGGCTGTTGAAGATCTTTTGCTGAGCCATAGGGGTGCCTCTCATAGCTCCAAAATTGCTATGGAATCGTTGAGAAACTTGGATGAGGATTGGGATGATGAAAAGGCAAGTCCAATGACTCCCATCCACATGGGGGCTGCTAACGTTAGTAACAGCACTGATGAGGCTGAATCTGATGACAATGTCCAAGCAATGGAGTCTGATGACAATGTCCAAGCAGTGGAATCTGATGACAATGGGCAAGCAGTGGAATCTGATGACAATGGCCAAGCTGTGGAATATGATCAAGGAAACTGGGAAATAGGTTTTAATGGCAACTCCAGTAGCAGATGGAGGAGGGATTTGGTAATGAGTGATGAAGATGTGGAAGCTTCCGAAGATGACAATGGCATCGAAGAGAATGAAGAGGAGGATTCAGAGGCAGATGGTATGAGCGAGGGTTCAGATGGTACCGCAAACAGAATTGTAAATGAAGAAAGCTCAGACTCGGATGTCTCTGAAGATTCTTCTGATTAGAGCACTATTTTCAAAAGCTGCGTTACAATTTTTTTTTTTTATTTTTTATTTCTCTATATTGCAGCTTTACAAGATACCCGAGTTCCAATTCATGACATGGCTTCTCGAGAGTTTTATGGTTGTGTAGGTTTATAGTGTATAATAGATATGAACCCCGCCCATTGCGTGGATTCTTAGAAGATTTTTATAGAAAGATTCTTATATTATTATACAATCAATAATAATCCTACAAAATCAATTCCCAACTTTGCCTCTTGCTCCCAACCACTAGTCACCAAAATTGCAACTTTGAACGTGGAAACTCCCTTGAGGAACAAGACATGGCCGCAAACATTAAACAATAATCTCATTGTTAGATACACGGCAATCCATCAAAATATAAGGTAATTTATGAGAAGTAGATAAGATTTTTTTTTCTTAAGTTGGTATAAGAAAGAAAAATTTGTTTATTAAATTATATAAATAAGGAAGAATATTTTTATTCTTTAAAACAACCTTGTTTCATTTCTTTTCACCTTGGAAGGAAAGCATGAGTATGTTTTCTTTCCTTTAATGAATAATTCCAAAATAATAATAAAATATAATTTGTCGTAGTTTTGTTTCTTTCACAACTAACTCCTCTGGTTATAAAAAAATATAATTCTTGCCTCTGCCCTTTGATAAAGTGTGTTTGACTCCGTCATGTCTTGCCGCCGTAGCATTCACGTCGCGCTTTAAACAATTCACACTCTGACGAGAATATGTTTTATCTTATATATTTTAATATTTTTTAAATTAAATAGTACAAGATTTTTAAATATGAGAAAAAGATATTATTTATTATTTAAATTTAAATAATTATAAATATTTTACCCTCATTTTAATAAAAACGATAGGGCGATATCCGTATTAGATATATTAAATATATGTGAAATTCCATCCCACACGTTCAAACTCCGAAGCCCTGTTTGGTTACCGTCATACTGTAACTCCTTCGTTTCCTTCACGATTCGTCGCATTCGAGTAAGCAACCTCTTCACAAACTCTCTATTATTTATCAACTCTAATTTAAAACTGATTTCAATTTAAATAGCAGCAAGGAAATTATAACAAATGAATTCATCTACACATGCATTGTCTCATGATAACTTTCAAGTTTTACTCCAAGTGATTTTTGTTTTCCAGCTACTCTATGTTTGAGTTACTCCTGCGTCTGGATGCGGCGATTTAGCGTAGATCTATACAGAAAGTTGATTCTTAGGAAAATTATAATATACTTGGTGCTTTGAAAACACACGCTGAAGTTAGTTGAACACTTAGTGTTTTGGATTATGATCTGTCTGAATTGTTGTTGTTTTAGGTTGAGAGAACACAGTGTTTGAAATAATTGTGAAGTGGATAGAACCTCCCTCTTTCTCAAATTGAAAGAAGAGTAATGTTTTGCTCATGTACCACTTTCTTTGGATTTTTTCCAGCATTTTAAGTGTTTCTTAACATTTTAACAGTAAGTTATTACGCTTCATGGATGAACAGAATATCACGTAAGCAATTCAAGGAGGAGTCATTACAAGCAGAGAACTAAAGAAGAAACAGAAAAACAAACAAAAAACGACTTCAAGAAAACATAGCATTTATCAAGGATGGGAAAGACCTTAAACAAGGAAATTAAAAATTGATATAAAGTTGTTATTTTCTTGAAATAAAAAAAGAATAAGCTATCATAATGTTTTGCTACAATATAGTCTAATCTTTGAAATAATCTTTCGTTAGTTTTCTTAAAAATTCATTTTTGGTCATTATTACGTGCATTCATTCATTAAAGAAATAAAAACTGGGGAGTTTTCTTCTTTCTTTTGATCCATACTTATCTATTGAGAAGTATGAATATCTCCATGTGAATATTATCTTGAATTTGTTACATACCCTTTTCTTCTTACATTTATGTAAATTCATCAAGTTCTTGTTATTTTTTCTTGTGCTGGTTCAGACATTGGAACTAAAATGGGTTTTATATCTATTTCTCCGTGAGTTCCCATCGATTCTTTTTTACTTTTGTTGTTTTAATTTATTTTTGTCAAACATTATAACGTGATCTTACATTTCTACGGGTTATATTGTTGATTTTATCATTAGTCAAATGAGTTTTACCCATTTTTCTATGTTCATGTGTTCTTGAATAATTTTTATGATCCAAGTGGTTAAATCCTAATATTCTATCATTCTAAGACAACTTGGGGAGAGATTACGTTTATAAGGTTTTATTTTTACTATTGAACTTAGTTTGATAGATCTAAATCTTGCAATTTATAATCTACTAAACTAAGTCTAAGAACTAAAATTAAATCATAAAACATAATTTCTCTCCATGGGTTCTCTTACAATAATCTAAAATAAAAGTTTTAACCAATTTGATTATAGAAATATCTCAGGTAACGCATGACCATAGCAATGGGTAAGAAACCATTTTAAAACAAATTATAGAACCAACAAAACAAACCATAGAAATGCAAGAACATGTGATAATATTTGCTAGAAGTGAATTAAAATCACTAAAGAAGACAATGATCAATAGGGACTTCATGAATAAAAATTGTGTGAAACTCATTTTGTTTCCAAATACTCAAGACCACAGTGAAGAACAATTAATCAAATTAATTACTTAATTTATTCCATTATTTGCATTCAATAGATTATATAAAAATATTATATCTTCAGATATCAAGGGTTTTAATTACTACTTGATGCTCATGAATATATTACTACAATATTATTGTTCCTAAATGTTAAGCATAAAGTTTCTTAAACCAATATATAACAATATACCTATCTTTAACATTGCATGTAAAATTGTATATTTTAAAAAATAAAATATAAATAAAGTACATAAAAATATAATATTTATAAAGACCCATTCTATTTATTATTATAAAAACTTTAATTTAAATGCTTTACAAATCCTGACCATTGAAATATGAAATCAATATATCTATGATTAACATTGTGATTGTTGTTAGACATTTGTGTAGTGAATAGATGAAAATGGTGTTTGTTTTAGGTAACCATGTAAAAATTGTATTTGACTAACAAAAGTGTTGACTAAAGAATTTTTATTACAAGATGTTCTGTTAAATCAAATGCTTAGAATTTGTTTATAATAACAAAAATAAAATATTTTATTCGTGCATGCCCCTTTCTCCTTTGACTTCACTTTCTTCGCTTCCATGGCCTTCATACTTCTTTTTCTTTTTATAATCCATTCATGGTTCCGTCAATTGCGCATTCAACTTCTCTTCATCCAAAAAGAATAAAGGTAAAAGGAAAAGAGACAATTTATGTCTGAACTGAAGAAGTGAATTCCTCAAACTACACATTTTCAACTACAACATAAGGTGTCTTTATATTGAGTAAATTAAATTATTTTTTTATTATTAAAAGAATATATCAATAATATGTTTTAATAAACTGAGATTAAGAGAATAAAAAAAATAGTTGAAAAATTGCATATACAATTTGTACATTTGTGTTAATGTGTGTTATTTTGAAATAAGATTCTGTCCATGAATTTTTTAGACGTACTATATATTATTAGATGTATAATGTTATAAAGATGACACCAATCTTTGGTTGGTGAGTAATGATTACCATTTGAAACTAAATAAAACCTTAGATCTTAGATTGAAAATATTTTCAAAAGTTTCATGCCATATAATCAAGGAATATTAAAATCAATAAGAATAACACTATATATGACTAGTAAATTGATGGGGTTCGTGGGAACTTCACAATTATAATTTGCAAATAAACCCCTAGGTTGTAGTTTTGTTCTAAACACTATCTCTTGTAACCCCATTATAATCTATCCATCATATACATTATTAATCAATTCAAATTTATTGTTGATACGACATTTAAAATTATTATTATAAAAATTAACAAGTTGACAATGCATGACTCCATGACAATATATTTCTTTTATATGATGTGAAAATATGTTTTTTTATACACTATATGTACATAAATATTTCTTATATTAATAAATAATTTTAACTAAAGATATACCAACAATGTAAAAGAAATTGTGTTCTCATCTTATATATTATTGCTTATAACAAGATTATTTATTTTTACAATAATTATTTTAAAATTTTCATACTAATTGTTTGACCATGCAACGTAAAAAAAATAAAGAGACTCATGAATAAGAAAGTTTTGAAACCTAAAGTTATTGCAACAGTCTTGTTAATTACATGACCATATTTTGAAATAGACAATGTTGTTGTTTTTTCCCATTCTTGTACTGGATTTAACATTGTAACCAATTTACCCTTTTTCTTTTTGGTGGTGGGCTTTAGACTGGTCAAGTAGTTGAACTTTAATCTCTTTTCCTTTTTTTTTTTTTTTTATGAATTGAACTTTACACTTTCACTTTATAAAATCATGGACAAGCATGATTGTAGGTTCACCCTCTCCCTTTGGGGTCATAACCAAAATAGATCTTTGGTGTAGACACACCAATGGAAGTTTCTTTCGCATCAGTTTTTCCTTTTCTCTTTTAGAACCTCTCTCCATAAGTGGCGTATATTAAAATTGCAATGCTTGAACACAAGAAAAAGATAAAATAATGAATTCAGATTTGGATTTTATTTCCTTCCATTGAAACTTGAAACTTCCAACCAGAAACATGGAAGATTATGAAGGCAACCTACTCTGATTTTTCTTTTCCCATTTTTGGCTACTGCAACCACCTCAAATTAGAAGCTGATTCCTAACTTACATGCCCTTTTTATCACATGAATCAACAAAATTTAGTATACATCACATTCACCCTCCCTAATTTTCACATGGCTGACCTAAGCATGGACTCTTCCAAACACACAATTTTCATGAATACTTCGAAAACTTCTTCTTGTAATGAAATAAATCATTACATTATATCATGTTTATAATAATTCCTACTTTTTTATCATAATTACAAATTTTCTTTTATATAAAATGTATTACTATATATTATAATCGTGTTTTATTTTTTATTTTTAAAAATCTATCACTGTTCCATATTTGTGTTGGATTGTATAGGAGAGTTTTATAGGTAGGCATGCATGAAACATGAAGCATACAATACAATTGCTTCCTAAAGAATTAAGCTGAAACATTACATGTTAAAGGAAAGCTTTCATTGCCTGAAATTATGCCAATATTCGATTCATCAACTCATTTCACTTTAAAGGCATATATATACCTGAAACTCCCTCGCCTTAACCACTACTTTCATGTAGAGAAGGTGTTTGAATAAATTGCACAACCAATTTAATTCTGATATTGTTAACATGTGTAGTTTATGAAAAGAAGCTTTTTGGTTATATGTGTCAGCTATGAAAAAGGTTATTATTAAGAAATGAAGAGCTTTGTATGTATTGATAATGGTACGAGACTAATCTACTTGGAAAGATGGGAATGGTAAAGTATAGAAATAAAAGGATTTTACAATGTTTACTTCGATGTACGTGTTTTTTGGGTTAAGGCGCCTTTATCTAAAACAATAAGATATATACATAATTTATTGGTTGATAAAATAAAAGCAGGTTTATACTTTATGTTATCAATGTTTAATTCTTCAGTAATTGAAAAACTAAAGTGTTAGGTGCAAAAACCAGAAGAAATGGAAGTCAAACTCAGTGCCTAACCCACCCTGCACTGACTTAATGAAACAAGGAATTGAGAGGGAATAACGGAGGCGTGCACTTTGACAAAAGACACTCACTTGATAAACGCGTTGGCAAGGAAGATCATGAGACACCACTCATGTGTGCAGTAAAAAGGGTAGGTGCAGTCCATAATCTAGACAAACCATGGAGGGCACATGGTGTGTGCACCAAATGCCATTCATTATTTTCAGTTTTCATGTCCCACCCACTCCTCAATTCACGCTTAATTACTTGCCCACCCCTTCCTTCCGTCCTTCCTTTCCTCTACTCTCCATATTACCCTTCTCACCTAATCATCCTCCACCCTTCAACTTTTTCATAACACCATCATCTGCTCCACCCTTTAATATCCCATACTTAACTTCCAACTATCATCAGTTGTAATCTACGTTGGGATTTTCTTTGGCAGTGTTATAGGGTGTGACTATCATTACTTTGCTCCCAAAAGGCTAAAATATGAAACTTTGTTTTCGGACACATTTCTATTAATAGGCCATGTCTATGGTTCTAGTTGCACAATCAGTGTGTGACAGGGTTGTTTGGATTACTCCAATGTACATTTTTTTATACATCAATGCTATTTATTGACAAACAGAGAAGCACAAGAGCGGACAAATTATGATCAAACAGCAGAAACCAGTAACTATTTAAGGGATGTTATATAGAGATATATATGAAGAAAGAAAAGTGATAGGAGATAGATAAAAAAGAAAGAAAGAAGCGATGAATAGTTGATATGAAAATTAATTATGTACCACTTAGTATTTGTATTTGTACATTCAATGGTGCCACTCTAATCAATGATAGGTTTGCTTAGAAGTAACGAAATCTTATACAGTTAATTTAATGTTGAGCTCACCCAGGATAATATGGTTAACAAGAAAGCTAGGATTTTTTAATTTTTTTTTCAGAACAAGATTAATAATGATGTTCCTTTGCTCAAAGAAAATAAACACAGTCCTCACTCCTCAGTCCGGCCGAGAGTAATATAATATGACTAACTACGGAGGAGAAATGGCCCATTTCAATCAGCTAAAGTTCCCTGCTTGGGCATAAAAGGAAAATGATACTTTGAAAATCCAAATCCATACAACTTCCTGTAAACAACTCTGTTTTAATATTATAATAATAGTTTTATTTTATTTATATTTTTATTAAATCAGTCTATAGATTATTATATTAATAAAAGTGAATTGTTTGAAGAGTTGTATAGTTTTTTATTGTCAAAATATCACTACTCATCATAAAAACCCTCCTCCAATTTGCACTGGATGAGTGGAAAAGGAGAGAGGGGAGAAAGATAGGTTGAAGCCCCTCTCTATATAAAGAAACTTAGACAACCAAAGCTACTCATCAGTATACACTGTCCACACCATCTTTCTCTCTATCAGACTCATGGCTCCCATCTCAAAACTCATTCCTATCCTGTTCTTAACCACCCTTTTGTTGTCCCTACAAGTTAATGCCAGAGACAGCCAGTTCTTCAGCAAAGTCACCCCTCTCAACAACAACAACAAAGAGACAGAGGTTCCCAACAATGAAGGTTCTGTAAACAAGCCAGAACAACAACAGCCAGTCTTCATACCAGAAACAGAAAACAGCTATGGCCTATATGGTCATGAGACTGGTCTGCACCCTCCCACCACTACAACAACTAACGCTGCCCCCTACACCACCCCCACCACCTTCCAACCATACAAAACTACCACAACCGAGGAAGACAACAGCAACAACTTCTACAACTTCAAGAAGGATGCCTATACCACCAATCAAGGATTGAGTGAAACAAGACTCACCGGCACTTCTGACAACAACAACAACAACTACTTCTACAACAGCAAGGACGCTTATGGAAAGCAGAATGAATTCAGTGACACAAAGTTCACAGAAGGAGGATACAGTTCCATGGAAAATCAGAACAACAACAACAATAACTACTTCTACAACAACAAAGATGCTTTTGGTAAGCAGAATGAGCTGAGTAACTCAAAGTACACTGAAGGAGGATACAACTCCCTGGGAAATAAGAACAACAACTACTTTTACAACAGCAAGGATGCTTTTGGTAAGCAAAATGAATTGAGTAACACAAATTATGCTGAAGGAGGGTACAAGTCCATGGAAAATCAAAACAACAACAACGACATTGCTGCCAATGAGAGATACTACTACAACAACAACAAGAATGGTGCTGCCAACAACAGGTACTACAAAACTAAATCTTTCAACAACAATTACAATGGTGAGAGGCAGGGTTTAAGTGACACGAGGTTTATGGAGGGTGGAAAATACTTCTATGACGTTAACTCTGAGAAGTACAGCAACCCAACACAATATGGTGGTTCATCCAGGCAAGTGAACTCCGAGAATTGGTACAACAACAGGGGTTACTTTGGAAACAACAATGTGAACTCCTACGAGAACAAGAACTCCATGGAAGGGTATCAGAATCAGGAGCAGTTTGAAGATGACCAGGAGGACTTCGAGCCTTGAGCTTCAATCATCAGTGTCACAGTGAAGAGTTCATTTTGCTTTTGATTTGGAGTATTCACAATGGGTGTGGGGCATCAATGTTTTACTGTGCTTTACATTATAAATTACAAAAGGTGTTAAAGGGTAATAGGATAAATTATTGAGGGGCTTTACTTAGTAGTAAGCATATTAAATCTTGCTTTTGGAATTGCACAGTCTATGTAATGATTTGGAAATATGGCATGAAGCATCAAATATGTAACTTTTGCTATGAACATGTTGTGGTTTTTGGCTTTTCTCACTAAAAAAGAACAATCTTCTGTGTGGTTTTTGTCTTTAAACCAGTGCAACACGAGGATTAAGGAGATGGGTAAGGGAAGTATAGACAAATAGAAAGAAACATAATTTACTAATTTAAAAATCCTCGTTGGTGGTCCAACTTTCCTTACCTACCAACATAGATGATCATAGATACCATTTTCAAACAGTGGGAGGAGCACCAAACTATTGAAATTGAGTGATAAACATCATTTTGTTACACCTTTCATTTTTTCACCATAATGGACAAAACGAAGTCAATGATTAGCAATGAATTGAGACTTCTAAATCACTCTCCATTTATACTGATATGATGATCTGATAAGACCACATCTGCTAAATAACATACACTAATTCATCAAAAAAGTTATCGTATATGACAGTTTTCAGAGTATCAATCTTCTTATCAAGGTTCTTTTCCATTTAAATTAAAAAACTTCAGCTTAATTGTAGTAATATCTTTTCTGGCTTTTAGCCATGGCCTATGCAAGCTGCCTAGAATCAACACTTTGTTGGTTCCATGCACATTAAACATTATACACGGATCACTGTTTCTTGGTGGATTAGTTATGCAATGTAGTTGTAGCCAATGGCATTTATATCAACTTCCTCCAAGAACTTTGATGCCGGATCTTGCCACAATTCTTTTATGTGATGTTTGGTGTAGCTAATTTACTGTTTAAAAGGAACGATTTAAGATTATTTGAGTGAATTGTATGGATTTGGTTGGAGCTATCTAGGGTGACACTTTCGATTTATTTATTTATTTATTTAACGTGAGATTTTAATTCAAAATACAATTCCATCAAGACAAAAAAAAAAGTGGAGAATTTGTGGGAGGGATTTTTTTTATTAAAGATTAATTTATAATTTTTTGATTTCTTTTTATTCTCTTTCTATTAAATCAAATAATTTTACTTTTCACTCATTTTCTCTCCATTTATTTCCAGTTTCATTTCCTCATTTTTCATTCATTAAAAGAAGGGTTCGAGGGTAGAAATAGCCTCCTTTTCACGAAACAAAAAAATAAATTTTTACTTTAAGGTGAACTAAACTCTTGTTGGTTGGAGCAGTGACTGACAGTGATGTGGACTATGAACTTTTTTATATATTAAAATTGATTAACCTAATTATATAAATTTTTATTATCTTTTTAAAAATTAAAATCTATAAGTTTATTGTAGTTATGAATAAAATTAATGTTTTGTTTTTAATTTCTTCTCATATAAGTAGTTACACTAAAGTTTAGTATAAAGAAAGGTACATTGGTCCTTTGTTGAACAGTAACTTCTCGTAGATGACCCTTTGCCAGAGTCTTTAGACATAAATAATTTAGGGCAGCATATTAATTATTTGTTAGTTGGGTGTGGAGGGGCAAATAATAAATAATAAATGGAGTATTTTTTTCAACCCAAAGGATCACGCTTTCTTCCTCCGTGATTGGTGGTATAGGAAAAAATAAAAATAAAGTGGTTGCTTCTGCTACTTTTGCACTTTATTTTTTCCAAAGGTTGTTATGATTTTAATATTTAAAACAAACAATTCACGCGGGAACAAATTTTCCACAACACTTAGAGCACACTAGGAAGCAATTAAGTAAAAAACAAACTATTTGCCTTTAAAAATTGTCTTTAATTGACAATAATAATAATAATAATAATAATAATAATATCCATACATTTTATTTTGTTGTATTTTTATTTTATTTTTCCTTTTTATTTCTATCTTCCTTTTACCTCATACCCTAAAGGGTGAATTGTATATAGATGGACCAATTTTGTTAATTTGGATAGTGAATGTTTTATAAGGGGAAGAGGGTAGTTGAAAATGTTAGGTTTAGATTAATTGATGGATAACCTAAAACACCTAACTCATACCAGAGGCCACCCAATGCATGGAAATAACCATACATGCCATTTGGGACCGATTAAATAACCTTCAAAAATAGGTCTATTCATAACTTTTTAAAAACCTTTTACTTGTTGTTTCAAAATTCATTTAAAATATTCAAATTAAGGGTATACTTGATTTTGTTTTTTTTAGATATGTTTTAGAGATTACTTTTAAAAAATGTTTTTAAAAATAAGTTACAAAAAAATTGTTTCATATCTCTATTTTTTAAAATCAAAGAGAATCACCTATTTTCCTATAAAAAGTGATAAAAATAATTTTATGAGATAAAAATAGTAATTTAATGTAATCATCTATGAAAGTGATGATATTATTAATGAAAATATAAACATAAAATATAAAATACATTTTACCAGTTTTTATTTTTTTAAAATTAAACATTAAAAACTATTTTTAAAAATAATAAACAGATAAACTCTAACCAATTTGGTTTATACGTTTATAGTGTACCATAAGATAGGTGGTGCATGTTGTTGATATATTTGTTTTTTTAAATCAATTATTAAAGATTTGGTATAACAAATTGTGATAATCAGTATTGAGTTTTGTTCTATTAAAAATTTTAAGAGACTTAAAAGCTAAAATAGTCAAGGTAAATTATTTTGTTACGAGATATTAAAAATGTATTTATAGACCTAAAAATAATTAATTTTATCTTTCTACTAGATAATGATTTTTTATTACTAATATACTTAGTGCTTGGTTTTGTATGTTAAAGTGAGGATACAATGGATATTAAATTGATAAATTATTTAAAATTTAACTGATTTTATATATAAGATTAAAAATATTTTTTATATTTAAGGTAATAATGAAATGTAGTTTAAGGTGTTAAAGGTGTTAAAGTTATTTGTGCTTTTTATAAGTTATATATTTATTTACTTGATTAATTTTCTTCCTCTTCGTCTTTATCTTTCATAATTATTTCTACACTTACATTCATTATTCTTCATATTCTTTGTCTCTACCTTAGATGTAGACTTCATTTCTTAATCATAGTTGACATACTGAATTTAGGAAGTATGGACGGTGAATGATGAAGATCGATGTCAGATTCTTGAGACAGTCTTCAGTAACTCCCTTTTGTCTTTAACAGTCTAGTATTTTTGTTGGGAAGCTTACTTTTAATTATTTTGCACCAGACTGTACATTATGGGAAGAATTTGATTCCAATCGGAGCTCTAGTGATCAACTTGGTCTTAAAGACTTTTTTGTCAGCTGCAAAAAATAGGAGGTTTCCTTTTTCTAAAATTCTTTAGGATGTATGTCAGGATCTATCATAGACTTCTGGACTCCTGTGTCAATATGGCTTGGAAGGCTTTCTCAAACTTCGAAGGAAGGAGCTGAACTTCCAAGCATGGTTGTGGAGGAGAGAGGTTGATAGGATGAGTTTCTTAAAAGGAAAATATTGGAACAGTGTCAGTTTCTGATTTATAGGAGTATTCTGACCTAGTCTCGTTAGAGGAGATGTTGAGAAGAAAGACAGTCTCTTCATTTGCAAAACTCTGATCAGAATAGAAAGAATCTATGTTGTCATTGTCATAAAGCTGGAGGGTGGATATGAGTTTGATGGTTCTTTCAGCTTTGTGAGGACAATTCTTGGAGAAGTGTCATTTTCTCTTGCAGATATAACATCGTTGATCTTGTGTTTTTTCTCTAAACTTCTTTTTCTTTAAGAATTTAAAATTCTTCTTCTTCTTCTTGCAGAAAAGTGGTTTTTCCCGCTTTTGCTTCTTGCAGTTGCTTGCATTTTCTTGAACAGGGCTTCTTGCATTTGATCTCAAGGTACGAATTTTGGCAAGCTTTGTTGAACTTGCTTTTCTGAGTCATGATGTCAGAAAAGAACTCATGTTGTCTGTAGAGTTTGTCAACTGCTTCAAGGGCCATTTGGTAAATCTGACCCATCTTAAGGTAAAGTCTTTCTGGACAGCCATTGTCATCCTGTTCAGTTCTAGTTGAAGCTCGGTAGGAAGGGATGCGATATAGGTGTTCTTCAGGCTAGAGTCGTTGAGTCCATTGAGGTGGTAGAACCTCTTACTCATTCGCTGGTAGTGTTTCTCTAGGTCTTTGATCTTGACTGAGCAACATCTCATTCAAAGAACTCTTGCCTAAGTTTCTTGTCGATGATTGAGTCATCCCTTATAAATTCTTCATGCAACGCTCCGAGCACTGCTAAGATTTGCCCCAGTTCGTGGAACTGGTTTTGACGAACAACTCTGAGGTTATGATACCATACTTTGAGGGTTCCAGTCATTCTACAACAGAATTCTTCGATGACCTTGTATGAGTCAGAGTCTTTGACTAGTCTAGTGTCTAACCAAGCTCCAAATTCGATCAACCTCGATCTCCATTGGCTTGGAGGGATGTCGTCAATAGTGAACTAGGCTTAACCATTTGGCTTTGAAGAAGCATTTGTCCTGGAAAAACCATATTTAACGTCTTCATCAGGAGGGTCATAGATGGGTTCATGCTTAGCCTCAGATCGAGAGGTGTTAGTCATCAAGATTTGGTTTAAGTCCTCAAAGGTTGGGACTTCAGTTTCTGACTCTTTTGTAGAATACCCTTCAACAATTGTAGGGTTAGTATAGGTATCCATAAAGGATGGAGAGGTAAGAGTATCTTCAAAGGTTGGAGTTGTAGGAGTATCAGTATGAGTTGGAGTAGAACAAGGCTTTATAGCCATTTGAGAATACGGATCTTCAGAGTCTTGGAAATCCAGGTCAAATGGGTCTTGCTTCTTGGGTGAAGGTAGATTTTCAAAGGAAGAATCTGGAGAAGGTGTGACAACCTTCTTGCCTTTGTCTGGTCTTTGTGTTGTTGGTCTAGGTCATGGCTTGTAAGCAATGGTTATGGGTAATGACCAAGAGGTTTGTGATGATGACCGAAAATATGGAGACGGGTTTTGGAAAGATGAATAAGTTGGGTTTTGGAAAGAGGAGTAGGTTGGAGTTGAGATGAACAGGGAAGAATAAGGATCCTTCTCCGTTTTCTGTTGTTTGACTTTTCCTCAATAATATCACCCATCTCCTTGATCTAGGCCTTGAGTCTTCTGATCTCCCTTTCTTTGGCATGAGACAGTTCTCAAAAAATGGTGTTCTTCCAATCCTCTTCTAGCCTTGAAAGCTCTGAAGAGATACCTGTAGTACTTCCTTAGATTGGAGTTAAAATATTGGAGTTTATCATCAGTCTCTTCAAGGTGTGTGGAGATCTTGTCTATCTTCTGATATATCCTTTGCAAGATAAAGTTTTGGGCTTTAGCATTCTCCGTTTGCTAGTTAATCACTTCCTCGGCTTGACTTAAGGGTTTTGGCTATTCATCAGGGCCGATTTCATGTCCAACAACGTGTGGTTTAGTTGTTGTTTTGGACACTGGGTTAACATTCCTCTCAAGAGGAGGAAATTCTTCCTTGTAAGTTGTAGGGTTTATCATCATGCATGAGATAAAAGGAATAACAAGAGGTGGTCTGACAAAGGTTCTACACCGTTCCTGTTTCTGAGAGAGAAATAGTTCCTCTCTGAGGATTTCAGCGCATCGCTGATATTTCCAAGAGGGATCTAGCTTCTCTTGGCGATGGAGTCCTATCCATGGACATTTTCCTAGTTCGAATCTTCTGTTGGGAGAGAAAGTAGATTTACAAGATCCTCCTCTATAATCGTCATCTTTGTCATCACTCTCCTCATCATTAGTATCTCTAGTGTGGTTGCAACAATCACAGTCAGAATCACACATATCTAGGTCAACGTCTCAGATAAAGTGTCCTCCTATCTTATCAGTGAAGATAGGTTTCCCCAGCTGACTGATACAAAACTGTTTTCTGTATACCCAATGGAAAGTAATGCCCTTTGGACTTAAGACAACTCCATCATTGTTCTAAAAGACCATGACAAAAATATTTAAACCCACACTAGATAGAGCGATTGTTTACATTGATGACATCTTACTGTTATCACAAGATATGGACTCCCACAAACAGTTATTGGATCAATTCTTCAGAATAACCAATCAACATGGGATTATGCTCTCAGAGAAGAAGATCCACTTGGCCCAAGAAGAAATCGACTTTTTGGAAATGCACAGGAACTTCTCAACTTAAGGAGTAGCAGGAAGTGGCTTGGCAAAGGTTCTGCACCGTTCCTATTTCTAAGAGAGAAATCGTTCCTCTCTGAGGATTTCAGCACATCGTTGATATTTCCAAGAGGGATCTGGCTTCTCTTGGTGATGAAGTCTTATCATGGACTTTTTTCTGGTTCAAATCTTGTACTAGGAGAGAAAGGAGGTTTACAAGATCCTCCTCTGTAATCATCATCTGAGTTATCACTCTCCTCATCACTGGTATCTCCAGTGTGGTCGTAACAGTCACAGTCGGAATCGCACATATCTAAGTCAGCATCTTGGATAAAGTGTCATCTTATCTTATTAGTGAAGATAGGTTTGTCATCAGGGTACACACTGGTAACATCTTTGATGATCGACAATATTATCATAGATTGAAAGGTTGAGGTGCTAGAGTTGGGAACATCTTCGAGTTTTTTGAAGATGGTCTTGATTGTACCGTCTACAGATCTTCTGAAGGTCGCCTTTGTGAACTAGATAGACTTCCGGCTCACGTGGAATTTTTCATAGTTAGTCACTCACTGCATCAGAATCAGTTTCTACAACCCTTTGTTGAGAGATGTTTCCGGGGATTTGAACTATGGAGGGTGTCTCATCTTGGTTATTAGCCAAGACGAATAGTGTTTCATCTTTACAGGATGGTAGCACAAAATTTATCGCATGACCTTGCAACCTATAAATAATCTGATGGTGGAGGGTGGCTGATAGTGCATCAGCTACCTGCTCAGCTCCAGTGATCTGGATCTGAACTTTTTTAATCTCTGAGAGATGGTGGAATCTTTCAAACTAACATTGAAGTTGGGAAAGATGGTCACGACTACACTCTAAGCATGGAGAGTAGTCAAAATAGTGTTGATGACATCATGTTCATAGTGGAGATAGCTAGAGTCTAAAAGAGAGACTCTTGCTGAGACGGGTAGTCCCCGTTTTCCATGGAGGGAAATGACTAATATTATCATTTCGTAGTGGAGATGAGTGAACCTTCACTTTTTCATTGTTTGACGAGATCCTTGGGAATCTCGATGTTGACATATTGTTCTTCTGTGGTGGAGGCAAGGGCACACTGGTCCATCCTGGAGGATTGGACATACTCCTTGACTTGAGATTTTTTGGTAAAGATAAGTCAGGAAATGGATTTAAGAGTGGATCTTTGTCTCTTAAAACTATTATAAGGACTCAAAAGAGGATTATAAGTTTTAGAGATCTGGGCATCTTCCGGGACATAGGAATATTCTATGAGGTTTTCTATCTTAGGGGAAAGGGTTTTCGAGATGTTTTTGGGAAGAGAAAGAGTTGAGTTTAACAGAACAGGATCAGAGTCAATTGATGGTGTTTGATTATTTATGTTTAAAGGTTTCTCTTACTCGCCTTCCACTAATATTTCCTACTACCATACCCCCTTCTAAAATATAGTTAGGGTCTGATACCATTTCAGACAGAGACCTTTTATTATCCCGATGATATGAACCTCCTCAGGCATAATGACATCATCCCTCGGCTAAAAGTCCACTCAAGTTCATATTTCCTTTAAGAAGAGCACTCTGCGGTAAAATAGTTTCATAGATCATAAGCTTTCTGATACACAGGATCCTCTTTCGAGGCAAGTGTAGAGCATACTTGCATCTAAGTGGGGAACAATACTAAGAACTATAAGCTTCAAGCTTTCAGAGAAGAGAAAACATAGAGAGAGAACATTTCTAGAAAGAGAACTTGTATTGATTTCACTCTATTGTGTTCTTCCTTACAACATTACAAGCATCCCCTATTTATAGCAAAACCAAGCAAGCGGAATCCAAAGCTACGCTAAACTAGAATGAAATTCGGATCCAAAACTTTTGTTACAAGGTGAAATCCGAAATAAAGATAATAAGACTACGACCCCCCTTCATAATGGTCTTACAACTGGACATGATTACGACCCATACTTTATGATAGTCATACATATGGACAAATGAACAAGATAGTATAAGATTTGAAAAGATAAGATAAGATGTCTTATGCTTTCGAGGAGAAGTAAAGTTGATCCGGACTTATCTTCCTTAACACATTTGCGGTGATCGCAATAGATACGTGTAAAGATAAGAGGATCGTGCTTTAATAGCATGTCATAATGATAATTATTAACTAAAGTCTTTACTTTAGTCAGATCTGGTGAAGCCAGAATGATTCATCTACTAGGTCTCACTCCTTGTCAGACTTCCATGTAATGGGTTCCAGTAGGGATACATTTGCTTGTGTGCCATCATTTCATTAATCAATTATTCGTTATAATCATCCGCTAGGTCTTCAACCTTTAGAAATTCTTCTTCAGGTATGTAGATCTCAGTTGTTGATTTGAAGAATCTTATCTGTTAAGATCCATCGTCTTTTTGGGACGATCCTGTTTAGAGGATATGAGCTAAGCGGTCTTTGGGATGAACTGACGATGTTGGAGTCCACTGAGTTGTAGTAATTGTTGACTTCACAGAGATGTCTTGTCAGTTGTGCCCGGT
The DNA here is from genome assembly GCA_963425845.1 of Sphenostylis stenocarpa. Classification (NCBI taxonomy): domain Eukaryota; kingdom Viridiplantae; phylum Streptophyta; class Magnoliopsida; order Fabales; family Fabaceae; genus Sphenostylis; species Sphenostylis stenocarpa. The sequence goes on along the minus strand of OY731400.1, from coordinate 19,996,085 downwards.
AACTTTCATCAAGTAGATAGGTCTCAAAGTTGTCCCCAGATGTAAGTTTCATTTCTTAACCATAGTTGACCTACTGGATTTAAGAAGTATGGATGATAGATGATGGAGATCGATGTCAGATTCTTCAGAGAGTCTTCAGTAACTCCCCTTTGCCTTTGACAATCTAGAATTTTCTTAAGCTCTTGTCTCCACCAAGATAGTGGAGAGAACCACTTGAGTAAAGTCCAGAAGTGGAACTTGTCTTTGTAGGGATTTGTCAGGATTCTATAGGTTGTCTGTGTTTTCAGTGGAATAGAATGGAGTATTAAATAGTGTCGCACCAGATGGTCCATAGTATAGGTTCACAAAGGTCCCAACCAGGTTCACGGAATAGTTCAAACATTCCTCCAAAAGAAATATCAAGGTTGAACATAGATGCTGAGAATTTTTTGTATTTCATGGTTTCGTGTAGAAAGTAGAAATAGTGAGTCCTAGCATAGTGAGAATATCAATTGGTGTGGTTGGGTTTAGTCCAGGTGGATAAACTTTGACGGTTTTGGCTTTGTTGGAGAGATGTTTGACCATGAAGATCGGGGAAAGACTATAGGTGTCAACAATCAATTGGATGGTCTACTTGGGTCTGAACAAAAAGTTAGGGATTGTGTTTAGGTTTCCTTTAATATGTTTAATAGTAAAATCATTAATGAAAAACCAGTCCATTAGTTGGAAGAATCTGAGGATTAGGAGGCATTTTGTTTTTGAACTCTAGGATATTTGGGAATGAAAAGTTGTCCATCTGTACCTCAAAGTGATGTCCTCTGAGGTGGAAGTCAAATTTCTTTATTCCGTTCTTGACAGAAGGTTTCCTTGAATGTAGTGTGGTAATGTTTCTCGATATCCTTAAATTGTCTGCTGGCATGGCCACAATAGTACCTTCTCCCATTGTCTTCTCTAATGAGCACTGCTCCCCATTAGTCATCACTAGCATCAGTTTGCATAGTCGCTTTTCGTTGCCTGAAATCTTCAGAGTTGGCTACCTTCTTTAGTTCTTTAATGACTCTGGTTTACTTTGGTGCCCATGAAGGTGAATTCTTCTTTAAGAGATCGGATAAGGGACTTGTGTATCAAAAAGTTTTCGATTTATGAAACTGTTATACATCAGAGTGCTCTTCTTATAGGAAATATGAACTTGAGTGAGTTTTAGTTGAAGGATGACGCCATTATGCCCGAAGATGTTTATATCGTCTAGATAAGAAGGTGTCTCTATTCAAAATGGTATGAGAGCCTAACTATTTTTCAAAATGGGGTATGATAGTAGGAAATATAAGTGGAAGGTGAGTTAGAGAAACCTTTAAACATGGATAATCAAACATCATTAGTAAAATTTAACATATTATTTTAGAACATTTTTCATTTTATTGAATTTTATTTTCAATCACTCCTTTTTAGTCATGATGTGGACTTTTAATATATATATATATATATATATATATATATATATATATATATATATATATAATTCTAAATAAATTTATTAAAGGTAAATGATATTTAATTGTGTTATTTATTATTTTTATTTATATTTGTGCTACCAACTTAGGTCCTCATAGACTATTCTTGGACATGTTGTCATTAAGAAGACACATAACTATGGTACTTAGGGTACGCTTTTGTACATAATAATAATAATTATATATATATATATATATATATATATATATATATATATAGAATGAAAATAACAAATAATCCGAAAAAAATAAAAGAGGAATATATGAGAAATATGCTATAATAACTTAATTTCTTTTATATATTATAAAAATAAGATTGTGATGGTTAAACAGAATGCAGAGGAACTAGAGTATAATAACTTTTATATTTTTTTTAATCCTGGATCTATTATATTTTTTATTATTTTTATTTTCCTCTTGCTTTCAATTTATTTATTTTTTTCTAACTCTCATCAAAACGATGAAAATTAGTTTCAGTTTTCTTTTTTATTTTGTATAAAAAAACACAATAAATATTTTGTATAAACAAAAATTAAAACATATTTATGTTATATTAAATATTTTAAGAAAATGATTACGTACACAGGATCGTATTTACGTTGTATCATGTTAAAAAAAAAATAATAATGAAACAGATAAACTTGCTTTCTTTAAGTATTTTAGTAAATAAAAAAAAAGCAGGAAGAGGAGTGAGAAGCATATGGGCCCATTTTCTGCTGTGCTTATGGTATGTGTTGAAGGCCCAACTTAGTTTTAATTTTTATCACTATTCATTAAGCCCGTTCTTATGTTTTGGATCAAAATACACTAACGTGAACCCGAACAACACGACACAAACTTTAAAAACAAACTTTAAAAGATGTTTATGACAAATATAGGTATGATAAAACATGATTATTTATAAGAAACTTCGTTAAAATAATATAAATTATAGAGGTTTTGTTCAATAAAAATAATAATATAATAAGGTATATGTCACGTATAAATATTCATGTTTGAATATTAATATGGGTAATTTTTGTATTAATTCAAAATTAAATTATTGATAAAAAATTACAAATTATAAAGATACTAAAAATAACATATATATGGAAATATTGACATGTAAATACTAGTTTTCTTTTTTTACGCAATCAATATCACTTCTAAGAAAAACTAATCATGGTTAATAATTTCACTTTAAAAAAATATATTATTTATCTTTTATGTTTCTATTCGCTACTTATAATAAATAAATTATGAAGAGCATCACAATGAAATTATTATGTTTGCACAGAGATAATAATATAAATATATATATATATATATATATATATATATATATATATATATTTAACTCACATCTTTAAAACATAAAACTATATAATAAAGCCAACTTTAAAATAAATTTTAAAAAAATTATTTTAGAAAATTTATATGAAAGAAAATTATATATTATTATATAAAATGTATTTAAGAAACACATGAAAATCATAATCATCAAACACAACCATGAAATTAGTGTTTTGAATTGAAACTTAAGGTAGCAAACAAATCAAAGACATCCAAAATTAATTTATCATCTATTTGTCTTGCTTCTACTCAATTCGTCTATAATAGTATGAATGTGACATTAATAGGAACTAGATAAGAGTGGTCATAACGCGATTTAAAGAGGTCATGATCATCGTAATTAAGATTAGTGGCATATTATACCAACCCTTCTTAATCCTTAATTGAAATGGAGTTGGATCGTATCGAATGAAGAAGATAAACACAAATCCACGTGCTGCAAAAGATAAAATAACATTTTGGTTCATCCTGTTTTTTTTTTTAATTTATATTTTCTTTCCAGAATTATATTTTTTATTTTTTAATTCTTAATTTAACCTTTTTTTCTAATTGAATCATAAACATAATATATTTAATTAAGGTATCATCGAGCAATAATTAAAATAACTAAAATGTAAACAAAATTTTAAAATCAGACTAAATTTGTATATTTAAAAAATTATAGTGAACTAAATTATGAAAATAAAAATAAAAACATAAATTAGAAGTTTAAGGAGAACTAAAATTTCAGTTTAACTAATTTAAAATTATTAAATGAAAAAAAATACTTGGTAATTATTTTAAAAAGCTAATTACATTTGAGAGCAATAAAAGAAATTTAACTAGTTTAAAATTATTAAATGAAAAAAAAAACACTAAACACATGAATAATATTGATAATTATTTCAAAAAGTGAATTACATTTGAGTGCAATAAAAGAAATGTAACTCTTTGGGAAATAGGAAGTCACTGTACATTATATTAAACTTTGTAGATATTAATTTTCTATGAAAGTTAACAATTTTGAAAAGTATATGATATAATATATTAGATGTTCCATTTCAATTATGATATTATTTATTTTAAATAAAAAATTATCTTTAACCAAAACATTATAACAATAATAAGAAGAAGGAGTAAACATATAAATTTTATACATTGAGTATTTAAATTTGAGGTATATTATAAACAGTAACAATAAAATTAATATGAATCAAGCGTTCTTCTTACTTACATAGACCAACTCAAAATTTGTTATTACAAAATCATTAATGATAAAAAATTACAAAATAGATTGAAAAATTGTTCATTTTATATATCATCATATTTTGAAAGACAAAATGAATATATTATTGAAAAATATACTTAAATCTTGTATTTGGATTTGAATTTATTGGATTTGATGGTAAAAGAAAGTAAAGAATGAATAATTTTATGTATAAATGCTTTAATATTATGAATGGAATAATAATAGTAATAGTAATAAATAATAATAATAATAATAATAATAATAATAATAGTAATAATAATAATGAATAGGGAAAACTATTTTATAAATTTATATGATCCTTCCCAAAAATAAGAGACCAAATGTAGATGAACTTTCTGTAGCCATGTGCATCATTCCACAATCTCCTGATAAACTGTGAAGTAACGTGATATTAATTTTATACTTTAATTTTTATTTTACTATCTGTGAATCAATATATATATATATATATATATATATATATATATATATATATATATATATATATATATATTAATGATCCATGTTTTAGAAAAACAATCTGTAAATAGGAATAAAATAAGGGAAATTGAAAGAGATATATAATTAATAAATAAACATTTTAAATTATGATATATTTTTTAAATATTGATAAATTCATTTAAAATGATTAAAAATTAAGTTAGCAAGATAAATTGAGATGATTGTTAGAGAAAACCATGACTATTTAATTTAATTTAAAATATAACTTTCTCTCTTTAAATCTTATATTTTAATTTGTAATATAATTAATTGAGATGAACTCTCGTATATACATGTATCATCAAATCTTGATTTAGTCATGTTGAAAGTCAAATAAATATCATACCATCAAAGTTTTCTAATAAATTAGAAAAATAAAATCAATACATATAATATTCCTTGTTTTTTAATCAATGAATTACAATTCAATATATAAAATAACATAATATTATCTAAACCAATACATAAAAAAAAATCTTAAAATAATACGTTTCATGTTTTTATTTGTGTTACTTAATTTTTTTTTTTATACAACGTGAAAACTATATAATATATATAGTATAGTATGCATTGAGAAATTTTACTAAAGAGGAATAATGATAAAGACAAAAAAGTTAAATAATAATATTCTAATTATTATCAACATTATATATATAAGAAATTATAAAAGATATATTATATAAACTAAATTTGATACACATTTTTTTGAAGTATATAAGTCAACATTTAAAAGTAGGTGATAAAGGAAGAAATCCAAAATTACAAGAAAGGAATGTACACAAATGACTCAACCACCATCTTTCATCACACCCCTTACTATATTAAATCCACACATTATACCATGTGTGAAAAATCATTAAAAAATATATATTTTATGAATACACTAAAGAAGAATACAATATAGTTGAGATGAATGTCAAAATAAAATACAGTATCAATTTTGTCTTATCTAAAATTGAATATAACAAATATGAGAAATGCAAAACTACAAAAATGCTTAGGATGTCATTTCAATAACCCACAAAAGAATTGATGACATACATATGAGAAATGTTGTCACTTTTCAAAGGAAGTATGGAATGTTGAAAATGAAAAATGTTCAAGATTTTAAACTGTCATAAATGACTTTGGAGTGGAATATCCAAAGCACAACAGAGTGTGAAAACCAAAGACAACGATCATAGCTAAAGCAAAAAACATGATGATAATGACACTAAACAAACTTATTAAAGTATTATCATCAAGTGCATACCCTAAGAAAATATAAACTCTAACCTAAACAAGGAAATTCTTTTGAATCCTCTAAAACAAATAAACATATGTGAAAAGCTTTAAAACTGCAAAAATCTAAAACTAAACAAACATCTTAAGACTTAAAAATAAAAAAAAATCATACTATGGTATACCACTAATGAATAAGAATTTCAAGAAAATACTAAAAAGGAAAGGTAAATGATTTTTTAAATGAGCTAATTTATAAATTAATTTTAATTTATAAACACATTTATTTTATTTAAAAAAGAATACATTTTAAAAGTGCTTTTGGAAAAATTTGTTCGAATATATCTTTAAAAGTTAAAAAAATTAGGATGTCTCCTCGTGTTAGCAAACATATTAATATAAAAAATATTCTTTTAGGTATAATAATAATAATAGAAAAAAGAATATGAAACTATTTTATACTATTACAATTTAGTTATTTTTCAAATAGCTTAAAGTTCAATTTTTTATTTAAACACTCTTTAGTGGCTACATCACCGGTCTAACTGGAAAGCTAATTTGCAATAAATACAAAATTAAATAAAATGAAAGCACTTTTTTTTTTAATCAAATACTCCTTTTCCGCCATAGGAATCATATGAAGTGACACTTCTAAGAAATTTAAAATGTGGTGCTAAATTAAACAGTAAAACTAAGTTTAAAAGACAAATATTAATTTAATATTTGCAACATTCATAAAAGAAACAAATTAAAGTTCTTGACCGTGACAACTATCAACCAATGTTATACAATTATTGATATTAATGAAAGAACAATTTGGTTCTTGACTTGTTCAACTATCTATTAATTTCATTCCCCACTTCATGCTCATAATCAATTTGGTCTCTATATTAAATTTAAATATAATTCATCACTTTCATGCATATAAGCAAATTTGGTCTTTCTGAAATAATTAGATTAAAATATAAGGGACCAAATCAATTGATAGTCCCAATTTCAATTCAAGGACTGAATAATTTATGAAACATAATTAATTTTGGTGCGCAAAATTCATTTTCCACTCCAACAATGTTGAGCAGGCGATGTGGGTCCCCGAGTCTTAAATGTCTAACGTTTAAGGAAGGATACTATTACACTGGTTGGGAGACACGTAAATTCTCCCTTGGTTTCTCTCCAACACAAAATTCAGTTTTTTTCTCCGTGATCATCATTTTGTCATCAATTTCTCGGTAGAGGCCACTGACACAACATGGTTTCTGAGGTAATAATAATTCAGTTCCCTTTTCCTATTCTTCTGCACAAATTACAACTATGACATCAACACATGCCTTCTTTCTCCATTTTCTTCTACCATTCACCGTCCTCCTCCTCCCACTACCATTTTTTTTTTCAGTTGTTTTCTTTTTTTATTTTTGTCAGTGCAAAAGAACAATACTTCTTGATACTGCTTTGATGAATACATGTTGATATGTTTGAACTGTGAAGTGTTTCAATTGGAATTTATGCTGAATCTCTATGTTTTTGTTTTTTGTGTGCGGTTGGTTATGTTCTGAGTTGTATGCAGTCTCTTGATTCCTTGAATTAGAGAGGAATGAGTTTGTGAGGCACATATTTTCTCAGTTTTTCTGTTTGCTGATAATAATTAACAATCTTGCAAGTCATACTTGATGAAAATGGGAACTGAATTTCTGCTCTTATGTGAACTTCTTGTTATTTTCCTGAAATTATTGGCTGAAAGTAATGTTCACCATAATGCATTTATGTGCGTAAGTAGAATTTGCATTTTCCAGATCGAGTGGCACTATAAGAAAACCATGTCCATGGATTATGATCAGTGTGTGTACTGTAAAATTTGTACTTTCCAGTTGGACTGACATGAAGAAGAGACCCCATTAGTGTGTCAAGTTAGGACCATAATGTAGGAGTAGTTGTGAGAAGGGTGGCATAGAACTAACATTTCATTAAAAACCATCAATGTTTGTTGTCCGAACTTAATTGTAAGAATGTGATTTGAACTGAAAGATCGGTCCTTGTAATGCCAACATGTCATTTACTAGAAGTAGAAAATGAGGTAACAAATGATGATGTCCGGAAGATTACTATTTCATAATTTTGGCAACTTAAAAGAGTTAAAGTCAGGGTAAAGGTAGGTCCAATTTTAAATTTTTTGCTTAAAATGACAAATTAGATGGTGTAGGAACACAGTTTCTCTTAAATAAATGTCAATCTCACTGGAACAATTATCTGTAAACATAACCATTCATGCATCATTTTGACCTACTATTTTTTTCATTTGAAATAGTATTTAACAAGATATGGAAATCTAGCAAAGGCACATGATGTGGGCCAAATCCAAAATCGAAAGTAGCAAAATAGTTTTTAAAAAATGTACGGTAAGTGTGGCAAATAGATCTGGGAATTTTCTGGAGAAATGAGCCCATACAATTCAGACTGAATCATGAACATTGTTTTTAAAGCTCTAGTGGACACCAATTAAATGCAAATTATACAGACAGTTTGATTTCTTGCAGTTCTATTTCCCCTTGACAATTCACTTTATTTTGATTTTGTAATTAGCCATACCTCTCTGGTAGAAGAGTTTGTACAATTAACAAACAAAAAAAAAATAGCGCTTAGTTGCAGAAATAATTGGGCCTGCAATATAACTAGAAGATTCATAAATGGTCGGTGACAGAGTTTGCTGTCTGACATGAGACCAAAAGGTGGTCAGAACAAATTGTGTGGTTTTAAGAATCTAATACCAACCACACCTTTGTAGATGAGTCCTTTGACAGATATATAGGTCTCTTAGTTATTTGAAAATAGATTTTATGGTCTTCCTTTCTACCGGATTTGTGGATCAATTTTCTTTCTTTCTTTACATCCATGAAAGGGGAAGAGCTGCACTGTCATATCAGCAACATTGAAGGAGCATAGAATTAGCACCACAAGGAGGATAGTATAGAACAATAATGTATTGTTATAATTTCTGAGAGATCTTCATAACGCTTAGACCTGCTGAACTTGGTCTCCAATGGTACTTTCAATATTGTTCTACCTTTCTTATGTTCTGGCATACTATTCGCTATACATATCTCAACTTCTCCAATTCAGTACAACTGTTCTTTAAGCTTTTTTTTTGTAAGTGAACTCTAAAATTTCTTCATAATCCAAATTCCAAAAATGAGAAGACGGGCGATTAACTAGATTGAGGTTTGATAAAGAGGTTCAGTATGCCTAGTCCTACTTTTAAAGCATATTTTATGTTTGATATCTTGATTCTTTAACATTTGTTTTACATGGTTCTCATTGTTCTTTCAATCAAGAGAGCAGGCTCGCCTTTATATTTACTAAATCCATTTTCTTCAGTTGAACTAATTTTCAATCAAGAGAAGTATATGACATAATAGGTGTGATGCAATACTTCTTGTATGATTTTAAGTACTTTTACGAAAGTAAATGCCAATCTTTTAATCATAAATTTTTGTATCCTTGCTCTTTAGGGAACTCTTGCGATGTTCAGCTGATGTTATACGTTTGCTAAATTTGTACTCAACACGGTTTCATTAGGCACTTCTTTTAAATTTGATTTGTATTCTGATATTGCTACTTCTTTTCTTGCCATCAATTCTCAGAACGATGAAATGCCTATTGGATGGCCATTTGGTCTTGGCATTTTGAATACCAGACTTAGAGATGTAGAATCACCAACTGCTCCAGTAGAGCCACACTCAATGCACATTCCGTCCACCAGTTTTTCCTCGTTCTCATCCTCCAACCTTGATACTGAGGTAATCTGAATTCACTGATCCTATTTTTCTTTCTTTCCCACCGCCGATTGAATATAAGGGTTTTTCTCATTTCATTAAATGAAAATAACTATGGAACAAATAGAAAGGATGCTAGAAACTAGTTAGTAGCAATAACAGAAGTTCATAGTTAAATTTGAACTATCTAAAGAAACTGTACTTCTGATCGAAGTGTACACAAATGAACATATTAACAACTTATTTCAATGCAATCATTAATAGAATATATGTTATTATGGATAGGTATTCTGTGCAAACCATGTGTGGCTGACATTTCTTTCCATGTTTTACTAAAGATGAGAGCGTGTCACAAGCCATCAACTTGCCACGATATTGATTTACACTTTTTAGCAAAAGGTTAATGTGGAGTTTAAATTTGTGAGAACTATGAATTTCCCAAAGTAATGTATTTCATATAGATCCTCAGAGGCATAGGAGGACCTACATACAGTTGAGGGTAGGCAAATGTACCCTCTCATCTAGAGAAAATTATAAGGGAAATCATTGTATATGTTTTGCTTCCCCTTCTATGATTTTCAACCCACTAAACACGTACTCAATTGTATTGTTTTAGTTAATAATGGAAAAGATTCATTAAAGAAGACAATGGAAAACTGTCCCCACTAAGGTTTTGAATTCAGCACTAGTAAGAGGCCATGTGAAATAAATGCTCCTTCTAACATTTTTCTTCTGTTGGAAAAACCAGTCCACAGCATCTTTCTTTCAAGACAACAGTGTATCCCTTGGCCATCTCATTGGATTGAGAGCAGGTGAAAAGGGACGCTTGTACTTCCCAAACTCATTAAGAATAGAAGAAAGGGAGGAGAAAACATTAGCAAATGGGTCCAGTTCTGATGATGCCTCTGAAGCAAAAGTGGATATGTCTCGGGGCATTTGTATACCTATACTATTTGAAGCCATACTCAAGATTAGCAAAAGTAAGAAAAGTTCAAGTAACTAGCATATGATGATGGTGTGGCACATTCAGTTGCCTTGCCTCTAGTTCAAATTAACAACAATGATTTTTCTTTCTTTCATTTGAGGCTGATTTTCTTAAATGATCCATTTAAACTTTCACAAGATTATCTGTTGTAACTTTGTTTTATTTCAGACTATGAAAATATAATCAAAAAAATGGAGTTGAGTGTATTTTATTATTCTGCCCTTTTAGCAGCTTTCTTCCCGAGAACGAGTACATTGCATACCCATTAAATTATTCTGCACTACCTGTGATCTTGCCAACTTTAATTTTGAGTTAGTTGAAAAGTTAGTGCTCCAACCATAGATATCGTGTACATAATTACATAGATGTTGATATATTGGCAAGTGAAGCAAAGTTACATAATAGCAGCAAAATTATGATTTCATTATTCTCGTGAAGTATTATTAGTTCACAAGTCCCAATTTTTCACACCCCTCTCACCATCCCTCAAGACTCTCCCTATAGTTGCAATCTTCATCAAGAGGAAAAGACACATGAAATAAGTTAGCTTTATCTATCAAGTGAGAGTCACTTTCACTACACTCCCTTCACATTTCTCGTCTGTGTCTCCCTACATCTCAATTTTTTGCTACTGTTTTTCTTCCTGAACTTTCTATGCTTGTTTTTTGGGATATCCTACTACAGATGAGTACAGAAGAGTAGTTTTTTCTCTCCTTTCTAAATTCATTAGTCAGCGCTATTCAGATATCATTATAAATTACTTATATTTGTTATCTTCTGAACAAATTATAATTTATAACTGTGGTTCCTTATTTTAGATATTCCTCATTCGACATACTTCATCTTTTTTCCTCCTAATGAAAAATTATTATATATGTGTATTTAAATCTGTGATTTTACAAACCAAATCTGGCCCACTAGGCAGGATTGAGTAGTCTCTTTTTGTTTAGACCTAAATTTTAGAAAATGAATAAAACTTCAACCATACATTATTTAGTTCGTCCCATTAGATCAACATCAATTTGCCACATCTAACTTTTGTTTTTCTTTTGACAGCAAGCTCTAACCTTTATTAAACAGTCAAAGATTGTTTCTTAAGTAAAGAGATTATCGAAACGAGTACAGTTCATCCATTTAATAAAATTTCAATCTTATATGTATTTAACCTATTAACTTCACAATGTCTTCATCAATATCAACTTAAAGATATCCTAATTAATGTAAGAGAATAAGTTAAAAATGTTTTTAGTCTAAGGCCAAATTATCATGAATTCACCAAGATAGAATTGATGATATCCTCGCTGAAACTAAAATAATGATGTTTCAATTGAGATAAATTTAATAATGTATACTAATGACGTCTTAATTGAGTTTGAGTATAAAATTCTTTGATTAAATTTGAGTTGGTGATATCTTTAAAAGATTAAGTTTAAGATAAGCAGTGAGTTGATGATATTTCAATCTATGTTAAATTAGCTATTTTTTGATAGAGACTTAACTAAATATGTTCATAATCAATCTTAAATCGATGATGTCTCAGGTGAGAGGATAATGTTTCTACAAGATTGAGTTAACGATACTACTTGACCGAGATCAAATGAATAATATCTTTATTGATATTGATTCAACACTATCTTAGTTAAGATGAAGATAAAAATATCTTAAATTATTTTTATTTTTTTATAATTATTGGATTAAATTATTTGTCTTGTAGATAAACTGAAGGAACATATATAAATATATTGGTTTGACACCCAAATTATAATCCATATTTTTTGTTAATCAAATTATCTATCAATTTACATTTTGAGTCTTCGTTCCAAAAAAAAAAAAAAAAGTTAAATTTTAAGTTTTTTTTACCAAATGATGATAAGGGAAAAGAGAGAGGAGTCAGGTAAGGTAAAAAGTTTCAGATCAGACACAAAACCAATAACACTTCTGTATTTATACTTTTTGCTGAAATTAGTACTGTCCGTTTCAGCACCACCATTGCGACAACTCCAAACTTAAAGCCCGAAATAAAGAAGCCCAGACCCATAACTCCCATGCCCAGGGCAAGACCGGCCCGGTATTTTGGTTTTGGATCATAATGATAAATATTTATTTTTGTATAACTAAAATTTATGTAATAATAAATATTTTTAATTTATAAATACATATTACGTTGAAAAATAAAATAGTGATGTGAAATTATTTTAATGATTGATAATTTTTTAAAAATTATTTAAAGTATAGATATTAAGATAAAACGGTAGAATGAAAGAAATAAATAATTGGAAATATAGAAATGGTCATAGAGTACTTTCGTGTGGGATGCTTTTGAATATAAGATTATGGTCAAATGTGTGTTTAAGTAAAACTATAAAAAGAAAGTGAATGTTGTTTTAAGCATATTCATATTAATAGTTTAGTTTAGTTTAGAAAATCTAGTTTAGTACAAGTTGTAAAAACTTTTATACTTTATTTTAAACAAAATATAGTTTAACGGCTTTTAATAGTTCAGTTCACTTTATTTAAGTATAAAAACTATACTTTTCTGAACTACTAAATAATTTCATTTAGTTCATGATTTAAAATAAATAGTTGGGTCTAGTTTTAAAGAATTATTTTTTAGTTCAATTTATTATATATTTTTTATTTGAAAAAAATATATTTAATTTACAAACTTTAGAATTACACGTTATCAAAAACAAGTATTCTTAAATACATTCAAATAATTTATTTTTTATGTTTAAATATTATTATATTTCAGTTTTGATTTTAACATTAAATATTTTATCAAAAAAATTATGTTTATTTTTATTTTAAAAAATAAGCATTAAATTATTATAACTTATGTGTTAATATCTCAATTAAAAATATATGATATCAGATGAATATATTTTTTTCCCATAACTTCATATTAATTTTAATCAATCTACAAATGTTACATATTTATTTAAAAAAACATATTCTGATTAATAAGTTTTATTTACCAATATATATAGTTTAATAAACATAAATCGAAGTAGAACAAAAGGTGCGTCTTTTCTTTTTCTTTTTCTTCATTGGAGATGAAATTTGTACATAAATTAAGAAAAATGGATGAGTGAATATTGAGTATGGAAGAACAGGTGAAATAAAATAACAGAGAGAAAGATGAACACAATTGTTTTTGTGGTATGTGTGTAAGTACAATAATAATGTATTAACTCTACTCTGCTACCAAACTCGAATACCTTTCAATTTCAATATAGATGTTGATAAAGACCTACAAACAAACCGAGAATAATCTTGCATTTCGCTCTCAATTAATTTTTAAACATTGACTCGATGTTTTTCTACCAACATTACATCAAAAGTGAAACTAAAATCGAATTAAATATTTTCAAATTACTTAAGTGCATAATTAAATTGAGAAAGTCTTGTAGCAAAAATAGAGTAGAATAAAAGAGAAGAAGCAAAGAAGGGGAAATTGTGATAACCGCATAATAAGCAAAGGAAAACATTACCGACCAAACCAAACGTGTGTATATCTCAAGACAAACTCTGACAACTCCTCTCATTTGTTTAATCTCAAGTTTGATGCTAACCACAAAACAAACGCGCCTCGCTCCATTACAGTCGGCAATTCTGAAACTCTTGGAAAAAGTCAAATCATTTTCCCAAAACAATATTAAACTCTGTTTTATTTTTCATTTTTTTCTCAAGCTTAGGACCTGAGATCACGTTGCATCTCAAATATTTTCATTCATTAGAGAAGGAAAAGAAAAAAAAAAAAAACAAAGAAGCAAGTGTTCGTTGAATCTGTTGGAAGTGGTGATTTGATTTGATTTGATTTATTTACATAACCCCTTTATCAATTCATCTCTTCGATCTTTCAATGGATTCTGACTTCTGGACTTCGCGTCTTGCCGCCGCCAAACGCCAATATACGCTTCAGCATCACCATCAAAATTCTCATTTAGGTTCGGGTTGGCGATTCCCTTTTCAATTTTTGCTGAACAATGTTTTCTGGGTTCGATCAAAATATGAATTTTTTTTTTCTAATTTTTAACATCTGGGGTGTGTCAGATCGGTTGGGAATTGATGATTTTGATGTGGAAGAAGAGGTGCGACCCGATTTCCCGTGCCCCTATTGTTATGAAGACTTTGACATCGCATCTCTGTGTTCTCATCTTGAAGACGAACATTCTTATGAATCAGGAGTCACGGTACGAGGCTGTTCTTTTTTTCTTATGTCATTTCCTTACCGTTAAATTTCTGTTATATTCCTCTATGATGTCTGTTAAAGCTAGATCTTCGTTTCTTTATCCTAGAGAAATTGGTGGCCTTGATAGCGAAGTTGTGGGAAGATTAATATTTCTTTGGAAGCATGTTGGCATGGTTTAAAACCTATAGAGATTTGAATTTTATATAACAAAGTAAGGACATATGCTAAGTTATCGATGTTTAGGATGTTGGACTAGTAATCTGCTGTAGGTCTTGACATGGTCTTACCTGTTGATTGACCTGAACATGAGTCATGATGATAAGAGAAGTTTGGTGGTATCCTTGGTTGTCTTCTGTTTCTCGCCCTCAGTTGGTACTATTTAGCCATTATGTTTCTAGACAATCGAGGATTCAAAGGAAAATTTGATAGAAAGAATAGAGGGTTCAAGGGAAAAATCAAGAGGGCTTTATCTCATTCTGTGTGCATGTCTGCATGTGCACACGTGTGTGCTTGCATATATGTCTGGTGAGTTTGCAGAATATGTTTGAAAGAACCATATAAAAAAATCATAGGAGTTTAAAGAATACATAACAATGAACTATGTAAAGGAAAATCTAAAGGCTGAAGATCAATTATTAGCAAGTCCTTTTTTGTTGTTACTTTATATCACCGCCTGAATGATTGATTTAACTGTATCTGGATATGGTAGTCTCATGCTTGGTTTTTCTGGGATGCAGATTTGTTCCATATGCTCCGTTAAAGTAGCAAGGGACATGTTAAGTCACATAACGCTGCAACATGGGCACTTATTTAAGATATCCTTTTACACCGATGTTTTGTTTGAATGTTGTTAGTTAGCCTGTTCAAATAGTAAGAATTGAAAAACTTAAATTGATTCCCTTGACTTGGATTACGTTCAGAGAAGACGCAGGTTAAGAAGAGTTGCTATTCCAAACAGTCAGACATTGTCTCTCTTGGGCAGAGATCTTCGTGAGGCTCATCTACAGGTGCTTCTTGGTGCTGGTGCTGGTGCATACCGGTCAAATAGTGCAGCAGTGTCTAATGTTGCTACTGATCCCTTTCTATCCTCATTTATTTTGAATTTCCCGTCCTGTGAAGCCGAAGAAATTTCAAAATCTGTGGTAACAAGTGCTGAGGATTCTTCTGCCAAAAATGTGACACCTGAACATATTTGGAAATCGAGGTGCTTTTTCATGAATTTTGGCTCCCTTAGCAGTATTCAATAAAACGACATTTTGATGTTCAATCCCTCACTAATTAACACACATGTGTCTATTCAAACCCTAGTGATGAGTCATTCTCCTCTATATGATGTCCATCCCATGCATTATTTATATTAACAAAAAGCATAAGAATGTCTCAAATATTGGCTCTGCTACTAAATAGTAATCTCCTTTCTCTATTTTTTTCCTATTCATCGAGGAACAAATACTACTTCACTTTATCTGTGTAGATAAACTGGACCAATTATTCAGGCATAGTATGCACGCTTAATCATATTTATGAAAGAATGACCTGTGAATCACAACTTTGATCTGTCTCTTCCTACAGTTTTGACCCCTCGTTGAGTACCGAAGAACGAGAGAAAAGGATGAGACAAGCCGCTGGGAGATCTGGTTTTGTGCAGGACTTGTTTCTTTCAACTCTGTTAGGCGACTAATTGCAAGGTGCTTACAGAAGAATAATCAACATGAGATCCACCATGGTTAAGGATCTTGAATGAAGGACACCTTTAGTGGGACGAATGGTTGTTTGACAATACATGTTAGCCTAATTGGCATATTGTCACAGCGGCACTTTGACATGGTGCTGAATCTGATCATATTTATCCATTTCCCACCCTTGTAAGTTGTAAGCATCTTCAGTGGAGACGTATTACTCTAGAAATTATGGAAAGACCTATTTTGTTATATTTCCATTTATGATTCCCTTGACTCAGAGAACACAAGGATGTCCCTTATTCAAGTGGAATATGTGAAAATTTCTCTTTTAGATAGATTGGAAAAAACAGTTCAAACTAATGTATTCCAGTAACTATTCTGCTTTGCACCATGAATACGTATTTGGAATTTGCATTAATCAGATTATTTTTGAAAAAACCAATCACCTTTTTGTAACTTACTTAAAACAAAATTTCTCCTGTAGTTTCTATTTCCCATACATGCACTAAATGCAAAATATTGATGCCCCAGATAATAAAATTGATTTGTCTAAATGCACTAACCTGTTTATCGGTTGTCATTTAGGCATGACATGTTGAATTCGCAATGTTTGTTTATCCTATTGTTAATAGGATTCTCCTTGCCTTCAAATCAACTTTGACCTTCAAGCCTTCTTCTAGTTTATAATTTTAGTACCCTGTGTTATGTTATGATTTTAGTTAACCCCATAATTTATAATCAGCTATATTCAACAAATAATAACTTATAATTAATAGACTATGATTGACGAGTGATAGTAATGGGACTATTTTAGAATCCATTAAAACTCAGCTAATATTCAAATTTTGAGAACCGTTCAACTGGTGGAAACTCGTTAATTCCTTGATTAACTCCGTGTACAGACAAAGCACAGGCGAAGTAGCCGAGGACAAGTGTTATTATTGACTTTAAAATTCACAATTTGCTCTTAAATCTTTCAATTTTCATTATGTTTTTTGGGGTCAACGTAATGTTTCTAAATAGTTATTAGCTTAGATATATGCAAATACATAGTATTAATAAACACCTTATCTATCAAAGTTGAATATAAATATAAAACAACTTTCTTCTTCGTAATCTCTCCTCATCAGTCATGAAATTTTTTTTTCTTTTATCTTTGTATTCCTATAAATTAAAATTGAGAAACATCAAAGTTAAATAAAATCATTGATATTTCGTCTCTTTCTAAAATGTCCTCATACTTTATAAAATTGTTGCTCTAAATATTACTATCAATCATAGATAACTTATATACAATAAAAACATAAAACAAAATTATTACATAAACATACAAGAAATTTAATAAAAAAAGTCATATTCATATATGCTACTAAATAATGTTATATTGAAATTTAAAAATAAGTACATGAAGAATAAGACTATCATCATACTCACATATAATATACAGCTCTTTTGTTACAACTACCAGAAGAATTAGCATCTTAGTTTGACTTTACATTTTACATTTTTAACTCAGAAGCAATATCTGTGCAACACAGAAATGAAGAAATTCTTAGAAGAAAAGTTCTTAGAATAATATTTATCTTCCAACAACAATAATTATGGCATGTATTTGCATTTACACTATCTTTATTGCACCAATATAACAAAACACGCGGTTTTCAACTAATAAGGAACCTAGATTAACCAGATATTTCAATGGCTTTCACATCAGGCTTCTTAACCTCTGTTTTGGGAACAGTGACAGTGAGAACCCCATTTTCCATTGAAGCCTTCACTTCCTCCACCTTTGCATTCTCCGGCAATCTTAACCGCCTCAAGAACTTTCCGCTGCTACGCTCCACGCGATGCCATCTATCGTTCTTATCTTCTTTCTCCACGTTCCTCTCGCCGCTTATCTGAAGAACCTTATCATCTTCAACCTCCACCTTCACTTCCTCCTTCTTCAGCCCCGGAAGATCAGCCTGGAACACGTGTGCCTCTGGAGTCTCTTTCCAGTCCACACGAGTGCTCACAAATGCAGAACTTTCCCGAGAAAATTCAGGGAAGGAATTAGAAAGAGAATTGGGGAAAGGAAAATCCCTGAAGGGATCCCAGACGTCCAAGGAGAAAGGATCAAAGACATTGCTCTTTCGACCACCGAAGAAACTTGGAATTAGCGACATGTTTATAAAACTTGGCAAAGATCCAAAACGTAGTTGATTGTAGTGAGATCTAAACAGGTAACACTTTTCTTGTTTGATGATGTTGGAGGAACTGATGCATATTTATAGGAAGTGAAAGGATAAGGTAGTATATTCCAGAACGTTCGGTCTCACTTTGGTGTTGTGGATGATTCCAAAACCTTCTCCACTTATCCACAATTGCTGAGAAGGTTCTAGTATTCTGTTTATCACTCAGTCTATATTTTTATTCATAATATTCTATTAGTCCACATTACCATATAACGAATAAAACCCAGCAACAAAACTCTGCAATAAAAAAATAAAAAAGTAAAGTATTTTTACAAATGTAAGAGAAAAATTTATAAAAAAATATGTTTTCAAATAAATTAAAATTTTAGTTATTTACATGAAAAAAATTAAAATTATACAAAACATTTTGCATTCAATATTCTTTATTTTTTTCTTATCATCTAATATTTATTTAAAAAAAAACTTGTGTTATAGAAACTATTTAGTTGTAATAGATTCAAATGAGGTAACTTTTTTTTTCTTTGTTAATTTTTACATATATTAATATTTATTTATGTTTTATAAATAGTGGTATATAACTATAGGTTGAATTTAGTGTTATTTTTAAGTCAATTTAATTAAATTTATTTGAGTAATTAAACTTTTTTATCCTTCAAATGATTTAAAAATGATACAGATAAAAAAGATCTTTCATTTGAGTTTTAATAATTTTCTTAATTTTGGTGGTTGAGGTAAAATTTGGAGACACCCAAATAATATCTAGCGCAAGCATAAAATTTATCAAAAAGTATTATCAAAGTGATGATAAAAACATTTTATTATCATCTATAATAAATTATTTCATTAAAATAATAATTAATATGCATAATACGGACCAATATAAAAAAATATATAAAAGACTAAATCATTTTTTTAAAGTTCATCAAATCACTAAATCGGTAAAATGAATTTAGAATTAAAAAATTTAAATGAGATTTAATAAACAAATTTATAATATTATTTTTTAGTAAATAATATATATTATGTACAAAATAATTTTATTAATTTTTAAAGTTATCAATAAAATTATCATTATTGTCATCATAAATTATAATAAATATTAAAAATATTATAAAAGATAAAAGGCTGATCCTTTATGAATAAATACAAATATAATAAAACAATTATTATTAAATGTCAACGTGTATTATATCAGAAAAGAAAAAAAGTATATATGAATATATTACACCTTTTAAAAAAATCTTCTAAAATAATTACAAAATGTCAAAATAATTAGACTAAAAAATATAAATAATTTTATTAATTTTTCTGCTTTTATATTAATTAAATTAAATTTTAACGAATTAATTTTCAACATTAAATGGATTAAATTATATTGATCTGAATTTTACATAATTATGTCATAAATAATATATTTAAAAATTATATATCTAAAACTATAAGTAAAATTATTATTTTAAAAAATGAAACTTTATTGATAAATGTAAATTGATAAACTTAATCTAATACCTTATTAAAAAAAAATAGCCACAAGAAATCAATGTTAATTTGAAGATGCACTTCCTTGTGTTTTAAAAATGTAAGAATAATATATGTATTAATCCTTAAATATATATATATATATATATATATATATATATATATATATATATATATATATAGAAATTTTATCCAAATATAAAAAGAAAAAACTCAAATATACTATTTGCTTTTTCTTTTTTCACTGTAACTAAACACGGTTATAAATCAGAATTCGATTCTTAGAAGATTGAATCCTGAATCTCCTTTTGTTGTCACACTTTGTAATTCTTAATACAAAAGAATTAGACTTAATTCTGTATAAAACAAATATTTTATTTATTTTTTATTTATAGGTCTATTATATAATTTATTTTTTATAAAATTATTATTTTTAAGTGTTACCAAAATCTTTTACATAATCGTTATCATATATTTTTCTTTATACCGTTTAGTCAGTCACCGTAAAAAAAAAAATTTGAAGTTTTATTCACTACTCTCTATGTATAACTAGTATTTTACCATTAAATTTTTAGTCATGATAATGTTTGAATTATTATCGCACCACAAAACAATAGTTTATTTTTCATATCGTTTAATTTTTTTCAAAACTTTTTAAAGTCTATAAACAACATCAAATTTCTTGAAAGTAAATTATTACAGAAAATCAAATTTATTCTAATTATAATGAAGTAAAAGAAAACATCTAACTAAACTTTTAGATATATATGAGTTTTTCTATCACCATCATTTTTAAGATTTTTTTTATTTACATAAAAAGAAATTGAATATAACCTCCCAATTTAATATTTTAGCAAATTATTGACATATTATTATTTTTGAAAGAAATATTTCAACATCAAATTGATATATTTTCGTTTGTAATTAAAATATGACTATATATTGTATATCATTATTAGGAATATTCATATTTAGAAACAAGTGTTTATTGATTTACATTCATTCTTCTTGAAATGTTATTATCACACATTTAGACCTTATTAATTTTAAAATAGTGCAACCATAATCTCAAAAGAGAGTATATTAGTTCAATCACATCAAATAATTTATAATGTAAGTATAGAATCAATAAAATATAGTGAATAAATTCAAAACTTTCTTTTTGGTGTGAACAAAAATCACACCTCTCCTATTTCAAGTTTTACTTTGATTTAGACAAATCTATCAAAGAGAGGAAGATATTAAATCCATTACCATGAGTGATCGATCATATACAAGTGATTTGCATAATGTTTCCTAGATATACACGTTGTGATTAGGTTTAATTAATCTTAACTTCTTTGTATTTAATTCACTATAATTTTACTTTCTTTTTCTTTTCTAATCATCTATAATTTATAGTTCAATTATCCTTTTATTACCTTCCTTTATATTTAGTTTGAAATGTACCTTTAATTATTCTTCAGAACCTTTACTCTTTACTCTAAAGCTTATAATTTACTAATCATCTAAAAAATTTTACTTCAAATTTTTATAATTTAATCAATTTTTTTTCCTATGATCTAATTCAGTTTACCAAATGGTACAAGTACTACTTAACTATCTCATCCTCCTTTATTAGTAACATTTCAAAAAAATTTAAATATTAAAACTTAATTAATTTTTCTATTTCATCACTAATGAAAAATATCCTCTTTATCAAAAATGTCAAAAACTACTCCTTAAACTTTTTTATGCTAAACTTTACTCCCATTTTTTTTTACTGAAAGCTTACAATAATATATTGTGTTGCTCTAAATATCACTCTTAACACAGGGGTGATTTATATTATAAAAATATAAAATAAAATTATGACATGAAAATAGAAAAAATAATAATAAAAAAAATAGAATAATGTTTATATTTACTAGTGAATCACTTACACATTTTATAAGAAATAAATCATATATATGCTATATTTAAAGTACAAATGTATGCAAAATCAAAATAAATTAATTACGCATGACCCAAAAAATAATAACTGCAATTACAACAATAAAAAGGAAAAAAATTGAGGCAACTTTTACAAACTCACGACCGAGCAAATTATAACTTGCTCTAGTCTTATTCTCTGTGTGAACTTTCAACAGAAAAATGGTTGCAGCCTCTTAGAAAATTCCTTAGCTTGAATTTGCATTTTTTTGTATATTTGGAGTAATTGCACAGGTACAAAGAGATATGAAGAAATTCTGAGATATTCTAAGAAACCAAGCTCATAACAGATATTTTTTTTGTCAAAAACCATAGCTCTTGCATTTACACTATCTCTGTTGTCACAGAACAGTACACACAATCTTCTCAACAAAAACAAAACAGTGAAAATTCGACTTTCAACGAAGTAACTCAGCTTAACCAGAAATTTCAATGGCCTTGACATCAGGCTTCTTAACCTCTTCCTTGGGAACAGTGACAGTGAGAATCCCATTTTCCATTGAAGCCTTCACTTCCTCCACTTTTGCATTCTCCGGCAATCTGAACCTCCTCATAAACTTTCCGCTGCTACGCTCCACACGGTGCGGTCACTATAAGAAAAACCCTAAATAGTGACTGAAAATTCGATCACTAAATGTGCAAAATCGGTTACTAATTAAAATAGTGACCAACTGGAATCAATCACTATTTCCTTGGTCACTGATTTTAGTGACCGATTATATATAACCAAATCGGTCATTAAATCAATGAAAAATTTAATTATTTTTATTATATCTATTATTTATTTTCCTTATCTCTTAATTATATTTTGCTTATTTAAGTTTTTATTTATATTATATTTTTTAGAAGTTTAACTTATTATTAGGTGATTTATTGTCATTATCAATAGGATTCGAACCCAGTACCTTAGAGTTGGAGGTGAAACTCCAACCACTGAGACTACTTAGGATATTTTAATAATAACTTACAAATAAATTATATTTATATACAAATAAATGTATATCCGTATAAATATATAAATATAAAATCTATAAATAAAAATATATTTATATATTTTAATATATATTTAAATATTTAAATATTGATATATTTATATATTGATATATTTATATATTGATATATTTATATCTTTATATTTTTACATATATTTATATTTTTATATATTTATATCTTCATATTTTTACATATATTTATATCTTTTCATATTTATATATAAAGATATTAGTTTTCTATACAAATAATATTATAATATAGTAAAAATATATTTATATCTTTTCATATTTATATATAAAGATATTAGTTTTCTATACAAATAATATTATAATATAGTATATTATACTATTAGTATAGTATACAAATAATATATTAGTATAGTATAGTATACAAATTATTAATTTTGTAATTTATATACAATGAAAATAATATAATGGTATATTAGTATAGTATAGTATATTTGTATTCTAATTTTTCTTAAATTTATTAGAAAAAGGTTTAAAAACTAGTATTATCTTAACTAATATTAGAAAAAGGTTTAAAATGTTAGTATAGTATAGTATAGTCAATATTCTTAACTAATTTATAGTTTTAATTATAATTTTTTAGTATATATTTTGAAATTAATCAATTTTAATCTATTATTTGAAAAACTAATCAATTCTAATCAATAATTTAGAAAACTAATCGATTATAATTAATTATTTGAAAAAATTATCAAATATGATCGATCATTTCGAAAATCTAATCGATCAGAATCAGATGTCGCTCGAGCGATACTAGACTCGCTCAAGCTGAAATACAACCCGAGAATGCCAATTTTGTGCGAGGGCGTTTCGCTCGAGCGAGAAGCTTGTCGCTCAAGCGAGATACGATTTAGATAGCGGTTACACAGAACCGCTCTTAAAATCTAACTTAGATAGCGGTTAACCCTTGAACCGCTATTATATGGTTTCATTATGATCGGTCGAATGCAATTATGACCGATCATAATGAAAACTTACATTAACTATTTTTTTATATTATGTTTTTAAATTTTTTATTAGAGAAAACCTTTCGTAATTCAAAATGTTAAATACTTTTAAATATTAAAATTAACTTTATCAAAAATTAGGGAAAAAAATTAATCCAAAAGAGTTCAAAAATGTATTATAATATTGTCAATTTTGAGTTTAATTATATTGTTCATTCTCAAAGTAGAAAAATATATTGTAATTATTTTAATTTAATAAAATATAATTTAAATTTTTAATACTAAAATTAAAAGATTAAATAATAATAAATTTAATTCTTTAAATTCGAGTAGCTAGAAAGTAAAATTATAGTTTCTTTGTTTTAAATAATTAAAATAAATATTTAAAAATAAAAATCAAAACTAGTATTATCTTAAATTTATTAAAAGTGTAATTAAATATTTATTTTCTTAATTTTATTTGTTTCAAACTTCTCAATTCTACATTTTTGTAAGTTCTATCATTATATTATCATCCTCATCTCCTCCCATGTTCTACTTTATCTTTACAATAGTCAATATTCTTAACTAATTTATAGTTTTAATTATAATTTTTTAGTATATATTTCGAAATTAATCAATTCTAATCTATTATTTGAAAAACTAATCAATTCTAATCAATAATTTAGAAAACTAATCGATTATAATTAATTATTTGAAAAAATTATCAAATATGATCGATCATTTCGAAAATCTAATCAATCAGAATCAAATATCGCTCGAAGCGACTCTAGACTCGCTCAAGCGAAATACAACCCGAGAGTACTAATTTTGTGCAGTGGCGTTTCGCTCGAGCGAGAAGGTTGTCGCTCAAACGAGATACAGTTTAGATAGCGGTTACACAGAACCGCTCTTAAAATCTTACTTAGATAACGGTTAACCTGGAACCGCTATTATATCGTTTCAATTATGATCGATCAGAATGCAGTTATGACCGATCACAACTGTTTTAATCGATTAAATCTCGTTTCAATCGATTAAAACAATTTCTGCACAGCGTTTTAATCGATTAAAACTTATTTTTATCAGTTAAAAATTTATACACAGCGTTTTATATGATAGCGATTTCACTGGAATCACTCTTAAAAGAGAACTTCTAATAGCGGTTGCACCATCGCTCGAGCGAAAATAGAATCGCTCAAGCGAAATACAACCCGAGAATGCCAATTTTGTGCAGGGGGCGTTTTGCTCGAGCGAGAAGACTGTCGCTCAAGCGAAGTACATTTTAGATAGCGGTTAACCTGGAACCGCTATTATATCGTTTCAATTATGATCGATCAGAATGCAATTATGACCGATCAGAACTCTTTTAATCGATTAATTCTGGTTTCAATCGATTAAAACAATTTCTGCACAAGCGTTTTAATCGATTAAAACTTATTTTTATCAGTTAAAATAACTTGAAAAGTTTTACAAGAAAGTTTTGCAATATTTCAATCGATTGAATCGCGAAACAATCGATTAAATGAACTTAGAAGATTTTTTGTAAAGTGTTTATTGTCGCCACAGTTGCAGGTCGCTTGGATTCAAGGTGGTTGAGGTTTGGGTTAGGGTTCGAGGTCAGCTAGGTTTGCGTTGAGTTTGACCGCACGACGACTGGAGTTTGGCTTCAGATTAGGGTTCGATGCTGCCAGAGATGGGTTTGGGCCTCAAGTTCGTCGAATTCGTCGAGGTTGAGGTTGAGATTGAGTTTGGAATTCGCTTGGGGATGGACAAATGAAGGGTCTAGGTTAAGCTCGAACAAGTATGCTCGCATGTTGTTTTGTTTTCTGCTGCGAACTAGGATCGCTCACCAACTAGGTCCGATTTGAGCAATAATTTTTGCGAACATATTACCCATATTTGGGGACAAGAGGCGGAACAACCTCTCGATCCGCTTAGTGCAACCCGAGAATAAAAATGTCGGTTAATGCACGAAAAAGATAAAGAAAATGAAGAAATACGCAAAGAAGATGAAGAAAATTTAGAGTGCAAAAATGAAATTTTCGTATCTAGGTCAGATCCTACAATGCTAAAAAAATAAAAATTACCATAAAAAAACAAAAATAATTACATAAATTAAATATAGATTAATTAAAAAAATAAATTAAATAATAAAACGACTGAAATAATAACCGATTTTATATGACCGAAAATTTGGTTATTATTTTAATTACTAGACTAAAAAATAATAATTTGATTATTAATTCGGTTAATGATACTAACTAAATTTCAGTCACTGATTTCGATTTCTATATGTCATTTTTTCTAGTAGTGCGTTTATCCTTCTGATCTTCCTTCTCAACGTTCCTCTCTCCGCTTATCTGAAGAACCTTATCATCTTCTATCTCTACTTTCACTTCTTCCTTTTTCAACCCGGGAATATCAGCTTTGAACACGTGTGCTTCTGAGGTCTCCTTCCAATCCACATGGGTGCTCACAAACGCAGAATTTTCCCGAGATAATTCAGGAAAGGAAGTAGAAAGAGAATTGGGGAAAGGAAAAACTTTGAAGGGATCCCAGACGTCCAAGGAGAAAGGATCAAATACGTTGCTCTTTCTACCACCAAAGATACTTGGAATTAGCGACATGCTTATAACACTAGGCAGAAATTTGAATACTTGAAAATTGTGGCAAGATCGTAAGAAGGTTACACTTTTCTTGTCAGATGATGTTCGTGAAACTGAAGCGGATATATATAGGAAGTGAAAGGATAACGTAGTATTTTCCAGAAAATTCTGGTTTGAGTTTGGTTGATTCTTTTCCAGTTTCTGATGATTCTATACATCCTTCTGGACGTACGCTCGCATCATGAAGAAGGTTCTAGTCTTTAATACAATAACTCACCAACAACTCTTTTATTAATAGAATAAAATAAAAATTTAGCTTTTTATGTTTATATATATCATCGTGTTTTTCTTTTATTATTATTAATATTATTTTGGTCACACAGCACAATATAATCAATTATAGTCCAACACCATAATTATGCAATGCCAATTAGACAATGAAAGTTTTCCCAATAATTTTTGTTAAATTGAATTAAATTATAAAAATTGAATTACTTTCATTAAAATTAAAATTAATAAAAGAATATAGTAGACAATTTAAACTAGTATGAGAGTTATTTATTTATACATGCAATACATTTTCTCGAAATTGCTTATTATTTTAGAACTAATTTTCAATGAAATTAAATATAAGTTATAATTTTAAAAAATATTATTTCGATATTAAAAATGCATCTCAATAAATTAATAATGACATTAGACTGTCTAAAAATGACAATACCTTGTATGCTACTTTGATGAAAAGTTTTTTATCATTAATTTTCTTATTAAGATTTTGATGTTTATATTAATTTATTACATACAATTTAATTTTAAAATATTGTTAATAAATGAAATCATATATGAATTTAAATTGAAAAAAATATAAAAGAAATAGTTTTTAATCAATCATATAAATAATATATTTTAAAAAAGTTATTTAAATAATATTTGTATCAACTTATTTATCAAATTAAACCTATTCATGATCATCTTTAAATAAAAAGAGATATATAAAACCACGTTTTACGTTTTGAACTTATTGAGTTTAAATTACTAGTTAAATAAATAAAATTTAAAGTTTAGAAATTTATTTTTATTATTCATTTTTAGAATACTATATTTGAAGTACCTATAATAAAAATTAAATATTATTTTTAAAATGTTGAAAAAAGTTAAAATTATGAATTTTCAATAATATTAAAATTATATAAATTATTATATTAAATTAATTTTGATTTAATTTTATTGAATGGAAACAACTCAAGTAAATAATTGAGAGTAAACAAAATTAGTTGAACATGAGACTTATTGGATCATTTTAGTGATATGACTTATTTATTGCAAGAAAGAGGGTTAAAAACTTTAAAAGATAACAAATGAAATAGAGTTGAAAATTTGTGTATGGTTATGTTATAGATTTAACAAACGTTAGAGTTTTTGGTTGTCTTGTCTTTACTTTCACTATTATTACTTGAAGAACAAAATTTGATAAAGGTGCCTCTAAAATTTTTTTTTTTTTCAAACCGGACACAAAAGGGTATGTTTTGTATGACATTATCAACAAGTCCTTTTTTATATCATGCAATGTTATTTTCTATTAATATCATTCCATATAAAGAACATTCATCCATCACACCTTTTCACAATACCTGCACCACTTTTTTTGATGACCTCATACCATTACATCATTACACAATGCATTCTTCTCGTGACAATAACATGCATAATCATGGTACATCTTTACCTAACGTTGACTCTCTTCCCCATAAATCCCCACATATCACTGAATCTATCTCAAAAGTTTCAACACGAACAAAGAAACCACCTTCATATTTGGTTGAATATCATTGTCCTACTATTGCATCTTCAAATGCCACTTGTAGCACTCCTTATCCCTTACATTCTTATCTTTCATATGCTAATTGTTCTCCTTCCCACACTATTTTTTATTTGTCTCTCTTTGATACTATTGATCCTACAACCTTTAAGGAGGCAACCCAATTAGACTACTAGTGGAAAGTTATGATGACTGAACTTCAAGTTCTAGATAGAAACAACACATGGTCACTGGTTAATCTTCCTCCAGGCAAGAAAGCTGTCAGTTGAAATGGGTTTACCAAACCAAATTTAAAGCGGATGGTTCTATTAAAAGATACAAGGCCAAATTGGTTGTTAAGGACTTCACACAAACAAAGGGGATAAATTTTTTGAAACATTTTCTCTTGTAATTATGATTACTACTGTTCAATTTCTGCTCTCGCTTGTTGTTTCCTCTAGCTAGTTTCTTCATCAACTAGATGTAGATAATGACTTCTTATATGGTGATCTTGTTAAAGAATTTTACATCAAACCCCCACAAGGACTACCTCTTGCTTCTTCTAAACTTATGTGCAAACTCCATAAATCTCTATATAGGTTAAGACAAGCAAGTATGCAATGAAATGTCAAACTCATATCTACTCTACTTAATTTTGATTTTGTTCAGAGTACAACAAGTTACTTTTTATTTGTCAAGCACACAACTAGTTCTTTTAGAACCCTCCTATTCTATGTTGATGACATAGTTATTACTTGGAATCACATTGGCATGATCACTAACATCAAAACATATCTTTACACGCAATTTCATATTAAGGATCTTGGTGATTTAAAGTATTTTTTGGGCTTTGAAGTAGCCCGATCCAAACGTGACTTAATCCTTAATCAACGCAAATGTTGTCTGGATATTCTTTTAGAATTTGGACTTACTAGGTACAAGTCACTGAATTCTCCAACCACCCCTTCAGTTAAACTCGTTGATAATGAGGGTGAACTCATCCCTAATCCCATCAATTTTAGAAGATTCATTGGTAAGCTATTGTACTTGATACATACCCATCCAGACATCAGCTTTGTTATCGAACAAATAAGTCAGTTTATGACTCAACCCATAACCCCTCACTTGCATATAACTTTTTGAATCTTTAGATACTTAAAAATTGCTCCTAAACAAAGTCTTAAAAATGGGCTACATGTAACATCACTCGAAGGTCCAGGTTATTGCATCTTTTATGGCAATTCCCTCATTGTTTCGAAGTAAAAAAAATTGAATACTATGTCCCACAATTCAACACAAGCATAATATTAGGCCTTAACCACTATGACTTATGAATTACAATAGTTGAAGTATGTTATTGATAATCTTTAGCTCATCATTCTTCTTCCTATCTGCACCTTCTGTAATAACTAATATGTCATCCAATTTACCAAAAATCATTCTTTTCATGAAAGAACCAAACATATAGAAGTAAATTGTCACTTCATACATAACAAAATTCTCGATGAATTGATTCTTTTATCTCATATTCCTTCTCAACACCAACTTGTCAATATATTCATTAAAACTTTATTTCTTACACATTTTACGGTTAACATATTCAAGATGATCCACTTTGAAAGAGGTATTAAAAATAATTTAATAATTAGTTGGTTATATTATATAAATAGTTGCACTATTATGTATTTATTTTTTCTTTTCTTTTTTTACAAACTTAATCTATATATTCTAAGTTTTTATTGATTATAAAGAGTTAATCAATCAATAAAGAAATAACTTCTGTTTTTAGAAATTATAATAAAATATGTGTTGTTTTGTTAACTTAAAACAAAGACGTGTATGATTTTATAAATGTTTTGTGATTATTTTAAAACTGTTATGGCATAGTGGTTATCTCACGCGTATAAGTTCGATTCTAAAACACTGATACATTAATTTGAGTACAGTGCAAATATCATGTACAAACTATATTGATATATTTTGAACAAGTATTTAAAAATGTATATTATTATTGATTATTTGTATTTATAATACATGAAAATTTACAATTATATAATATTATTGTTTACTTGATTATAATTTTAATAAATTAGAGTAATAAAAACATATTTACTTAATTAATATTTATAATTATATTGTAAATATTAGTTTTAATTAATTATATGTAATTTTATAAAAATATCCACCAAATTTATTTATTTTTCACATTTATATGAATAATGATGATAAAAATATTGAATTATATTTATTAAATCACCCATAATAATAACATAATTTAATAGTTTTGTTAAGATTATATAAGTTTAAACTTTAACAAATTTTGTCATTACATTTATTAATTAAAACATATTTTACATTTATAAAAAATAATATTTATTGTAGTTTCAAATGATAAACATGTATTTTAAAATTTATCTTTTTTAATATGTGAATAATTTTAATATCAAATGTGATAATGTTATTATAAAATTAGAATAATCACTCACTGTAAATAGTATTTTTTCTTTTTATGAAAAAATGAAAAACAGAAAGTTTTATGTCATACAACTTTTTTTACTGAATTAAAGATAAATATTTTTAGATTTGTTCTTAATATTTTGTAAAACTATTTTACCAAGTTAATATTAAACACAATTAAATTTGATTTAAGTTTTGTAATATAAAGTCCAAAAAGTTCAATTCACATATGCAAATTAATTCAATTAGATTTCCTGAAACGCTAGTTGTAGTTTAGGAATTTTAATTCAATCAATTCAATTATAAAAATAAAAATATGAAGCATAACCAAAATGTTAAATAATCAATCCATATGATCACTTATACATACAAATCGAATTTGTATTATCATGATCGCTTAAGATTCGAATCTACGATTAAGTATTCAATTGATATAATTAAACAATTTAATCGAATAATATAATTAAACTAAATCGCAAATTATATCAAAATATTATTCGAACTAACTTATATTCAATCATCAAATTAAGGTGTTAACCATTTTTTTAAAGTTTATATTTTACAAAAATCTAAATCATAATTATATAAAAAATTTAAAATAATAAAAGAACAAAAAATCATAATTATATACATAACTCATATTTGATTTCGTTTGAGCTTCAAATTCATGGAATCAGAAGCTTATTCTTCCATTGAAGAAGTATTAAACTATAAAACTTCAAATTTTAAATAAAAAATAAATAAATTTAAAAGAAATTCTAATTGAATTACTTATCTATTTATGAATTCTTATTGGTATTCTTAAATATAAGTGTAGAAACGGATATGAATCACAAGGAATAATTTAAGATCTTTAAGGTTAGAACCTTGTAAGAAATTTAGAAATTTAGTGATAAGGTGGAAGGAAAAAATCACTCTTTCTAAGAAAGACAACACATAAAGGATGTGAAAATCATTTTATATAGCTGAGGGTTTTTGAATCACTCAAGAACTTAGGAGAATCACTCTCACTAAGATAAAAAAGATAAACTCTAATATTTCTAAAAATAAAACTCAACTTGTTATTTTTGATAAAAATTGTTCAGCTTATAAAGAAGTTTTGTCATCAGAGTTACAAATATTCGTTAAAGAAAAATAAATACTAATAATAATTTATTAACCTAAGAATGAAAAACTACTTAATGATTGATTGTAACTGAAATTGTGACATCCAAAAATCAATCAGTTATGCACCCCTTGGTCTTCCAAAGACTGATGACTAAATTTTCAATTGGGCTCTTATTACAACTTAAAACAAAATCAAACTAAAGTCCATTAATTGATTAATTCAAAACATAATTTGGTCAACCAACAATATTTGTTGAAGAACTTCCTTTATTTTCCTTGTTCTAGCCCTTATCATAGGTCATGTTCACATCATTCTCTCCCTCTTAAAAAGGATTTGTCCTCAAATCGAATTCACCATCTATATAAAATAGAGATAAGTCTGACAATTTGAATGTAAAATTAACATTATACTCACTTTTTATGGCTAAATAATTCTCCCTCACTTCAAGTGTTTCACTATTCTTTTGATCAATCTTTTTCCTCTCAAGTGTTTTACTAACGTTTTCTTTCTTTCTCTTTTCTTGAAGAAGTTTTTCTCTCATTTTCTTTTTATCCTCACATAGTTCTTGTGAACTCAAAGGTTTGAGCACAATCTTCTTATCTTGGTGCATGAAAAAGATATTGTTGGTGAATCTGTTATGATTAACTCTTTTATCAAATTGTCATGATCTCCCCAAAAATAAGTGACTGACTTCCATAGGAATAATATCACAAAACACCTTATCATTGTATTTTTCAATGGAAATTTTCACTTCAACTTGTTGTCTCACTTGCGTCCCTCCATCCTTACTAAGCCATTGAAGTTTATATGACCTAGGATTTGATTTGGTACCTAAATTTAGCTTTGACATTAATCTAACACTAGCCACATTGGTGCAACTACCTCCATCTATGATCATCATGCACACCTTGTCATTGATTAAACATCTAGTGTGAAAAATATTTTTTTTTTGGCTTTCTTCCATAGATTTCAATTGACTATCAAGTAATTGCCTAATCATCAATAAATCTCCCTTTAGAATCTCCTCCTCCTCAATGTCTTCACTCCTTTCTCCCTTTTCAACCTCAGATTCACTTATATATTTTCCCTCTCTAATAACCATGGTCTTTGTGTTAGGGCACTCATAAGCATAGTGTCCTAAGCCTTGACACTTGAAACACTTCACATCTCTACTTTTTTTAGAGGGTTGTTCTTCATATTTTGAATGAGTCTTTGTAGGAATAGGTGTGGAACTACTAGAAGTAACAACTCCATCTTTCTTGTCTTTGTCCTTCCAACTTGAAAATCCAAAGTTGGTAGAACTCTTCTTAGTCATTTCTTTTCTTTTGAGTTGTTGTTCTACTCAAATTGTTTTATGAAGTAAATCCTCCATATCAACAAACTCCTGCAACTCAACAATATCACATATATCAATATTCAAACCATCAATAAATCGGGCCATAGTTACCTCTTCATCTTTGCTTGAATCATGAGCATGTCCATTTCTTTGAAATACTCTTCAACCCCCTTGTTGTCTTGAGTAAGTTTTTGGAGTTTAAATTTCAAGTCCCTTGCATAACTAGCCGACACATATCGCTTCCTCATGATCCTTTTCATCCCAGTTCATGTATCAACCATTGACACTTCATTTCTATCTCTCTCATTTTGTAGCTTGTTCCACCAAACAAGAGCATAGTCAGAAAATTTCGTTGTTGCAAGCCTCACCTTTTGAGTCTCCTCATAATTATTGCATGAGAAAACATGTTCTATTTTCATCTCTCACTCCAAGTATGCCTCTGAATCACTTTTTCTTTTGAACAGAGAAATGTTAAGTTTGACTCTTTCAAGCCTACTTGGTCTTGCTACTCCATCATTCATTCTCCTATTTCTTCTTTCTTCTTCGTCTTCAAAATTTCTATTCTCCAATCGGTTCAATCTTTAGTGGAGTTCATTGTTATGTCGTATCATTAATCCTTTCAAATATTATACTAATACTCTCATTTGAAATAGACTAATTCCTACTTCTTGATTGTAATTTTCATGTTCTGTCATCAATTCGATGTTTAAACCCTCAAACCTGGCTCTGGTACCAACTGATATAGATCACAAAGGGTAATTTAAGATCTTTAAGATTATAACCGTGTAAGAAATTTAGAAATTTAATGAAAGAATCACTCTTTCTAAAGAAGACAACACATAAAGAATGTGAAAATCCTTTGATACAACCAAGGATTCTTGAATCACTCAAGAACTTAAGAGAATCACTTTCACTAAGATAAAAAAGATAAACTCTAATATTTCTAAAAATAAAACTTAACTCATTATGATAAAAATAATTTAGATTTTAAAATAAATACTAATAAATTTTGAAATAAATACTAATAATGATTTATTAACCTAAAAATTAAAAACTATTTAATGATTTATTAAAATTATAACATTCAATAATCAATCAACTATACACTTTTTTGTCTCCCCGATAACTAAATTTTCAATTGAATTCTTATTTCAATTTAAAACAAAATCAAATTAAAATTTATTAATTAATTAATTCAAAATATAATTTAATTAACCAATGATATTTCATGTTAAGATAAAAAACTAATAATATATGTGTAAAAGTAATAATATATTTTACACATGATTCACGTAAGAAAATCTAATTATTTTGTCTCAATTTAAAAAAGTTATAACTTCAACTAAAGAAATCCGTCTGAAAATCATATATCCATGACTAATTCTAAAATGTAAAATGTTTAATGAAAAAATTTAATAAAAAATGATATTTATAATTCAAATTATAAATAAAAAGGTAAAACATGTTTAATTTATTTCAAATAGTAAAAAAAAGATAAAATAAAAAAGTAAATTTCTTACCATTGAAATCAGATAAAATTTGAAAATTTTATTTCTCAACAGCCATTACTTGTAATTGCGCTATATTACATCATTCACACGCAAAACATCCTTATCAAAATAAAACAAAACAACCCATGCGATTTTAAAGAAAGGAACAAAGAACATAGCTTAACCAGAAATTTCAATGGCCTTCACTTCATGCTTCTTATCCTCTTCCTTGGGAACAGTAACAGTGAGAACCCCATTTTCCATTGAAGCCTTCACTTGTTCCACTTTTGCATTCTCTGGCAATCTGAACCTTCTCATGAACTTCCCACTGCTACGCTCCACGCGATGCCACGCGTCGTTCTTATCTTCCTTCTCAACGTTCCTTTCTCCGCTAATCTGAAGAACATTATCATCTTCGATCTCTACCTTCACTTCCTCTTTCTTCAGCCCCGGAATGTCAGCCTTGAACACGTGTGCCTCTGGGGTCTCCTTCCAGTCCACACGGGTGCTCACAAAAGCAGAATTTTCCCGAGAAAATTCAGGAAAGGAATTAGAAAGAGAACTGGGGAAAGGAAAATCCTTGAAGGGATCCCAGACGTCCAAGGAGAAAGGATCAAAGACATTGCTCCTACGACCACTGAAGAAACTTGGGATTAGCGACATGTTTATAAAACTGAGCAAAGATTTGAAACTTGGCAGATTGTAGCGAGATCTTAGACAGGTAACTCTTCTCTTGTTTGATGATGTTTGGGGAACTGATGCGGTATTTAAAGGAAGTGGAAGGACAATATAGATGATTCCAGTCAGTTACAGATCAGTTACAGATGATTCCATAAACATCTGGAATTTTCACGCTTCACTCAGAAGGTTCTTGTATTTTAGATATCATTGTTTATTTATACGGACATGAATCCTGAATCGGCCCACATTACAAAATAACCAACTAGAGCCCAATAGCAGAATTTCCATATGCGGAACATAAAAAAACCTTAAGAAGTGAAAAAAAAATGAAAATGAGGTTTTGTTTAGACGGATAAAAGAATAATTTAATTTTTTTATCTGTTTGAATAAATGAAAAGAGAATGAAAATAAATTAATAAATTATATATTTTTTATGCTATCCATAAAATATTTTGTTTTTAACATATGTTTATTATTTAAAAAAAATTGTTTTAAAAAAACTATATAAGTTAAGAAATTAGAAATAAGATACCCTTAATTTTTACAATATTACCTTTGTACATAAAATTAATATTTATTTATTTATGCTAAAACTAAACCTGGAAAATATACATGACAACTCTGAAAAAGATAAGATATACATTTGTTTAATCAATTATTATTTTGTTTAAATAATAAACACAAATAAACCAGGCAAAAAAAATCTATTTAAAAAAAAAAAAACACAATGAAATGAGTCCAACATAGTAATTGTTTCCATTTACACGTGAACAAAACTATAAAAGCATTCTCATTTCCATCGTTATTTGATTACCAATCCATTCATGCCCGAATCAACCAAGCAACATATAAACAACTTCTAAATAAGGTAGGCACATTCCTTAGGGATTTTTTGAAGGTGAAACTAATCTAAAAAAAAAAAAAGGTTGACATAAGCGATTGTATATCATTATGAGCGGAACTACAGTGTTTGTTTTGTTTGTACAAAACTAGAGATGCAGGATGAGAATGGATTGTCAGTTGTGGATGGGCATGGGAGGGTTGAGCTTGGGTAGAGTGATGATGAGAATCCCGTCTTCGATGGAGGCCATGATGTTATCAGGTTGGGCGTTGGCAGGGAGTGTGAAACATTTTCTGAACTTGGACCTGCTCCGCTGGACCCGGTGGCTGGCTTGGCCCTCCTCTTGTCTCTCTAACACCCTCTCTCCGCTCACCTGAAGGACGCTCCCGTCTTCCACCTCCACCTTCACTTCCTCCCTCCTCAGCCCCGGCACGTTGCCCTTCAGCACGTGCGCATCCGCCGTCTCCTCCCACTCGAACTTCCCTCCCAGAAAAGAGGCGCCGCCTGCGAGGGCGGAGGCAGAAAGGGCCCTGAAAGGGGAATCCTGGAAGGGGTTCGCGTTCGGGACGATCGACATTTTCTTTATCACTAAGAAACACAGATTAATTGTTTGCGACTAATCTTGAATTATATTTATGCATTTTTTCAAAGGTCCTGAGAATTCTTCGCTCAGTTCACGGACCACATTGTAACACTCTCTTCTTCCCACGTGCATCTGGACATCATTTTATCTCCACTCTTACGTACTATCATTTGGATCTTACTATTCAGTATTTCACCTATTTATTTTTTATTATTATTTTATCCACTTCTATTTTTAAAAAGTATAAATCACAAAAATATAATATATTTAGAGTGATGATATTTTAAAATTGGACAATCATTCATTCGTACACTACAAATCTCTTACTTATTTTTTTCTTTCTCTATTTCTCACATAATAAATATTCATCTTTCGAAATTAAATAATATATTATTAATAAATAATAAATAAATATAAAAAAAATTATAAATATATATTTAAATATATTAAAAATTATTAAATTTAAAAAAAATAAAATCATAAATTATATAAAAATTACAAAATTAAAATAAACTAAAAAAAATAAAATTATAAATATATAAATAAATATTTATTAAATTTAAAAGAGTTAAAATCATAAATTACATAATAATTAAATTTTTTAGGAACCACAATCTCTTTATATTATTTCTTCTTCTCATTTTTTTTTACAGGAGTAAAGAGATTTGTTGATTCAGGGTTCGTGAAATATTTTCCTTAAAATTATCAACTTTATAATTTATTTATTATAATATAATAATACAAATATTTTTGGAAATTAAATTATTTTAAATATTATCTTCTTAATATTTAAGAACTAGTTCAATAATCAACGGTCAGATTAATGATGTTTTCTGATAATGTAATTAGGGTGATAATTATAAAACATATCTTTAATAAAAAAATGCGGATTTTTGCCAACTCTATTTAAACATTGTTATAAAATACAATTTTAACAATATACTAAATTGTATTTTAATTATAAAATTAAATTACATGTTGACGTTAATTATACAAATCAAACCTGAACAATCTTAACTATTGTTTATTATTAACAGAGACTCTCTGCTATATAACATATATGCAATTCACGTATGAGACACACATGACAGTGAAGTAGGCATCGCAACTTTGCGGAGGCGGATTTTGTCTCCTGATCCCGTCCGCATATCTGTATTGTCTCTCATTTCCGATAAATCCTCGTTCCATTTTTATTGGATTTTAAATTTTCTCATCTCTAATCTATAATCTTTTTAAAAAATAATTATAATTATAATAAATTATTTTTATTATTTTTATATATAAATAAATATTTATAATTTATAATTAATATTTATTAAATATATTTTTTAATTTATTATATTTATATTAAAATATATATGTAAAAAATATTTAATTATTTTTTATTTATATTTATAAAACTATTATTATTATTTTAAATTATCATTTAAAAATATAAAACATATAATTTATAAAAAAATATTTAATAAATTAATTTTTATTTAATTAATTTGATGTAATAAAATTTTATTTTTTTTTAATTTTTTAAAATATAATTATTTTATTAAAATAAAATTTGATATATAATAAATAAAAATAATAAAATTTAAAAAACATAATATAATAAAATTTAATAAATATAAATTATAAATAAATAATATTAATTATTATTAAAATTTATATAAAGTATTTTAAAAAATAAAGATAAAAAAATTAATTTTATATTTATTAAATTTATTGAAAAGATTAATAAAAAAATATAAAAACTAAAAAATATAAAAATTAAAAAATTAAAAAAAATATATATATATATATAATAAAAAATATTAATATTTTAAAATTAAAATTAAAATATAAAATTAAAAAATATAGAAACGAAATTAAAGAAAAAATTACATTCGCCCCGCCTTTAAAAAGGGGAGAAAACCCGCCTGAAACCCCGAATAAATTCGAAATGGGATTTTTATTCACATGAAACCACACATCAAATACAATACAACTTAGTTCCAACTTGGGCAATAACAATTCTCAAAATTGGCCACTCTGACACAAGACACAGAATATTTAGTATGACTTAGAAAGCTTACAATTTTCAGCTAAACACGCAGCTTAACCAGAAATTTCAATGGTTTTTACATCAGCCTTCTTCACCTCTTGCTTAGGAACAGTGACAGTGAGAACCCCATTTTTCATAGAAGCCTTCACTTCCTCCACTTTTGCATTCTCCGGCAATCTGAACCTCCTCATGAACTTCCCGCTGCTACGCTCCACGCGATGCCATTTATCCTTCTTATCTTCTTTCTCCACGTTTCTCTCTCCGCTTATCTGAACAACCTTATTATCTTCAATCTCCACCTTCACTTCCTCCTTCGTCAGCCCCGGAAGATCAGCCTGGAACACGTGTGCCTCTGGAGTCTCCTTCCAATCCACGCGGGTGCTCACAAATGCAGAATTCTCCTGGGAAAATTCGGGGAAGGAAGCAGAAAGGGAATTGGGAAAAGGAAAATCCTTGAAGGGATCCCACACATCCAGAGAGAAAGGATCAAGGACGTTGCTCCTTCGACCACCGAAGAAACTTGGAATGAGTGACATCTTTGGAAGAGATTTGAAAGTTGGCAGATTGTAACGAGATCTTAAACAGCTAATCCTTTGCTTGTTTGATGATTGACGACGAAGGGGAAGTGGTGCGGTATTTACACTAAGAGAAAGGAAAATGTTGTATGTTCCAGAAATTTCCTATTTACAATTTCTTTGGTTGTACAAATGGAGAATATTCCCAAAACTTTTATAGGTTTCTTCAATGGTCGCGAAAGTTCTAGTTTGCTCAAATTATCACTGTATTCAACTCTCAAATATTCTTATAATTCAAAATTATTAGTTTAGAGTAGATTAATAATAAATACATTTCTTATTCAAATAATCTCCCATTTTCATAAATATATTATTTTTATCTGCTGTAAGTAAAATATTATTTAAAAAATAAAAAAATAATATTTTTCTAAAAACTGAAACTTTTTATTTTAAATGCTAAACATGCACTTATTTTTGGAAATAAGGCCGGCCCTACGTAATTCTACAATGCCTAAAATAATCAACTATACTACTTTTCTTTTCCTGTTTACATTCTTTTTCTTTTTATTTTACATTTTGGAAATTATTTCAAAAAACGTAAAAAAAAAATCTATATTAAGAGGTGTGAATAGAAATAAAAATTGAGATAGAATCACCTTACATTCTTTAGTAATGACTCCAAAACAAAATTTAGAAAAAGAAAATATTAGATAATGAATGTTAAATGATATTTTTGACGTACAATGAAAGGGTCTAATGTAAATTTTCAAAACCAAACCATTAAATAAACTTGTTTTACTGGTTTAAGACTTATTTATTAAACCAATAATAAGGTGACATTAAAAAATATAATATCATAATTTAATAATACTGAAATTAAAAATAATGTTTTTCTTTTAAAATTTAACATTCAAAATACCCATACAAATCAAATATATCACAATATTTAGACTTAAGGTTCAATCATGTATAATAATATTTTATTAAAATAAGAAATTCTTATAAAGGAAATGGCAAATCATTTGCATTGTTGTTTTTAAAGAAAAAGAAATAAAAATAGCACTATTTTTTGCTTTAATCCATTGACTATTTTTAATTTTTGTCCAGTTTTGAACCAGTTTTATAATTGTGATAAAGGGATACAAAAATCAATTCATCACTTAATTTTTAGATTGATAGGTCGATCCATTCCTGAAAACGAATACCTTATACCTTGTTTGTTTCCGTCTTAGAAAGAAAGGGAGCGACAAATTACATATTTTAATATATGAAAAATAGCAAATATCAAGAAAGAGATGTTCTTTATTTCCATATTCAACGAAGCGATTTGCAAAAACAATTACACAATGAATTATGTCCACATTCTTTTATTATAGTAATAAATAATTAAAAAAACATTAAAATAAAACAATAAATACCAATAACAAAATATTTATCTCAATTATTATTCTTAAAAAAAAAAAAATTCCTCCTTTCTTTTCTTTGTCACTTCTCACTCTTTAGCCTAAAGAAAAGGCTAATGATAAAGTACCAGTAAGGTTTCAAAAAGATTACTTGGAATGAACGCAAACCAACCATAGAAAGAACACAACTGAA
Organism: Sphenostylis stenocarpa; assembly: GCA_963425845.1. Taxonomy (NCBI): domain Eukaryota; kingdom Viridiplantae; phylum Streptophyta; class Magnoliopsida; order Fabales; family Fabaceae; genus Sphenostylis; species Sphenostylis stenocarpa. Next base: position 19,955,048 of record OY731400.1, on the reverse strand, counting down.
CTGATATCTCCCTTTGAGTAGACAAAAAGAGGCAAGATAGATGAGAAAAGAAAGGGTCCTTCCTTACATCAGTCAACATTGTGCAATTGAAAATTTGAAATAAGAAAAAAAATGGTACATTCTTTTGACAACATAAAAAGTCTTATCCTATTCTTTCCTATATAGTAGAGACCTGGGGGGAACGTAACCTTTAAATAATACACTAAAAATAGGCCAAGGTATATAGGTATTCCTAAATTCCTAATGTTTTCTTCTCTTTGGTTTTCCTTCTGGAGAATTGTCTGGGGGCATAGAGGAAATGCCAACGCTGTGACCATGTGAGACCTCAGACAAGTTAGATTTAGATTTAGTTTTAGACCAATGTCTTTTTTTTGAAATACTTGATGGCTCAGTAACTTCAGACAAAGAACTTTTCTGCCTACTACCTTTTGATGAAGCTGCAATTCCACCACTTTGCATAGGAAAATATCGAGATGAAGTTGTCCCTGTCACTCCAGAAGAATTTCGATTTGCATGTCTTGCGTTGGTTGAATTGAGCTTTTCAAATTCTTTCGGATCAGGGTAATGGACAGTTGAAACTCGCATTGAAATCTTTCCTGCAGTTAAGCGAAAGAAAATACCTATTAGAATTAAAAGTACTATTACAACACTACAAAGTGTCAAGAAAAGTGATCAAATACAGCAAGGGAATATACAATCCAATATAAAAACTGGGAGAAAAAAAGAAGAAGTAAGATCCATGTGAATCCAAACAGTTTCTGAAAACCAAAGCCAATGAGAAAACTGCTGGTCAAGTTCAAAATCAAAAGTAAATATTTGCTACCGTACTTAAAATATAACTTCCTGTTATACATGAATGCTGGACTTTCATACACATACTTTTGTTAAGAAAAACAACATTAACAGAATGAATTGAACAAAATAATCAAACCTTAGATTAGAGGTTTCATGGTTCACAAAGGGATAGAAACAAGACTAAGGGGTGGTTAGTTTGGAACTTCCAGAATTGTAACAAATAATAAGAAGGTTAACTTCCAGAAGTTTTTCAAATGCTACTCAAAGTAGCTTGTAACAAATAATAAGAATTTTCGGATTCAGTTTTATTTTAGAAGGTTAAACAAACACACCAAAATTGTTTAGAAGTGATTTTTTAATTCTAATATGTACTCTCACAACTCATTAAATATGACTATATTACGCATAAAAAACGTATACTGAGGTACTAACTCATGGATGTTGCAGCAAGTACATCAACACCACTGTAAAAGCTATTAATTCAGACAACTCTTGGTGCAAAACTAGCTACTACCACATCTTCGGAATATTCTTATGACGAGACTTCACCTAAAATTAAGGTAACTAACAATAAAGCTCTCTGAGAGCAGGAACAATCCTCAAAGAATTGTTAAATAGACATTGAAATGACCAAAGAACAAAGATTAGCAATGGCCCCATTTTACATGTTATGTCTTGAGATTAATAATGGTAACAATAAATCTCTTAATAATTCTCAAATTCTTAGTTATCATCCTTCATAAAAGAGTAAAGAGGAGATTAAACAAAGAAAATCCATGGATGTGTACCAATTTTTGGTTCTGTAGAGGAAATAAAAACTGTTTCATCTGGTTCCTGAGCAGAATAGCTTACAAAATCATATACCTTACCTGTCAACATAACATGAAAATTAAGCCACTTGCAAAGCAATAATAATCATATCCCACATACAAAAGAAGTCATTTTAGAGATTAATTATTCAGAAATTGAAGTTGAGAACATGGATTGATGATGTCACACAGATGATTTATTTTATTTACCTGATGTACCCGCAAAGCTGGCTATCTTACCATCATTATGAAATGTGAGAAACAATTTCTGCCCATGTATGTCAGATAAAAAATCCTGGGTAACATCATACACACATCAAGTAAGACAATGGTACAAACACGGCTCTTCCATCATCTAACTCCTAGATGGAAGGAAACACCACCAATACTGACACCAGCTCATTTGAATGGAAAGCATTCTTAAAAAGTTATAAAAAATTGACCCACTAGTAAGGAGGAAATGTCAGCAAATGAATAGAGGTAATACACAGAAATGTATTTTTCCACACTCCTTAATGAGATCTGGCGCAGCAAAAATAAATATGTACATGAATTTTTAATCTCCAAGCAGTATCCAACACAAAATAAAATAAGCTTAATAGAGAGGCTTGATCAAAAAGAAGCTTAACTGTTTGAAGCTGTAATGTAACTGAAGTCAATGTACTAATTTTTATTTTTAACATTGCTTGAGACTACACTTGATCTTTCACTTTTGTAACGATATAAATGCTTAGGCGGTTTCTTTTTTTCTTCGGTTCAAAATAAACAATCTAAAGGCATAAAGGACAATCTTACATTGGAAGAAGGCAACTTAAGAAACAAGAGCTCAGTTGAGTCAGTCAAGTTAATGAGTGCTTCATTGCTGTCTTCCACATATTCTGCGGATGGCCTGTAACCCTCTGCGCCCTCCAAATCCATCATTGAAAATTGCAGAGCGTAAAAATGATTCCTACCATCATTAAACAAAAGAAAAAAGGAGAAAGAAACGAAGAACAGAAAATCAAATACCGATATACAAATCTTCAGTTTAAATACTGAAAAACATAGTCTGATACAAAACTGGGTTGAATTATGAACACAAGTCAAGTTCACCAATGGTGAAAATTTAACTCTACTACACTTCTAACACATCCACAATTCAATTGAGACCATCCCCTAAAAAGCATATAGTGGAATGGCTGGTAGTCAGAAAAATTATTTACGGAATAAATAATTTAAGCTATATATGCATAAATGCTCAAAAGTTTTAAAAACTAAAACTCAATGACATGTACATAAATAACAACAAAATGTGGGCAAAAATCAGTGGTCATGGCCATAAACAGAAATGTAATGGGGTAGAGGAGGTGACAGAAGATAAGGTCCCTGTCGCCCAAGAGGGCTGCACTAGTTGTGAAACTGCCAGAAAACAGAGATCGAGTGCAGGAGAGCGTACTTCAAAATTTAGAGGTGGGAGTGCTTCAAAATAGAGATTGCTCAATGCTGGAAAATTGAATAACAGTAGAAGGGGGTAAAAAAAGAGTTTTTCGCCTACCCATTAGAATGTTTGATTTATATCAAAGAAAATGCAGTTGGTAATTTAGGTTTTATCCTCATTCTCCAATTTAAACGCTTGTTTGATAAATAATTGATTTTGAGAAATAGCCGCTTTTTTTGTCACAGAACCTTTAGCAAAAGCCAGCATGCCTTTAAATTAAGCTGAATCAGAGATACAAACATGTTCACTAGGCATAAAAAAAAACTCCGAAACCCTAAACAAACAGCATCACTGAATACAAAAACAATATGCAGCGAGAAGGCAAAGGGAGAATAACGAGTTGCGTGGAAGAAGTATAAAAAATACAGAGTAGAGTGTGAGTTACCGGACACGGCGCAGTTTGAAGGGTCCTGAAGTTGTAGAAACACCAAACAAGGGAAGAAGAGGCTGTATCAACTACATCTCTGCACGAATTTTAAATAGATGAAAAGTAGTAACTAGGGCTTTTTCCCTGCAATTTTATTATTATTTTTGTTTTTTTGGTCTATAAAACAAATCATTCTACCAAATAAAATATTAAATCTGAATAAAGAAAACTGAATATTATATATATATATATATATATATATATATATATATATTAAAATAGCAATCTTTAAGTTGAATTATAAAATTCCTATTTTTTTATTAGTCTTTGCAGTTAGGTTATTGTTAAAATTTGTTTTTAAATTAAAAAAAAAACACTTATTTACTATGATCTTCCAATTGTAATTTAATATAATGAATTACATATTATTTTATTCTCTTAAAAAATTTTAAATACTAATATTTTGGTAACATATATCGTTATTTTCGTATAACATATTTCGTTATTTTCGTAATGAAACTATTTTATTAAAATGTTCTCTTAAATACTAATTAAAAAATTGTTCCATTAATGATATTATTTTTCTATAAAATGTAACAGTATCTATTAAAAGTTAAAAAAAAGGTGAAAATATATACTAAATATTACACATTAAAAAATTAACTAATTTATTACAGTAAAAACTTATTTCAAAATTAGTTTAAAATTATTATGTATGTGAGAGAGGTTGGTAGTATTGAATATAAGTTACTAATAAAAATTCAAAATACATATTAATCATAGCTTGTTATATTTTTTTTAACTTTTTATTTAGAGAGTCACGACACGTGTTAACTTAGCATTTAAAATTTTCTTTTTTATTTTTATAAACTATTGGTTACAATAGCATTAGAAAGGATGGTGGTTGATGATTAAACAACCTATTCTTTGAAAGTTTAAATTTTATATATGATTTAAATTTTATATATGATTTAAATTTTGTAGACGATGTACGTGAGTATTTATCCTTCTTACTATGTGATTGTTATATAATATGTAAGAATTATCTCTCTTATTTTTTGTTCATAAAATTAAATCTATATATTTAATTTTTTTATTTTACGAATATTTAACTTTTTTATTTTATGAATAAATAACAGCAAATTTTTTGAGATAATAATTCTGGACAATAATTTTGTACAATCTGCAATTTCAAAGAACATTACAATCATTGAGTATTGTCAATGGAAAATTTTCTAAGGTCAAAAGAATACTGTAATTTTGTAGATTTTAGAATTCTCATGTAAATGGGGCTATAATTTCGTACAACCTGTAATTCCAAAGTTGAATGAACATTATGACAATTGGAAATTGTTAATGGAATATGTAAATGATCCGTAATTTTGTGCAACTTACAATTTCAAAGTTGAATGAGCATTACGACCATTGGACATTGCTAATGGAACATGCATGAGTTGTAATTTCATGCAACCTGCAATTCCAAAGTTGAACGAGCATTACAACCATTGGACATTGCTAATGGAGAATTTCATAAGGTCAAAAGAGTACTAGAATCTTTCTAAAATTTCACAACATGTAGATGAGGCTATAATTTCATGCAACCTATAATTTCAGAAGACAATGGTCACACAGTTGAGTTGGGGACTTTAAGGTAGGCAAGCCTTTCACCATATCATGCTTTAATAATGTTTCCGATCCATTATAACTCAAGTGACTATAATGAGAGTGCCAGACTTGACCTATTGTTGGCTTTGAACTTAATTCAAAGCAATAGTAAGAAACTTCAGATTTTACATAGATAGAAAACATGTGGTTAGTAGTCATAGATATTTTAAATATTAGACTCTCTCCTTGAAACACTTATTTTCTTTCATTTCAATCCTCAATTCGTTATTCAAAAATTGATCCACACTAAATAAATTATTCTTTAACTCAGGAACATAAAATACATCTGTAACCACGTGCATAACTTTATAGTTATTCCCCAACTTCATAAAAAAAACAATCATTTTTATCTGTCATGTGATTGTTGCAGCTTGAATAATGAACCACATATCTTGTGTAATTGATTCTTCATCTATTAGAAGTTGTGACATAAGTAACACGACTTCTTCACCAACTTCAGCATAATTTGCTCTGCTATCCCGAGACTTCTTTGGACATTCATATTGGAAGTGTCTGAACTTACTTCTTTGGATATTCATATTAGAAGTGTCTGAACTCATGGCAATAGTGGCATTTATAAATTGTCTACCTCTTCCTCTTCCTCTTGCATATGCTATTTGAAAAACACTTCTTCCCTATCTATTGTCAACACTTGTCTCCTCCTGTTAAACCTTTAATAGTTGCTTTTAATAGAATTATGTCCATTCATTATCTGCTCATACACTAACAAACTACTCTGGAGTTCATCTATAGTGATGGAATCTAAATCATGAGATTCCTCAATGGAACATACTACATAACAGTACCTCAGAGTCATTGAACGAAGAAATTTTTTCAATAATAGTAAGGTCAGATACCTGCTCACCTTGTATTCTCAATTGTGAGAGTCCGAGTAAAGTAATCATTAATTAATTCACCATTCTTCATCTGTAGAATCTCTCATTCGCATAATAGAGTCTGTAGTTGAGCTCGCTTCTCCCTCACAGTGCCTTGATATTTTTGTTTCAATGAATACCAAATCTCAACGTTGCCTTCTTTAAGATTTTTTCAAGCACGATTCTATCAATAGTTTGAAACAAGTAGTTTTTCACCTTCAAATATTTTAATTTCAACTCCTCCAAAGTTTTTCCCTCATTATCTGATAAAACAGCTCCATCTACATCTCCTCGAATTCCAAGAACTATAAGATTCTAGTACTCTTTTGACTTTAAAAAATTCTCCATTAGCAATGCCCAATGATCGTAATGCTCATTCAATTTTGGAATTTCAGGAACTATAAGATTCTAATACTCTTTTGACTTTGGGAAATTCTCCATTAGCAATGACCAATGGTCGTAATGCTCATTTAAATTTGTAATTGCAGGTTACACGAAATTATAGTCTCATCTACATGTTGTGGATTGGAGTGAAGCAGAAACCAGTAGAATAATTGATGCTAGACCTATCGAAGAATTTCCTCAAGCAAACGAGGGAGTATTCCAAACAAGCAAACGAGGAAGTATTCCAAACAAACTTAAATGATGATGCAACAACAATCACCAATACAACAGAGATGGACTCAACCTCTAATTCTCCAATAAGAGCCCTTCCAATTGAAGGGAGGACTAGACCACTAACGGGATGAAATATTATGTCACCAATGTTGATTTAATTAATGAAGATGTTATAAATTTTATAATATTTGAATGAATTTGTTATGACAAAATTTTTATTGTACGGAAGAAATATATGAGGATATGTTGGACAGATTTTATATGTTTGATTGTAATTTAGTTAAGAATCCTATCATTACATGTATTAAGTTGTTGAAAACAGATAAAAGGATAGAAATTGATAATACTTTATTCAAACCATTTATGAAAAACCTTATGTATCTGAATGCTATTAGATCAGATATTGCACATTCAATTAATGTGATTAGTCGCTTCATAAAACATCCTAAAGATGACTTTGTAATAACAAAACATATTTTGAGATATTTACAGGAAACTAAAAATTTAAGAATTTTGTATAAAATTTGAAGAAACATATATTTACTTGTCTATAATAATAATTATTATACAGAAAATACAAAAGATAAAAATAGTACATCTAATTATATTTTAAAATTAATAGATAGTGTAATTAATATCTTGATCATAAAAAAAATCATTGGATAACTTATCTATAATAGAAATAAAGTTTATAACAGTTACGTGGTTACCAATGCATTTGACTGGGAATTTTTTTGGAACATCTAAATTGTAATAATAAAATTATCCAAAATTTCAATCTTTATATATATATATATATATATATATATATATATATATATATATATATATATATATATATATATATATATATATATATAAAGTAAACATGTCATTTTCTTTATATTCTAAATTCTATCTTGTATGTGGTATATTGTGTATTTCATATCAAGAAACTCTTCTATTCAAAAATTTCTTCTATTTGGACAAGCTCTTACAAATCTTACCCAGAAAAATAGATCAGAGGCAAAAATAAGTAAATAAAATTGTGGTTTAAATCATCTCTATTTTATCCTAAACTTTGTTCACACTTTATATACTTTGTTCACACTTTCTATTAAACGTAGGTGTAGGAAGGTTTACAGACATGTCTATTTTATAAAATACTAAATATTTTTAATAAAAACAAAAATAAAGTTATTTGATTAAAAATATATTATAAATTTTAAAATTATTTCTTAAGTCTTATTTATTTTAAAATTAATATGAATTATTATTTTAAATAATTAACTTATTAACAAATGAATGTTAATAAGTAAGATTAAATTTGAAATTTATTTTAAGAATAAATTATCTATTTTTTTATAAATTATCTATTAAATATTATATTTATTTATTTATTATTTTTTAATTAACGCTCCTTATTAAAAAGATTAACAAAACAAGCCCTTCATATCTTTGTAAAATCTTATCATAAACTATACAAGCTTAATAAAAACTAATTACAAACAGAAGGGATAGATCAAAATCGCTTAATTTTTGTTTCAAAAATAATAAAATAAAACAATATCGAAGATAACTATACTTTAACAAGTAGTTAAAAAGTAAAAAATTCATCTTATTTAATTAAAACGGCAAGTCTTGCAACTTTGAAATTAAAATATCGCCAATATTTAACCAATTAAAATATATTTTTAAGGAAAATAATCTATTAAAAAAACTCTGAAGATTTCTTTTAAAAAAATTAATCCATATAGGCAGTAAGACACGTATCTGTAATCTAATAGGAAAACTCTTCACAATTTTCCACACATCATGACTACTACCATTAAAAAATAGCGCCGTCACAAAATATGAAATGGGATTATGCTAAACTTTAAACCTACGTCAAGAGCTACTACTACTAAAAGTTATCAGCTTATATTCCACGCAAATGTTGAAGACCACATGTCCGAAAATACGTAGATATAAAGGAATAAAGGGGTAAAGCATACCCTGGTTTAACACAAGATATTGAAAACATAATAGCAAGCTACCCATATTCAAGGGCAGCTGTAACCGGAGATGCACAAATTCGAAAGTTCAGTGAAGAAAATAAAAATATAACAACCTGCTACAACTACACACAATTCATGAAATCAACAAAGGAGCTACATAACATTTCCAGACTTAAAACCCACCACGAAGTCGCAGTACAAGGTGAAGGGTAGACTCTTTCTGAATGTTATAATCAGCAAGGGTCCTCCCATCCTCCAATTGCTTTCCAGCAAAGATTAACCTCTGCTGATCTGGTGGGATTCCTTCCTTGTCCTGGATTTTTGCCTTCACATTATCAATTGTATCTGAACTCTCAACCTCCAAGGTGATAGTCTTTCCTGTCAGAGTCTTCACAAAGATCTGCATACCTCCCCTCAAACGGAGGACAAGATGAAGGGTGGACTCTTTCTGAATGTTGTAATCAGCCAGAGTACGTCCATCCTCAAGCTGCTTTCCAGCAAAAATCAACCTTTGCTGGTCCGGAGGAATGCCCTCCTTGTCCTGTATCTTTGCCTTGACATTGTCAATCGTATCCGAGCTCTCTACCTCCAAAGTAATTGTTTTCCCAGTAAGGGTCTTGACAAAAATCTGCATACCACCACGCAGTCGCAAGACGAGGTGGAGAGTTGACTCTTTCTGGATGTTATAATCTGCCAAGGTTCGGCCATCTTCTAGTTGCTTTCCAGCAAAGATGAGCCTCTGCTGGTCTGGTGGGATACCCTCTTTGTCTTGGATCTTGGCCTTGACATTGTCAATGGTGTCAGAGCTCTCCACCTCAAGGGTGATGGTCTTTCCAGTGAGGGTCTTGACAAAAATTTGCATACCACCACGAAGACGGAGCACCAAGTGTAGGGTAGACTCTTTTTGGATGTTATAATCTGCCAAGGTTCGGCCATCTTCTAGTTGCTTTCCAGCAAAGATGAGCCTCTGCTGGTCTGGTGGTATACCCTCTTTGTCTTGGATCTTGGCCTTGACATTGTCAATGGTGTCAGAGCTCTCCACCTCAAGGGTGATGGTCTTTCCAGTGAGGGTTTTGACAAAAATTTGCATACCACCACGAAGACGGAGCACCAAGTGTAGGGTAGACTCTTTTTGGATGTTGTAATCAGCCAAGGTTCGGCCATCTTCAAGCTGCTTTCCAGCAAAGATGAGCCTCTGTTGGTCTGGTGGAATACCCTCTTTGTCTTGAATCTTGGCCTTGACATTGTCAATGGTGTCAGAGCTCTCCACCTCAAGGGTAATTGTCTTTCCAGTCAGAGTCTTAACGAAGATCTGCATTCCACCACGGAGACGGAGTACCAAGTGGAGTGTAGATTCCTTCTGAATATTGTAATCAGCAAGCGTGCGTCCATCCTCTAGCTGCTTGCCAGCAAAAATAAGACGTTGTTGGTCTGGTGGAATCCCTTCCTTGTCTTGAATTTTGGCCTTCACATTGTCAATGGTATCTGAACTCTCCACTTCGAGAGTGATGGTCTTACCAGTGAGGGTCTTAACGAAGATTTGCATCTACATCATACATTACAAAGAAGATAACAATGAATCAGTCAAGAATTCTATATCACAATCATTACAACGAGTACAAACAAAGAAAAAAGACAACACAAATCAAACTATTGAACGTGAAATTAACCAACCAATTCTACTTTCATATAAAAAAACTAAAAAGTAAGTCATCAAAGGCTCCCACACTATCAATTTACCCTAGGTACAAAAACCAAAGGTAGAGCTGTATACAACATAGACAGAATTAAAGCCAGCACAACAAACAAACACATAGATAAAAATACGAGGCCTAGATAACTCGATCCGAATCAATAAATTAGTCAAGAATATTTTTCACGATTATCAACTACTGAATACTTGCGCAGATCTGTCAAATTAAATATATAATTCCAAAAAAATATCCTCACGATCGCTTCAACGAAGAAATTAATAAGGGAATTAATGAAGAAAAGTTTCAAAACGGTCTCAGGTTACTAGATCAGCTAGACGGTAAAATCGAAGACGCGAAAAATAACCAGATCAAAATCATAGGGAAATCGTTCAAAAGAAACCATAAAACCCTAACAATCGGAATCTTAATCGAAAACGAGGCCTAGATAACTCGATCCGAATCAATAAATTAGTCAAGAATATTTTTCACGATTATCAACAACTGAATACTTGCGCAGATCTGTCAAATTAAATATATAATTCCAAAAAAAAAAATCCTCACGATCGCTTCAACGAAGAAATTAATAAGGGAATTAATGAAGAAAAGTTTCAAAACGGCCTCAGGTTACTTGATCAGCTAGACGGTAAAATCGAAGACGCAAAAAATAACCAGATCAAAATCATAGGGAAATCGTTCAAAACAAACTATAAAACCCTGACAATCGGAATCTTAATCGAAAAGAGAAGAGGTGGAAAAGGTACCTTGAAACGTCGTGCTAGGGTTTCCTTCCTCTGTGCTACAATAGAAATGAGTATTATGTTGCGAATGGAGATGATTGCGTTGTGGTGTGGTGTAGGCTTGGCCTTTTATAACAAAAAACGATGAGTTGCTTCATTACGCGACGGAACCTCCTACAATCACATATTGACACGTGGACGAATTGGAACCGCAAAACGAACCATGTTGACACGGCAACGTTTGGCATGAGTCCTTCTCGGCAACTAACGCGATTTCCAACAACTTCCGGAAATCTGTCGGCTATCACCGCCTCTAATTTAAAAAGGGAAAATATTTGCATTGACACCCAAAATATTAATTTATACTTTGAAAAAAATTATAAGTTTATACCATATATGATGTAATAAGAACAGAGAAAAAAAGAAAGAATATTTAGTAGGTATTTATAAAGAGAAGAGAGTATATTTATTCTGAAATAAAGTTAAGATCACAACCTACTTTTTTTTATCAAATACCTAACATTTTTGTATATATTTCATTTTCCTCAATTAATGTTGCCTTATATCAGCCTTAAATTAACAAAGTGTTACTATTATGTAAATTAATGAATTTTAATTTTTTTTATATCATATTAGATATAATATATATTTTTCAAAGAATTACAATCAATAAATTAAAGAATATAAATACTGACTAAATTCTTTCGTTTTCTCTTTTTAATTCATCATTTTCTTTGTTTCTTCTTGAGGATATCCTCCATATTGACATTTTCTTTGTGTTTGCCATTGCATGCTTATGGATCCCTTGCGTAATGTCACGCCCTTGTTTCTCGAACTTGGTTGCGTGCGGCCTTAGCCTCTCGTGCGCCCTTCGCAACTAGCTAAGTCAGCCTCACCTCACTCGGGATCGTGCTCGGTGTGTGCAAGTGCTTTGGCTAGAGAAAGCGAGAAAAGAGAACTTGAAGGGAAATGCTTCTATTACTCAAACTCTATTACAAGTGAGCTCTCAAAGCTTGGATGGATTGCAAATGAGGGGGCTTCCTCTATTTATAGGCACCACCTCCTCTAAGGAATGCTCTAGATCTTACAAGGGTCTTGGTCTTTCTAGACCCTTCTACAAAAGTCTCCATCTATCTTCACATGTCCTAGAACCTTCTACACAACTCAAGATGATTCTTGCCCTTTCTACAAGTCTCTACAAGGTTCTAGGATGTTCTTGTCCCTACTACAAATATCTACATAATTCTGGAGCCTTCTAGAAGCTTCCAGTCAAGTCTAGGCCTTTCTAAAGGCTTCCATATACCAATAACTAAGCTTAGTGCGAAAAAACAGGCGGGCAAGACTCGTTCTTGCTCGTGTGCGTGCAGGGAGTGATGCGGGGCGTTACATTCTCCCCCACTTATTGTGGCGTCGTCCTCGTCGCCTCATAATTTTCAAGGATGTCCCGAAATTGCCATAGGTCCTCCTCGAATTCCCATGATGCTTCGGACACTGGGAGCCCCTTCCACTTGATTAAGTACCGCTTCTTTGGTGATACCCCTCGTCTCCTTACAATGTCTGAAGTGAGCACCTCATCCACTTCCTTGTCGAAAGACTTGGTTGTAAGGGGCGGTGCTCTCCGTGATTGCCCTCGGCTTGGGTCTTCCACATCCTTTTTGTAAGGCTTTAACATGCTCACGTGGAAGACTGGATGGATTTTGAGTGTTGGTGGGAGATTGACCTGGTAAGCAACATTCCCTATCTTCTTGATCACCGGGAATGGTCCCTCATATCTTCGTACTAGTCCCTTGTGCAAGCTTCGAAAGGTCTTGAATTGTTGAAGCAATAGCTTCACAAAGACTAGGTCGCCTTGGGAGAACTCTCGTGGATGTCTCTTTGTATCGGCCCATTTCTTCATTCTTTTACGGGCCCTCTCCAAGTATGAGCGTGCTAAGTCTGCCTGTTCCTCCCAAGTTTTGATCATCTTTTCTGCCCCGGGACTCTTCCCATCCTTTGTAGGTAGGGCAATTGTGGGAGGAGTCAATGGTTGTCGTCCCGTGACCACCTCAAATGGGCTTCGCCCAGTCGATTCACTCCTCTGCAAGTTGTAGGAGAATTGGGCCACATCAAGCAACTTGGCCCGGTCCCTTTGATTAGCGCTTACAAAGTGTCGTAGATAGCACTCTAGTAGCGCGTTTACCCTTTCGGTTTGCCCGTCGGTGCAGGGATGGAAGCTTGTTGAGAAGTTAAGCTCGGTACCTAGGAGCTTGAAAAGTTCCGTCCAAAGTCGCCCGGTGAAACGTGGATCTCTATCACTCACAATGCTCCTTGGTAGTCCCCGAGTGTTTGACCACATTCTTGAAAAATCCTCGGGCGGCCTCCTCGGCGATACGGTCCTTAGTGCATGGGATAAAGGTCCCATACTTTGAGAATCGATCCACCACGACCATAATTGACCCGTATCCCTCAGACTGTGGTAGGGCGCTAATGAAATCCAGCATGATCGACTCCCATGGTCCTGCGGGTATTGGTAATGGCTCGAGTAGTCCCGCTGGATGCTTGTTCTCGACCTTGTCTTGTTGGCACACGAGACAGGTCCTCACATATGCTTCCACATCGTCCTTCAGTTGGAGCCAGAAGTAGTTGGACTCGAGTAAGGCTATCGTCCTCCGTTGCCCTGGGTGGCCTGCCCACTTGGTATCATGGCACTCCTTCATGAGATCTCGTCGTAGTCCGTCCCACTTTGGCACAACCAGACGTCGCCCTTTCGCGTAGAGTAGACCGTCCTCTACCCAAAATCGTTGGGTCTTGCCTTCCTTTGCGAGCTCCATGAGCGCCTTCGTGACAGGGTCCCGTTCGAGCCCTTCTCGAATACGGGTAAGGACATCCCCGTCGGCTTTGCTGATGGCGGCAAGTTCAGCCTTGCGGCTTAGAGCATCGGCCACCACGTTGGCCTTCCCGGTTTGTATTCCAACGAGTAGTCAAACTCGGCCAAAAGTCCTGCCATCCGGCTTGCTTTGGGGAGAGTTTCTTACGGGTCTGGAAGTAGCTAGTGGCTACATTGTACGTCTTTATCTTTGAAGTGCGCCCCTAGCAAGTAGTGGCGCCACACCCTCAAGCAATGGATGATGGCCGTCATCTCCTTTTCTTGCACCGTGTAGCGTCGTTCGGTGTCATTCAACTTTCGACTTTCAAACGCTATCGGGTGCCTCTCTTGCATCAATACTCCCCCAATAGCAAAGTCGGAGGCATCAGTGTGAACCTCAAATGGCTTAGTGAAGTCAGGTAATGCTAAGACAGGCTCCTGACTCACGGTGACCTTGAGATCTTCAAATGCTCTTTGACACTCGTTGGTCCATTCCCACGACTTCCCCTTTTTGAGTAGGTCGGTAAGCGGTGCGGCCCTCGCCGAGTACCCTTGTATGAACCGCCGGTAATAGTTGACCAGCCCCAAGAAGGATCGTAACTCGGTAACTTTGGTGGGAGCTTCCCATTCCATGATCGCCTTCACCTTTGCCCCGTCCATCCGGATCCTTCCATGGCCTATGACATGTCCCAAGAAGTTCACCTCTTCTTGGGCAAAAATGCACTTGGATTCCTTAACATAAAGTTCGTTCTCCCGGAGTACCTTGAATACGGTACGTAAGTGGTCAGCGTGCTCCTCGAGCGAGTTGCTATATATAACGATGTCATCCAAGTAGACCACCACGAACTGATCCAAGTACGGATGGAATATCTCGTTCATGAGGGTGCAGAATGTAGCTGGGGCATTTGTGAGCCCGAAGGGCATCACTAACCATTCGTATGACCCATACCGCGTAATGCACGTGGTCTTGGGTTCGTCTCCCTCGGCGATGCGAACTTGGTAGTAACCCTTCTGTAAATCCATCTTGGTGTATACTCGGGCTCCCCCAAGTCGATCAAATAAATCGGCAATCAAAGGGATGGGATAGCGATTTTTGATAGTTACCTTGTTGAGTGCCCGGTAATCTACGCACATGCGTAGTGTTCCATCATGCTTCTTCTGAAAGAGTACCGGTGCGCCATAGGGGGCCTTGCTTGGGCGGATTTTCCCGGTCTCTGTGAGCTCCTTGAGCTGCCTCCTCAATTCCTCGAGCTCAGGGGGAGACATTCGGTAGGGGGACATGGCTGGTGGCTTGGTGCCTGGCTCCAACTCAATCTTGTGATCCACCCCTCGCCTTGGTGGAAGCTTGCTTGGCAACTCGGCAGGCATGACGTCCTTGTTCTCCTCAAGGACTCCTTGGATAAGGGAGGGCACCTTCGGGGATTTCTCATCATGGTTGTTCTCCTTTAGTACTGCCAAGTAGGTTGGCTCTCCTCGCTTTGCCCCCTTGGCAAGGCTGCATCGCGGAGAGTTGCTTGCTAGCACTCTTGTTGTCCCCTTCTATAGTTGGAACCATGCATGGAGAGCTCTTCTCCAATATACAAACAGATACTAAAGGATGGCATTGGTATAGCCGTTACACTGTCGTAAGAAGTCCATACCGAGTACCACCTTGAAGTCGTCCATGGGTGCTATTGAGAAATTCACGCGTCCTTGCCATGTCCCTAGGCGCAGACTCACGTTGCTAGCAATTCCGTCGAGTCGACGAGCATTGGCATTGACAGTCTTTAGCCACCCAGTTTTCTCGGACCAAGATAGTCCTAACCTTGCGGCTTCCTCCTTGGTAATGAAGTTGTGACTAGCTCCCGTATCCACTAGAGCCTTTGTCGGAGTCCCATTAATATGCGCTTCCACGTACATGAGCCCCTTGCTAGACGTGATGCGCTCGGGCTTGGTATTGAGGGCATTGAGGACTTGCAACGAACCTATCATTGTTGGCTCTGCCTCCTTAGTCTCAGTCTCGGACTGCTCCATGATGGCTGAGAGGGACCCTAGCTTTGGACAATCCTTCATGGCATGTGGCCCCTTGCACACAAAGCAGCCTCCCTTAGGGACAAACGCCTGTTTCTTCTCCTCGTAGTTGCGGCGTCCGAAGTTTCGATCCTCCTTGGCCGGTGCTCGTCGTTGGTCTCGGGAGTCTCGGTTCTTGTGGTCCCTTTTGTCTCCTCCACCTTTGGCGGAGTACTTCTTGTCCTTCTTGGTGGCATCGGAAGATGATGATGGGCGGAACTCAATTAGTGACTCGGCTGCGGTAATCGCATCATCAACGGTCTTGACGCCCCGACGTTGTAACTCTTGTTTCGCCCAATGTTGGAGTCCATCCACAAAGAAGAAGAGCGAGTCGTCCTCGGTCATATTGGGAATCTGGAGCAAAAGGGTGGTGAATTCTTTGACATAGTCGCGTATGGTCCCTTTTTGCTTTAGCTCCCGTAATTTTCGTCGGCCTCATAGACAACATTCTCCGGATAGAATTGTCGTTTAAGTTCTTTGACAAAGTCCTCCCATGTGTCTATCCGGCACGTGCCTCGCTCGATGTCACCGTGCTTCCTGCGCCACCATAACATAGCAGTATCGGAAAGATAAAGGGAAGCAGTCTTTACCTTGGTAGCTTCATCCGTGAGACTTATGCCCTCAAAATATTGTTGCATCCTCCATAAGAAGTTGTCCACCTCTTTGGCGTCCCTTACGCCGTTGTAGCCTATCGGCCTCGGACACTCCACCCTTGGTGCGGGCGTGGAGTTGCTAGCCTCCCCACTAGCAATCGCCTTCTTGCAAACAGTGAGATCCTCACGCATCCCCTCGATGCTTGCTTGGAGATCCTTCACAAGGTCCTCCAGGTGATCCAAGCGGTCCTCCGTGGAGCTTTGTGCATCGAACCCCTCTTGGACAACACCTTTGACGGACTCGATTTCCTCCAAGACGTGTGTCTCCAACGTTTTGAAGGTGAACTCGACCCTTTCGAGTTTCTCGGACATTTCCCCAACGACTTGGTCTAACGGCGAGACCTCCGCACGAGCTCGGCTTTGGTCCCGACGTTTCTTGTCCTTGGTCCCGGTGGTGTGTTCCCTCCCTCGGGTTTGCTCCTCGCTTACACCCGAACCGGACGCATTATGTTCCTTCTCCCCTGCCATACTTACACGGTACCGAGCGTTGCTATGATACCACTTGTCACGCCCTTGTTTCTCGAACTTGGTTGCGTGCGGCCTTAGCCTCTCGTGCGCCCTTCGCAACTAGCTAAGTCAGCCTCACCTCACTCGGGATCGTGCTCGGTGTGTGCAAGTGCTTTGGCTAGAGAAAGCGAGAAAAGAGAACTTGAAGGGAAATGCTTCTATTACTCAAACTCTATTACAAGTGAGCTCTCAAAGCTTGGATGGATTGCAAATGAGGGGGCCTCCTCTATTTATAGGCACCACCTCCTCTAAGGAATGCTCTAGATCTTACAAGGGTCTTGGTCTTTCTAGACCCTTCTACAAAAGTCTCCATCTATCTTCACATGTCCTAGAACCTTCTACACAACTCAAGATGATTCTTGCCCTTTCTACAAGTCTCTACAAGGTTCTAGGATGTTCTTGTCCCTACTACAAATATCTACATAATTCTGGAGCCTTCTAGAAGCTTCCAGTCAAGTCTAGGCCTTTCTAAAGGCTTCCATATACCAATAACTAAGCTTAGTGCGAAAAACAAGCGGGCAAGACTCGTTCTTGCTCGTGTGCGTGCGAGGAGTGATGCGGGCGTTACAGGTAAGCTCAGGTTTGGAATATAATATTAAAAAATAATAATAATAATAAAGATACTTGTATTACATGTAATATTTTTATTTTAAGCTTAATATAAATGTTGAGCAATATAATTCTTTTACATTATTATGAAATAACATATAACATGTAGTGATATATCATAAATTTATGGAATTCTATAGAATTACTTTTAAATTTACATTTGAGATAAAAATTATCATTTAAAAGATACACAAAATCTTTATAGAGTACATGGAAACTACAATTATATATACTCTAATTTTATAATTATTAAAAATATAAATAATAGTAATAAAATTAAAATAACATAATTTATTAATTTATTATCAACTATTTTTGAGTAACAATAGTGATACTTTGATAATGAACTTGTTATTTTTATAATAAATTATATTATTTTAATAGAGTTGTGAGGTGGTTATATATAAAAAATAAGTGCCAAAATTTCATTACAAGTAACTTTCTTTCTCCCACTTAATATTTGTATACTTTGTTTTCACATGCTCAACCTTTCTCATATTTTTCATTTTCAAAATTCTCATTTCTGTAAATATTGAGTTAAATTAAAAATAAGATTCCTAAAACTAAGAAACAGGTGTAGAAATAGAGAGTGGTGATATCAAGCAAATACTACTGTTTATTATTGAAGGCATTTGCACCGAAACAAAATCAGAAAACCATAATCCACCAACAATCAACTTGCATTGCCATACTCAGGCCACTTAGCACGAGATGACACTCCCCTATATCTTCTTTTTCTCTCATCAAATAAATGGTATAAGATATTTACAACAAAACAATAACTTTATTAACTAACTTGTACTACGGAAGAGATTCTTCCGACAATATAGTCAACAACGAATACTTTGCCTTGATCGAGATTCTGCCACCCTCTACACACAGCTTTGCCCCGGTGACCACCCAATACCCTGGTCGATCCTCAGGACCCCTAACCATTTCCTTTGTGTCCACAAAACTCAACATTTTTGGAGCCCTTGTTGGCACAGGTGGTCCACCATGATAAATTGCTGAGTTTATATCAACTTTAGTAGGCTTCTCTGGTGACTGCAGTTCTTTGCTAAGCCTAGTACTCATCAATGCTGAGAAGAATCCTGACTTTCTAAACGTGGTTGAAGGTCCGTCCCATTCTGATCTGCGAATTATGGCAGATGCTACCGTGGAGAATCCAAGTCTCAAGAAAAGAACTTTCTTCATTCCCACTACCTTAACTTCAAACCAGGCTTTTGTCACAATGGCTGTGGACTCGTCCATTAGGGAGCTACTGTACTTCACAGCTGCTGTATATACATGGGAAAACATGCTCCATTTCACTGGCTCGTAGTAGCCTCGTTCATCTGGTTCATCAACAGGATCATAAACATGGTCTTCTGAAATTTCAAGGGCTCCAGGAACCTCTGAAAGATGCTGCAGATGGATTGCCAGGTGGTCATTTTTCTTGCCTTCCAAGTATAAACGAATGCCAGTCACAGGTCGGTTTCCAGAGTCAACCTGCTTAAATGAAAATACATTGGTTTTTCACTATTTCACAACTTATTTGGACATAGCACAGTTCTTTATATTAATTTATAGAAACAACTTACAACTTATATGAAAGTAATTTAATCTTGTTTCTTCTTTGATAACTTATAAACAATTTCTTATATCAGGATAAACCCTTGTTTAATAAAATATTTACCCAAACGCAATGAATGGTAATATAGAAGTACTGTTACTGAGCTTTTGGAAGAAAGAAGTTCATAAATGTAGGCAACTTATTCAACCAATCCCATATAAGTAAAGTTCGCAATCTTTAAATGGTTACATTACAAGATATTAGAGCACAGGTAAACATTTGGGAAGGTTTATGATTTTATGACTATTAAAGACAGTTGTAAGAACCAAATCAATTACCTTCATGGTGTTAACATAAAGCTTTGATCCCATGAGAGTGAACTGAAGTGATGGAGACATGCTCTTTTTATACTTATGGCCGAATCCAAGAGGCAGATCACCATACATCGGGGCCCATTGCCGGGGCAACTGAAATTCTAAAAATTGATGAAGCTCTTCTATTTCAGGTTTATCTGTTTGAAACAGGAACTGTTAAAACACATGTACCAGATGAGGCACATTATAAAAAAAAAAATATGAAACATACAAGCATAGGTTAGTATTTAATGAAAATGTGAGAAGTGAGAGGAGTTGATTTGGACAGGGTCAAGATTAGTTCTTCTCATGAGAGCAAGCTCTCATTTGATACACTCCATGTATACGTGTGCGTATATGTGTGTATCTCAAAACTAATTTCAGGATAAATATGATACACAAGTAAGATTAATCTGATTTTATGTCTATTTATGTTATGAATCCTACAGCCATGCAAATAATTCTGAAATCGCTGTTCTCTGTCTTCTTATTCTCATGCCATAGTCCCACCTTTGGTGTTGCAGGATTTACATGATAATGATAAAGTTTTACTTCCATGAGATATCTTGATTACGAATTTAGAAATCAAGTCTTTAAGACATAACATTACGTATAAAGTTCATGATAAATATGAAAGGTAGATGCAATGTTGATAAACTGACTTCAAATTATAGCTTATAAAAATATTGATGTAAACAAAACTTTCCTCGAAAGTGGCAGGTGTCAACCAAATTCCAGAAGAAAAAAATTTCAAGAAAATAAGAGGCTGGTAAGAAACCAAAGTTGCAGGTGTCACTCACATCTAAGATACAAATTCACTGCGTGACTTAAAAATCCATTGCCTGGAACAGAATTCAACAGGGAAGTAATAGGCACAAAAGACATTGATATGACATTAGGACACTGTGATATGGTTGAAAGCCACTTGTTGTAAGATTGACCATTATCAATACCCCCTCTTCGAACAGAAATGCTCACAATATCCTGCAAAGCAATTTATATAAGTAAATCCAACTTTGTCAGATCAGGATGGCCAATGGTGCTACAGCTGAAGTGATGAAAATAACAACATTCTTGTAACAAAATGAATGTACTAACATCATTCTTGGAGTGACTTCTTAAGACTGGCCTGCCAGCAGCAGGATTAGGTTTGTTCCGCTGCCCATGATTATCCTGTAGACATGATTACAGATATATTTAGATAACTCAAACTTCCTAAATTTCCATTTCCATTCTTTTTTTTTTCACGTTTTACAAGGACAAGCATATTTATTGTTGTATTCTAAGCCGGCCTTTTTCTTCAGAACCATCTTTTTGGCATTCCTAGTGAGCAGTACTATGTTTTCACTTTGAAATATAAAGTCATTCTTGGCCTCTATATTGCAACTTCAACTGTTGGGAGAGTCTGTATTATGATATTTATTATAAAAGGCTTTGGTAAAAGCAAAGAAGCTAAAATTTTAGGAGTGCACTGTGAGCAACCCTTTGTTGCACCTGGTTGCAATCTTCAGTTTATTTATGTATTTAATATTTTTATGTTGCCATATGTATCTAGTTTCCATATTTTGAAGAATACATTTTCTTCCATGTAGTTTCCTACTCTCATTCAAACAATTTTTTTTTTCAACCAAATTAACAATTAATGGAATGGAAGACAAGTTGTCCTTTATAAGAAAAATGTTCTGCTTAATCTTCACCTTTAATTTTCTTAATTTGTCAGCAGGATTGACAGTAGAACTTTGATTTGAAACCTCAGAAAACCTCCCATCAGCTAATTGCTTTAGCAACTTCTGCACTTCAATCGGAGTGAAATCTGAATTTTTTGTCTGCTTGATATGTATCACATCCTTGCCTCCCATCTGCACCCCAACTATTATATGGGTACCATATTTTTCAATGAACCTGAAGAACCACATTTCATTAGAGCACTAATTAGGCCAACCAACATACGGAGTTTATTTTTATCAAAGACAGAAAGAATTTAATGATTGTTCACAGACAAAAATACACTAAGAGCTTTAAGTAGAATATTAAATTGTACATCATATTTGTTCATCCTATATTATCAGGATAAAGTTTCTCAGCTGTCTTTAAGGACAAATGTTTTTTGAAGTTTGAAGACTCTTCCAGACCAAGTAGGAATTCTACACATGGACCGAAAACACGCATACAAGTAAAATACATCATGAACTTAGACACATGAGTCTTCTTCCTTAGTCCAATAAATCGTTAACATAAACTGTTTAAACTGTCTCCATAAAGTCAAAATTTGGGTATAGCGGAAGTCTCACTCAGTTAGATATGGACTTAACAAAGTCATCTTTCCTCCAAAAAAACGGTCAATATGTTCATGTTTAAGCTTCTCAATGATTTGTATAGACTTCTGATATCCAGGACTGTTCTAACTTGCTGTAAAATATTTGTAGTCAACCATATCAGCTCTGGGAGGAAGCTAGAGTACTCTTTAGAACAATATCAATACTATTATGGTTTTAGCAATTATGGAACAAGTGGTAGGTAATCAAAGTGATATATATTCATAGTTAAGAAAACAAATTATATGTTCATACCAAAAAGCATCAATGCTCTTTAATATTTCAATACTATTAACAAAAAGAAAATGAAGAACGACAATGACTATAACACTTACTCAGCAAGTGCTACAGGGTTCCATGAACAAGGCACTTCTTTTTTCACATTTTCAGAAAGGGTTATGTTGGTTCTATCTAATTCGACATTATATAATGTTAAGAACCATCCATCATAGGCAAGGTTTTTAGTAGAAGCTGCGTCTGTAGCCCAACCATTTTTCATGTTGAACATGGTATTGAATTGGCCAGTTGGAATCTTTCCGGACAAAGATAACTGTTTGTTGAAATGCTCAGACATCTGCAACGAACCAAATTCATGGAAATTCAGACTTTCTCATTTTACAATATCTGATCATATGAATGAACCCAAGATGCACTCCCTAAATTTGATGTTAAATTAAAAAACCATCTATGACAAATGGTAAGAAAAAAAGATAAATAAACATAAGGGAAGTGGGGGGAAACTCCACCAACATTAACATGTTTGGTTGTGACAAACCAAAGTCAACTTTGCTCTTATAGAAGTAAAGCTGAGTAGAAGTGAAAAAATAGTTTTTCCGTTTGGTAAAGAAGTCCATACAAACTTGCTTTTGAGATAAAAAGTTTCTAAATATTAATCAGCGTTCTTCAACCTCAATTTTAACCAAAATCATCTTTTTAATCAAAAGAATGATCAAAATCATGTTTGTAAGTTGTCCGACCAATTTTAGTCCTCAAAAGTCAAAACAATACCGATAAATCCAGTACATGGTTAAAGAAGGAAATTTCAGTACCCAATTTCTAAATATACACATCCAACTAACTCGTATGGGCAATAATCCCAAAGAATTATCAGTAGCAGGTAGTAAGTAAAATCAAGGTTTCAAATTATCTCATGGTCCTTATCACAGGCAAATGTGGTCGATTCAACCACAATTGCGATGTCAGACATCCCAAAACCTTGATCTTGCAGTCAAATAATGGTCGTGGACTATTTTTTTAAAACCTTTATCGAAATTCAGTTTTGGCAACAAGGTAATTAAAACATTCAAAAAAATTAAAAAGATATATATATATATATATATATATATATGTGTGTGTGTGTGTGTGTGTGTATACATGAAAGAGCTTCATCATGAAAACAAAAACTCAACCAGAGAGACAGAATAACGACCGAATTAAACTGTTCAAACATTAAATACAGTATCATAGTTACTTTTTACACTGGTGAATATGTTGATGGATGTTGTTGGCGATGTGATGATGTAAGTACCTGATTAAAAGGGAGCACATCAGAGTGAAACCTGGTGCGTTCGCCCTTGTCACACTTGATGGAGTTGGGAACATCGTCCACAACAACCCCACCGGGAAAAACAAGGTCTCTAGTGTGTTTGCGACCAATCTCGATCAATCTAGACTTACAAGCAGAGAACCTTATATCCTTGCAAAGATCATACCCTTGGCCAATCACCTTCACAGCTTTCTCTGCGGCCATCTGGGGATCCAACCCCGCAATGCTCACGTTGATTATACCCATCATTCCTCAGAGGGAGTAGAGTGATGATCCAAGTCTGGTTTTTCGCTTGCCTCACTCTTTGTTCATGGATCGCAATAAGAAGAGTTAAGGAGAATAACAAGAACGAGTCTTTTTAACTGATTGTTGACTTGACTACGCTGTTCTTGTTCCTGCGATACGCAACGTTTCAAAGGGTGTACCCTAGGCATTTTTAATTTATTTTTTTTCTTTGGGTGCTTCTAAAAGGGGCCAGGTGATCGTGTTCAAAGATTGGACCATCGAAGAAGGGGACAAGCGAGTGGGAACGAGGAATGAGAGAAAAGCATAAAATGGCGGCTCCGCGTCTCTCCGTCCTCCACGTGGCACCTTCGATTGTAAATAACGATGCAAACCACGTTGGGTTTTATTAAGTGGAACCGGTCATAGCATATGGGTTGGTTGACTTGACTTGACAATTATTCTATGGTTAGTTTCTTAATACAACTTAACCTGTCTTAATAAATGAAAAGACTTGGTTACACTCTTTTAGCAATTCCTAGAAATTAACTCATTTTGTCATCATCTGAGATTACAACAAATAAAGTAATTTAAAATTGTGACTCTTCTTACCATAAAAAATATGTAGATCAACCTTCTTGTTGTATTTTAGTTCATAATAGGTAATTCTGAATTTTTGTTTAAATTTGCTTTCCACTTTTGGTTGAAAGTTCCCTTGCATACATTGTTACAGACGCAGGAGAATTCATTGGTATGTGATTAAGATATTGATTGATCCAGGTCCAAGAAGTGTGAAGTCTTGGCAATGAAGACAAAAAATGGGTTTGGGTTGTTAGCCATACTCTACCCTCTCTTTAGACTTGCTCCACCTCATCGTCTTCTTCATCTTATTCTTATACATTCATCCATTACAATACTCAAATGAAAGCAAAAGCAATTAAAGCCCGAACGGTTCAAGACTTCATCACACAATTCTTTTAAACTTATATTATTTTTGAAAGAATAAGGTGCATTGTACCATAATATTTTTTAAGCTAACTACAATCATCACAAATCTCACAAATAAAATTAGTCAACTTTTCCCCAAGGTTCAAGACAAAAGTCTTACATACTCTCTTTAAGGAAAAATAAATAACAATCAACTTTTACTTTTTTAACAAATTGATTAAATTTAATCAGCAATTAGGATAGTGACTACAAAATTTATTAAAAATAAAAAACTCGAAAATCTATTACTATGAAAAATGTTTAATATCCTATCATGTTGGTCATAAAGCTAGGTATCTATAGTTAATTAAATATATTATTTATATTTTTAAATAATTTTCTTATTATAAGGTAATTAGAAATTTAATTTAAGTAAGAGTTATTGGTTTAATTTTTATATGCATATATATGTACAAAAGAAATATCAATATTACATTTTTTTTCCTTCATAAAACTAATCTCATACTCTTATATCTTGCCAATGAATCAGAATTACATGATTCTTCACGAAAACAAGAATAATTTTTAAATTATATGATTTTATTAAATTTCAAATTTTCTTAGTATCTCAACTCATAACTATGAGAAAAATGGATAGGAATGTTCACCCAAACCAATCTATAAAAACTCTTACTTTATTGTTATCAATTAAAAAAAAAGTATGTTTTCTTTTAGAGAAAGACGAGATAGGATAATAAATTGTTACATGATGCATTCTTTAGTGTCTAAATGAAAATCATATGATATCCAATTAATTCATAGTTTGTCTTAATTGATTTTAATATTAATTGTATTATTATAATTTTAATTAATTTAGAAAAATTTTAAGAGGACAACTATATATTATTATACTTTAAATTTAATTTAAAAAAATGAAGATTATAAGTTGTTATAACTTACACCTCACCTAATCAAAACAATATTAAATTTAAATAATCAATTTTCTATTAAATCATTATATTATTCAAAAAGATATAATTTGGAAAATTTTAATAAATTATTATATTAAAAAAATATTATATAAATTTTATCTTTTTCCTCAATAGAGTCTTTATATGGAATAAGACACAGTGATATTCTCAGGATCAATTCTCACAAATTATTTTTCATTTTGAAAAATATAAAATATAAATTTATGATGTCATATTATTTTTATTTAAACAATTCATAAGTGATTTTCTTTAATTATAAATTTTAAAAAATTTATTCTCTTAAATATTTATTTATTTATTTTCTTTATTTTTTTAAGTTGTTTATTTTTTTATTTATGAGTGAAAAGGAAACTTGATCGTACATAACTTTTTAATCTCAAATTTAAGAGGCGAAGAGTTGAAGAGAATTTGAATAAAGTCTTGAGGGGGAAAATATTACGCTAATTACTGTAACAGCCATAACCCACAGGAAAACCACAAAAGCAATTGGAGCATCTTATAAATTGAGTGGAAATCGAGTTGTCCAAAATTACTAAATGGCAGATGAATCACGATAACATAAATGACGAAGATGATGTCAAAGGACTTCAATTTCTCTATTGTTTTTATTTTGCTTTGTTTTTAAACTTTAGCATGTAAGGTGCCTTGGTTTAACTAGTAGTATAATTGTTTTTATATAATAAATCTTATTTTTTTTCCTTTTTTTACTATTTTTAGTTGTAATAATTTTTATTTTATTTTTTTTCCTTTTTATTTTACGATGTGTGAAATTTTAACACGTTTATGAACAATAAAATAAGATGATATTAAATTTTATTTTTTTATTTTTTTTCCTCCATTCTTATGAGGTTCAAATCCAAAAGAGTTAAAATTAATTAAATATTAATCTAATGGTCTTGGGTTCAAATATCATCTCAAAAAAAATTTATTTTAACTCTCTAAGCTTATTATACATGTAACCAGCTTAGTCTTCTTAGTTACTTGAGGTTTTGACTCTTGGGTCTCCCATAAAAGAGTAATGTAAAATTTTTTGGGCATTTTTAATCATTCTTCTAGTTATTGATCCAATTAAATATTCAATTAGTTCTTCATCTTTCTTCTCTTGACCATAGACTTTTATGTCCATATCAAGTTCCCATGGATATCAAAATAAGTTTGCTCACATGACTAATAATGTCGCCTCTGGTGCTTCACGAGATCTCACGGTCAGTACTTAAATTTATTGAAGAGCATTATCATGATATTTGAACTCTTTTCCAATAATTCAAATCTCCTTTGCATACAACAAATTCGATGTTTACTCTTTCTGTTAATTCTTCTTCCACTCTTCCTAAAACTCCTTCTGTTCCTACAGGTAAAACATCTCATCAGTGACTTCTGGATGGATACAGATGTCACTTATCATATCACTTTTGATTTTTACAGTTTGGTCACTCATAAATCTGTTCTACCTATTTTCATTACTTTGTCAAATTCTATTAAGTTTTCACTTCTATATATGGTACTATTATATTGTCAGATTCCTTAATTCTTTATGGTGTTCTTTTTTATCCCAATTTTCATGTAAATTTAGTTTCTGTTCAAAAATTGATATAAACTTTGCACTATCATCTCCTTTTTTTAATCTAACTCTTGTGTTATTTTGCAGCAAACCTCCTAAAGGATGATTGGTTCAATTAGTTTGCATCAAAGATTGTATGTGCTAAATTTGTCTTACTCTTATACAACTATTGTCTTGTTTCTGCTCATACCATTATACTACCAAACCCAAAGATACCTCTCTTTGTCAACATACATTAGGTCGTGTCTCTTACTTTATTTTTCGTATTATTTCTCAATAATATTCTTTTATCCCTTACTTTGTAAATTTCTCTCCTTGTGACATTTGTCATTTTACTAAACAAAACAACGCAAAATGTCTCATTATAGTAGTGAAACACAGTCACATAAAGTTTTTGACATTATTCATGGAGACCATATTTTGTACCTTCTAATTATCGTTACAAATGTTTTCTCACTTTAGTTGATGATTAATCACGTTTTACTTGGGTTAAATTTATGAAATCCAAATCTGAAACTTGCACGCATTTAATGCATTTCATTTCATTTATTGAAACTCAATTTCATATTAAATTCAAATATTTTCGAAGTGATAATGGAGTATAATTTTTATTAACTGATTTCTTTTCATCCAAAGGTATTTTTCATCAAATAACTTGTGTTGAAATGCCTCAACAAAACGGTATCGTTAATATTTAAAATATCCATATTAATTAATATAATAATTAAATAATAACTATATTACTATTATTATTAATTTTATATAATAATTTTAATGGGTGAGTTGGATTGAATAACAAGAATATTAGTTTGTATCGAATTTTAACAATCATAAACCTAGTTAGTTGGATTAGGTTAGGTTAACTTACCTAGTTATCCCATTCAATGAACATCCTTAACCATAACATTATTGATTCGGATAAAGAGTCAATAACTAATGTAATAAAGTTAAGACACTACTACAAAATATGTTTTCAACATCGCCATTTAACGTCGGTTAAAGCCGAGCCAACGTTAAATACACTTTCAACGTCGGTTGGTTAAAAAGCGACGTTGAAAGTTGAATGTTGGACACATTCTATGTCGGTTCTTAGTCAACCGACGTAGAAAACACTTTCCACGTCAGTTCATCTAGAACCGACGTTGAATGTGTTTTCACCCAAAAATTCTCTTAAGTTAAAGAATTGTCACTGACGGATTCAAACCCGATACTTTAGAGTTGAAAGTCAATACTATAATTTTCCGATAATAATTTACAAATTAATTATATTTATATACAAATAAATATATATCCATGTAAATATATATTTATTTATATATATTTTTCTGGAAAGTGTTTTTATTTTTTTCAGCCAAAAATTTACTTAAGTTAGAGAATTGTCACTGACAGATGATTTGAACCCAGTATTTTAGAGTTGAAAGTTGATACTCCAACCACTAAACTACTGTAATTTTCCGATAATAACTTACAAATAAATTATATTTATATACAAAAAAATATATATCCATGTAAATATATAAATATAGAATATATAAATACAAATATATTTATATATTTTGATATATATATATATATATATATATATATTTATATAGTTATATATTTATATATTTATATGTTGGATGTGAGGACGCGTTCGAGGGTGAAAGTGAGATTGACTCTTGCTTGAGTGAAAATACATTAAAACTCACGGAAATTCACACGAAAATTAGTATTTTTCGTTTGAGCGAATGATGCGTTTCCCAAATTTATTTTATATCATTATATAAATAAATTATAAATATTATATTCTGTCATTAAATTACAAACCCATATAAAGAGACCCGCTCACAAATTTGACATCAAATTTTGAAAACCCACTCGACACACACTTTCACCTTCGAGCGTGCCCTCACATCCAACATATAAATATATAATTATATAAATATATCAAAATATATAAATATATTTGTATTTATATATTTATATATTTACACGATATATATATATATATATATATATATATATTTGTATATAAATATAATTTATTTGTAAGTTACTATCAAAAAATTCGAGTAGTTTAGTGGTTGGAGTATCAGCCTCCAATACTAAGGTACTGGGTTCGAATCCTGTCAAATATAATATAAAAGAGAGGGGAGATTTCTAGATAAATAGAGAGGGGTTGAAAATAAATAAAAATTTTCAATTTGAAAGTTAAAATTAGACTTTCCACGACTTTCAACGTCGCCTGATACAACGTCGTTTCTGAAACCGCTGTTGAATGCCTTCCAAAACCGACGTGGAAAACCTTATTTGTAGTAGTGAGACATGATCTCAAATGGTAACATAAATAGAATTAGCATGGAGTAACTGGAAGGGTGACTTACTTGGATCAATAACGATCATCTAGTAATATAAAGTGTTAATGAAATCAATACAAACCACAAAGTAACATAAAACTAAGTTAATGAGATTAGTTAAGACTGAAAAATAACACAGGCTAAAGTGATGAACCTTTATCAAGGTGGATATGAAAGAAAGGTAACTAATTAGAAATTTATTCAATAGTTAATTGGAGTTTATTTTAGAGGGGAAATATAAAGATAAAAGATTAGTTTTTCTTTATTATGAGAAGATATACAATGAATTTTCATATGAGAAAAAAAAGATTTCTTTATCTTTATTAGTGCGAAACAACTCTATCCATGAAGATCATGGACATAATTTTTGCATTAGAATATATTATTTGATGGGATGGAAGAAACTTTGTTTGAATAGTTATTAACTTGCATTATGTCAGATGAAGAAAGTGTATTATAATATATCAATATATATGAAGTTTTATTTTTCACATATATCTAGGGAAGGCAATTCGTGTGTTAATTTATTAGGTAAAGAATTTAGTTTTAAGAGTAAGCATGATTTTCTACCATATTATTTGAAAATTTATAGGTATGAGTTTTTCAAAATCAAAAACAATTTTTCATGAGTTTTGATTTAATACATTCAAGTGTTATTATTTAATAGTAAAACAAAATTAAAAAATAATAATAAAAATATTTAATCCCAAAATTAGAGATAGATTGATACGAGAATAAAAATCCTGTGGACTAAATAGTAATCTTAATAAAGATAAAATAAAATTGGAATATATATATATATATATATAATTAAATTATTTACATGGTTAAAAACTATTTAACAGTTTTTAATAAATAATTTGAATTATGGTATTGTAAATATTTTCAGTTTTTTTATTCAATATAATTAATTTTATAGTCATGCTTATAAATGATTCAAAACTGATGAAAGAATATATGATATTTTCAATTAGTAAAAAAATATTGATTTTTAAGATCGTAAACTTTGATTTTTGTCTAATACAATATATATATATATATATATATATATATATATATATATATATATATATATATATATATATATATTATTAACAAGTGCACTAATGATTTTGAAATTCTTTATTGTCGTGCAACAACGTTCAGAAACAAGATTAAATAATTCCAATTTTTCTTAATGTCATTTTCTAATTATGTTTATTACTAAATTTTAATCTTAAATGTTTTTGTTTAATATTAAATTGAATTTATTTTCTCATTTAATACTTTTTATGAAATAGAATATAAAACACAACAGCATTCATTACAAACACATACTACTTAAAAAGTGCAATCAGTAAAATAAGTTTTTTATGTCACGTAATTTTTCTTGGACTAAAAAATAATCAACTTAAAAACTAAAAAATAATAAACTTAACAAAATATGATGATATTTTTATAAATAAGGGACATTACTTTTATGTTGGACTTTTAGAGTTCATGTAAAAGTTATTTTTTATACTCGGGTGATTCCCTAACGACGTACAAGTAAAGTTTTTACTGGATTGTTATTAAAATTAAATTGTTATAGTTTATGATTATTCATTTATGCGTTGAAATCTTATATTTTTTATTGTTATTTTAAATTTATTATAGAATATAGGAGATTTAGGATTTTATGATAAAATAAAAGCGAAAAATATTTGAAGCAAAATAAGTTTTGACGCAGATGCTCTTAAGCACATGTAATAGACAAAAGTTTGTGCGGATGTAACTAATTATTGAACAGATGTAATTGCTTTCAATAATTGTTAATTAATATTTCAGACATTCTAAGATTCATCTATCTCCACTATCAAAACATGATATTACACAAATTAAAGAACAAAGAACAATGTTTTTTATTCAATATTTTTAGTACTTAGTTTGTAGGTTATTCTTTGTATTATATTATGTAGTTTAAGATTTAGATGACTTAATTTTTGTTTTTGTATTAGTTTATATATTGTATTAGTTTAGTTTTGTAATGTTTATTTTTTTAAGTAATTTAGTCTTGTATTATATTATATTGTATTATTGTCCATTGAAATCTGGATTCGCGGTAAGACAAAAAAAATACCAAAATTTACATTTGACAAGGGACATACCTAACATAAATTATCGATATAAATTTCCATATCTTATGTTAACATCAAACTCCTTACTAAACGATAAAAAAGATTAAAATAATAAATATAAAAACCTTATTTTGTATGAGTGAAGAAATAATTATAAATTTTAAAACTATTAGTATTATATTTATTTACTACATTAAAATTCTAAACGTTTTCCCTAATTAGGTAATAAAAACAATATTTTTTTATACTCGTAACGACTCTAAAGTCAAATTTCATAAAGAAAAGAAATTTTTTAATTATTGTAACTATTAATTAAGATGCATGTTAATGAATAAATATATTTATTGCAACATCTTGAATCAATGGGAAAGCAGATACAGCTGTGTTGATTTGTTGATAGAACTTTTTGTATGTATAAATGACAGTGATGGAGGGAGCAAATCTCAATCAAGAATATTTTTTTCTTCTTCAATGAAAAGAGAGATGGAGGCACATGTTGAGAAAGTGATGAAAAAAACCAAATACTCTCTAATCAGTTGCACAACTAGGATGATTAATGAAGGTGAAGAAGCAGCATGTGGTTTGAAGCAAAAAGGAAAAGCTGCGTACGAGGATGCTGAAATGGACCCAGAGATTGAACATCTGATAAGAACATTGTTCTGGGAGATTGATAATTGTCCTCAAAACCTAACAGGACAAATACCTGTCAAGGTAAACAAATTAAAGGAAAAAGCATGATATCTCACCTACAGTTTCCAAGAGTTTAAGAGTAAAGTTTGTGTTTCAGAAGATTCTCACAAATGAAATTCAAGTGGATTTTCTCTCTAATTGGGATTCAATACCCTTCTTAATGTTATCTTTGCTTACAATGAGCCAGTTCACTTGTTTGGTTGAATAGTGCATTTTATTGTGATTAATAAAGTAAAAATTACGAATAATTTTATATACTGGGTATTTTAATTTGCTCAATTGTGATTGATAAAACTTGTTGCTGGTATCATGGTTGAACTCATTCTAGTGACCCCAGTTGCATAATTTAACTCAGGTCACACTCTTCGTCTTTTAAGATTTTGTATATCTATAATAAAATATTAAATATTTATAGTATATTAGTATTAATTATTAAAATAATTTTTTTTATTTTAAAATATAATAAAAATATGTTAATATTTAATTTAAATAAAAAATTTATAAAATATATATTTCTAAAAATGAATTACTGTGTCTGTGTTTCGGTGTATCATCCGTTTGGTTAGATCTTAAATTAATATTATTGTTGTTGAGACAGCGATGTTGGTTGATGTTAGATAACTCTAACCAGACTTATCTTAAAAATTGCTATCTTTAATTTGTGAACTTCTAAACAAGAATCTTTTTATCCGTAAAAGGATTTTGTCAAGTGGAATTTCTATAAAGTATAATCCTTAGAAAAACAAGTTTATATAAACTTAGTTTTTATTGATATAGTCAATTTTATTGTACTGTGTATTATTTTAATTATTTGTACAAGTGTTATGAAAATTGAAAATAAATTGTAATTATAAACATTTTAATTGTAGATAAATGACCCACAACGGTGATATCAGTCTGATTAGGAGTTTGACTAATTTACGAAAGGTCTTAAGTTTAAATATTTTATAAAATAAAATTGATATATATTAATGAATTGATAAAGAAAATAGCTATATATTAATGAGACAATAAATATTTTAAACTTAAAATAATATTTTTTAATAAGAGCTTTTAATACAGTTTTTAGTTTTAAAATTTAAAATATTTACAATAAAATATTAAATGATGAAAGAGTAAGTTGACTATATTGCAGAAAAAAAGTGAATATAATTAGTGCACTGTATTCGTAACATTATAACACCCATCTCTCTCAACATCTTTTCTATACATCTCAACTAATTACAAATATTATATATATATATATATATATATATATATATATATATATATATATATATACACGAAGTAATTTTATTTTAAAAAATAAAAAAATTATTTTTTTTATTATTTTTAATTTAATTATCTAAAATATTAATTTTAATTATTATATTATAAAAAAATAATTAAATTAGAAAAATATTTTTAACTCTTATTTTATAAAATAATAAAAATTATAATTAATTAAATTATACATGTACTCTTAAGATATTCTCACCTCAAGAAACTTTGGGTTATACCATCCAATTATGACCATATAAATACTATAAAGTATAAAGAATGTAGGGTAATTCCTAATTCTATAATAAAATCACTACTCACACCTCATTATGTCATTGATTTGAGTGTCGTAATGTTCTTGCAAGTACACCTCAAGCTCTCAGCGCCTCGAATTGACTGTCGAGGACTTAAAGACAAATATCCAAGAATAATACCACATTGTTTGAATAAGAAGCATGTTCATGTTCGGCCATGTAAGAACATAATTGACGTCCATCGTGAGGCTAAATAAGAACACGACCAATGGTATCTACTAGAAACATGACTAACACTTAGCGACAAAGTCCACCAAGAAAAGAAAACCAAATCAGTTAAGCGTCCCTCCTAGCTGAATTGAGAAGGGAACTCCAAAACTTCAAATCGAGAAAGTTCGAAGGAAATAATGGCGTTAAGAAAGGAGAATAATCGAATTACGAAGCGGTTGGAAGAAAAGGAGGGAGAACACGACCCGGAGAGTCCAAGGACATCCAGAATACGGGTATAATCGACTAGTACCCATCCTTCATTACCCGTCATGCAGGACCAAGCGTATTATGGTATGAATGCTTCTTTGGAAAGGATGCCAAATCCTGTGACAATCATAGGACCTCGACATCACCCCTTTGTCGATGGAATTATCGAGGTCCATATACCAGTCTCGTGAAAGGCTTAACAATAGACTAGTACGATGGGACGATTGACCTTGATGAACATATAAATGTATATGTAACTCAAATAAGCCTCTACTCGATTGATAACACGATCTTATGTCGGGTGTTCCCCACTTTGTTAAAAGGGGCGACATTGAACTGGTTCACAAGGTTACCTTCATACTCAGTTAATTATTTCAAAATGTTGAATATAGAGAAAATAGGATTTGGAATTAATTTTCCTTGTGTATAAATCACACATAGGGTGGTCTATTTATAGTAGAGAGATACAACTAAAAGAGTAACTAAAAGTAATAGAATAAACAGAAGATATTGTTTGATATTGTGGTTACCAATATCTAACAATATCTTAACAATATCAAATAATATCTAAACAATATCTAACACTCCCCCTCAAGCTGAAGCATACAAATCGTATGTGCCAAGCTTGTTACAAATATAATCAATTCTAGGACTCCGTAAAGACTTAGTAAAAATATCTGCTAACTGATCACTTGAATTAACAAACTCAGTCTTGATATCTCCAGACATAATCTTTTCTCGAATAAAATGACAGTCAATCTCAATGTGTTTGGTCCTCTCATGAAAGACATAATTAGAACTAATATGAAGAGCAGCCTGATTGTCACACACAAGTGTCATTTGAGTGACATCTCCAAATTGTAACTCTCTAAGCAATTGCTTGAGCCAAACAAGTTCACAGGAATCTGAGACCATAGCTCTATATTTTGCTTCTGCACTGGATCTTGCCATAACACTTTGTTTCTTACTTTTCCATGAGATCAAGTTACCACCAATGGAGACACAATATCCAGATGTAGATCTTCTATCCGAAGGAGATCCTGCCCAATCAGCATCTAAGTAACAAACAACTCTTGTATGGTTATTAGAACCATATAACAATCCTTTTCCAGGAGATCCTTTAATATACTTCAAGATACGAATGATCGCATTCCAATGATCTTCACCTGGTGAATTAAGAAATTGACTTACCACACTCGATCGCAAAGGAAATGTCGGGACGAGTAATTGTAAGATAATTCAATTTTCCAACCAATCTTCTATACTTGCTCAAGATCCGATATAGACTCCCCGATTTGGTAGAAGTTTAGTATTGGGATCCATGGGTGTATTAACGGACTTTGAACTCATCAACCCAGTTTCCTCCAAAATATCTATGACATACTTCCTCCGAGATATAACAATACCATCATTGGACTGTGCCACCTCAATACCCAAGAAATATCTAAGTTTGCCAAGATCTTTGGTCCGAAAATGGTGACGAGAGATGTTGTTTCAACCGAGAGATGTCATGGTTGTCACTACCTGTAAGAACGATGTCATCAACATATACTATCAAGTAAACACATCCAAGCACTCGAGTGTCGATAAAAGACAGAATGATCCGATTCACACCGAGTCATACCAAATTGTTGAACAACCTTGCTAAACTTTCCAAAGCAAGCCCTAGGAGACTGTTTTAGGCCATATAGGGATTTGCGAAGACGACATACCATCCCAGAAGACTCCCCCTGAGCAACAAACTCAGGAGGTTGCTCCATATATATTTTCTTCTTGCAAATCACCATTGAGGAAAGCATTTTTAACATCCAGTTGATAAAGAGGTCATTGTTGAAGAGCAGCTATGACGATAAATAAACGAACAGAAGCCATCTTTGCCACAGGGAAAAATGTATCTCCATAATCCAACCCAAAAATTTAAGTATAACCTTTGGCCATAAGACGAGCTTTGAGGCGATCAATAGTACCATTAGGTCCAACTTTGATGGCAAACACCCACCTGCAACCAACAACAGATTTCCCAGACGGTAACGAGACCAATTCCCAAGTTCCACTATTATGAAGAACACTTAGTTCATCTAACATGGCCTGACGCCAACCAGGATGGGCTAAAGCTTCACAGACAATTTTTGGAATGGTCACAGAAGAAATAGAGGAAAGACTGTCGATGATAACTCAAAATAATATAATGGGGAGAGGGATTACGTGTAGAACGAATACCTTTTCGGAGGGCAATGGGAAGGTCAGACTCATGTGTCAGATCCGGAGGAGACAGAGTAGTTGACACTTGAGTAGAGTCACATGGTGGTGGTTGTGATTGGTTTCGAGAACTATAAATCTGAAGAGGCAATGGAGAAGAAGCTGACTGCGGAACATGAACTAATGGTGAAGAAGACACAGTTAGAGGGTCACAAACAACAGGAACATTAAATGTATTAGGAGTGTTGACCAGATTAAATGGAGACAGAGGTGAAGATTGACTTTTAAAATAAAGAGACAACTCATCAAAGGTGACATCTTTTGACACAAAATAATGGTTAAGAGAAGGAGAAAAACATTTGTATCCTTTTTGTGATCTTGTAAACCCTAAGAAAACACATTTATGTGATCTAGGAGAAAGCTTGTCAAGACCAGAACTGAAATTATGAACAAAACATGTAGACCCGAAAACTTTCAGAGGTAAATAATGAAGTGGTTCATGAGGGAATAAAATGGAATGAGGTATTTTATTATCTAAAACCGAAGAAGGCATGCGATTAATGAGATAACATGTAGTAAGAAGAGCATCACCCCAAAAATGTTGAGGAACATCTCCATGAATTAAAAGTGTGCGAGTTGTTTCAATAAGATGTCTATTTTTACGTTCAGTTACACCATTTTGTTGAGGTGTATAAGCACAAGAAGTTTGATGCAAAATACCGTGAGAAACCATGAATTGTTTAAAAGAATGAGAAAGATATTCACGGCCATTATCACTACGCAAAACTCTAATAGAAACACCGAACTGAGTTTGAATTTCATTAAAAAAAGTTTGAAAGATATGAAATAATTCAGAACGATTTTTCATCAAAAATAACCAAGTGCATATGGAATAATCATCAATGAAAGTAACAAAGTATTGAAAACCTAAAGTAGATTTAACGCGGCTAGGTCCCCAAATGTCAGAGTGAACCACGACAAAAGGGGACGAAGCACCACGTGTGAAACTACGAGGAAAGGAAGTACGATTATGTTTGCCTAATTGACATGACTCACACGCCAAACTAGATAAGTTGGACAAGGCAGGGACAAGTTTCTATAACTTGGCAAGACTTGGATGACCTAACTGAGCATGAAGAAGAGAGGGAGACTCCATAACTGTACTAACATGTGTAGAGGGATGGAGATAATAAAGACCATGAGACTCACATCCTGTGCCAATCACCTGTTCGGAACTCCGATCCTGTAAACACACAAAATTATTGGTAAAAGTAACAACACAATCAAGAGAACGAGTTAGACGACTGATGAACAACAGGTTAAAAGGAGACCCAGGGACATAAAGAACATTATCAATGGTTAAAGAAGGAAAAAGTTTAACCGTTCCAACACTATGAGATGATACTCTAGAGCCATCAGCTAGTGTAACAGAAGGTAAATGATTAGGAGAGGATAAAGAGGAGAACAAAGATTTGTTACCGGTAATATGATCGATGACTCCGAATAAAAAACCCAAGGACCAGGAGAAAATGATTGGGTCGACCAACAGAAATATATATTTGTATGTGTGACGGATATAGTGGAACTAGAAGACTGTTGATCCTTATACCATTCGAGAAATTTGTTGAACATAGCAGGCATGTCGGATGCAATAGAAGAAGGAAGATCCCCTGTAGATAAAGGTGGGGAAAAATTGGTCTGAACAACTACAACAGATTGAGGAGGACGACCATGTAATGTATAACACTTGTTAATCTTGTGACCTAGCTTGCCACAATGTTCACACTTAGGACGCCCTTTTTTCTGTTTGCGAGGGCGAGCCCGGTCATCACGATGAGATGTCAACATAAAAGAATCGTTAACAAAATTGGAAATAGTGGAAGAAGTGGAAGAAGTCATGAAGAGCGGGAGAACAAACCCTAAAACAATCCAAAGTAATCCAATTAACTCACGAAACACAAATCCAAAATGAGAATACTAAAAATAAGTTCGCAAAGACTAAACGGCGCAGGAGACAATGGGACGACCAACTCTGATAGTGGTGATCTCAATGGCATGTTGGTCACCTGACCGAGACAAGTAAAATCATATGTCACCGGTAAAAAAAAAATGAAACTCCGGCGAATTCTCCGGCAGCGACGGATCCGGTGACTGCTCTAGCGGCAGCGGTGACAACAATGTGAACTAGTACACCAGGTAAGTTCCCAGGAAAGAGAGGTGGGTCACTAATGGACACACTTAAATACCAAGTCTTTCCTTGCCAGAACTTTCCTAAACATGCACTTTCACACTACCAAATAAAATTCAGTAACAAAGATAATTCTTTTCTGATGTGGAGGATCAGTTTACCATCAGCGGTGGGGCGGCTCTAGCAGCGGTGGGGCGGCTCCAACAATGGACAAAAGGCGGAAAAAAAAAGTCAAGATAACCTTAAGCTCTGATACCATGTTAAAGTTCCAACATAAAACCAATTGAAAATATGTGGAGTAGCCTAACATGTATTTAAATCATACCAAATGACATGAGGTAGGCGATGTGGGACTTTCAACATGTTAAAGTTCCAACATAAAACCAATTGGCAATATGTGGAGTAGCCTAACATGTATTTAAATCATACCAAATGGCATGAAGTAGGCGATGTGAGACTTTCAACACACCCCCTCCAACGAAGCCTGCCGGACGAGGCAAAGGGTACTTTTGACCCAACTAAAGGACAACTTTTGGTCCATGACAATAACCGGAAATATGTTAGGCTTTGGCTCTGATACCATGTTGAATATAGAGAAAATAGGATTTGAAATTAATTTTCCTTGTGTATAAATCACACATAGGGTGATCTATTTATAGTAGAGAGATACAACTAAAAGAGTAACTGAAAGTAACAGAATAAACAGAAGATATTGTTTGATATTGTGGTTACCAATATCTAACAATATTTTAACAATATCAAATAATATCTAAACAATATCTAACACAAATCATTAGCAAGTAAGTTTGGGACATAATTTGCCACAAGCCAATCGCATGATCTCATGTCAATCACCCTCGTCAGCATAAGACAAGAAATTAGGACTTTCATGGAAAGATTTGACAGGGTAACTTTGAATATAATAAATTTTAACTAGGAAGTTGCCTTGCACCACTTGGTGACGACTTTTAGGTTGGGACCATTCGTCGACAGTCTATGCAAAAAATTGGTTGGAGACCTCGATGATTTATGAAGGAGGGCAACAAAATTCATGCAACTGGAAGAACTAAGGGAGTATCGCAATAAGGCAAGGGCTAGCAACTCCTCGGAGTTTCAGTCAGTCGATCAAGGAAAGAAAGTACAAACCTAAAATAGAACAGGGGAACCAAAACCTCCCCGTTTCGTTCATAACACCCCTTTAACCACCAACCAAGAATGAGTACTGGAAGAAGCGTTAAGTACAAAACTAATCCGCACAACTAGGAAGGTGTCGACTCCTTCTCATGCCGACCGTAACAAACATTGTCGATACCATTAAAATTACGGGCACACCATTGAAGACTGTGTTTCCTTGAAAGATAAAATTGAAGAACTCATACATGTGGGACACTTGCAAAAATTCGTGAAGAGAGACAACCAATGGGTATACAGCCGACACACTCGGGATACACAAAGAAAGTAGAAAGCGACAATGGGACCCAAAGACAAAGAGCTGCATAACCACTTAAGAGGGGTGACTAATAGCATAATGAGAGTGTATGCAAGAGGGGGCCCCTCCAATGCAACCAAAAAGAGACATTTGAGAGTAATAGCCATAATTGTCGTGACAACACAACATCGTTTTATGCCGACCGTCAACTTCATGGATGAAGACTATCACGTCATTGACCTAGACTGAGATGATCCAATGGTTATAACTATGGAAACCGCTAACTTCACAGTCCGAAAAATGTTGATAGATCAAGGAAGCTCGGTCAATGTATTGTATTGGAAAACTTTCCTACAATTGCAATTGGCAGA
Organism: Sphenostylis stenocarpa; assembly: GCA_963425845.1. NCBI lineage: Eukaryota > Viridiplantae > Streptophyta > Magnoliopsida > Fabales > Fabaceae > Sphenostylis > Sphenostylis stenocarpa. Next base: position 19,914,601 of record OY731400.1, on the reverse strand, counting down.
AGATTTTATACAATTGGCAGAATCCATATTGTTGGATTCTCGAGGAAAAGGGTCAATACAAAAGGATACATTGACCTCTATACTAAGTTCGGCGAAGGAAGCCGAGACTACAAGACTATCTGAATAAGATACCTTATAGTTGATGCAACCTCCTCCTATAACATCCTTTTAGGCCGACCATTCCCTCAGGGCCACACACTTGGCGATGAAATTTTTGATAGACAACAGAACAAAAACCATCATACATGATGACCAATGGACAACACGAGAATGTTATGTCACGAGCCTAAAACCGTCATTGCCATCTAACGTACGGGTACACACACCATCATGAGTAGTGGCAATGGTAGACCTGGATTCCTGCACTAGTGAAGACGTCCAGATCGAGCCTAGAGAAGAGATCGTTCCATTTCAAGTAAGAGATGAAAGATAAAACACATACATAGGGACAAAGTTAGAAGAAGCAAACAACTAAATGATAAGAATAACTCTGACCGAAAATGCTTATTTGTTCGCCTGGACGACCGCTAACATGTCGGGCATTAACCTTCGGATAATGTCTCATCGGCTCGTCGTATGCCAAGAAGCTAGACTAATCTCTTAGAGGAAGAGGAGGATGGGAAAGGAATGTCGGCAGGCTGTGCAAGAAGAGGTAAGTAAGCTGATGGGGGCGAGTTCATCTAGGAAGCCCAATACACAACATGATTGCCAAATGTGGTCCTAGTAAAAAAGGTAATTGGAAAATGACGCATGTGCATCGATTATATGAATCTCAACAAAGCCATGTCCAAAAGATGTGTACCCTTTGTTGAATATTGATCGGTTGGTGGATGGAACAACCAATCACCAAATGCTCAGCTTCTGGACATTTACTTATAATACAATCAAATACCCATGCATCATGAAGACAAGTTAAAAATGACCTTTATGACCGAATCTACAAACTTATACTATGAAATAATGCCTTTCATATTAAAGAATGTCGGGGTCATGTACCAACGCTTAATGGATAAAATGTTCCAAAAACAAATTGGTCGCAATATGGAGGTCTATGTGGATGATATGGTGGTCAAGTTTGATAACGGTGAGGGCATGTCATAGATTTGAGGGAGGTATTTCGAGTATTGAGAAAATTCAACATGTGATTAAATCTGGAAAAGTGTGTGTTCAAGACAGAGGGTGGAAAGTTTCTAAGATTCATGCTCACATGTAAGGGGATAGAAGCAAATCTTAACAAATGTTAGGCTATTATCGATATGAGAAGCCCCAAAGACTAGTCGAACATACCATGACATTGGTGCGCTTCTTCCTAAAATTGGTCGAAAAGGTACATTCCATACTAAAAGTGATAAAGAAAGCCAAGAAGTTTGCATGTGACGAAGTAGCTTTCAAATATCTGAAATAATACCTTACATCCCCTTTAATTTACAGAGACCATGACCGGATTATCATTGTTGCTATATTTAGCTGTGTTCAAAGAAGCTATAAGTGTGGTCCTCGTCCAAGGCATGAAAAAGAAAAAAACCTCGTCTACTATATTAGTAAAGTACTTTAAGAGGCAAAGACGTGGTATCAACATCTCTGAATGGTCAACTGTCGTATAAAGATCCTTTTCAGCGGCTGACATATTCATAGTCACTTTTAAGAAAGTTTGGTGAATAACACCCAAGAAGCGATTCGAGGCATATACGGTAGAGCCTAGGTTGGAGATGTGTGTCCGCATTCTCTTCAACGAGAGACGAGTGAAATCACTGCGGTGACCGCGAAGATCTTTGTCCCTTTTCTTATGTTTCTTCTGCGTGTCTGAGGGAAGGAGTAGGTCAGATGGCAGCAGAGGAGGCAGGATGATAACGGTAACCTCCTTACCTTTGTCAGAAGTACTATTGGTTCGTTGTCGATATTTACGGAAAAAATCTTTTGGCAGGCATCTCGTCTGTTATAATATCTGCAAAAAATGCATATTCAACAAAAGATGGGTGAAACTCATTGAAGAAGATGGGTGGGTGCTGAAGTGGGAGAGAAAAACTTGAGGTGTTGGTTGCAAATGCAAAGCTTCACATAGGATGCAGATTGCTTGTAGGACAACCCAACTATTCGGATGCAACTGGTTCGACACAACATTTAAGACACAGAGAACACCCATTGTGAACTCGTCAAATGGAAGACAAACATGTATATCCGAAACACAAGCAAGAATACATGTAGAAGTATTCCGCAGTGCCTTCCCGCACCATGACAAACATTGTCCGTGGCACCGTAGCAACAAAATGTAACCATAGTATTCGGGACGCCATTCGATAACAGATCTTGGTATTCAATATACGATTTTAGTAGGCTCGATCATTAGTATTTGGAATAGTAGTTGCAAATGCGGTGGTCTACCCATTCGTAATCTGCACACTTTAATAGGTCATTGGTAGCCTGGTCGGAGTCGGTGCCCTCCACTGCATTGCCAGAAGATGGGCATCCTAGGATAACAACCAACTCGTTAGTTGTTGTTATCGTCGAATCAGAAGAGCATTTTCTGCATTATCCCCCTTCTGACGATTGACCGACACATCCTCTACCCACACTGACGAGCCACTCAAAGACTTCCCAGAGCCAAAGGAAGAAAAGAAGAAGGAGTAAGTCATAATTACATGAGAGCAAAGAGACTGAGAACTGGTAAACACACAAGAGAGGAAACAGATAGAAAAGTTGGATCACTTTATGGAGCAATATGACACAAAGCAATATAACATGAGAAATGCCCCTATACCATCCCATTATATAAGAGGGAGCACACAAAATGAGACACCCTCCCCCACAACCATTTGATCTTATTCAGATCAATGGTTGAGATCCATTGAACATGTTTGAGCGCAAGAATTTTGAAAAAATTTCCACCCTTTTACTCGGTCCTCATTCCCCTTCGAAGTAATCGAGTACATCTCAGATGAAACTTAAACCATGGTGATTCGATAGGTCAAAGGGCAAGCTCTTCGCCTCCACATCATAATTCAGACATGTAACGACATATCCTAATGTTTGATGTTGTTCGACTCGAGCTTCGGGGGGCATATGTCCTCTCAACATAGTCTCACCTCGGGAAACCCAAGGTTATACCATCCAGTCATGATCCTATAAATACTACAAAGTATCAGGAAGGTAGGATAATTCTTGATTCCATCATAAAACCTCTGCTTACATCTCATTTTGTCACTATCTTAAATGTTGAAATGTCTGGTACCCTCAATCTCCTAACAATAAAAACATAATGTGATAGACTTCAAGATAAATACTCAATATTAAGATCACATTATATTGATTAATGTAAAAACAATAGATATATTTCCCTTATATTTATACTTATTTTATATATCATCATTAACATAATTATTTATTAAATAAATTAAATATTTATAATGTGGTTGGATTGAGTTTATCAAAATTTTACCAAAATATCTATGTTAGTAAAATGGAACTTGACCCAAACCGATTAAAAAAAGTCTTAAAATAAGTAAGATTAAATTATTATTTTTAAATAAATCAGATTATTGTTTGCTTAATTGATTTAGTCTCATAATTTGAATAGGTTTAGATTAAACTGGATTCAAATATTTATAAATTAATTTGTTTTATAAAATAAAAAATTATATTTAAAAAAATAAAATAATTATATTTTGTTAAACTATATAAATATGTTATAATTTAGATAAAATATAATTGTATTTAAAATTAACATTAATCATATTAATATAACTTAAATTTTTTAAAAAATATTTTCATTTTTATTCTTTAAAGCGATTAAAATAGTTTCTTATCGAAACTTAAAATATATTTTTTTACACATAAATAAGATAATACTTTTCAAAAGATAAGATAACATTGCAATAAAATTTAATTGTATTTAATAGTTAGTGTCTAAAAGATAAATATAATACAAAATGTGTTTAAATTAAAAAAAATATTTTGCTAAAATAATATATAATTATATAAAATAAATGATTTATATTTGGACTGTGAAAATTAATTGTGAAAAGCATATTTTAATTACGTTATAGTAAAATATTTTTACCAATAACAATTTTATGAAAAATATAATATATTTTGTTAATTATAAAATCTATAAATAAAGAGTTAGATAATAAATATTTTATAATTTCAAATCTTTTATTTCTTCAAAATTTAAATTATTTATGTTATCCTTATATTATAAATGTTGATTATGTTCAAATTTATAAAAGAATATCATAAATTATGAGTGAGTTTCGAATAATTTTATCTTATTTTTTATAATTTTTAATAAACGTTTAAACTTAAAGAGAATCAATAAATAATTTAAAATATATTAGTTATATAAAATTGCAATTGAGATTTTGAAAAAGAGTAAACAAATATTAAGTCTAAATAAAAATGGTTAGATAGTATGATAAATTAGTTAAGAGAATTATATTTTATTAGAATATTGAATTAGATGTTTAGACTGGTAAAAATATGGTAGCATAACATGGTATTATGACATTTTATTTGTATAATTATATGATATGATGTATGTATGATTGAAATTTTATTGATTAATTAAGATTGAATCTTATTTTTCTTTCTTGCATTCATTGTTTCGACTCGGAAGGTACAATTGAAAGTTGAATGCTCAAGTCATAAATCAATCATTATTCTTTCAAATGTTATTAAATATTAAAAGAAATAAAATTAATTTATAAGTATTTCACTCATACATATAAGGTGTTTAAATAAGATGCATGCAAATCAATGAGACTATTTTCGACAAGGATTTTATTAAAATAATAAGTGAATATGTAAGTGAAAAATCTTGTTAAAAAGATTTTTTTTTCTGAGTAGATATTTCACTTAAATAAAATTAAAAAATGAGTGAAAATTAGTTATATTTATTAGTGACTTAAACGACCAAATTAATACTCAAACAAATATAAATATGTTTGTTAGTAGATTACAACCATGTCATAAAACTATAAATCTTTGAATTTAAAATAAAATATAAAAAATTGCAAAAAATGTTTAATTTATTATCTTAATAAAAATATATTGAAATATGATTCTAATAATCTATATATGTTTATTATAAAATAAATATTTTATATGTAAATAAATAATCTTAGTTTAATAAATTTTTACTTATATTATATAATAATATATTTGTACATAATAATTATAAATAATTTATTCTTAGATTAAAGACATTCTTGAATGATCCTTATCCTTATGCATGGTTTATTTTGATTATCTAATTAATAAACCTTACCAAAATTATTTGCTGCTATTATTAAAAATTTAATTGAACTTCACTAAATCCGTCAATTAATTGACACAAATTTGTTTTTTGTTTTTATTTTTTGAATTGAAATAAGTAATTAGGTGACTCTCTTCCTGTCCAGCATATTTCTCCTAAGTTAAAATATTAAATTGCTATTATTATTATTATTATTATTATTATTATTATTATTATTATTATTATTTATAAGATAAAACTAATTTCATAAATATTAAAAATAATTAACGGTATTAAATTTTATTAATATTTTAGTATTTGTTTTTTTTTTGTAAAATAAAAATTAAATATTTTGATAGTGTAATTGAATGTCAAATATTAACAAAAGTCAAACCTCGTTTTAAAAAATATCATTAAACTAAATAAAAGTAAATTACTATACTTGAGAAAAATTATTTTTAATACATGATTTTTTAATAAATTAGCATTTAAGAACTATTTCAAGGAAAAAAAAAATAGGGGGTGGGGAAGGAGATATATATATATATATATATATATATATATATATATATATATATATATATGTTGGAGCTCATAACAGACATTTTGGGATTTCGCGTGTGGTGTTTGAGGTAGTTGTGTTCTCCATAGGTTGTTGGTGGTGGTGGTTTGTGTTGTGTGGGTTTATGAAAGAGTGGGATTCACATGGGGAGGGTTTTCGTTATTGATTTGGATGGCAGATTCTACGGATGCAGATACTGCAATACCCCTCTTGCTCTCCCTCATAACATTCTCTCTCGGGTATGCTTCTCCCTCATCTCTTCAAATTCATTTTCTTTTTGGTCCTCTTATTTTATTTTTAAATTTGAATACTTGTAAAAGAAAACAGCTTTTTTTCTGTTGTTGGTGTTTGTTTCTGGCACGAACTCTGTCTGGAGTGATGAATTCGATAGGTGAAAGATTGGATTTTGGCCACTTCTTTTAAAAATCAATCAGAAACAGGAAGGACCCATTGGATAATCCTGTAGAAAGTCTGTACTTTTTGGTTTATTATTGATTGGAAGTTATTGGGTTGCAATTATTTTCTGGAAACATGGAATTGATATCTGGAGACTGATGATTTTAGCTTGTCAATTGTGGCAAGCATGTAGTGCATGGTGCTGGTGTTTGCAGTTTGGAAATGTCTAAATGGTATATGAGATTATACTAGGTTTGAAATTGATACAAGTGTTTATTTTCATAACTACAATCAATCAATTGATGGTTTTGGTATGGAGTAGTTAACTGTTTGTTGAAAATTCTGCAGGGGAGCAGTAACCTTATTAGTTAATTTTAATTTGTAAAGAACCATATGTTGAGCTACCTTTGGTTCAGGTAGGTAATGATGAAAGAGCTGAACTTTTTCATAGGTTCATAAATGGTTTTTTTGGAAAAGGAATAAATAGTGAAAAAATAAAAAGTTTACTTTTGGGGAAATTTTTAGAAATCGAGGTAGATCATGTTTTATTTCACATCTCCACTGCAAACTCGTCTAATGAGAGGGAGTCCATGAATTTGGAAAATTATGAAAGGAACAAGTGAATTGTGTACACTTTTCTATTATGACAAATCCCTTTGCGTAGAGCCTGCCTTTGCCCTGTTGAAGGATGTACATTGAGACAGGGAGTTATTATTATTATTATTATTTCTTTTTATTTTTATTTTTTTTCAATTACCTCAATGCAACACACCAACGAAGTGACTCCAAATAGGAGTTATTTTTCCTTTTTTTTCTGTCAACACTCAATCTACTGTAAAAGTTGCTAGTGTGAAATGTAAGACTGCATTTGATTGCTCGCCATTCTGTTTTGCACATGGGGTGGGCATGAATTGAATTTTTAAAAAATCAGATTCATATTCAATCCAAATCCAATTAAATGGATTTTAGTTGGATAAAGTTAGTTTAGATTTGTTGAAATGGTTTAAGAGGTGATTCAATCAAGTTAGATTGAAAGATGTTTTGATCGAAACTAACTAAGAGATGACTGACTGCAAGATGCTCTGGTTGAGGTCAGCCAAGGATTCTTTGACTAAACATCCTTCACATGCTTGCACCAAAGATTCTGTGATTAAGGTTGTCCCAACAAAGCCTTAGCCTTGGTTGACCTGACAATGCCTGGTTGAGATCGAGTTGAGAATGACTGATCATCTAGCGAAGATTGAGCCGATGATGAACCGATTGAGGATTATTTGAGGATGTTCTGATCAAGGATGAACTAATGATGTTTCAACCAAGACCAACAAAAACATTGCTGAAAACTCTTGAGACCAACAAAAGCTTCCCTTACAAAGATCAAGTAAAAAATTTTCCAGTTGAGACCAATGGAAAGATGCCTTGAACAAACAATGTTTGAGAATAGAAATTGATTTTGGATTTTTTAAAATCCAAACAAATATCCAATCTATATCTGATTAATTGGATTGGATTTAAATTCCAAAAGAATGGATTTGGATATGAAACCAATCCGTTAAAATGAACTTAAAGTGATTCAGATGTGTGAATATGGATTGAGTTTAATTATTTGAATTTTTTGCACACCCCTACTAATCCACTTCCATTGTGGGTAAGGTAGGGAGCTCTCCTTTAAAACGAGGCTCTGCTAATATTTTCAACTGAACTTTTACAAGTGAGATAATGTTGGGGGTAGAATTTAGTTTATTTTATTTTTGTTTTGTGTGGCTATAGAGGATACACAGTTTAAATTTTGCTATGTTTTTTTTTTTTTTTTTTGCAATGATAGAAGCAAAGCATTTTAAACTTGCCTTTTACCGCGAGCTTAACTGTAAAGAGTGGACAATAACCCAATATCTGCGAATTTTTGTTCTTTCTAAAAGAAAAGTGAATTATTTCATATCTAGATACTTTTGGTATGTTTAGTCTTCTTCCATATAAATCTTGTAATATAATTTGTTTGCTTTTAACGAGGATGTTAACTAACTTTATCTTGGTACATATTGTAATAATAGTATAGAAAATTATAATTATCCAAAATCATAAGTTCTACTGTCAGATTGCTGCTATATATTATACTGTTGCAAATGTACCTTATTCTTTGTATACTATTCTTTCCATCTACCCTAGCAATTTGACTATAGTTTGTTTTCCTGTGATGATCAGAACTTCAACTGCAGCCAAGGGAGAGCATACCTTTTCAGCAAAGTGTAAGTTGTCAGAAATCGTTTGTTTCTATTCCCTGTCCCCTCTTCTGTCCCTTTTGAATCTTACTTCAATATTTTTTTAGTAATTTGTCCCATCCTACCGGGTGTCCCCAACCCTAGGGTCCTACCCCCAAATAAAGGCATCTATTTCTCTGTTGGTTTGGGGAATTAGAATGAAGCATTATGATTTTATCATTGATATTAAAATAATTATGATTGTTCTGACTCACATAATTAGCACCTTTTCTTTTTACATATCAACAGCTTATCTTGAACCTTTGTTACTAACTATTTCTAACATCCTTGTTTGTAACTTTTGGCCTCAAATAGTGTGAATATAACTCTTGGGCCTCCGGTTGAGAGAATGATGATATCTGGACTACACACAGTTGAAGACATATTTTGTTGCAGTTGTGGACAACTTCTTGGATGGAAATATGTGAGTTTTACCTTTGCATCTATACTTTCCTTTCTTGTCATCCTTGAGGGTTTTCTGAACATCAATAATTTGTGGTTGGGTGAGTCTTGAAAGTTAACTCTAGCAATGAAGTTGGTTAAATATGTGAACACATCAGAAATTTATAATCCGATGCTTTTGTATGCCTTTAACACCATGAGTATGATCAATCTTATCCAGAAACCATTTTAAACACTTGAATTTACTGTTTTTCAAATTTCTAATAAATTTTATTGCTCATAAAAGAACAATCAGATGAGAAATTTCTATTTTCCCAATCTATTGTGCATATAATCCATGTATGATCTATCATGAAAAGGGTAAGCTTCATTTAGGGACTTCATTATCTTTTAACTGTAATTTAACAATCCCTCGAGAAGGTGGTTGAAATTGATGCTTTCCCTTTAAGCAATGTATTTGTTTCATGTAATCCTGTTTGAAATTAAATTAAATGAGAAATCAAGAAAAGATGTGACTTGTGGATTCATTTAGAAGGACTATCTATCAAATCACCCATGGTAACATCATGCACATGGTCAGGTCTTTCCATGTGTTTCTGCGTCAATCTAATTTGCTCTCCTCAGCGTGTATCTCAGCATAGCATGACGTTTTTTATGCGCTGAAAGCAGTTTGTAGTGGTAATAATGAGTTTTTGGATTCATTCAGGTTCTGGCATATGAAAAGAATGAGACATACAAAGAAGGGAAGTTTGTGCTTGAGAGGTATGGTGTTAAAATATGGTTTTGAATTTGATCATGGCAAGCTAAGCCAAAGCTTAATTACAGTTGATGCATCTAACAGGTGGACCATAGTTGACAATATTGAAGAGGAGTTAGAATTAAATTTGGATGCACAAGCTGGTTCACAAGGATCTCAAGGTGATTCTCAGGCGGATTCTCAGGCTGGCTCAAGTGACACAGAAAACGCTTAGCAAGTTTTTCTTTTTCATGAATTTGAAGTATTTTAGCCAGCAAAATTATATGTACTTTTAGTGTGCAGTTAGAAAATATATTATACCTCATCAAGATACAATTTCACATAGAAACTCCTTAAGAGCAACTCAAGCTTAGCTTATTTCCAGCGTCTATAAATCTTGTCCTCTTGTCATGGCGCATTGAATCTTGCTAAATATTAATGGAGAGCATATAATTCATCATTTTATGTGTCCAAAATCTTTACTTTGGTTGATGTCAATAATTTAGATATATGTGGAGAGTTAGATTACTTTGGTAGATTTAACATGTACTTTTTTAAAATATAAGCGATAACAAAAATAAGATTGACTAACATTCCCAGATTATAAGTGTCTAATTTATGTGATTATCGATATGATATCATGTAACATTAAAAGTTATATATATATATATATATATATATATATATATCATTATATATGTATCTTACAAAGTCTTATTAAGTTGATAATTAAAAATTACTTTTAAATGTGATCTATTTACTCACAATGTTATTAAATAGAGTAATCTTATCAAAGTTACTTTTAGCATAGCTTTCTATATATATAAAATAATTTTCTAAGTCATGTAGATGATCAAGATTTAAAATCACATGATAATTTATAAAGATTCATGCGACTTTAAAAAAATTCACATAACTTATGTATAAATATTATTTTGCTATGAAATTTAACGATTAATATCTGTTGTTCTCATTTTCAATAGACACATCCCTAACACATGTAGTTCACGAAGAAAAATGCTTATAGGGTGAAGGAGTAAACCCAATCATACAACGATATATGAATGGTCAGCTAAATGTCATTTGATTATCACACCACTATTTAAAAAAGTAATATGATTTTATTTTTAGTTTTAATCTTTCATAATTTGACATAATAATCTAATTTCATTCTTCATACTCCTAATTACATGTTTCTACAAGTCAATTTATGCACAACCAATTAAATTTCGTCTACTTTGGATTCAAATTTCTCTCTCTCTCTCTCTCTTTTCCTGCACAACTCAAATCAAACCAACTTGATTAAGTTTCCAATTCTATACAAATAGAACTTTATTATTATACAATAGAACTTCATGCATAATAGTTAATTAATAATATAAAAAATCGTATTATTAATTCGGTAATTATGATTGATTTGGTCATGTTGAACTCAATTAAGTTAAAAATTTGAATTAATTTAATTATTTTTTATTTTGAATTGTTAGCAAACGGAAGAATATTTTCAAGTCCCACAAGCCATCCCACTTAATGTGCTCGCTTTCCATATATATTACATTGATATAAACTGCATCCATTATAACAAAAATAAAATGAAATAAAATAAAACTACATAAATTATTTTATCATGAATAACTTTTAATAAAATGATTTTATCTTAAAAAATCATAGTAGGATTATGTGAGAAGGGATTAAAGCAACAACCTAGAAATAACCTAATCTCAAAATTCGTAGTTGGATAAAAAAAATCTCATACATAATAGCTACAAATTTAACATATTAATCCAAATTATTTAATATATTGACTGTATATGCAAAAAATGACGTAGTATATACTTTTAAATTTGAAAAATATGAATCATTTAAATATTTTTTTTTTCTAATTTTAATAAAAATTTGACACAGAATATAGAATATAGTTCTGTTCTATTTGAACAAAAACAGAAGTAAACAGGATAATAAACAAAAATATATGATTTACAGTTTTCTGGAGTTCTGCTTGTAAGGTGTTGAATGTCTCAAGAAACTACGTATTTGGAGTAATCACGGTATGGAGAACAAAGCAGCATCGGAAGATCGAGCAGATTGCACTGCCATTCATCTATATTAATCTACAAAAAAATAATAAGCACTTAATAGAAGGAAGGAGAGGAATACTACCAAGACAGAGTCGTGTAAGGTATAAAAATGATGAGATGTCATCATGAAAGTAAAATGGGTCCATTCTCAGCTGCGGTTGAGGTTTTGCCATAATTATTATGATGCCTTGTCATCTGAATATCACGTGAAAAATGGGTCCTTGCTTTTGCATATGGGGCTGCCCTTGCTGCAAGAAAAAAAAGGAGAAGAGATTTTCATTCAACACCATATCTTAATGCTTATTGCTTACTGCTTCACAAGTTAATCCGTGGTAGTTACAAGAACATGTTGGTAAATGGGACAACAAATTAGACTGATTAAATATGGTATTAGGCAGCAAGTTTTGGGCTCAATTAATTTTGAGCAATATTAGTCAGACTTAAGCATAATATATTAGTGAGGTGTTCATCTTACAAGTTATAGGATTGAGTTATTCTTAAACACTTTTGTAATGTAGTTACCAATCAGCAAGACACAATGATCACGTACTTTTTTCATTCGACTCCAAAGTCGTGACAAACATGTCTACCATAGCCTCACAGCTGTGTCTACATTATTAGGTTTTTCGATGGAGGATTCATAGGAGAAAAACAACAATAATGAGACATGAGTTCAACTCACTCACATAAGAAATTGACACCACTCTTAAACAAAATCTTAAGACATTAGATTATGGGTCATACTTCCTTATATGTTATTCAACTATCTCATTCTTACTGAATGTGAGACTTAGAATCATACTTGGATTACCCAATAATCTTCCCCTCAAGTATAAATTTCTCCACATTAGTACATCCCCTCGAGCTCACTAGTGGTCTTTCCTTGTATCGTCGTTTATTATAACGGAACACGTTTACCTGACCTATTGTCAGGAAGACTTTCGATACAATGACCACTCTCAAACTTTCGGTTACCACATTCTTGTTGGGTCTTTCGAGGGAGATTTACTAGGAAGAGACACCATCAATGAAATATGAGCCCAACCCACATAAGGTATTGACACCACTCTCAACCAAAAACCTTAAGACATTAGGTTATGGGTCTTTCTTCATTATATGTTATTCAACTTTCTTTTTCTTACTCAATGTGAGACTTAGACTTACACTTGAAATCCTAACAATCTCTCCCTCAAGTGTGAATTCCTCCACATTGGTACATCCCCTCGAGCTCACTAGTGACCCTTCCATGTACTATTGTTCACTGTAACGGAACACGCTTACCTGACCCACGCTGTCAGAAAAACTTTCGATGTAAAGACCACTTTTAAACTGCCGATCAATCTTCGATTCTGATACCACTTGTTAGATCTTTCGAGGGAGAATTCACAGGAGAGAAACAACAGTAATGAGACATGAGCCCAACTCACTCACATAAGGGATTTAAACCACTCTCAATAAAAAATCTTAAGCCATTAGATTACGGGTCATACTTATATGTTGCTCAACTATCCCATTCTTTTATTCAACGTGGAAAATAGAATCACACTTGGATTACCCAACACACGTGTACTATGCTCACTCGACCTCCAAAGCCCCGACAGGCATGCCCACTATGGTAGGCATGCTCCATTGTAGCTAAATAATTAAGCTTCCCAAAATGATAGCTAGAAACACCTAGGCGAAGCCTAGGAGTAACAAACCATTCAACAAGACTCAAGCACAAGTATAAATAAAATATGGAGTCTCAATAAAAAAAGGTACCTAACAAACAATACTAGTCTCATATTATTGATTACTGACTTGAGCATCAGTGTGCCTTCTACAGGTACATAGGCCACATCTTCGGCTATCTCAAGGTCGGCAACTAGGAGCCCACCTCGAGCTGCAACCAGAGCGCACTAGTGGAGATTGGTCTTGCGGGAGGCTTTCAACCTTATAAGAATATTTTGACGTCCACCGTGGGGCCAAGAAGCTCTCTAAAAAACCAAATGGTGACTACAAGGAACAAGATCGGGAGTGAGATCCCATTTCCACGGAAGAGAAAAACATGTGAATGAGCTCTTGCTTATAGTCGAACTAAGAAAGGAACTAGAAAATTTCAAAAAGAAAAGCGCAGAAGAAGTCGAAGCCCTGAGGCATGAAAACATGCAAATCCGATAAAGATTGAACAAGCAAGAAGGCACCTCCAATCATGTGCAAGGAGCATCTCAAATCGAGGGGAACGACGAACACTCCCGCCACACTCCAATGAGAGTGTTCGAGGCTGGGAGCAATCCGAAGGTCACCTCTCGTACATCCATGCACCTCTCACCACAAATCGAGAGACGACTCAGACATCCGTTCGTTGATGGAATCATGAAAACTCCCCTGCCTACAACATGGAAGAATTTGATGTTGGAAAGATACAATGGGTTGACCGACCTAGATGAACATGTCGACATCTACGTGACGCAAGTCGGTTTGTACACCACAGAGGACGCAATTCTTTGTAGAGTATTCCCAACCTCGCTAAAAGGAGCAACACTCAATTGGTTCACAAGACTTACACCAAACACCATAGATTGCTTCGATACATTGGCGACAAAGTTTGGCACCTAGTTCGCCACCAGTCGGCCTCATCACCTCACATTAATTGTGTTGGTAAATATCTGGCAGGACAAAGGAGAGTCATTATGGGCCTTCATGGAAAGGTTTGGCAAAGTCTCCTTGAATATCCGAAATCTCAACCCCAAGGTGGCTCTGCATCACATGGTAACAACATTGCAACTGAGGCCCTTCTCGAACAGTTAGTGCAAAAAACCAGCCACCAACCTGGTCATACTGAGGAGGCGAGCTGCAAAGTTCATGCAACTGGAAGAATTGAAAGAGTTTAGAAGTCAAATGCGGGCTGGATCTGGTTCGGAAATCAAGAACACGGAGAAAGAATAGGGAAACAGACACACCCAAAATAGACCAAGAGAGGCCCGCAGACCGCGTTTCTCTCAATATACACCTCTGAACATTGACCGTACCAAAGTGCTGGAGGAGGTCCTCAACACCGACCTTATCCCACCCTCGAGAAAGGTTCTAACATGATGTGAACATGACCTATAATAAGGGCTAGAGTAAGGGAAACAAAAGAAGTTCTTCAACAAGTATTGTTGGTTGACCAAATTGTGTTTTGGATTAATCAATTAATGGATTTTAGTTTAGTTTTATTGCAAGTTGTAATAAGGGTCCAATTGAAAATTTAGTTATCAGTCTTTGGGAGACCAAGAGGGTGCATAGCTGATTGACTTTTGGATGTTACAATTTCAGTTACAATCAATCATTAAGTAGTTTTCAATTCCTAAGTTAATAAATCATTATTAGCATTTATTTTTCTTTAATGAATATTTGTAACTCTGATGGCAAAACTTCTTTATAAGCTGAACCATTTTTATCAGAAATAACAAGTTGAGTTTATTTTTAGAAATATTAGAGTTTATCTCTTTTATCTTAGTGAGAGTGATTCTCCTAAATTCTTGAGTGATTCAAGAATATTTGGCTATATCAAAGGACTTTCACATCCTTTGTGTGTTGTCTTCCTTGGAAAGAGTGATTCTTTCCTTCCACCTTATCACTAAATTACTAAATTTTCTACAAGGTTCTAACCTTAAAGATCCTAAATCTCTCCTTTTGTAGCTTGTTCCACCAAACAAGTGCATAGTCAGAAAATTCTGTTGTTGCAAGCCTCACCTTTTGGGTCTCCTCATAATTGTTGCATGAGAAAACATGCTCTATTTTCATCTCCCACTCCAAGTATGCTTCTGGATCACTTTTTCCTTTGAACGGAGGAATGTTAAGCTTGACCCTTCAAGCCTACTTGGTCTTGTTACTCCATCATTCATTCTCCTATTTCTCCTTTCTTCTTCGTCTTCAGGATTTCTATTCTCCAATCGGTTCAATCTTTCATGGAGCTCATTGTTGTGTCGTATCATTAATCCTTCCAAATGTTGTACCAATACTCTCATTTGAATTGGACTAATTCCTGCTTCTTGATTGTAATTTTCCTCTTCTGCCATCAATTTAATGTTCAAACCTTTAAACCGGAGCTCTGATACCAACTAATATGAATCACAAGGAGTGATTTAGGATCTTTAAGGTTAGAACCTTGTAGAAAATTTAGTAATTTAGTGATAAGGTGGAAGGAAAGAATCACTCTTTTTAAGGAATACAACACACAAAGGATGTGAAAGTCCTTTGATACAGCCAAATATTCTTAAATCACTCAAGAATTTAGGAGAATCACTCTCACTAAGATAAAAGAGATAAACTCTAATATTTCTAAAAATAAACTCAACTTGTTATTTCTGATAAAAATGGTTCAGCTTATAAAGAAGCTTTGCCATCAGAGTTACAAATATTCATTAAAGAAAAATAAATGCTAATAATGATTTATTAACTTAGGAATTGAAAACTACTTAATGATTGATTGTAATGATTGATTGTAACTGAAATTATAACATCCAAAAGTCAATCAACTATGCACCCTCTTGGTCTCCCAAAGACTGATAACTAAATTTTCAATTGGACCCTTATTACAACTTGCAATAAAACTAAACTAAAATCCATTAATTGATTAATCCAAAACACAATTTGGTCAACCAACAATACTTGTTGAAGAACTTCTTTTGTTTCCCTTACTCTAGCCCTTATTATAGGTCATGTTCACATCACAACACCACCGAACGTCGACAACAACAAACAATGTAGGTACCATAGAAACTATGGGCATGCCATGGACAAATGTGTAGTGTTGAAAGACAAAATAGAGGAGCTCATACAAGTCGAACACTTGCGCAAATTTGTGAAGGAGGACACAAGCCGGCCCAGGAGGCGTTTATCTACGAGTGAGCGACCAATGGTACGTGTTGAAAACCACCAGCAAAGGAGAGAAAACGACCCTACTTGAGAGAGGACCAACTGAGGGGTGTGATCAACACAATTGCAGGCGGCTTCACAGGCGGAGGACCAACCGCATCCGCTAGGAAAAGGCACTTAAGACTTGTCCAATCCATTAACTCCGTGACCATGGGGAAAAAGAAAAGAATTTCGTTAATAACATTTACAGACAAAGACTTCCAAGCAATTGATCCCCATCAAGATAACCCCATGGTGATCTTGGTAAAGGTAGCAACCTTCACAGTGTTAAGACGCTTGTGGACCAAGGGAGCTCGATGGACATACTATATTGGAAAACGTTTAAGCGCCTCAAGTTGTCTGAGGATGCAATCCAACCTTACAATGACCAAATTGTAGGGTTTGCATCTCAAAGAGTTAACACCAGGGGGGTATGTTGACCTTTTTACAAAATTCGGTGAGGGAAACACCTAGATACAAAATGGTGAGGGTGCGATACCTCATAGTGGAGGCAAATGCCCCGTACAACATCCTTCTCGGCAGACCATCCCTCAATGCCCTATAAACAATTGTCTCAATCCCGCATTTGGCAATGATGTTCCCGTCATCGACCAGTAAGATAATGACAATACACGTCAACCAGCGAGCGGCCCGAGAATGCTATGCTGCTAGCCTCAAGGTGGTAGCCACTGCCGCAACAAACCCAAAAGAAAATGATGGTTGCTCGATATTGGTGATTGATCTCGACTCTCGAATAAATGACAACAATCGAGTTCATCCAAAGGAAAAGAAGGTTCCTTTCCAATTAGGACAACAAGATGTTGCCTAACAGTGACGTGATCTTGTTGCCTAACTATTAAAAAGAAACGTAGACCTCTTTGCATGGACGATCGTGGACATGCCAGGGATAGACCCTCGCGTAATATGTCACAAGCTCTCAATTTGTAAGGACGCCCGACCGGTGGCTCAAAAACAAAGGAAACTCAGGGAAGAAAGGAGTAAAATAGCCAAAGAAGTCCACAAATTGCTTAATGTCGACTTCATAACGAACATTCAATACACCACTTGCTGACTAATGTGGTACTAGTAAAGAAGCCCAACAAAAAGTGGTACATGTGCACGAGGTCCGGGGTCCAATAAAAAGGGCGCTTGGGTGCATCACCGTTATAAAAATAATGGTGCCCATCCTCCTCGACTTGTACTCTAAAGAATCCCGTTTTGAAATTTTTGAAAGACGAGGTGTAGGGCTTGAATAACATGTTGGAAGGTTGGCCTATGAGGGACAACCACCCAACAACCCTCTCCGACCAGGTGCTAAAATGGTGAAGGAAGATGAAAGGAGTTGGCATCAGGTGCAGAATTTCGCATACTAGCCTAAACGCTTGCAATGCAGCCCAACTATTAGGATGCATTTGAGTGGGTGTCACATTTAGTACCCGGAGCATACCCATGCTGAACTCATCGAAAGGAAATCGGACATGCAAGTCCTTGACAAGGCCAACATACATATAAAAGAACTCATCCGGCCACCCTCCCGTCCGTGACCCATGTTATCAATCGCACTACACCGACTCAAAGAAACCAAGTCTTCGGTGCCATCGCCGTCAACCATGCGTTGGCTTAGGGCAAACGAAGACAATACCGGAGACCATCGTTACTTGGAAAAATAACTTTTGATGGTGGAGTCAACCTAGGAATACTCCCACTAAGAGGCCACCCAGTCTCGGCACGCTCCACGGCTAGTTGAGCCTCTTCATCCAAATTCGATAGGATGCCACCCCCACCTTCACCTCGACAAGCCAGGATACCAAGCAGAGATAGTCTGATATGAATCTCAGTAGCACAAGGGATGATTTAAGATCTTTAGGGTTATAACCTTGTAGAAAATTTAGGAATTTAGTAATAAGGTGGAAGAAAGAATCACTCTTCCCAAGAGAGACAACTCACAAAGGATGTGAAAGTCCTTTGATAAAACCAAGTATTCTTGAATCACCCAAGAATTTAGGAGAATCACTCTCACCAAGATAAAAAAGCTAAACTCTAATATTTTTAAATAAAATTCAACTTGTTATATTTGATAAATATATAGTTTAGCCTATATAAAAGCTTTGTCATCAGAATTACAAAGGTTCAATAAAAGAAAATAAATGCTAATAATAATTCATTAACCTAGGAATTGAAAACTACTTAATGGAGATAAATAAAGACTAATAATGATCCATTAACCTAGGAATTGATACTACTTAATGACTGATTGTAATTGAAATTGTGGCAACAAAAAGTCAATCAGTTATGCACCCTCTTGGTCTCTAAAAGACTGATGACTAAGTTTCCAATTGGACCCTTATTACAATTTGCAATAAAACCAAACTAAAGCTCATTAATTAATTAATCCAAAACACAATTTGGTCAACCAACGATACTTGTTGAAGAACTTCCTTTTCTTCCCTAGCCCTAACCCTTGTTATAGGTCATGTCCATATCATTCTCTCCCTCTTGAAAAAGATTTGTCCTCAAATCGGATTTGTCATCTACATAAAAAAGAGATAAGTCTGACAAATTGAATGTAGAACTAATATTATACTCACTTGTTGTGGCTAAATAACTCACTCTCACTTCAAGTATTTCACTTTTTTTTTATCACTTTTTTTCTTCTAACACTTTCTTTTTCTCTCTTCTCTTGAAGAAGTTTTTCTCTCATTTTCTTTTTATCCTCACACACTTCTTGTGGAATCAAAGGTTTGAGCACAATCTTCTTGTCTTGGTGCATGAAAGAGATCTTGTTGGTGAACCCGTTATGATTGACTCTTTTATCAAATTGCCACAGTTTCCCCAAAAGTAAGTGATTGGCCTCCGTAGGAGCAACATCACAAAGTACCTTATCATTGTATTTTCCAATGGAAATGTTCACTTCAACTTGCTTCCTCACTTGCACCTCTCCATCCTTATTAAGCCATTGAAGTTTATAAGGCCTAGGATGTGGTTTAATAGGTAAATTTAGCTTTGATACTAATCTAGCACTAGCCACATTGGTGCAACTACCTCCATTTATGATCATTATGCACACCTTGTCATTGATTAAACATCTAGTGTGGAAGATGTTTTTTCTTTGGCTTTCTTCCATAGACTTCAATTGGCCATCAAGTAATCACCTAATCATCAATAAATCTCCATTTGGAATCTCTTCCTCCTCTATGTCCTCACTCTCCTCTCTCTCTTCAATCTCAGATCCACTTATATATTCTCCCTCTCTAAGAACCATAGACCTTTTGTTAGGGCACTCATAAGCATAGTGTCCTAGGCCTTGACATTTGAAACACTTGACATCTCTACTTCTTTTAGAGAGTTGCTCTTCAGACTTTGAATAAGTCTTTGTAGGAATAGGTGTGAAACTACTAGAAGTAACAACCTCATCTTTCTTGCCTTTGTCCTTCCAACTTCAACATCTCAAGTTGGTAGAACTCTTCTCAACCACTTCTTTTCTTTTGAGTTGTTGCTACACTCGAATTGCTTTATGAAGTAAATCCTCCATATCAACAAACTCCTATAACTCAATAATATCACGTATATTAATATTCAAACCACCAATAAATCGGGCTATAGTTACCTCTTCATCTTCTTCAATCTTTGCTTGAATAATGAGCATGTCCATTTCATTGAAATACTCCTCAACCCCCTTGTTGCCTTGAGTAAGTTTTTGGAGTTTAAATTTCAAGTCCCTTGAATAACTAGCCAACATATACCGCTTCCTCATGATTCTTTTCATCCCAGTTCATGTATCAGCCATTGACTCTTCATTTCTACCTCTCTCCTTTTGTAGCTTGTTCCACCAAACAAGAGCATAGTCAGAAAATTCCATTTTGCAAGCCTCACCTTTTAGGTCTCCTCATAATTGTTGCATGAGAAAAAATGCTCTATTTTCATCTCCCACTCCAAGTATGCCTCCAAATCACTTTTTCCTTTGAACAGAGGAATGCTAAGCTTGACTCCTTCAAGTCTACTTGGTCTTGTAACTCCATCATTCATTCTCCTATTTCTCCTTTCTTCTTCATCTTCGGGATCTCTATTCTCCAACCGGTTCAATCTTTCATGGAGCTCATTGTTATGTTGTATCATTAATCCTTTCAAATGTTGTACCAATGGTCTCATTTGAAATGAACTAATTCCTGCTTCTTGATTGTAATTTTCCTCCTCTGCCATCAATTTTATGCTCAAACCCTTAAACTGGGGCTCTGAATACCAATTGATATGAATCTCAATAGCACAAGGGATGATTTAGGATCTAAAGGGTTAGAACCTTGTAGAAAATTTAGAAATTTAGTAATAAGGTAGAAGGAAATAATCACTCTTTCCAAAGGAGGCAACTCACAAAGGATGTAAAAGTTCTTTAATACAGCCAAGTGTTCTTGAATCACTCGAGAATTTATGAGAATTACTCTCACCAAGATAAAAAAGCTAAACTCTAATATTTTTAAATAAAAATCAACTTGTTATATTTGATAAAAATATGGTTCAACCTATATAGAAGTTTTGCCATCAGAATTACAAAGATTCGATAAAGGAAAATAAATGTTAAGAATGATTCATTAATCTAGGAATTGAAAACTACTTAATGAAGACAAATAAAGACTAACAATGATCCATTAACCTAGGAATTGATACTACTTAATGACTGATTGTAACTGAAATTGTGGCAACTAAACGTCAATCAGCTATGCACCCTCTTGGTCTCCAAAAGACTGATGACTAAGTTTCCAATTGGGCTCTTATTACAATTTGCAATAAAACCAAACTAAAACCCATTAATTGATTAATCCAAAACACAATTTGTCAACCAACAATACTTATTGAAGAACTTCCTTTGCTTCCATTGCCCTAGCTGTAACATCCCAATTTCTGTAATTAATTATTTGCTTAAGTTCCTACTAATTATTATATAAATATTATGTAAACTTTTTATGAGAAGAAAGGATATATTTAAAAAAAAAAACGAAAAGAGAAAAAGAGAAGGTCGATGTAATGTGGCCTTAATACATTTGAATTAAGGCGGTGAAGAATTTAATTAAAATTAAGGCGATGAAGAAACTTGGAGAAGAAATTAAGTCGGTGGAGAGGTATATAAATAGAAGAAACCGTGTAGGAAAATTATGCAAAATCAAAAACCCCTCTAATACCAAAAGCCACAACCAATTTGGAGAATAAGAGAGAGGCCCGAATTGAGAAGAACAATAAAAGAGAAAGGAGGAGTCATAAGATTTTGAAGAAATCAGATATGAGTTAGATGTTTAATTTTATCCTACGAATGTCTGATTTTGAAGATAATTGATAATTGCTTCCTGTTTTGCAAAGTTTGAAATGTTGATGAAATTCTTGAAATTAAGGATGAATTACATGGTAAAATTGTTGTTTTTAAATCAAATAGGATAGGTTTCATGTTTAATTTGAGTTTGGAATTAGTTTGATGGATTGATATGTGAGAATTTGAAATCTGGAGAAACTGAATTTGTTTACTGGGCGAAGATTGAAGAAAAGGGATATGGTGGGAATTTTTGAAATTAAGGATAAAATATATATTAAAATTGTAGTTTTTAACTTAAATTGAATATGTTTAGGGTTTAATTTGGATTTGGAACTAGTTTGGTTGTCTGAAACTGGAAAATTTGGAATCTGGAATGTTGGAAATGACGTACTGGAAGTGAGGAAGAAGAAAGGGACAAGGTGAGAATTTTTGAAAAAGATCAAGGGCAAAATACTCATTTTAGGGACATGGAAGGAATTATAAAAAATATTCAAGGGTAAAATAGTCATTTTAGGGACATGGAAGGAATTATAGAAATGTTCAAGGGTAAAATAGTCATTTTAGAGACATGGAAGGAATTATAGAAAATGTTCAAGGATAAAATAGTCATTTTAGGGACATGGAAGGAATTATAAAAAATGTTCAAGGGTAAAATAGTCATTTTATGGACATGGAAAGAATTATAGAAATGTTCAATGGTAAAATAGTCATTTTAGGGACATAGAAGGAATTATAGAAAATATTCAAGGGTAAAATAGTCATTTTAGGGACATGGAAGGAATTATAGAAATGTTCAAGGGTAAAATAGTCATTTTAGGGACATGGAAGGAATTATAAAAAATGTTTAAGGGTAAAATAGTCATTTTAGGGACATGGAAGGAATTATAGAAAATGTTCAAGGGTAGCATAGTCATTTTCAAGACATCGATGGAATAATAGGAAATGTTCAAGGGTAAAATGGTCATTTTACAACCTAGGGACATAAATGGAATTTTAAAAAAGTTTAAAGGTATAATTGAGATAAAGCCAAATAGTATATTACCACCTCTTTGTTTACTAGGAAAACGACTCAGTAAACATTCGAATTTAAAGATAATGCCTTCATCAAAATTATAGGTTATTGTCTTGTCTTTCCAACACAATTGGAATCATCTTAAAAGGAGGTCTAGAACTCGAGATATGGATAAAACACTAAACCTTACTAGGAAAACCTTACTAGGAAAACCTTACTAGGAATCATCTTAGATGTTTTCTAAGTACTTAATTGATGATAGGTTTTTTTGTTTCATAGAAGACATAAACATAGTGCATGAAATGTTTTCTGAAAGTCACAGAAAAGTTTTTACAGAAAAGTATTTGGAAATTTCTATTAAGTTGCTACCAAGGACGGTTGGTAATAATAATGATGTGCAAAACAGAATTTTGGAAATATTTCTGAGTCATTTTCTTGAAAATTTACTATCAAGAGCATCTGGTAGCGGAATATGACTACGAAAATGGTCGGCCAAATGAGATAGAGAATGTATGAGAATGAATGATTGATAATCGAGCTACCATTATCTCTGATAATAAATGGCATTTTTGGCTTTCAAGTTAAAAAGTGTTGAATATAGGGAAAAACTGTATAGGGTTAACTTCCCTTGTGTATTTACCACACATAGGGCAGTGTATTTATAATAAAGAAAGGTACTCCTCAAAAGAGTAACAAAATACAAATAGGGTAAATAAAAGATATTATTTGATATTGTGATTAACAATATCTAACAATATCTCAACAATATCAAATAATATCAACTAATATCTAATCATATCTAACACTCCCCCTCAAGCTGGAGCATACAAATCGTATGTGCCTAGCTTGGTACAAAGATAATCCATCCTAGGTCCCCGTAAAGACTTAGTGAAAATATCTCGCTAATTGATCACATGAGTTAACGAACTCGGTCTTGATGTCTCCGGACATAATCTTTTCTCGAATAAAATGACAGATCAATCTCAATGTGTTTAGTCCTCTCATGAAAGACAGGATTAGAGCTTATATGGAGAGCAACTCGATTGTCACACACTAGTGTCATTTGAGTGACATCTCCAAATTGTAGCTCTTTAAGCAATTGCTTGAGCCAAATAAGTTCACGAGTAGCCGAGGCCATAGCTCTATACTCGCTTCGCGACTGGATCTTGCCACAACACTTTGTTTCTTACTTTTCCATGAGATCAAGTTACCACCAATGGAAACACAATACCCGGATGTAGATCTTCTATCGAGAGGAGATCCCGCCCAATCGACATCCGAATAGCAGACAACTCTTGTATGATTATGGGAGTCATACACCAAACCTTTTCCAGGAGACTTTTTGATGTACTTCAATATACGGATGACTGCATTCCAATGATCTTGACAAGGAGAATTGAGGAATTGACTCACCACACCGATCGCAAAGGAAATGTCGAGGCGAGTAACTCGTAAGATAATTTAATTTTCCAACTAATCTTCTATACTTGTTCAGGATCCGACATTGACTCCCCCGATTTGGCAAGAGTTTGGTATTAGGATCCATGGGTGTGTCAACAGGCTTTGAATTCATCAACCCAGTTTCCTCCAAAATATCCAATGCATACTTTCTTTGAGATATAACAATGCCATCGGTAGATTGTGCTACCTCAATACCCAAGAAATATCTGAGTTTGCCAAGATCTTTGGTTTGAAAATGGTGGAAAAGGTGTTGTTTCATCTGAGAGATGCCATGATGGTCACTACCTGTAAGAACAATGTCATCGACATACACTATCAAATAGATACATCCAGACATTCGAGTGACGGTAAAAGACCGAGTGGTCTCGCCTCACTTCTAGTCATGCCAAATTGTTGAACAACGTCGCTAAATTTGCCAAACCAGGCCCTAGGAGACTGTTTTAGGCCATATAAAGATTTGCGAAGACGACATACCAATCCAGAAGACTCCCCCGAGCAACAAATCCGGAGGTTGCTCCATATAAATCTCTTCTTGCAAATCGCCATTCAAGAAAGCATTTTTGACATCCAGTTGATAAAGAGGCCATTGTTGAATAGCGGCAATGGCAATGAATAAACGAACATAAGCCATCTTTGCCACTGGAGAGAAAGTATCACCATAATCCAACCCAAAAATTTGGGTATAGCCTTTGGCTACAAGGCGAGCTTTGAGGCGATCAATAGTACCATCAGGACCAACCTTGATAGCGAAGACCCACCTGCAACTAACAACAGATTTTCCAGATGGTAATGGGACAAGCGTCCGGGTTCCACTAGTCCGAAGAGCACCAAGTTCATCTAGCATGGCCTCGACGCCAACCAGGGTGGGCTAAGGCTTCGGAGACAGATTTAGGAATAGACACGGAAGAAATAGACGAGAGACATGTATAAAATGGTGAAGAAATTCGATGATAACTAATAGCAAGTATAATGTGGAGAAGGATTACGAGTAGAACGCGTACCTTTACGAAGGGCAATAGGAAGGTCGGACTCGTGGACGGAACCGGAGGAGGCAGAGTATTTGGCACTGGGAGTGAGTCATGTGGCGTCTGTTGTGGGCGAGGTCTGCGACTATAAACCTGAAGGGGTGGTGGAGGAGGAGGGGCTAATGGTGGATGGTCCTCAACATAAGGATCAATGAGAACAGGAATGGGAACTGTAGCAGATGGAGACTCAGCAGGTAGGGAAATGTCCTTAAAGTAAAAGGAAAACTCATTGAAGGTGACATCGGTAGACACAAAATAGCGATTAAGAGAAGGAGAAAAACACTTGTATCCTTTTTGGGATCGAGTAAATCCTAAGAAAACACATTTGTGTGATCGAGGAGATAACTTATCATGACCAGGATCAAAATTGTGGACAAAACAGGTAGACCCAAAAACCTTCAGAGGTAAAGGATGAAGAGTGTCATGAGGAAATAAAATAGAATGGGGAATTTTGTTATCTAAAACCGAAGAGGGCATACAATTAATAAGATAACAGGCAGTAAGAACAGCATCACCCCAAAAATGTTGAGGAACCGCACCATGAATTAAAAGAGTACGGGTTGTTTCAATAAGGTGTCTATTCTTGCGCTCAGCCACCCCATTTTGTTGAGGGGTATAAGCACAGGAAGTTTGATGAAGAATGCCATGAGAAGCCATAAATTGTTTAAACGAGTTTGAAAGATATTCACGGCCATTATCACTTCGAAAAGTTTGAATAGAGACACCAAATTGATTTTTAATTTCATGATAAAAGTTTTGGAATATAGAAAACAACTCAGAACGATTTTTCATTAAAAATAACCAAGTACAACGAGAGAAATCATCAATGAAAGTAACAAAATATTGAAAACCTAAATTAGACTTAACACGACTGGGTCCCCAAATGTCAGAGTGAACTAAGGCAAAGGGGGATGAAGCACGCTGGGAAACACTACGAGAAAAGGAAGTACGACTATGTTTGCCTAATTGACAGGACTCACACACCATGAGCTAAAGTTGTAGACCCATTAGCCATTGTAACAGAGGGTAAATTATGAGAAGAAGTGAAAGAGGAAAATAAGGATTTGTTACCAGTGATGTGATCGGTGGCGCCTGAGTCAAGAACCCAAGAGCCAATAGAAGAAGAGTGAGTCAGACCAGCAAAAGATGTACCTGTGTGGGCAACAGAAGTAGTGGAACTGGAGGGCTTTCGATCCTCATACCATTGAAGAAAATCATTGAAGATAGCAGATTTGTCTGAAGGTACAGACGAAGGAGGATCCACAGCAGAGGATTGTGCGGAAGAATCAGTCTGAGCAACTGCAGCAGATCGACGAGGATAACCATGTAAAGCATAACATTTGTCAATTTTGTGGCCTAGTTTGCCACAATGGTCACACTTGACACGCCCTTTGCCCGGCTTGTGAGAGCGATTACGATCATCACGGTGAGAGGCCAAGGCGGATGAATCATTAAAAACGGATTGCTCGGACCCACCGGAGCCGACAGAGGTAACTTCAGAATTGGAAGTGGCAGCGGAAGATGCCATGGAGGAAGAGAGAGAAAAACCCTAAAACACCAAAGAGGTCCGATTGGAGCAGCGAGGACAGATCCAGAGAGAGGAGAAGGAGGCGACGCCGGCGCAAAGAGCGGCGGCCTGAACGGCGGCGAGACGCGCCGCCACGCGCGGCGGAACGGGAGAAGGTGGCGCGGCTTCGGGAGGCGCGTGAGGGAGCGTGGCTGCTCCGATGACCGCGAAACTTCCACGGTGGAGGTCGCACGGAGGAGGCGAGCAAAACCCTGTGCTCGGCGGTCCGAACTGCTACTCTGATGACGGCGGCGGCGGCGGCGGACGGCGGTGGCGACGGCACGGCGGCGGCGGCGATGGAGGCGGCGACAGCTGCGAGTTCGATGGCGAGCCGAAAAAATCCCAAGAGACCTTAAGCTCTTGATACCATGTTGAATATAGGGAAAAACCGTATAGGGTTAACTTCCCTTGTGTATTTACCACACATAGGGCAGTGTATTTATAATAAAGAAAGGTACTCCTCAAAAGAGTAACAGAATACAAATAGGGTAAATAAAAGATATTATTTGATATTGTGATTAACAATATCTAACAATATCTCAACAATATCAAATAATATCAACTAATATCTAATCATATCTAACAAAAAGAAAAGATATACATCCATAGGTAGCTGTGAATAACATCTTAAATTGGTAACTTTAACACAATATTATGATTTTTAAAGTAGTTATGATAAAAGTTAATAAGTTTACCACATAATGGTTGTGTGATTGAATGACGGCGCAAGATTATTTTATATTGACAATACATTACCTATTTTCTCTTAACTTCTTAAGATATTTCAAACGATTTTTTCTTGAAATTAAATTGATCCAAACATGATAAATGGAGGTGAAAGAAGAACATACAATGTTTTGTTAGTGTAACTGTAATCTACATGGTATGAATATCCCTCACCTGCAATTTGCTGAGCTCGGAGTATATTTTGTCGCCTTTTCCAGCAACAAACTGAACAGGTAATAAGAAGGAAAAATGTGAATGAAGCCCCTAATCCAATGCTAATTTTACCACCGGCAGAAAGATGAGATCCACATGTAGGTAATCCCGGTATACCACACAGACCTGCGTTGTCCGTAAAACTGCAGGCATCCACAAGTTAAAAAGTTAGAAATATTTGTTACTTGGCCAAAAACAAAGTGAACAAACATGCACGGGAGGAATATCTGTCATTTTCAGTAACTTGTCTAGAATTTAATCTTTGATAACATACTTGAAGCTAGCTCTGTACAGAAGTCTTCCTCCTAGAGTTGCTGGGACCCTTTCAGATAGGAGGTTGCTGTTAAGGTTCCTGCATGAAGACATTTTGATACAGATTTGTTGCCCTCGTATTTGTTTTATTGGTTAGTTAAACTTTGGATAATCTTACAGTCTTTGTAATGAAGTCAACTGTCCAAGGCTTTCCGGAATTGATCCATTGAAAAAGTTGTAGGATAGGTCACTGCATCATTACATGGCATTCAGAAATGACAGCAGCATGATAACCGCCTTTCGCAAACTTAAAACAACGACATTAAACAATGAAAACAATACCACAAGAAAAAGAAAAAGAGGAAGAGATTACTTAACAGCACTTGCAGTCTATTTATTGTACCAAGTGAAGATGGAATCGCTCCATGGATGTTGTTCCTACTCAAGTTTCTGCAATTCATAAGCAAACTAGTACAAATTATAGGAAAGTAATGCTGGGAACACAAATGCAATACAAGACGAAAGTAAATAATAAGAATACAAAGAATTGATGTGATTCAAGTGATCTACATCCACGATTATACTAGATGATAGTTCTCATTCACACAATTAGGTATGTATTTATAATAAAAGAATAAGTAAATAGGTCAGACCTAATAACCTTCTTACTCTACATACTTAACAAATAAATATGCTAGTTGTTTCTGTTTGTTGAAGAATAATACTTAACAAATAAATATGCTGGTTGTTTCTGTTTGTTGAAGAATAATGAGTTAAAAATTGAAAAAAATATGTATATATATGGGAGAGGGATCAAGTCCCTCCAAGAATAACTTTTAAAGAGTAACTCATACTCATCATTTATGTTCTCTCAAAAACTAAAGGTTGAATTTAAGTTCCTCGTTAGAACTATTAAAATGAAAGATAAAATGGGGAACAACTCTTTCAAAGTTACTCTTAGAGTATCTTATCCCTTCTTCACATATATAACATATATAAAATACTGGAGCAAGCCTTCAACATTTAAGTCAGTCCTGGTCCTTGGTATCCAACATGTTGGACAAATTATTGAACTCAAAAAAAAAAAAAAAAAACACACTAAATTCTAAACAAATTATGGAGTAATATGTTTTTTAGCCCAGATATAGGTAACACTAGAAATAACAATACATTAAGCTTAAGCATAACGCATACACGACTCATCCATGCATTGACATATATATTTTTGCATACTTGTTTTCTAAAATACTTAGAAACCTATGTGGAACTCACAGGATTTGTAGATTTAGTAGTCTGGATATGTCATCTGGCAAGAAACCTTTCAGACCTTGATTGTCAAGACCACTGTTCATCAACAGACGAAGCACTCAATAACTAAGATATAATAAACAATCAACATATTGAGATAGAACATTCAAAATGATTAAATATTCAACAGTTCTCAAGACAAAACACAACGTCTTTGTAGCATAGTGGACCAGTCTCTTAGCAAGTGCAGGGTGTAATCTACCTTGTTTCAAGGGTTAAAGCTTAAAACATACTTTTTCCTCTTAGACCCTAAACCCTAAGACATATATATGCGATACTCATTTTTTAATTTGATAACTATATTATTACTGTGAATTATAGTTTGGTACCAAACTATAAATAATTTCCATGTACAAGATCCAAATATAACATTTCTAATTCTTATGTAAAACGTTTTCTATTTCATCCATACACACATGACTATGTTTTAACTCCTACGATTATACATAGAGGGATTAATTTGATAACTATATTCATATAGGGTCTAACTCGAAAATTCATCTTGTACTTTAACCTTTTTTGAAAAATGAAATCGGCCCAACGGATTTAAGAGTGGGGAGGGTCAATTCAAGGGTTACTCCCTCAAATGCGAAGCATATCACCTAAAAAGTAAAAATATCCTGAAAGAGTTCAAAAATAGAATGTCTTGAGAAAGACATATATTAACTAGTTTATATGTCAGCTGTGATTGTGCATACATGAATGCATAAACCCAAAATACAAAAATCTTCCCCTTTTCTATCTAATAGAATGAAGAAATAAAAATACTCTTGGTTTTGGTACAACTACAGCGAACGAAATTTTTAAGTTAAAGGGAATAAATGAATTATTAAGAAGAAAGCAGCATTCACGGAATCAAATAAACAGAAAACAAATTTACATAGGGAAAACAAGAAATTACAGTCCATCAATGACCCAGCTGCCACGACTTTTGTTTAATTGGCAATCCACTCCATTCCATGGATGTTGTTGAGGAACACACGGATCACCATTCCACCCAAATCTGGGTGGAAGCCCCAATGCCTTCTTCAATGTTTGTAAAGCACTAACTAGAGTAAAAGACAAATAATAACTTGCAAAAGTTACCGTGCATTCGAATAAAAAATGCAGCATTTGCTACTATAGACTATGAAGAGTTCATGAACTAGAAAACAAGTAATTGGAACAAGTATTATAAAGCATGTGATCAATAAATATCGTCTCTGATATGGGTTAAGAGGAAGACAAAGGGATCTAACATGTTTGATTGGGCATGAATTCCCTGGTCTACTTTTGACAAGCTCTCCCAAAAATTGGAGTTTTTTGAGATGCATTAATTATTGTAATTAAAAAGAAACTGCATAACAATACATCACTAATACAGATCCCAAACACATGCACGTAATGCTAATATGCTATCACTTCTCCAATGACCTAACACTAACCTTGTTTGTGGACATTTCAAAGTAATTAATGTTCTCTACGAAATTCAATATATGTTATCTTTAATAATACAATAAATACCACACAACATTAGCATGAACATTTTTGATGAAAAAACTGTAAAAGTAGTAGGGATCAGCAAACATACCTTCCTCTGATATAGTTTTTGACTCGGCCATTATAACCTCGAATATTTCAATAGCATTGATTATGGCGAGATTACCTTCCTTTGGTTTCAATGTTATTGTTAGAGTCCTCCCATTAACAGCAACAGTGGTATTAAGCACAAGGGCAGTATAGAGATCCCCACTCAATTCTACAATGTCAACATCTTCGAAAGCAAGATATTCATTTATTTTAATATCAAAGATCCTTTGCCCCGCAGCAGTCACCGAATAATCAATCTCCGCAAAATGTAACCAAACAGAATAGTTTCTGTTGGGATCCACCTCTAATGTATATGTTAAATCAGGCTGATTATTAGTACTAACAAGTGCTGACTGGTAAAGGGTTTCTGGATAGAAGTTTGGCGGATGTGAAGCATGTTTAATTCTAGTTTCAACTGATCTAGGTTGATCAGATTCAGAACCCTCACCAAAAGTTTTAATCCGTTGCCAAAATCTGTCCCCTCCCCAGGGATCCCCTGCATAATCTACGTCAAACTTTGACTGCCCAAAACCACAACTCAGTCTTTTAACTGTTCTAAGTATTAACCCTTGACTCCATCGGGGAACAAAATAATAAGCCTTATCATCAAGTTGAAGAATCTCGATAGAAAGGATAGCTGGGTCCCCATGACCAGTGCTATGGAAACAGATTGATACAGAGTCATCTGTAAGAAACACTAGCGCCTCAGTAAATACTCGATCAGCCTGATCAGTCCAACCTGATTTCAAAGAATATATCTGCGTGCCTTCGATAGAAATGTCAAATAGAGGCTCAATAATGGTACCTCTAGACTGACCAACAAGTCCAAAGAAGACTCTGATGGAGTACTGACCCTTTGGCACCTTATCAATGATGTAACAATTTTGTGGACCTTCAGAGAAAGGGAAATGGCGTAGAGTGTTGAGTGGTGGGGTGATGTAGCTTGGAGGAGTTGCATTAGCGACTATGCCACCCGTATATCCAAAATCTTCACGCCAATGGGTATTGGTTGGTCTTGTTTGAACATTTTGTAGAGCCCCACAGCTTATGCGCATAACAAATGGGTCTGCAGTGATTTGAACCAAATTAAAATAGGGTAAAACACAAAATATTCATACACAGATTTTGAAAACAATAATCCTCTATAGTATGTGCAGGGTGAATGTAGAAACTGCTTCTTTAGAGGTAAAAATGTCAACAAAAATTTCGTGCATTGCCAATAGACTGCGAAAATGAAATTTGATCACTATCATAAGTGATGATGAATTATATGCAATCGTTTCCGCAACATGATTGCTCATTTAAAGCGTAACAGACAAACCAAACCCCACAAATTCCAATACGGTAAAAGTTAGTACTCATCAGAAATTCCAATATTGCAACTACCTGGAAATTTTTAAGAAAAAAAATTGTTAAAATTACGACTTCAGTTTCTTATCTACTGATGCTTAAAATTAATGCAACCAATAAATAAACACTTGATCAATGTAAAATATTATCATTATAATTATACTAAAATACTCTTAATTATTTGTTAATGAACTACCATTGTAGATATCATTAAATAAGAGCAAAAAAAAAAAGTTCAAGAAAATTAAAAATTGTAAAGCCTAGTTTTGAAACAAAACAAAAAGGCTTAAAACATCAAATATAGAAGCGAGGTCATTATTGATTTCAAGTTTCAACGTTTGGACATGCTTGAAACTCTTAATCTTCTAAAGATCAAAGCATTCAAAGCGTGCCACAATCCAAATTTGATCAAGAGAGCTCGGCGTCATTGCTCAGAGAGGAGGGAGAGAAGAGAAGAAGGAGAGTTTTGAGAGGTTCACCTTGCCGTGCAGCACAGGAGACACTAGCAAAGCAGAGCATCATCCATAGCTGAAGAAATCGAAGAAGCATTGCGGTGGATTCGGCTTCCTAGATTTTCTCTCTCTACAACTTCTTCTTCTTCTTCTCTGTCTTTTTTCTCTCACTCATTCATCCTGTCCCCATTTTAGTTGAGTGCTTTTCTAGAGAGAGAATGTGGGGTTGCGCACTTTTCCACACCACGCTTCGAAAATCTTCTTCTTTCAACTTTACTTGCGCGCGCCAAAGAAACGAACGAGGGAGCACGCAGGTGTGTCCGTGCTGCTGAGCCTCATCGTAGTTCATGCACTTTCAATCGCACGGTGCAGATCTTCTCGAAATGTCCACTCATCACCACAATCTGTATCCCTCTTAATCTTACAAACTATTCCCGTTTACATACTAACAGAATAATTTTATTTTAGAGAGAAATTAAATAAAATTATAAATTAAACTTACTTTATACATAAATTACAAAATTAGAAGCAATAAATCAGAAAATTTTATTAAATTTAACTGTCAATAAAATGATTAGGTAAGTTAGGTGTTGAAGCTGGACTTATGTGTGGATATAATTACATACTGTTGGGGTCGATAGAGTCAATGAAAATTTAAAAATGTTTATGAAGAAAGAAAAATATTCTTAAGAAATATCGAAATTACCAAGAATTATTAATATTAAGAACCGAACAATATGATTACTGATGAAGCTAATTCGTTTAGATCGGACGGTGCAGAATGGTCATCAATGGGTTCATTGAACTTTTTGACTTTTGACGTACACTTAGGTAGTGGGGAGGAATTAGAGCGCAATCCCCGGAGCGGAGTGCATACATGATTTTTTTTTTTTCTTTTTCCACTTATTTTTTAGGATATTTCAAGAACAGTGGAATATCCAAGAACAGTTAATTAAGCTTATCAAATTTAAGTTAGATTTATCTTTTGTTCATTATTAAGAAACATTAAATAAAATATATAGGTACCTTTAATGTTTCTCCATAACTATTTTCATGAGAAAAATAAAAAAATATATGTGAAAGGATTTTTTTTTAATTATACATCTTTTTTGAAGAATATGTTTAAATAAACTTATAAAAAATTTATTTCACTTTTTTTAAAAATTTTCTTTTTATGTAAGTGTTTATGGAGAAAATAATCTTAAAAATCTCTTATTTTTTTTATTTTATACCATTTAGTCCCTCTATTAATAAAAGATTTAATAAAGTTTTTCAATTTAAAAAATGTAATAGTATAACCCTGTCAAGGTTCAATCATATCCCTCAAAAAAAAAAAAAAAAACAATGCAATAATATTTTATCCTCTCCTCATTTAAAATTGACATAGTTTGTTTTATTAATTATCATCTTATTTAGTTGTAAACTGTTATTTATGGAAAACAAAACTGTTAATAATGTTTTACTTATTTTTTAAATGTGTATCTATTTTGAGACATTACGCTTTTCTGATCAAAAAATAATACAAGTGTTTTAATTTAATTATTGGCAAAGACAAAATGTAACTACTATGAACTCTATTTCTGTTGTAGATAAACTAACTACTGATTGTTTTTTTTTTTTTCCATCAAGATATTATACCATTTCCCAATTTGAAAACATAACTATATATATGTTTTTCCTATCTTCTGGACCCTCTGTATAATCCCTATCAGTATAGGCAAGTAATTCTACATTTTCTCCAACTTTATAAAAAATTCTTAAATTTTGAGTTCCCTACGAATATATTAAAATTTGTTTTGCTGCTAGGAAGTGACGTTCTCTAGATGCTCCATGAAGTGACTAATCATACTAATTGAATGTGCAATATCCAGTATAGTAGCATTCAGATACATGAAACGACTAATCACGCTAATTGAATGTGCAATATCTAGTCTAGTAGCATTCAGATACATAAGGCTTCCTATAAGTCATTTGAATAAAGTACTATCAACTTCTACCCATCTATATGTTTTCAACAACTTAATGTTGAACATTCAAGGACTTGATGTTGCAAATAATGATCATGAAGAATGTTGATTTTGATGATGATCCAAGAACTTAAAGACTTAGAGTATTGAAGATTGAAGATTGATGATTTCTGTATTGTAATAACTCTGTTTTAGTTTGATTGAGTCTGTAATTATAGAATCTAAGATAGCCTGTACATAGTCTCGTAACTTAGAAGCTTCAAAAAGCTCAAATTTATCATTCAGGCTCGGCTTTAATCGATTATATAGGTAAATAATCGATTAAAACAAGTGAGAAAACCACTTTCTATACAAAGTCACTGTTTTAATCGATTAAACGACAGAAATAATCGATTATTTCAGATCGTTTCAGATGCGATAATCGATTATTTCACCAAATAATCGATTAATCCGTAGAGGTTTGGGTTCTGATGTATTTGACTCTGTTTTAATCGATTATCACTCCAAATAATCGATTATTTCAATCTGTTTTTCATTTTAAATTTCAAATTAACCCTATTTTCGAAAACCCAATTACCAAGAACCCTAGTTTCGAAATCCCCAATTCCTAAACCCTAATTTCCCTACTTAAACTCGCTTTGGCACTCGTAAATTAAGAACAACTCTTTCCATACAAAAGTTAAGTGTCGTGAGTGCCGGAGAACTGTTTGTTGCAAGGAAAGGGGGCTTTTGGAACCTGGTGTGGGCTAGAAGCGATAAGAATCACTAAGTGGAGTTCTTAGTGGATTGTGTGTTGTGCCGTCTCTCGGGGAAAGTCTGTTCTTCATCTCTTGTGGATTTCAAGAGAGGTGTTGTCTTTACTTTATCTCTTTCATTTGTAATTTGTTTTGTAACAATTTGTTCTTAGTGACAGCTGTTAATCCTCTTTTGAGTGATTAGCAATCGGACGTAGGGTCTTTTGATCCGAACCAGTATAAACCTACTCGTGTAATCTTCTCTACTCTTCTCTATTTACATTTACGCAATTTTTAATTGGTAAAATTTG
Organism: Sphenostylis stenocarpa; assembly: GCA_963425845.1. Lineage (NCBI taxonomy): Eukaryota > Viridiplantae > Streptophyta > Magnoliopsida > Fabales > Fabaceae > Sphenostylis > Sphenostylis stenocarpa. Next base: position 19,878,815 of record OY731400.1, on the reverse strand, counting down.
GGGAAAATTTTGAAAACCTAATTTTTATTAAGAAACCAATTCACTCCCCCCTCTTGGTTTTTGTCCGACCACGCGAACATTCCGCTGCGCGATTCTAACAAGTGGTATCAGAGCTTGCTTTGATAGTCATTCAAATATTTTCGAAAATGGCCGGACAAAATCAAACTTTTGCCGAAGGTGCATCTATCAACAGACCCCCACTTTTTGCGGGTCAAAATTATCCTTTCTGGAAAGTACGTATGCAAATATTTTTAGAGTCTGTTGATAGAGGCGTTTGGGACGCAATTTTAAATGGTCCATTTGTTCCTAAAACTACTGAGAACGGTGTTGACGTTCTTAAACCTATTTCTAGATGGACTGCAGAAGAAAGTCGAAAAGCACAATTTGATGTTAGGGCTAGAAATATTATTTTATCTGCTCTAACCCTTGATGAGTTCTACAGAATTTCTATTTGTAAAAGTGCACAGGAAATGTGGGAAATGCTTAGAGTAACCCACGAAGGAACTGACGACGTCAAAAGAGCGCGTAAAAACTCCCTAATCCAAGAATACGAGATGTTCCGGATGCAACCCGACGAAACGATTTTCGACGTTCAAAAGCGTTTCACTCATATTGTGAATCATCTCACCGGATTAGGTAAAGTATTTGACGTTGATGAATTAAATGTTAAAATTTTGAAATCTCTGGATAGGAAATGGCAACCTAAGGTGACGACCATCTCGGAGTCACAAAATCTTGCCACTATGTCCATGGCGGCGTTATTTGGAAAGCTTAGGGAGCATGAGCTTGACCTTGGAAGACTAAATGAGGAAGAGGGTCAATATCAAAAGAAGAACCTAGCTTTCAAGACCGAAATTTCAAAAAGCAAAAATAAGAAAGAAGAAGAAGAAGACTCCGAAATTGATGAAGAAGAGATGAGTCTTTTTATAAAGAAGTTCACCAAGATGATGAAAGCAAAAGGAAGACATCCTTTCAAAGGTAAGGGAAAGGTAAAAGAAAATTCTTCCGTTAATATAAAATGCTTTGGTTGTGGTGAAGCAGGGCATATAAAGACCGAATGCCCAAACAAGAAAAATGATGAACACAAGGGCAAAAAGCAATTCAAGAAGAAAGCATATATTGCTTGGGATGACAGTGATTCAAATTCAGAATCAAGCGACTCTGAAATAGAAGCAAACAATTGCTTAATGGCAAATGACAACATTTCTTCGGATTTTGAGGTTAGTGATTCCGATTCATCCTCTAGTGAAGAAAATGACCATGATGAATTGCAAAATGCTTATAATGAGTTATTTACTGCATTTATGGATATGAAAAACGAATTTAAAGTTGTAAAGAAAAATCTAAGAAGATCCGAAAAGGAAAATGAGTCCTTAAAATTGAAAATTGCATGTTTAGAAGAAAAGGAGGTAGCTAATACGAAAATTGTATGCTTAGATGAGAATAAGGACTTAGCTTGTGCAAATTGTAAAGAGCATGAATATGACATAGATATTCTTAACCATTTGCTAGACAAAGCGGAAAAAGAAATTGATGATCTTAAGAAGCATGAAATGGTAATTGCTCAAAATAATGTAAATCAAAGAGTTCCTTTGAAAAAGAGTAAAACTAAAAAGAAAAGAGTATGGGTAGAAAAAGGAACTAGAGCATGTCATGTTAATAATGTATCTTGTTCTAAAAATGCATGCTTCTATTGTATGAAACAAGGTCACACTTCAAATAAGTGTAAAATTAAACATTTTGGTGTACCTAAAGGTAAATATATTTGGGTTCCTATAGTTAAATGAACTATTTGTATCTTGTATTTATTCAAAGAAAATGGATCATTTAGTATGTTTTAAACAGAATGCTTAGGTAAAAACATTTTATCTTTTCTATTGCATGAAGGTTCTTCACTTAAAGATCTTTGCGAAATGCCTCTAAAATCGTTTTAATCAACTAAAAACAAAGTATTTTTACAAAAGCTTTCTTAAACATGTTTTTAACTGATATAGTTTTGAAAAAAACCGATTAAAATCACTTAGAGTGTTCAAAGAAATGTTTTTACAGTATTTTAATCGATACAACTTAATTTTAATCGATTAAAACCATTTAGAACTCATTGTGATCGATCAGATTTTTATTATGAGCTGGTCGAATCTTTTAAATCGATTAAAAACATGTTTCAATCGATTAAAATCACTTAAAGGGTCAGGATGATCGATCGAATCAAATTATAAGCGATCATAATTTTTTTCAATCGATTAAAACACATTTCAATCGATTAAAATCACTTAAAGGGTCAGGATGATCGATCAGAATGCAATTATGACCGATCGGAATCGCTTATGATCGATCGAATTTAGTTATGACCGATCAGTAACTCTTTAATCGATTAAATCTCATTTCAATCGATTAAAACAACTTAAAATTTTTTTTCCAACATTTTAGTCGATTAAAACTTATTTTTATCAGCTTAAAATAACTTGAAAATTTTTATGAGAAAGTTTTGCAAGTATTTAAATAGATTGTTATGTCTCTAACCCCAAGGACCCAAAAGTTGTGGGGACCTAAGTTTACTATGTTCTTGTTTTGTAGGAAACTTCCAAATCAAAGAAGTCTATGTGGTATCTTGATAGTGGATGCTCAAAACATATGACTCGGAGATAAAACGAAATTTGTAAGTTTCAAAGCCAAAGAACAAGGATATGTGACTTATGAGGATAACAACAAAGGAAAGATTCTCGGAATTGGAAACATAGGAGGTGCAAACACATTGGAAATTAAGGATGTGCTTCTTGTTGATGGATTAAAGCATAACCTTCTTAGCATAAGCCAATTGTGTGACAAAGGATTCAAGGTAACTTTTGAAAGCAAATTTTGCACCATACATTTAGTAAATTCCGAAAAAGTAGAATTAAAAGGCATTAGGCATAACAACATATATTTGATTGATTTGGATTGTTTACATGAGTCTAGTATAACATGTTTAGTTGCTAAGGAAGAGAACCCTTGGTTATGGCATAAAAGAGCGGCTCATATAAATATGCATCACTTGAATAAATTGATATCAAAAGACTTAGTTATTGGATTGCCTAAGTTAAAATTTGAAAAAGATAGATTGTGTGATGCATGCCAAAAAGGTAAACAAGTAAAATCATCATTTAAATCAAAGAATGTGATTTCCACTTCAAAACCCCTAGAATTATTACACTTAGATTTATTTGGACCTTCTAGGATAAAAAACTTTGGTGGAAATTATTATGGACTTGTAATTGTTGATGATTACTCTAGATATACTTGGACATTTTTCTTAACTACGAAAAGTGAAGCTTTTAAGGTCTTTAGAAAATTTGCAAAACAAATACAAAATGAGAAAGACCTAAGAATTAAAGTTTTAAGAAGTGACCATGGTGGTGAGTTTCAAAATGAAAAGTTTGAGAATTATTGTGAGGAAAATGGTATATTACATAACTTTTCTGCTCCTAGGACTCCCCAACAAAATGGTGTAGTTGAGAGGAAAAATAGGTCATTAGAGGAACTTGCAAGAACTATGTTAAATGAATCTAATGTTCCTAAATATTTTTGGGCTGATGCGGTTAGCACTGCATGCTATGTTTTAAATAGAATGCTCATTAGGTCAATTATAAAATCAACTCCATATGAATTGTTGAATGGTAGAAAACCTAATGTTGCTCATTTAAAGATTTTTGGATGTAAATGTTTTGTACTAAATAATGGAAAGGACAATCTAGGAAAATTTGATTCAAAAGCCGATGAGGGCATTTTTCTAGGTTATTCTTTAACTAGCAAGGCATATAGAGTGTTTAATAGGAGAACCTTGAATATAGAAGAATCTATACATGTTACCTTTGATGAGATTGTAGACCTTGGGGGAAATCCTCTTGAGTCAAATAAAAGACTTGCAGGTGATGATGAATATGTAAGAGAGGCCCTTGATGAATTATACTTGGAAGATAATGTGCCTTCTCAAACTCCTCAATTAGCAAAAGAATGACAATCACCTAGAGGACTCTCATTGGACAATATCATAGGTGACATCTCAAAAGGGGTAAGAACTAGAAATATGAATAATTTCTGTATGTCTGTTGCTTTTGTGTCACAGATTGAACCTAAAAACATTGAGGAAGCACTTAAAGATGATCAATGGTGCATAGCCATGCAAGAAGAACTTAACCAATTTGAAAGGAATCAAGTCTGGGAACTAATCCCAAGAGAAGAGTCACATCAAGTTATTGGAACTAAATGGGTATTCAGAAATAAGCTTGATGAAGATGGTAATATAACAAAGAATAAAGCCAGACTTGTTGCAAAAGGCTATTGCCAGGAGGAAGGTATAGATTATGATGAAACTTATGCTCCTGTTGCCAGGTTAGAGGCTATACGCCTACTTCTTGCTTATGCATCTATGATAAAATTTAAATTATATCAAATGGATGTTAAGAGTGCATTTTTAAATGGTTTTATTAAAGAAGAAGTGTATGTAGAGCAACCCCCTGGATTTGAAGATTTTAATAATCCTAATCATATTTTCAAATTGAAGAAAGCATTATATGGGTTGAAACAAGCTCCTAGATCTTGGTATGAAAGATTAAGTAGTTTCCTAACTGCAAATGATTTTTCAAGAGGAAAAATTGATTCTACACTATTTATTAAGAAAGTTAAAGAACATATCTTATTGGTCCAGGTATATGTTGATGATATTATTTTTGGATCAACTGATAATTCTTTGTGTGTAGAATTTGCTAAGATTATGCAGGGAGAGTTTGAAATGTCTATGATGGGAGAATTAACATTCTTCCTTGGACTTCAAATCAAGCAACTTAAAGATGGCACTTTCATCTCTCAAACTAAATACTGCAAAGAGATTCTCAAAAAGTTTGGTATGGACACCTCAAAGGAAGCTAACACACCCATGGGAACTTCATGCTATTTAGACAAGGATGAATCAGGTTTGGAAGTTAATCAAACTATGTATAGAGGTATGATAGGATCACTGTTATACTTAACTGCAAGTAGACCTGATATTATGCATTCTGTCTGTGTGTGTGCTAGATTTCAGGCTTGTCCTAAAGAATCTCATCTAATTGCAGTAAAACATGTTTTAAAATACTTAAAAGGAACTACTGGATTTGGCTTGTGGTATCCGTCTGATGCTTGTATTAGTTTATTAGGATATTCTGATGCTGATTATGGTGGATGTAAAATTGATAGGAAAAGCACTAGTGGGACATGTCATTTGTTAGGTTCATCCTTAATATCATGGCATTCTAAGAAACAAGCATGTGTAGCTTTATCTACCACTGAAGCCGAATATATTGTACTGGTAGTTGTTGTGCTCAAATTCTGTGGATGAAACAACAGTTAGAGGATTATAGTATATATTTAAATGACATACCCTTAATGTGTGATAATACGAGTGCAATTAATCTAACTAAGAATCCAGTAATGCACTCTAGGACTAAACATATTGAGATTAGACATCACTTTTTAAGAGATCATATCAGCAAAGGAAACTGCAAAATAGAGTATGTAGACACTAAACGTCAATTAGCAGATATATTTACTAAGCCTCTACCCAAGGATAGATTCTATGATCTTAGAAGAGACTTAGGGATATTAGAAATAGCTTAAAATCTGCTTAATTTGACTGTTTCTGGATAATTGTTATGTTAAAATTCGTGGTGTAGCATGTTCATAGGTTATTATGCATATAAATCTCAAAAACTTGATATAGCCTCTGGAATAATCGATTACTGGAAGTGATAATCGATTATTTTCCCTCAAAACGTCCAAAACAGGGTATTCTCCTCTGGAATAATCGATTATTTCGTGAAATAATCGATTAAATTCCTCTGATAATCGATTAATTGCTGGAAATAATCGATTAAAGCTGTCTGATATAGAAATAATCGATTATCTTGAAATATAATCGATTAAATGCGACCAGTTTTGCCTCCTAGCCGTTGCCAACGGATATTTTGCCATGGAATCTCTTCTATATGACCGTTGGAAGTGTTTACTCTATAAATAGAGACCTCTAGTTCAATTATACTCACTTCTAACTCTTGTAATCAAGTTTTCTTGCAATCTATACTCTCTTTGCTTCATTATTCCCTCACTTGTCTCCAAAATCTCTTCAAGTTTATCTACTCTTTCAAATGGCCTCATCCTCTCGCCCTAAGATTCCTACAAAAAGAAGATCTGCACCTTCCTCTCATTCCCGTCCTAATTCTGTAGAAGGATGGATCTCTGATGCAGATGACCAACAAGAATTTCTAACCTACTGGAAAGAAAAAGCTATTATTTCTCCCAAATTTCTTATTGGTGAGCAATTCATTAGTAGGGGTTTCAATTTTCCTAATCTTCTTGAAATTCAAGGAGTTCTCCCATTTATCCAAATGCAAGGTACATACTATCCTGACTTAGTTAGGGTATTCTATTCTAGATTCAAATTTAGGGATCAAATTGCTACATCCCGTGTAAAAGGGGTTACCATAATTCTAGATGATGATATTTGGGAAAATGTTGCTCACTTCCCCATTAGAGAAGATGCTATTAACGTTTATGGTGAGCTAGATGACTTTGACAGGTTTCTAGCTTATCGCTCTTTTCTACGGAATCCCTCAATGGAGATTGGACGTATCCTTCATGCTAGACCTTTAAAGAAGGAAGAACGCATGCTTCTACATTTACTCGTATGGATTTTATGTCCCCGGGCCACAAATCATGCCCAATGCTCTTCTATTGATCTTCGCATTATTCATGCCATCATGAATAATGAACCTTTAGATTGGGGTGTTCTTGTCACAATGATAATGTTAAAGACCAAACGTCATCCAACATTCAAGATTCCATATGCTCTTCTTGTATCCCGAATTCTTGAATATAAAGGAGTCAATGTCGAAGGTGAACAAGTTGTCCGAACTACTAACTTGAACCGCATGCTGGACAACACATTGATTCATCTACAAATGGTGCGGGTCAATGACATCTATGTTCATAAAGATGACGTTCAAAATCAAGGTGATGCAAATGAAGACTCTGATGAAGATATGCCTCCAGCTGCTAATTTTCCCTCTAACAAATCCAAAGTGTTGGAACATCCTCTTCTCATCAAGAAACAAGACAATCCATGGAAGATATGCTTTCCGACATGAATCAAAGAATGCAATCATTCTTCAATCTTTCTGGTGTACGCCATGATGAAATTATTCGTCGTATATCCGATGTAGATGATAGAGTGGGTAGATTAGAAAATAGATTTGATACTCACTTTAATGATGAGGATAGTGAAGAATTTTAGATTTTATTTTATATCTTTGTATTGTAATGAATGAATGATTATGAAATAAAATATGATGTTTCTTTCATGCTATGATTGAGGGGGAGCTTTCTCTAACTTATGCATATTTTGAGGGGGAGCTCTTATGCTTGATGTTGCAGAGTTATTTTTGATTATAATCAAAATAGGGGGAGAAAAATTTAAAGCCTATGATTCAATATTAAATTTTATCTGGTATGTTTAATGTGTTTGTTAGTATGACAGATAAAACAGAGTTATTACAAGGGCTTTAAAAAGATAATTTTGATCATCATCAAAAAGGGGGAGATTGTTGAACATTCAAGGACTTGATGTTGCAAATAATGATCATGAAGAATGTTGATTTTGATGATGATCCAAGAACTTAAAGACTTAGAGTATTGAAGATTGAAGATTGATGATTTCGTATTGTAATAACTCGTTTTAGTTTGATTGAGTCTCGTAATTATAGAATCTAAGATAGCCGTACATAGTCCGTAACTTAGAAGCTTCAAAAAGCTCAAATTTATCATTCGAGCTCGGCTTTAATCGATTATATAGGTAAATAATCGATTAAAACAAGTGAGAAAACCACTTTCTATACAAAGTCACTGTTTTAATCGATTAAACAACAAAATAATCGATTATTTTGTACTATTCGCATCGTATAATCGATTATTTCACCAAATAATCGATTAATCCGGAGAGGTTTGGGTTCTGACGTATTTGGCTTCTGTTTTAATCGATTATCACTCCAAATAATCGATTATTTCAGATCTATTTTTCATTTTAAATTTCAAATTAACCCTATTTTCGAAAACCCAATTACCAAGAACCCTAGTTTCGAAATCTCCAATTCCTAAACCCTAATTTCCCTACTTAAACTCTGCTTTGGCACTCGTAAATTAAGAACAACTCTTTCCATACAAAAGTTAAGTGTCGTGAGTGCCGAGAACTGTTTGTTGCAAGGAAAGGGGGCTTTTGGAACCTGGTGTGGGCTAGAAGCGATAAGAATCACTAAGTGGAGTTCTTAGTGGATTGTGTGTCAGTGCCGTCTCTCGGGGAAAGTTGTTCTTCATCTCTTGTGGATTTCAAGAGAGGTGTTGTCTTTACTTTATCTCTTTCATTTGTAATTTGTTTTGTAACAATTTGTTCTTAGTGACAGCGTTAATCCTCTTTTGAGTGATTAGTAACTGGACGTAGGGTCTTTTGATCCGAACTAGTATAAACCTACTGTGTAATCTTCTCTACTCTTCTCTATTTACATTTACGCAGTTTTTAATCGGTAAAATTTGGGGAAAATTTTGAAAACCTAATTTTTATTAAGAAACCAATTCACCCCCCCTCTTGGTTTTTGTCCGACCACGCGAACATTCCGCTGCGCGATTCTAACACTTAATAGCTGGAATAATAGGATTCTTAACTAAATTATAGTCAAGCATATGGAATCTGTCCAACATATCCCTGATATATTGCTTCTGTCCAATAAAAATTTCGTCACAACTTTGCAAAAATTCAATGCCTAGAAAGTATCTTATCTTACCTAAGTCAGTCATAGCAAACTCATTCATCATCATACTCTTAAACTCTAGAAATATTGATTCATGATTACCTGTGTATATCAAATCATCTACATAAATGCAAACAATTAAGAGTGCACCTTTCTCCTTCTTTTTCACAAATAGAATGTGTTCATGTGGGCATTTTAAAAAATCATTAGCGGCAAAATAAGACTCTAACCTACTGTACCAGGTTATAGGAGCCTGTTTAAGACCATATAGAGCTTTTCTAAGTTTGTATAACTGATGTTCACGTCCCTTAGAGACATAGCCTGTGGTTATTCTAAGTATACATCTTTATTGATTGCCCCATGTAAGAAGACTGACTTGATATCAAGCTGATAAATGTTCCTCTTTTTGTGGTGCCACAACAGTTCTAACAGTTTCCCAACGAGCTACTGGTGTAAAAATCTCGCTAAAATCGATGCCCTCTTCTTGAGTGTATTATTTTGCTACTAGTCTGACTTTAAATTTGTCAATCTCCCCTGTCTCCTTCAATTTTGTCTTGTAAATCCACTTGACACCTATAAGTTTGCAATTTGGTGGTGATCAACTAGCTCCCATGTATCATTTCTTTGAATGACTTGAAATTCAACATCCATGACATCTCTCCAATGTTGACTCTGTGATGCTTGGTTGTATGTTACTGAATCTGCACCTGCAAACATTGTAAAATATATAGTAACTTCATTAATTAAATCATCATCATTGACATAATCTTTCATCCAGTTTCAACTTCCACTGAAAAGAAGCTGCAGACTTATATCATGGCCAACATGGACAATAATTACGACCATTGTGTTGTGGCGTGTATGAGGCAGTGAGCTGTCTTTGAATACCCTCCTCTTTACAAAAATCAACAAACTCCCTGAAGGTGTATTCTCCCCTTTTATCAGTACGTAAAATTTGAATAAAGATACAAACTTGTTTTTCTATTAATGCTTTAAAATTTTTAAAGGTCTTGAATGCTTCACTTTTCTCACTAAGGAAATATACTCATACTTTCCTACTAAAATCATCAGTGAAAGTAAGTATGTACCTTTTATTCCCATTAGATGTAGGATTGATGGGGTCACATATATCAGAATCGACTAGTTGTAACACTTGATATGCACTTGCTTTGAAATGGAAAAGAATCTCTTTGATGTTTTCCTTTGAGACAATGTTCACACAGTTGAATTGGGGACTTTAAGGCAGACATCCTTTTCACCATATCATGCTTTAACAAGGTTTGCAATCCACTATAACCATAACAAGAGTGTCAGACTTGAGCTATTGTTGGTGTTGAACTTAATTCAAAACAATTGTAAGAAACTTCAGATTTCACAGAGATAGCAAAAATGCGGTTAGTAATAATGGTATCAGAGCTAGTTTCAACTTCCACTTAAAAGAAGCTGCAAACTTCTATCATGGCCAGCACAGACAGTAATTACGACGATTGGACATTACTAATGAAGAACTTCCTAAGGTCAAAAGAGTACTAGAATCTTATAGTTATTGAAATTGCATAACATGCAGATGAGGCTGTTTTATCAGATAATGGGGGAAAATCTCTGGAGTAGTAGAAATTAAAGGATATGAAGGGGAAAAATTATTTGTTTCAAGCTATTGATAAAACCGTGCTTAAAACAATCTTAAAGAAGACAACGTCGAAGGAGATTTGGGATTCATTGAAACAAAAATATCAAGGCATTGCGAGGGTGAATCAAACTCAAATACAGGTTCTATGACACGAACGAGATTCTACACATGAAGAATTGTGGGAAATCAAATAGTATTTTAGGAAATAATAAATTAAGAAATTTGTATATTTTCTTGTAATATGTACATATTAGAATTCGTTTCTAAGGAGGCCGAATTCTATTTTGGAGTGATCAAAATTATGTTTTCCTCTCTGTTTACCAAGTTAGATGTTGAGAGTCTTCATTGTGAGGTGTGTGAACTTGCTAAGCACAAGCGGGTATCTTTTTCAATAAGTAATAAAATTAATAATTTCCCTTTTTATCTTGTTCATACTGATGTATGGGGACCTTCTAATGTTCCAAATGTGTCTGGTTCTCGATGGTTTGTCACCTTTATAGATGATTGTACAAGGACCACTTGAGTTTTCCTACTTAAACAAAAATCAAAAGTCAGTTTTGTCTTCCTAAACTTCCACTCCTTGATAAAAAATAAGTTTGGTGTTAATATTAAGAGGCTTAGGTCAGATAATGCCAAAGATTACTTCAATAATGTCCTTAATTCTTTTTGTAAAAAAGAAGGTATAATTCATGAGTCCTCTTGTGTCAAAACACCACAACAAAATGGGGTCGCAGAGAGGAAAATGAACATCTATTAAATCAGACTCGGGAATTGTTGTTCCACAAAAATGTCCCAAAAAATTTCTGGGGGGGAAGCTGTCCTTATAGTAACACACCTTATCAATAGACTGCTCTCTATAGTCTTAGGATAAAAAAGCCCTATGGAAGCTTTTTCGTCTTTCTATCCACTATAAATAATCTTAAACCAAGAGTTTTTTGGTGCATCTCATATGTCCATATTCATAGTACAAATAGGGAGAAACTTGATTCTAGAGCCTTAAAGTGTGTCTTTGTTGGTTACTCATCCACTCAGAAAGGGTATAAATGCTACCACCCCCCCATCCAAAAAATTCTTTGTGTCTAGGGATGTTACCTTCAATGAACAAGAAGACTATTTCCATCAACCTTATCTTCAGGGGAGAGTTTCAAGGAAGATACGAAAAGTAGTAATTCTGGTTTTCTAATTCTTCCACTTGATATTTGAACCTAAATGATGTAACAAGTGAAACAAGTCAAGGAAGTGAAACTGGTCAAGAAATTGGTCAAGAAAAGGAAGTTGGTCAAGAAAGTGAAATTAATTGTGAAATTGATCAAGAAGATGTTGAAGCTGGAAAACTTGGTAAGAAGCTGGTATACTCAAGGAAGACTAAGGTCATTCCAGGATCAAGCAATGTTCAAGAATCCAACTCGACTCCACAAAAAGGGGTAACAATTTTTTCTCCAGCTGAGCAGGTTGAAATTGAAACCCAAAATTATCCTGACCCCCCAATTGCCATTAGAAAAGGGACAAGAAAATGCACCAAATAACCACTTTACCCTCTCTCAAATTACCTGTCCTTTAAAAATTTCTCTCCTACCCATAAAATCTTCTTAGTAAACCTAAACATTGCACTCTACCTAATACCCTATCTGAGGCATTGTCTGACAAAAACTGGAGGCAAGTCATGGATGTAGAGATGGAGGCATTGGAGAAGAGCAAAACCTGGGAGTTAGTCACCTTACCAATAGGAAAGAGGCCAATTGGATGTAAGTCGGTTTATACAGTGAAATACAAGGCTGATGGATCAATTGAGAGATATAAGGAAAGACTAGTTGCCAAAGGGTTCACCCAAACCTATGGAGTTGATTATTTGGAGACCTTTTCTCCGGTTGCCAAAATGAACACAATTAGGGTTATATTGTCCCTTGCTGCCAATTATGGTTGGAACTTGGAACAATTTGATGTTAAGAATGCTTTCCTACCTGGAGATCTTGAAGAAGAAATTTATATGGAGATACCTCCAAGATATGGTAGAGATGTTGCTGCCAACACTGTTTGCAAGTTGAAAAAGACATTATATGGGCTAAAATAGTCCCCCCGTACATGGTTTGGCAGGTTTACTAACATTATGACAGGTCTGGGTTACAAACAAAGTTAAGGGGACCATACTTTCTTCTTTAAACATTCTAAGTCAGGGGGAATAACAATATTATTGGTGTATGTGGATGACATAATATTAACTGGAGATAATAAAGAAGAGCATCAATTGTTGAGTCAATGCTTAGGCAAGGAATTTGAGATCAAGACTTTGGGAAAACTAAAATATTTTTTGGGAATTGAAGTTGCCCACTCCAAGAAAGGGATATTTATATCCCAACAGAAATACATCATTGATTTGCTTAAGGAAACTGGCAAGGCAACTTGCAAACCTGCTAGTACCCCATTAGAACCAAACCTAAAGCTTGGAAATGCAGAAGATGTTACTATTGAAAAAGATATGTTCTAGCGATTAGTGGGCAGACTTATATATTTGTCGCATACCAGGCCAAATATTGCCTATGCAGTGAGTTTAATTACCCAAATATTTGAAGAGCATCCATTTACAAGCTGCCCACAGAATTTTACAGTACCTTAAAGGAACTCCAAGAAGAGGGATTCTATTTAAAAGGAATGGTAATGTGAAGCTTGAAGCCTATACTAATGCTGATTATGCAGGGTCAATTGTGGATAGGAGGTCTGTTAGAGTTTTGTGGTCTTAGTTCAAAGTCTCACATCTCTTAGTTTGTAAATACTAGTGTCTCATTAAGTGTTATATATAGAGATACCTTGTAAGCTTCAAAGTACATCAACACAAAGAAATTTTTCTAGTGTAATCGTGGATGTAGGTACATACATTGTGCCGAACCACGTTAAATCTTTGTGTCTTTCTTCTCTCTCTCTCTTCTCCATAGTTCTAATATTATTATTGCTCGAGCATAATAATTGGTATCAAGAGCCTTTGGTTACTTCTAGGGATTTCCTCAGTTTAAAGGGATTAGTGGGGGTCTTCTCAGTTTAGAGGAGGTAGCAGGAGCAATGGCATTAGAAGAGGGGAAGGTGAAGATTGAGAGGTTTGATGGTAGAGACTTCAGTTTCTGGAAAATGCAAATAGAAGACTATCTGTACCAAAAGAAGTTATATCAACCTTTATTAGGGAAGAAGCCAGACAACATCAAGCAGGAAAACTGGGACTTGCTAGATCGACAAACTCTTGGCGTGATCAGATTAACATTGGCCAAGAATGTCACGTTCAACATTGTGAATGAGAAGACTACTGCAAGTATGATAAATGCGTTATCAGATATGTACGAGAAGTTGTCCGCAACCAACAAAGTATATTTGATGCGTCGGTTGTTCAACCTCAAGATGGGAGAAGGTATTTCTATAATTGATCATATTAATGAATTTAATACTATTCTTTCCCAGTTGGAATCAGTGCAAATTAGATTTGAGGATGAGGTGAAGGCATTTATTCTATTGTCATCACTACGGGATAGTTGGGATGAAACTGTTACTGCACTTAGTAGTTCTACAAGGGAGAACACGTAGAAGCTCAGTGACATTTGTAACTTGATCTTAAGCGAAGATGTTTGCAGGAGAGATTCGGGGGAGTCTTCCAGTCATGCTTCTAATTTAGCATTGAATACTGAAAGTAGAGGAAGGACTACCCAGAAGGGTCAGAATGGCCGAGGTAGAGCAAAGTCAATAGGGAAAGGTCAGACAAAATTTCAGAGTGATATTATCTGTTGGAATTGTGACAAGAGAGGTCACACCAATCAGTGCAAGGCACCAAAGAAGAACAAGAATCACAAAAATAAGAAGCGCAATGATGATGAATCCGCAAATGCAACAACTGATGAATCTGTTGATGCATTAATCTATAGCTTGGATAGTCCTGTTGATTCATGGGTTATAGATTCCACACCACTCCTTTTAAAGAATTATTATCTAACTATGTTTCTAGAAGGTTTGGAAAAGTTTACCTTGCAGATGGCAAACCTCTTGACATTGTCGGAAGAGGTGATATTGACATCAGGACCTCTAGTTGAACCCTATGGACACTGCACAATGTTAGACATATTCCTGCCTTAAAAAGAAATTTAATATCTGTAGGGCAGTTGGATAATGAAGGGCATTACACCACTTTTGGAGATGGAGCTTGGAAGGTAACAAAAGGCAATCTCGTTGTGGCTCGTGGAAAGAAGCAAGGTTCTCTCTACATGGTTGCAGGTGAAGATATGATAGTCATTACTGAGGTTGTCAATAATTCATCCTTATAGCATCAAAGGCTGGTGGGACACATGAGTGAAAAAGGGATGAAGTTTATAAAGGGTAAGTTATCAAACTTGAAGTATGTTGATGTTGGTGTCTGTGAACACTGTATCTTTGGAAAGCAGAAAAAGGTTAGATTCTCAAGAATAGGGAAGAATTCTAAAGTTTAAAAGCTAGAATTGGTACATACAGATGTTTGGGGACCAGCTCTGGTGAAATCTGTTGGAGGATCACGCTATTATGTCACCTTTATCGATGACTCTACTAGAAAGGTATGGGTCTATTTTCTTAAAAATAAATCTGATGTGTTTTCTGCATTTAAAAGGTGGAAAACAGAAGTTGAAAATTAGACAGGTCTAAAGGTTAAAAGTCTGAAATCAAATAATGGCGGAGAGTATGATAGTCAAGAGTTTAAAGACTTTTGTTCAGATCATGGGATCAGAATGATCAAGATAACACCAGGAACACCTGAATAAAACAGTGTTCCAGAAAGGATGAACATAACCTTAAACGAGAGGGCTAGGTGTATGCAGATCCAATCTGGCTTGCCTAAAGTATTTTGGGCAGAAGCAATAAACACAACAACGTATGTCATTAATAGAGGACCATCAGTTCCTTTGAACTATCAATTGCCTGAAGAAGTATGGTCTGGAAAGGAGGTAAAATTTTCACATTTGAGAGTTTTTGGTTGTATTTCATACATACTGATAGACTCTAGTAATAGAGATAAATTGGATCCAAAGGCAAGGAAATGCTATTTCATTGGTTATGGATCTGATATGTATGGCTACAGGTTTTGGGATGACCAAAACAAGAAAATCATCAGAAGTAGGAATGTCACTTTTAATGAGAATTTATTTTATAAGGACAAACTTTTTGCAGAATCTGTGGGTGCTAGTAAAGTGCCAAAACTTTTTGAGAAAGCAACACTTGAAGAAATTTCAGAAAGTGATATAGCCAATAGAAGCCAGAGTACAAGCGTAGAGGTTGAGTCAGAATCATAACCATTAATTCCTCTAAGAAGATCTAGTAGAACGTCAGTACCACCAAATAGGTATTCTCCTTCATTGCATTATTTGTTGTTAACTAATGCTAGTGAGCCAGGACATTTTAGTGAGGCTATGTAGGGGAATGACTCTATTGAGTGGGAGCTAGCAATGAAAGATGAAATGGCATCCCTTCAAAAGAATGGATTGTGGTCTTTAACCAAGTTGCCAAAGGAAAAGAAAGCTTTACAAAACAAATGGGTCTACAGGTTAAAGGAAGAATTTGATGGCAGTAGAAGATACAAGGCGAGACTTGTGGTGGAAGGGTTTAAGTAGAAACAAGGAATTGACTTCACAGAGATCTTCTCTCCTGTTGTCAAGATGACCAGCATCAGAGTTATCTTGAGTATCGTAGCTGCAGAGAATCTTCACTTCGAGCAGTTAGATGTCAAAACTACATTCTTGCATGGAGAATTAGAGGAAGACATTTACATGACTCAACCATAAGGTTTTGAAGTTTCAGGCAAGGAGAATCTCGTGTGCAAGCTTCATAAGAGTTTATATGGCTTGATACAAGCACCGAGGAAGTGGTACAAGAAGTTTAATGAGTTTATGAGTAACTCAAGATTCAACAGATGTAACATGGATCACTTGCTGTACTATGTTAAGAAATATACTAACAGTTATATTATCCTTGCTATGTATGTTGATGACATGTTGATTGCATGGTCTAATATGGCATAAATCTACATGTTGAAGCATAAGTTGGCAGAAAACTTTGAAATGAAGGATCTTGGTCCAGCTAAACAAATCCTTGGTATGAGAATTCTCAGAAATAGATCAGAAGGAATCTTGAAGCTGTCTCAGGAGAAATATGTACACAAGTTGATTGACAGGTTTTGCCTTGAAGATGCCAAGACCAGGAGTACCCCTCTGGGATCTCATTTGAAGTTTTCAAAGAGGCAATCTTCGTAGACAGATGAAGAAAAATGTTACATGTCAAGAGTACCATATGCATCAGCAGTTGGGAGCTTGATGTATGCTATGGTATGTACTAGACCTGACATAACACATGCAATGGGAGTTGTCAGTAGGTTCCTATCAAATCCAGCAAAGGAGCATTGGGAAGGTGTAAAATGGATTCTTAGATATCTGAAGGGTACATCAGAGATGTGTTTGTGCTTTAGAAAAGGCGATCTCATCTTCCAAGGATTTCTCAAGACCAAATTGCATACATTCTTACTAAGGGACTGGGCTGCCACAATTTTGAGAAGATTGTATCCAAGATAGGAATTAAAAACACCTATTCACCAGCTTGACGGGGAGTGTGGGAAATTAAATAGTATTTTAAGAAAGAATAAATTAGGAAATTTGTATATTTCCTTGTAATCTGTACAAATTTGAACAATTAGGAAAATCCCATAAATCAAGGGATCCTAGAATAAAAAAAAGTTATTATATTTCCTAAAATAAATTAGGTCTCCTGTATATATCTATGATCTCTTTGTATGAAAAATAATAAAATTAGATTGCATTTAATCTAATTTTCTAGAAGAATGGTGAATCAATTAATAATTACTTTGTTTGGACTCTCATAATTGCAAACAAGATGAGAATGCAAGGTGAACATATATCTGATTATTGAAAAAATTTATTCGTTCAATGACTGAGGTATGATTATGTAGTATGTTCCATTGAGGACTCTCATGATTTAGATTCCATGACTATAGATGAACTCCAAATTAGTTTATGAGTGCATGAGAAAAGAATGAATGGGCACAATTCTCATGAAGAACAAGTATTGAAGGTTTTACAGGAGGAGACAAGTACTGACAATGGACAGGGAAGAAGTGTTTTTAAAGGAACATATGCAAGAGGAAGAGGAAGAAGAGGTAGAAAATTTATGAATAAGGTGTTAGGTATAAGAGAAAAGCATAAGCATACACAACTAAAATAAAAAGATGAGAAAAACACCGATAATAAGCAAAAAAGTAATTCCACTAATGAAAGAAATTACAATCCTTCTCTCTCTACCTCCAAGGATGAAACAATAACACCCTCTCCTGAAAATAACGGAAAACCAACTCTAAGAAAACCTAAAAGGAGAAATTATTTTTCTCTCTTAAGTACTAAAGCAACAAGAGAAAGAAAATGAAGTGATTTTGGTGTGTTTTACAAGGTAAACACTGTGCTCCTTTTATAGTAAGAAAAGTAAGCACCAAACTAAGTTTTCTCTGATGAAAGTGATGAAGATCTTATTGGATCATTTGATAAAATGAAGATCTTGTGGATTTGATGAAGTCAAAGGCTGCTTGGGTTAAAGGGTAGAGTGATTAGTGAGTCATCATCAATATTAATACGTATTCATTCATATCTCTCTGCTGCATGAGGTTTCATCATTTGAAAGAATTCGAAAATGCCTCTAAAGATGTTTTAATCTGTTAAAAACCAAAGTAATCAGTTAAATTGTTCTTAAGAAATAGTTTTAACTGATATGTTTTCGAGATAATCGATTAAAACCATTTAAAACATTTGTTGGAGCTATTTTAATTGATACACCTTCGAAATAATCGATTATTTTCACTAAAGGAGTTTTTGAAAACCATCTGCCAGTATTTTAACTGATATACCTTTGAAATAATCGATTAAAATCACTTAAGATGTTTTGAAAGATGTTCTAACAGAATTTTAATCAATGTAAAATTGAATTAATCGATTAAAACAACTTAAGATAATTTTTGTCAAGTGTTTTAATCGATTAAAACTTGGTGTTATCAGTTAAAATCACTAAGGAAGTTTTGTGAAAATATTTGGCAGAATATTAATCGATTAAACTGCGAAGTAATCGATTAAAACAACTTAGAGAATTTTTATATAACTATTTTAATCAATCAAAACATTGTCGTATCAGTTAAAATAAATCTAGAAAATGACCAAGAACATTTTAACATATTAAAAGATGTTTTAACCAATTAATCAAAGATTTATAATCGATTAAAAAAACGTTTTAACAGATTAATTAAACCAGCAGTTGAAAAATAACTCTATATAAACAGAATTGCTTCAATGTTTTAAAACACATCTTTTAGCAATCAATCAAGCAATTATAAAAACTATTTTCAAGAAAGAATCGCACAAGTTTGTGGAGTTTTTCAAAGTTTTTTCTTGAGGCAATTTTTGCTTTCTTTTGGTGAAGAAACTCATACTACATGAGCTGCATAATCGGGTTTGAGTGTTCTAATTTCTTCTTCTTTGTTTTTTGTAAATCTATTCTATATTGTGAGTGCCTGGAATTATTGGGCATGAATTTCTATGACTGGAATTTGGTTGCAAGTTTGAACAAGAATTGGAATTTGGTTCTTGAGTTAGATTGAGTGTTATGTGATTCGGAATTGTAATCTGTAAAACATTCAATCTAGTGGAACTCAGCTGGAATTTGGTTGAGAACTGGATGTAACCCTGTGGTTGGGTGAACTAGTATAAATCTTGGTTGTATTTCTCTAAACCTTACTCTCTTTAATTCTGCTGTTGCTTTATATTGAATTGCTTGTTTTTCTTGATTCAAAAAGTGATCAGAATTCAAAATCTTTGAAATAGATAATATGCATTAAGAAAGTGCGAAAATCTTTCAAAGATCAATTCACCCCCCCTCTTGATCTCAGCCTCTTTTTCTAACAATTGATTTCTTTTACAAATCAAGATCTTTCAAAGAGATGTTTGTCTGCATCAAATATGGGGAGACTGAAAGTGATGAAGATCTTATTGGATCATTTGATAAAATGAAGATCTTGTGGATTTGATGAAGTCAAAGGCTACTTGGGTTAAAGGGTAGAGTGATTAGTGAGTCATTATCAATATTAATACGTATTCATTCATATCTCTCTACTGCATGAGGTTTCATTATTTGAAAGAATTTGAAAATGTCTCTAAAGATGTTTTAATCTGTTAAAAATCAAAGTAATCGGTTAAATTGTGTTAGAATCGCGCAGCGGAATGTTCGCGTGGTCGGACAAAAACCAAGAGGGGGGGTGAATTGGTTTCTTAATAAAAATTAGGTTTTCAAAATTTTCCCCAAATTTTACCGATTAAAAACTGCGTAAATGTAAATAGAGGAGAGTAGAGAAGATTACACAGTAGGTTTATACTGGTTCGGATCAAAAGACCCTACGTCCAGTTGCTAATCACTCAAAAGAGGATTAACGCTGTCACTAAGAACAAATTGTTATAAACAGATTACAAATAGAAAGATAAAGTTACGAAAACACCTCTCTTGAAATCCACAAGAGATGATCAACAGCTTTCCCTGGAGACGGCACAACACACAATCCACTAAGAACTCCACTTAGTGATTCTTATCGCTTCTAGCCTCACACCAGGTTTCCAAAAGCCCTGAAGAACAGCTTTCCCCAGAGACGGCACAGCACACAATCCACTAAGAACTCCACTTAGTGATTCTTATCGCTTCTAGCCTCACACCAGGTTCCGAAAGCCCCCTTTCCTTGCAACAAACAGTTCTCGGCACTCACAAGCACTTAACTTTTGTATGGAAAGAGTTGTTCTTGTTTTCTCGAGTGCCAAAGCAGAGTTTAAGTAGGGAAATTAGGGTTAAGGAATTGGGGATTTTGAAACTAGGGTTCTTGGTAATTGGGTTTTCGAAAATAGGTTTAATTTGAAATTTAAAAACAAAAACAGACTGAAATAATCGATTAAATGGAGTTTTAATCGATTAAAACAGAGCCAAATACGCAGAACCCAATCCTCTCTGGTTTAATCGATTATTTGGTGAAATAATCGATTATTTGACCTTTTAATCGATTATTTTGATGTTTTAATCGATTAAAACAGTGAGTATATGCTTGAAAATGGTTTTCTCACTGTTTTAATCGATTATTTCCCTATATAATCGATTAAAGCCGAGCCTGCATGATAAATTTGAGCATTTTGAAGCTTCTAAGTTATAGACTATGTACCGGCTATCTTAGACTCTATAATTACAGACTCAATCAAACTAAAACAGAGTTATTACAATACGAAATCATCAATCTTCAATCTTCAATACTCTAAGTCTTTAAGCTCTTGGATCATCATCAAAATCAACATTCTTCATGATCATTATTTGCAACATCAAGTCCTTGAATGTTCAACAATCTCCCCTTTTTGATGATGATCAAAATTATCTTTTTAAAGCCCTTGTAATAACCTTGTTTCATCTGTCATACTAACAAACACATTAAACATTCCAGATAACATTTAATATTGAATCATAGGCTTTAAATTTTTCTCCCCTATTTTGATTATAATCAAAAAGAACTCTGCAACATCAATCATAAGAGCTCCCCCTCAAAATATGCATAAGTTAGAGAAAGCTCCCCCTCAATCATAGCATGAAAGAAACATCATATTTTACAACATCAAGACAATAACAAAAGAAAATTCATCAATTATCTCTACATTAGACAACTTTAATTGATTATTTCCAAGTAAATAATCGATTTTTAGAGGCATTTAATCGATTATTTCACGAGATAATCGATTATTCCGGAGGAGAATACCCTGTTTTGGACGTTTTGAGGAAAAATAATCGATTATCACTTCCGATGAATCGATTATTCCAGAGGCTATATTAAGTTTTTAAGGTTTTTACACATTATAACCTATGAATATCCCGCATCACGAATTTAATCATAACAATCATCCAAAATCATTCAAATTAAGCGAGAATTTAAGCTATTTCTAGTATCCCTAAGTCTCTTCTAAGATCATAGAATCTATCCTTGGGTAGAGGCTTAGTAAATATATCTGCTAATTGACGTTTAGTGTCTACATACTCTATCTTACAGTTTCCTTTGCTTGATATTATCTCTTAAAAAGTGATGTCTAATCTCAATATGTTTAGTCCTAGAGTGCATTACTGGATTTTTAGTTAAGTTGATTGCACTCGTATTATCACACATTAATGGAATGTCATTTAAATATATGCTATAATCCTCTAATTGTTGTTTCATCCACAGAATTTGAGCACAACAACTACCAGTTGCAATATATTCAGCTTCAGTGGTAGATAAAGCAACACATGCTTGTTTCTTAGAATGCCATGATATTAAGGATGAACCTAACAAATGACATGTCCCACTAGTGCTTTTCCTATCAATTTTACATCCACCATAATCAGCATCAGAATATCCTAATAAACTAATACAAGCATCAGACGGATACCACAAGCCAAATCCAAGTAGTTCCTTTTAAGTATTTTAAAATATGTTTTACTGCAATTAAATGAGATTCTTTAGGACAAGCTTGAAATCTAGCACACACACAGACAGTAATGCATAATATCGGGTCTACTAGCAGTTAAGTATAATAGTGATCCTATCATACCTCTATACATAGTTTGATTTACTTCCAAACCTGATTCATCCTTGTCTAAATAGCATGAAGTTCCCATGGGTGTGTTAGCTTCCTTTGAGGTGTCCATACCAAACTTTTTGAGGATCTCTTTGCAGTATTTAGTTTGAGAGATAAAAGTTCCATCTTTAAGTTGCTTGATTTGAAGTCCAAGGAAGAATGTTAATTCTCCCATCATAGACATTTCAAACTCTCCTCGCATAATCTTAGCAAATTCTACACACAAAGAATTATCAGTTGATCCAAAAATAATATCATCAACATATACCTGGACCAATAAGATATGTTCTTTAACTTTCTTAATAAACGAGTGTAGAATCAATTTTTCCTCTTGAAAAATCATTTGCAGTTAGGAAACTACTTAATCTTTCATACCAAGATCTAGGAGCTTGTTTTAACCCATATAATGCTTTCTTTAATTTGTAAATATGATTAGGATTATTAAAATCTTCAAATCCAGGGGGTTGCTCTACATACACTTCTTCTTTAATAAAACCATTTAAAAATGCACTCTTTACATCCATTTGATATAGTTTAAATTTCATCATAGATGCGTAAGCAAGAAGTAGGCGTATAGCCTCTAACCTGGCCACAGGAGCATAAGTTTCATCATAATCTATACCTTCCTCCTGACAATAGCCTTTTGCAACAAGTCTGGCTTTATTCTTTGTTATATTACCATCTTCATCAAGCTTATTTCTGAATACCCATTTAGTTCCAATAACTTGATGTGACTCTTCTCTTGGGATTAGTTCCCAGACTTGATTCCTTTCAAATTGGTTAAGTTCTTCTTGCATGGCTATGCACCACTGATCATCTTTAAGTGCTTCCTCAATGTTTTTAGGTTCAATCTGTGACACAAAAGCAACGGACATACAGAAATTATTCATATTTCTAGTTCTTACCCCTTTTGAGATATCACCTATGATATTGTCCATTGAGAGTCCTCTAGGTGATTGCCATTCTTTTGCTAATTGAGGAGTTTGAGAAGGCACATTATCTTCCAAGTATAATTCATCAAGGGCCTCTCTTATATATTCATCATCACCTGCAAGTCTTTTATTTGACTCAAGAGGATTTCCCCCAAGGTCTACAATCTCATCAAAGGCAACATGTATAGATTCTTCTATATTCAAAGTTCTTCTATTAAATACTCTATACGCCTTGCTAGTTAAAGAATAACCTAGAAAAATACCCTCATCGGCTTTTGAATCAAATTTTCCTAGATTGTCCTTTCCATTATTTAGTACAAAACATTTACAACCAAAAATTTTCAAATGTGCAACATTAGGTTTTCTACCATTAAACAATTCATATGGAGTAGATTTCATAATTGACCTAATGAGCATTCTATTTAAAACATAACTGTTAGAAAAGTAGTTTTAAATCAAGAGGGGGGGTGAATTGATTTTTGAAAGTTTTTCGCAATACATAGATTATCTAATCCGAAAATTAAGTTTACTAATCAATTCACGAATTCACAAAGTAATTAAGCAATACAAGCGCAGCAACTGAAATTAAAGAGAGAAAGGTTAGGAAAGATTTCACCGGTAATTTTATACTGGTTCACCCAATACCAGGGCTACGTCCGGACTCTAGCCAAATTCCAGATTGGTTCCACTAGAATAGATGTTTTACAGACTCACCCTCTTACACCTATTCTAACTCTCCACCAAGAACCAATTTCCAGCTCTTGGAAACCTCTCGCAACCAAATTCCAGCACGAGAGAAACCAAGTGCCCAAATTCCGGGCACCACACACAAGAACCAAATTCCAGCTCTTGCTTTAACCTTTCCACCAAGAACCAAATTCCAGCTTCTTGGCAACTTTCTACAACAACTGCAGAAAACTTGTACCCAAATTCCAGGTACAAAACAAGTACAAATGAATGAATAGAAATTTAAAAGAAGAAACAAAGAAAGCTCAAACCGGATTACACCAATCCACGATCAGTTTCTTCTTCAAAGAAATGCAAAGTGCCTCAAGAAAGATTTCAAAAGAAGTTCACAAAAACAGTTGTGTATCTTTCTTGAAAAATGCTAATAGTTGTTTGTATTGATTGCTTGAATTGTGTAAAAACTGATATTCAATCTCTATTTAAAAGTTTCAAGCAAATCTGTTTATAAAAGAGTATTTTCAAATCTGCTGCATTAATTAATCTGTTGAAAGTTTGTTTGAATCTGTTGAAATAGCCGTTATAATCTGTTACAAGTCCTTTCAACCCATTAATGCATTCTTGATCTTTAACGTAAAATGTTTTAGTTGATACGACCACGTTTTTATCGCTTAAAACGTTTTACAAACATTTTCAAAGTATAAAACAATCAATTGAATCGCGTATTAATCGATTGATTTGTTTAAAAACTTTCTTATAAAACTTTCCAAGTTATTTTAGCTGATATAAAGTCGTTTCAATCGATTGAAAAACTGCACATATATTTTCAAGTCATTTTAATCGATTGAAAGTTCGTTTTAATCGATTGAAAAGATTTTCTAAGTTATTTTAATCGATTGAAATACGTTTTAATCGATTGAAACAGATCTGATCGGTCATAATTCAATTCGATCGATCATATCCAACTCGATCGGTCATAATCTCATTCTGATCGATCATCCTGACATCCAAAGTGATTTTAATCGATTGAAACGTGTTTTAATCGATTAAAATAATTCTGATCGCTCATATTTAAGATCTGATCGATTATATTGCATTCTGACCTATTATATTCGAATTCTAATCTGTCATAAAGAGTTTTAATCGATTAAAAGAAGTTTGTATCAATTAAAATATTGTAAAAACACTTCTATAAACATTCTAAGTGTTTTAAACGTTTCTTTAAAAAAACTATATCAGTTAAAACCATTGTTAAGAAGGTTCTTTGTCAAAATGCTTTTGTTTGATTTGTTTAAAACTATTTTTGAGGCATTTTGCAAATTGAGTGAAGAAGCTTTATGCAATGGAAAAGGTAAAGTGGTTTTACCTAAGCTTTCGTTTAGACACACTAAGTCTTCAGCTCCATTCTTCGAGTGACTTGTTTGACAGCTGCAGAGTTGACCCTTGACTTTATTTTTGACTTCATCAAATCAATGAGATCTTTGCTAGGATCACTTTCAGTCTCCCCCTATTTGATGAAGACAAACACCATTTTGAAAAAACAATCTCTGCAAAATAAGTCACTTGATAATGAGATTAGGTGAGAAATATAAGAATGTAATAAAGTTTTATTTCTCCCCCTAAAACTTATTTCTCCCCCTAAAATGTTGCTCTTAAATTTATCTTAAAGTGATGCAACTATTTCTCCCCCTTTTGACTTCATCAAAAATAGGGAATAGAAGAGAAAAGAATAAAATGTAAGGTTTCGAAAAATATGCTCAAGTTTTTGAAAATACAAAGTGAATCAATATTTCACTCATGAAAAGAATCAATTAAAGTTGATTCAAACTTATCTCCATTAACACGTTTGTAATGAATACAATTAACACGTGTAAAGATAAGGGAATCACGCTTTAGTAGCATGTTTACGAAAACAACCATTAACTAAAGCCTTTAATCTTTCTTCCCGTAATAAAAATCGATTAAAAACAGAGCATAATCGGTTAAAATGTTCTTGGTAAATGATTTTAATCGATTGAAAGAAAAGTTTAATCGATTAAAACATTTAAGATTTTGAAAACATGAATTTTTAGTAAAAACAATCGATTGTTTCGATTTTAAATCGATTAAAACAAGTAATGAAATTTGTCTGTTTAAGTTTATTTAACCGATTAAAAAGTGTTTTTATTAACTAAAACAACCAGATTTTGAAAATCATGATATATCCGATGTGAATATCTCGTATCTAATCTATTGGATATGTAGTGAACTGATTGTCTAGATCAATATCAACTATTTTTCACCGATAATCTACCACTATCGATTTAATTTTAGATTTGGCTAATATTACTCGTTATAAGACAATTTTAAAAGGTTTTAATCTATCAATGCCCAGCTTTAAAAGAGATTCAGTGGATCTATCATCTACTTCTATCTAAGCCAGTTCAATCTAGATTTAGATCCTAAATCATATTTAACCAAAGGTTAAGGTCAAATGTTCCTGGTATAACACCAGTTAATATCACAGATCCATGCAAACAATATAAAGATAGAAATAAGCGTAAGATAAAGATGATGAGGGGAACTAGTCATCCCAATTTCCCTGATTGAACCGCTTATCCACCAGACTTGGTGATCATTCATTTGATTCCCACCAATATCAAAAGATAATAGGCTTTCCTTTTGCCGGAACCAATTTTGCTCTATCAACTATTTGAGTCAACAATCGTCGTCACTCTCAGTATCGACAATGCATACGTAAACTTTTCCCGAAAAGAAATCTTTTAGCAGTTCTATCGTTACTATTGATCGCATTACAGTCCATGGTTGACACCACACTTGAATTAAATGTTTCTTTAGGAACATCAGCTATTACACATCTGAGGCAAAATCATGTACTGACAGACGTACATTCACTATCAAATCCCACACAGAATGCACGATACCATAAATTGCATGAATCACAGGTTAATGATGTACCGAGATCGGAATTTCCTTCCATAATAGCTAACCTATTTCAAACTTTGCAGTCATCATCATCCAAGCGAATAACCGCATTCTTATTAATGTAGTATGATGGGTGTTATTCTCACTTTTAGTGAACCAGTCATCATTATCTTTTGAGGAATGAATCATTTTTAACTTTGTTGTTTCCAGTGGTATCATATGCACAAGTGATTAACAAAAAACTTATTCTGGTAGAGTGGGCAATGATTAGTAATGAGGACAGGTGATGACAATCAATCCGTAATTCTAAAACAATATAAAATTTATCCCCGTATCGACCATAAAACATACATTCCCTGTACCACGTTATTCAATTTTTGAATTGTCGTTCCAGATTGGTTCCCTTATAGTGTCACCTCGTGACATTGATGATTAAAGCAAATTATCGTGGTTGCACAGCTTCAATGAATTTCACCAAGAGTTTTGAACCAATGCATGCTCAAGATTATTTCGAAATATTGCTAGGTAATATCAAGAAATCTAATGTAAACATTTGTTCATTGAACTTCCTAGTAATCAACAATTTATTACCAAGAACAATTATCACTAAAAAATCTTTGATAAACTATGTTTTCAGATCCTAACAGCTTTGACCTGTTTGTAACTAGTGTCTATAAGAAAAGTTACAGTCCATTCTTTGATAATTTCTTTGATTTTCAGTGTATTACCATGCAGCATTCCATGTAAAGTATTAAGAGAAATGTAAACATCTACAGACTTGAATCATGTTTATGTTGTTGTCAAAATAAAAGACACTTCCATTCATGAATAACAGTAATAGTTTTCCCACATTATGTCACCGGTCGAGTTCCCAATTCAAAGATTTGTTCAACCTTCGCTTTCTAATTTAAAAATTTGTGTCATTGAAAGAAAATTGAATATGGATACGTTTCAAACAGATCGCTTCGAACCAGCCATGATTTTGATCATGTTTACAGCAGAGAATTGAGAGGAGATTTTGAAAATATGAAAACAGAAGAAAGATGATAAGTTGAGAAATGATAAGTTCGAACCTGGTTTGATGAAGAAACGGATTTCAAGTTTTTGAAATTCAAAGAGACATTTAAACACATTATCCAGATTCTGGATTATCATAAAGACCTGGGTTTTTTAATCGAATTGGCCTATCAAACTTTAATTAGATGTCAGAATCATGTTTTCGTAACCTAATTAATTGATTAATCAACTCATTATCTATTAATTTGATTCTTGACATTTGGGTTGAAAACATCTACGATGAATTAATCGATTGTTTTATGAAAGAATCGATTTGTATGGTACGTAATGTAATAAAAAAATATCACCAGTATTTAAATCGATTAAAACGTAAATGAATCGATTAATTTTGATCCTAAGTGTTTTTAGTTGATATAAATTTATTCTAATCGATTAAAACGACTAAACCAACATTCTGAGAACAATTTAATCGATTATTTCGATATTTCAATCGATTAAAATGGTACTGGTAAGTTATTTCAATCGATTAATATTGGTTTATATCAATTAAAACAATTAATTTAAATACACGTAACCTGGTTTCGCAGCTCTGATCTTCAAGGGATTCCCAGACTTGTTCCCGCAAAACAAATTAAGAATTGTTCTCGGTACCCTTTATAATTACTCGGGTCCTGATCAGTGTTATTTGAAAGGAATTAATCTTTGGAACCCATTTCATTCTTCCTTTGGGTACTGCATATTTCTTAATTCCGCAATATTTAACAGAGTGACCCTTTTTCATACAAGTAAAAACATTTAATAAATGGAGATGAAACTGTTTTACTATATGCAAAATAATTTTTGAAAGCTCTGGTTTTCTTTCCAATGGTCGGTGTATAACCTATACCACCACGTTCAATAACTAACTTTTGGGAATCAAGTATCTTATCAAGATTATTCTTTCCTTGTGCTAATTTAGATGAAGTTTTTACTAGGTATGATACTTGTTTCGTAACTCGAGACAGCTTTTGCAATCTTCAACATTACACATGCAATCAGTATTATTTTCTAATTCTAACTTTTCTTCATCAATTATTTTCTTTTCAAGAATAATGATCTTGTTTTCTAGTAACCTATTCATGCTTTTCAATTTTCTGTTTTCAGCTTCTAATTTCTTTGCTACTTCATGTATTTCAAAGAAAGCATCTTGTAATGAGCTATAGTTTATAGATTCGTAACTTACACCGGTTTTTGATGATTCCGAGTTGACCATCAAGCATATTTCTGGTGCTTCTTCATAGGTCTTTTCAAGGATCTTCCACATTTGTGCAGCAGCTATGGCAGTGTGCAATCCCGAAAAGATCATCTCTCGTTAAGGGCGGATAAGATGATATTCTTGGCAATACAATCATCTTGGATTCTCGTTAGCAATATCGCTTCCTCGTTCAATAACATTCCAAGCATTTATACTAACAGATTCAATGAAGATTTTCATCCTTATTTTCCAATATAGGTAATCTGCTCCACTCAACAGTGGAGGTCTATCAATGCACGCTCCTCGTAAAATGCCATGGATCGAAGTAACTTGATTAACTTTCAAGCACCTCGCTCCGATGCCAATTGTTAGAAAAGTAGTTTTAAATCAAGAGGGGGGTGAATTGATTTTTGAAAGTTTTTCGCAATACACGATTATCTAATCCGAAAATTAAGTTTACTAATCAATTCACGAATTCACAAAGTAATTAAACAATACAAGCGCAACGAATCGAAATTAAAGAGAGAAAGGTTAGGAAAGATTTCACCGGTAATTTTATACTCGGTTCACCCAATACCAGTGGCTACGTCCAGACTCCGACCAAATTCCAACTGGTTCCACTAGAATAGATGTTTTACGTACTCACCCTCTTACACCTATTCTAACTCTCCACCAAGAACCAATTTCCAGCTCTTGGAAACCTCTCGCAACCAAATTCCAACTAGCAGAGAAACCAAGTGCCCAAATTCCAGTGCACCACACACAAGAACCAAATTCCAGCTCTTGCTTTAACCTTTCCACCAAGAACCAAATTCCAGTTCTTGGCAACTTTCTACAACAACATGCAGAAAACTTGTACCCAAATTCCAGGTACAAAACAAGTACAAATGAATGAATAGAAATTTAAAAGAAGAAACAAAGAAAGCTCAAACCGGATTACACCAATCCACGATCAGTTTCTTCTTCAAAGAAATGCAAAGTGCCTCAAGAAAGATTTCAAAAGAAGTTCACAAAAACAGCTTGTGTATCTTTCTTGAAAAATGCTAATAGTTGTTTGTATTGATTGCTTGAATTGTGTAAAAACCGATATTCAATCTCTCGTTTAAAAGTTTCAAGCAAATCTGTTTATAAAAGAGTATTTTCAAATCTGTCGCATTAATTAATCTGTTGAAAGTTTGTTTGAATCGTTGAAATAGCCGTTACAATCTGTTACAAGTCCTTTCAACCCATTAATGCATTCTTGATCTTTAACAGAAAATGTTTTAGTTGATACGACCACGTTTTTATCGCTTAAAACGTTTTACAAACATTTTCAAAGTATAAAACAATCAATTGAATCGCGTATTAATCGATTGATTTGTTTAAAAACTTTCTTATAAAACTTTCCAAGTTATTTTAGTCGATATAAAGTCGTTTCAATCGATTGAAAAACTGCACATATATTTTCAAGTCATTTTAATCGATTGAAAGTTCGTTTTAATCGATTGAAAAGATTTTCTAAGTTATTTTAATCGATTGAAATACGTTTTAATCGATTGAAACAGATCTGATCGGTCATAATTCAATTCTGATCGATCATATCCAACTCTGATCGGTCATAATCTCATTCTGATCGATCATCCTGACATCCAAAGTGATTTTAATCGATTGAAACGTGTTTTAATCGATTAAAATAATTCTGATCGCTCATATTTAAGATCTGATCGATTATATTGCATTCTGACCTATTATATTCGAATTCTAATCGGTCATAAAGAGTTTTAATCGATTAAAAGAAGTTTGTATCGATTAAAATATTGTAAAAACACTTCTATAAACATTCTAAGTGTTTTAAACGTTTCTTTAAAAAACTATATCAGCTTAAAACCATTGTTAAGAAGGTTCTTTGTCAAAATGCTTTTGTTTGATTTGTTTAAAACTATTTTTGAGGCATTTTGCAAATTGAGTGAAGAAGCTTTATGCAGTGGAAAAGGTAAAGTGGTTTTACCTAAGCTTTCTGTTTAGACACACTAAGTCTTCAGCTCCATTCTTCTGAGTGACTTGTTTGACAGCTGCAGAGTTGACCCTTGACTTTATTTTTGACTTCATCAAATCAATGAGATCTTTGCTAGGATCACTTTCAATAACATGCAGTACTAACCGCATCAGCCCAAAAATATTTAGGAACATTAGATTCATTTAACATAGTTCTTGCAAGTTCCTCTAATGACCTATTTTTCCTTTAAACTACACCATTTTGTTGGGGAGTCCTAGGAGCATAAAAGTTATGTAATATACCATTTTCCTCACAATAATTCTCAAACTTTTCATTTTGAAACTCACCACCATGGTCACTTCTTAAAACTTTAATCCTTAGGTCTTTCTCATTTTGTATTTGTTTAGCAAACTTTCTAAAGACCTTAAAAGCTTCACTTTTCATAGTTAGGAAAAATGTCCAAGTGTACCTAGAGAAATCATCAACAATTACAAGACCATAATAATTTCCACCAAAGCTTTTTATCCTAGAAGGTCCAAATAAATCTAAATGTAATAATTCTAGGGGTTTTGAAGTGGAAATCACATTTTTTGATTTAAATGATGATTTAACTTGTTTACCTTTTTGGCATGCATCACACAATCTATCTTTTTCAAATTTCAATTTAGGCAATCCAATAACTAAGTCTTTTGATATCAATTTATTCAAATGATGCATGTTTATATGAGCCGCTCTTTTATGCCATAACCAAGGATTCTCTTCCTTAGCAACTAAACATGTTATACTAGACTCATATAAACAATCCAAATCAATCAAATATATGTTGTTATGCCTAATGCCTTTTAATTCTACTATTTCGGAATCTACTAAATGTATGGTGCAAAATTTGCTTTCAAAAGTTACCTTGAATCCTTTGTCACACAATTGGCTTATGCTAAGAAGGTTATGTTTTAATCCATCAACAAGAAGCACATCCTTAATCTCCAATGTATTTGCACCACCTATATTTCCAATTCCGAGAATCTTCCCTTTGTTGTTATCCCCATAAGTCACATATCCTTGTTCTTTGGCTTTGAAACTTACAAATTTCGTTTTATTCCCAGTCATATGTTTTGAGCATCCACTATCAAGATACCACATAGACTTCTTTGATTTGGAAGTTTCCTACAAAACAAGAACATAGTAAACTTAGGTCCCCACAACTTTTGGGTCCTTGAGGTTAGAGACATAATAATCTATTTAAAATACTGCAAAACAATCTATTCTTTGGGTGTTTTAAGAAGTTCAAGCAAAACTGTTTTTATAGACTATTTTCAAAACTGCTGGTTTAATTAATCTGTTAAAAGATTCTTTTAATCTGTTAAAAGTGCAGTTTTAATCTGTTAAAACGTCTTTTAATCGATTAAAACGCAGTGTAGAAAAAGTTTTTAAGTTGTTTTAATCGATTGAAACGAGTTTTTAATCGATTAAAAGAGTTCTGATCGGTCATAATAAAAATCTGATCGATCATAACTGATTCTGACCGGTCATAATAAAAATCTGATCGATCATCCTGACCCTTTAAGTAATTTTAATCGATTGAAACGTGTTTTTAATCGATTGAAAGATTTCTGACCGCTCATAATTAAAATCTGATCGATTACATTTGCTTCTGATCGGTCATAATTTGATTCTGATCGATCATCCTGACCCTTTAAGTAATTTTAATCGATTGAAACGTGTTTTTAATCGATTTAAACGTTTCTGACCGCTCATAATAACAATCTGATCGGTCAAAATGAGTTCTAAATGGTTTTAATCGATTAAAAACCAGTTGTATCAATTAAAATGCTCGTAAAAACACTTGTTTGAACATTCTAAGTGATTTTATTTGGTTCTTTCAAAACTGCATCGAGTTAAAAACATGTTTAAGAAAGCTTTTGTAAAAATACTTTGTTTTAGGTTGTTTAAAACAATTTTAGAGGCTTTTCGCAAAAATCTTTAAGTGAAGAACCTTCATGCAATAGAAAAGATAAAATGTTTTTACCAATCATTCTGTTTAAAACATACTAAATGATTCATTTTCTTTGAATAAATAAAAGAGACAAACAATTCATTTAACTATAGGAACCCAAACATATTTTCCTTTAGGAACTCCAAAATGCTTAATTTTACATCTATTTGAAGTGTGACCTTGTTTCATACAATAGAAGCATGCATTTGAAGTAGTTTTAGAACAAGATACATTATTAACATGACATGCTCTAGTTCCTTTTTCTACCCATACTCTTTTCTTTTTAGTTTTACCCTTTTTCAAAGAAACTCTATGATTTACATTATTTTGAGCAAATACCATTTCATTCTTCTTAAGATCATCAATTTCTTTTTCGGCTTTGTCAAGCAAATGATTAAGAATATCTATATCATATTCATGCTCTTTACATTTTGCACATGCTAAGTCCTTATCTTCATCTAAGCATACTATTTTCGTATTGGCTACCTCCTTTTCTTCTAAACATGCAATTTTCAATTTTAAGGACTCATTTTCCTTTTCCGATTTTCTTAGATTCTTCTTTACAACTTTATATTCCTTTTTCATATCCATAAATGCAGTAAATAACTCATTATAAGCATTTTGCAATTCATCATGGTCATTTTCTTCACTAGAGGATGAATCGGAATCACTAACCTCAAAATCCGAAGAATTGTTGTTATTTGCCATCAAGCAAATGTTTGCTTCAATTTCTGAGTCGCTTGATTCTGAATTTGAATCACTGTCATCCCAAGCAATATATGCTTTCTTCTTGAATTGCTTTTTGCCCTTGTGTTCATCATTTTTCTTGTTTGGGCATTCGGTCTTTATATGCCCCGCTTCACCACAACCAAAACATTTTATATTAATGGAAGAATTTTCTTTTACCTTTCCCTTACCTTTGAAAGGATGTCTTCCTTTTGCTTTCATCATCTTGGTGAACTTCTTTATAAAAAGACTCATTTCTTCTTCATCAATTTCGGAGTCTTCTTCTTCTTCTTTCTTATTTTTGCTTTTTGAAATCTCGGTCTTGAAAGCTAGGTTCTTCTTTTGATATTGACCCTCTTCCTCATTTAGTCTTCCAAGGTCAAGTTCATGCTCCCTAAGCTTTCCAAATAACGCCGCCATAGACATAGTGGCAAGATTTTGTGACTCCGAGATGGCCGTCACCTTTGGTTGCCATTTCCTATCCAGAGATTTCAAAATTTTTACATTTAATTCATCAATATCAAATACTTTACCTAATCCGATGAGATGATTCACAATATGAGTGAAACGTTTCGAACGTCGAAAATCGTTTCGCCGGTTGCATCCAGAACATCTCGTATTCTTGGATTAAAGAATTTTTACGTGCTCTTTTGACGTCGTCAGTTCCTTCGTGGGTCACCCTTAGCATTTCCCACATTTCCCGTGCACTTTTACAAACCGAAATTCTATAAAACTCATCAAGGGTTAGAGCGAGATGAAATAATGTTTCTAGCCCTAACATCAAATTGTGCTTTTCGACTTTCGTCTGCAGTCCATCTAGAAATAGGTTTAAGAACGTCAACACCGTTCTCGTAATTTTAGGAACAAATGGACCGTTTAAAATTGCGTCCCAAACACCTCTATCAACGAGACTCTAAAAATATTTGCATACGTACTTTCCAAAAAGGATAATTTTGACCCGCAAAAAGTGGGGGTCTCGTTGATAGACGCACCTTCGGCAAAAGTTTGATTTTGTCCGGCCATTTTCGAAAATATTTGAATGACTATCAAAGCAAGCTCGATACCACTTGTTAGAATCGCGCAGACGGAATGTTCGCGTGGTCGGACAAAAACCAAGAGGGGGTGAATTGGTTTCTTAATAAAAATTAGGTTTTCAAAATTTTCCCCAAATTTTACCGATTAAAAACTGCGTAAATGTAAATAGAGAAGAGTAGAGAAGATTACACAGTAGGTTTATACTGGTTCGGATCAAAAGACCCTACGTCCAGTTGCTAATCACTCAAAAGAGGATTAACGCTGTCACTAAGAACAAATTGTTATAAACAGATTACAAATAGAAAGATAAAGTTACGAAAACACCTCTCTTGAAATCCACAAGAGATGATCAACAGCTTTCCCCGGAGACGGCACAACACACAATCCACTAAGAACTCCACTTAGTGATTCTTATCGCTTCTAGCCTCACACCAGGTTTCCAAAAGCCCCGAAGAACAGACTTTCCCCGGAGACGGCACAACACACAATCCACTAAGAACTCCACTTAGTGATTCTTATCGCTTCTAGCCTCACACCAGGTTCGAAAGCCCCCTTTCCTTGCAACAAACAGTTCTCCGGCACTCACAAGCACTTAACTTTTGTATGGAAAGAGTTGTTCTTGTTTTCTCGAGTGCCAAAGCAGAGTTTAAGTAGGGAAATTAGGGTTAAGGAATTGGGGATTTCGAAACTAGGGTTCTTGGTAATTGGGTTTTCGAAAATAGGGTTAATTTGAAATTTAAAAACAAAAACAGACTGAAATAATCGATTAAATGGAGTTTTAATCGATTAAAACAGAGCCAAATACGCAGAACCCAATCCTCTCTGGTTTAATCGATTATTTGGTGAAATAATCGATTATTTGACCTTTTAATCGATTATTTTGATGTTTTAATCGATTAAAACAGTGAGTATATGCTTGAAAATGGTTTTCTCACTCGTTTTAATCGATTATTTCCCTATATAATCGATTAAAGCCGAGCCTGCATGATAAATTTGAGCATTTTGAAGCTTCTAAGTTATAGACTATGTACCGGCTATCTTAGACTCTATAATTACAGACTCAATCAAACTAAAACAGAGTTATTACAATACAGAAATCATCAATCTTCAATCTTCAATACTCTAAGTCTTTAAGCTCTTGGATCATCATCAAAATCAACATTCTTCATGATCATTATTTGCAACATCAAGTCCTTGAATGTTCAACAAATTGTTCTTAAGAAATAGTTTTAACTGATATGTTTTCGAAATAATCGATTAAAACCATTTAAAACATTTGTTGGAGCTGTTTTAATCGATACACCTTCGAAATAATCGATTATTTTCACTAAATGAGTTTTTGAAAACCATCTGCCAGTATTTTAATTGATATAACTTTGAAATAATCGATTAAAATAACTTAAGATGTTTTGAAAGATGTTCTGTCAGAATTTTAATCGATGTAAAATCGAATTAATCGATTAAAACAACTTAAGGAAAATTTTGTCAAGTGTTTTAATCGATTAAAACTTGGTGTTATCAGTTAAAATCACTAAGGAAGTTTTGTGAAAATATTTGGCAGAATATTATCGATTAAACTGTGAAATAATCGATTAAAACAACTTGGAGAATTTTTATATAACTATTTTAATCGATCAAAACATTGTTGCATTATTTAAAATAAATCTGGAAAATAATCGGGTTTGAGTGTTCTAATTTCTTCTCCTTTGTTTTTTGTAAATCTTTTCTGTATTGTGAGTGCTTGGAATTGTTGGGCACGAGTTTCTGTGACTAGAATTTGGTTGCAAGTTTGAACAAGAATTGGAATTTGGTTCTTGGTGGAGGTTTAGGTACAAGAAACTGGAATTTGGTTCTTGGGTTAGATTGAATGTTATGTTATTCAGAATTGTAATCTATAAAATATTCAATTTAGTGGAGCTCAGCTGGAATTTGGCTGAGAACTAGATGTAACCCTGTGGTTGGGTGAACCAGTATAAATCTTGGTTGTATTTCTTTAAACCTTACTCTCTTTAATTCTGCTGCTGCTCTATATTGAATTGCTTGTTTTTCTTGATTCAAAAAGTGATCAGAATTCAAAATCTTTGAAATAGATAATTTGTATTAAGAAAGTGCGAAAATCTTTCATAGATCAATTCACCCCCCTCTTGATCTCAACCTCTTTTTCTAATAATTGGTATTAGAGCAAGGTCTTGAAAAATACTCAAGACTTTCGGTCCAAAATTTTCATGGCTGAAAACAAATTACCTTTTTCTGAGGGTGCTTCTATTAATACTATTAATAGACCTCCACTATTTTATGGTACAAATTATCCATTTTGGGAGATAAAGATGAAGATCTTTATTGAATCTATTGATAGAAATGTTTAGGATGTAATTGTTAATGGTCCATTAATTATAGAAAAAGAATAGTCCAACTTAAATGATAAAGAAAAAAGAAAAGTTCAAAGTGATTGTACTGCTAAGAACATAATTACTTCTGCACTTAATATGGATGACTTTTGTAGGGTATCTCAATGCAAATCTGCCAAGGAAATGTGGGAGGTTCTTGAGGTTACTCATGAGGGAACTGCTGATGTGAAGAGAGCTAGAAAGCATACTCTAATAAAAGAATATGAGTTGTTTAAGATGCAAACAGGAGAAAGCATTGTGGATGTGTAGAAACGTTTTACTCACATCATCAATCATCTAATGGGCTTAGGTAAGACTTTTGATAAAGAGGAATTAAATATAGAAGTTTTGAAATGTCTTGACAGGTCATGACAGCCTAAGGTCACAACAATATCAGAGTTAAAAGACTTGTCCATCATGACAACAACCTCCTTATTTGGAAAGCTCAAAGAACATGAGATGGAAATTAATAGGTTCAATGAGCAAGAGATTTCTAAAAAGAAAGGTAGAAGCATAATGCTCAAAGCTGAAGAGAAAGATCAAGACTCAGAAGAAAAAAGTGAGAATCTTGGACTGCTGGTAAAAAAAGTTCAACAAATTTCTTAAGAGAAAGATCCAAGATAAAGAAAGACACAAAAGTGTTGAACATTCAAGGACTTGATGTTGCACTTGATGAACATGAAGATTGTTGATTTTGATGATGATTCAAGAACTCAAAGACTTAGAGTGTTAAAGACTTGTTTTGTGTTGTAATAACTCTGTTTTAATTAGATTGAGTCTGTAATATTAGAGTTTAAGATAGCCGGTACATAGTCTGCACCTTAGAAGCTTTAAAAAGCCCAAATATATCATCCAGGCTCGGCTTTAATCGATTATATAGGGAAATAATCGATTAAAATAGTGAGAAAACCATTTTTTGTATAAACTCACTGCTTTAATCGATTAAACTTCAAAATAATCGATTATTATGTCTGATAATCGATTAAAACGACTAATAATCAATTAAAACAGAGAGGTTTCGAGTTCTGTTGATATTGGCTCTATTTTAATCGATTATTACTCCATTTAATCGATTATTTCAGTCTGTTTTTGATTTTAAACTTCAAATTAACCCTATTTTCGAAAACCCAATTACCAAGAACCCTAGTTTTGAAATCCCCAATTCCTAAACCCTAATTTCTCTACTTAAACTCTTCTTTGGCACTCAGAAAAATAAGAACAACATTTTCCATACAAAAGTTAAGTGCTGTGAGTGCCAGAGAAATGTTTGTTGCAAGGAAAGGGGGCTTTCGGAACCTGGTGTGGGCTAGAAGCGATAAGAATCACTAAGTGGAGTTCTTAGTGGATTGTGTGTTGTGCCGTCTCTAGGGAAAGCTGTTCATCATCTCTTGTGGATTTCAAGAGAGGTGTTTTCGTATCTTTATCTTTTCAATTGTAATCTGTTTGTAACAATTTGTTTATAGTGACAGTGTTAATCCTCTGTTGAGTGATTAGCAACTGGACGTAGGGTCTTTTGATCCGAACCAGTATAAATCTCCTGTGTAAGATTCTCTTCTCTTCTCTATTTACATTTACACAGTTTTTAATCAGTAAAATTTGGGGAAAATTTTGAAAACCTAATTTTTATTAAGAAACCAATTCACCCCCTCTTGGTTTTTGTCCGACCACGCGATCATTCCGCTGCGCGATTCTAACAAGTGGTATCAGAACTTGCTTTGATAGTCATTCAAATTTTCGAAAATGGCCGGACAAAATCAAACTTTTGCCGAAGGTGCGTCTATCAACAGACCCCCACTTTTTGCGGGTCAAAATTATCCTTTCTGGAAGGTACGTATGCAAATATTTTTAGAGTCTATTGATAGAGGCGTTTGGGACGCTATTTTAAACGGTCCATTTGTTCCTAAAACTACTGAGAACGGTGTTGACGTTCTTAAACCTTTTTCTAGATGGACTGCAGAAGAAAATAGGAAAGCCCAATTTGACGTTAGGGCTAGAAATATTAGTTCATCTGCTCTAACACTTGACGAGTTTTATAGAATTTCTTTTTGTAAAAGTGCACAGGAAATGTGGGAAATGCTTAGAGTAACCCACGAAGGAATAGACGATGTTAGAAGAGCACGTAAAAATTCCTTAATCCAAGAATACGAGATGTTCCGGACGCAACCAGGCGAAACAATATTTGACGTACAAAAGCGTTTCACTCATATCGTGAACCATCTCACCGGACTAGGTAAAATTTTTGACGTTGATGAATTAAATGTTAAAATTTTGAAATCTCTGGATAGGAAATGGTAACCTAAGGTGACGGCCATCTCGGAGTCACAAAATCTTGCCACTATGTCTATGGCGGCGTTATTTGGAAAGCTTAGAGAGCATGAGCTTGATCTTGGAAGGCTAAATGAGGAAGAAGGTCAATACCAAAAGAAGAACCTTGCCTTCAAAACCGAAATTTCCAAAGGTAAAAATAAAAAGGAAGAAGAAGAAAACTCGGAAAATGATGAAGAAGAGTTGAGTCTTATTATAAGAAAGTTCACCAAATTCATGAAAGCAAAAGGAAGACATCCCTTCAAAGGTAAAGGAAAGGTAAGAGAAAGTACTTCCATAAATATAAAATGTTATGGTTGTGGTGAAGCAGGGCATGTAAAGACCGAATGCCCAAACAAGAAAAACGATGAAAACAAGGGCAAAAAGCAATTCAAGAAGAAAGCCTATATTGCTTGGGACAACAGTGATTCAAGTTCGGAATCAAGTGACTCGGAAATAGAAGCAAACATTTGCTTAATGGCAAATGACAACATATCTTCGAATTTTGAGGTTAGTGATTCCGACTCATCTTCTAGTGATGAAAATGACCATGATGAATTGCAAAATGCTTACAATGAATTATTTATTGCTTTTAAGAATTTGAAAGATGAATATAAAGTTGTAAAGAAGAATCTAAGTAGATCCGAAAAGGAAAATGAGTCCTTAAAATTGAAAATTGCATGTTTAGAAGAAAAGGAGGTAGCTAATACGAAAATTGTATGTTTAGATGAGGATAAAAACTTAGCATGTGCAAACTGTAAAGAGCATGAATATGACATAGATATTCTTAACCATTTGCTAGACAAAGCCGAAAAGGAAATAGATGATCTTAAGAAGCATGAAATGGTGTTTGCTCAAAATAATGTAAATCATAAAGTTTCTTTGAAAAAGCCTAAAATTAAAAAGAGAAGAGTATGGGTAGAAAAAGGAACTAGAGCATCTATGATTAGAAATGCATCATTTTCAAATGTTACATCTAAAGCATGTTTTTATTGTATGAAACATGGTCATACTTCAAATAGATGTAAAATTAAGCATTTTGGTGTTCCTAAAGGAAAATATATTTGGGTTCCTATAGTTAAATGAATTGTTTGTCTCTTGTATTTATTCAAAGAAAATTGATCATTTGTTATGTTTTAAATAGAATGCTCATTAGGTCAATAATTAAATCTACTCCATATGAATTGTTTAATGGTAGAAAGCCTAATGTTGCTCATTTGAAAATTTTTGGATGTAAGTGCTTTGTGTTGAATAATGGAAAGGATAACTTAGGAAAATTTGACTCTAAAGCTGATGAGGGCATATTCTTAGGTTATTCATTAACTAGCAAGGCTTATAGGGTGTTTAATAGGAGAACTTTGAATATAGAAGAATCTATACATGTTACCTTTGATGAGATTGTAGACCTTGGGGGAAATCCTCTTGAGTCAAATAAAGAAATTGCAGGTGATGATGAACATATAAGAGAGGCTCTTGATGAATTATATTTGGAAGAAAATGAGCCTTCTCAAACGCCTGAATTAGCAAAAGAATGGAAATCACCTAGAGGACTCTCAATGGACAATATCATAGGTGACATCTCAAAAGGGGTAAGAACTAGAAATATGACTAATTTCTGTATGTCTGTAGCTTTTGTGTCACAGATTGAACCTAAAAACGTTGAGGAAGAACTTAAAGATGATCAATGGTGCATAGCCATGCAAGAAGAACTTAACCAATTTGAAAGAAATCAAGTCTGGGAATTAATCCCAAGAGAAGAGACACATCAAGTTATTGGAACCAAATGGGTGTTTAGAAACAAGCTTGATGAAGATGGAAACATAACAAAGAATAAAGCCAGACTTGTTGCAAAAGGCTATTGTCAGGAGGAAGGTATAGATTATGATGAAACTTATGCTCTTGTTGCCAGGTTAGAGGCTATACGCCTACTTCTTGCTTATGCATCTATGATGAAATTTAAATTATATCAAATGGATGTAAAGAGTGCATTTTTAAATGGTTTTATTAAAGAAGAAGTGTATGTAGAGCAACCCCCTGGATTTGAGGATTTTAATTATCCTAATCATATTTTCAAATTAAAGAAAGAATTATACGGGTTGAAACAAGCTCCTAGATCTTGGTATGAAAGATTAAGTAGTTTCCTAACTGCAAATGATTTTTCAAGAGGAAAAATTGATTCTACACTATTCATTAAGAAAGTTAAAGAACATATCTTATTGGTCCAGGTATATGTTGATGATATAATTTTTGGATCAACTGATAATTCGTTATGTGTAGAATTTGCTAAGATAATGCAGGGAGAGTTTGAAATGTCTATGATGGGAGAATTGACATTCTTCCTTGGACTACAAATCAAGCAACTTAAAGATGGCATTTTCATCTCTCAAACCAAATACTGCAAAGAGATACTCAAAAAGTTTGGTATGGACACCTCAAAGGAAGCTAACACACCCATGAGAACTTCATGCTATCTAGACAAGGATGAATCAGGTTTGGAAGTTAATCAAACTATGTATAGAGGTATGATAGGATCATTGTTATACTTAACTGCAAGTAGACCTGATATTATGCATTCTGTCTGTGTATGTGCTAGATTTCAGGCTTGTCCTAAAGAATCTCATCTAATTGCAGTGAAACATATTTTAAAATACTTAAAAGGAACTACTGGTTTTGGTTTGTGGTATCCGTCTGATGTTTGTATGAGTTTAATAGGATATTCTGATGCTGATTATGGTGGATGTAAAATTGATAGGAAAAGTACTAGTGGGACATGTCATTTGTTAGGTTCATCCTTAATATCTTGTCATTCTAAGAAACAGGCATGTGTTGCTTTATCTACCACTGAAGCTGAATATATTGCAGCAAGTAGTTGTTGTGCTCAAATTCTGTGGATGAAACAACAGTTAGAAGATTATAGTATCTTTTTAAATGACATTCCATTGATGTGTGATAATACGAGTGCAATAAATCTTACTAAGAATCTAGTAATGCACTCTAGGACTAAACATATAGAAATAAGACATCATTTTTTAAGAGATCATATCAGCAAAGGAAACTGTAAAATAGAGTATGTAGATACCAAACGTCAATTAGCAGATATATTTACTAAGCCTCTACCCAATGATAGATTCTATGATCTTAGAAGAGACTTAGGGATATTAGAAATAGCTTAAATTCTGCTTAATCTGACTGTTTTTGGATGATTGTAATGTTATAATTCGTGGTGTAGGATGTTCATAGGTTATCATGTGTATAAACCTCAAAAATTTGATATATCCTCTGGAATAATCGATTAATTGGTGTTATAATCGATTATTTTCCCTCAAAACATCCAAAACAGAGTATTCTTCTATGGAATAATCGATTATTTCGCAAAATAATCGATTAAAACTAGCTGATAATCGATTATCAGCTGAAAATAATCGATTAAATGTATTTGATACTGGTTTAATAAATTATTCTGAATTTTAATCGATTAAACCCGACCAGTTTAGCCTTCTAGCCGTTGCCAACGGATCTTTTGACCTATATTCTCTTCTATATGAACGTTGGACATGATTTTGCTATATATAGAGACCTATAGTTCACTTCTACTCACTTCTAACTCTTGAAATCAAGCTTTCTTGCCTTATTATACTCTCTTTGTCACCTTATTCCATCACTTGTCCTTCTAGATTTTCTTGATATTCATCTACTATTTCAAATGGCCTCATCTTCTCGCCCTAAGATCCCAACTAGAAGAAGATCTGCACCCTCCTCTCATCCCCGTCCTAATTCTGTAGAAGGATGGATCTCTGATGTAGATAGCCAACAAGAATTTCTAACCTACTGGAAGGAAAAGGCTATTATTTCTCCCAAATTTCTTATTGGTGAGCAATTCATTCATAGGGGATTCAATTTTCCTAATCTTCTTGAAATTCAAGGAGTTCTCCCGTTTATCCAAATGCAAGGTACGTACTATCCTGACTTAGTTAGGGTATTCTACTCTAGATTCAAATTTAGAGATCAAATTGCTACATCCCGTGTAAAAGGGGTTACAATAATTCTTGATGATGATATTTGGGAGAATGTTGCTCACTTTCCAATTAGAGAAGATGCTATTAACGTTTATGGTGAGCTAGATGACTTTGACAGGTTCCTAGCTTATCGCTCTTTTCTACGGAATCCCTCCATGGAGATTGGGCGTATCCTTCATGCTGGACCTTTGAAAAAGGAAGAACGCATGATTCTACATTTACTTGTATGGATCTTATGTCCCCGGGCTACGAATCATGCCCAATGCTCTTCCATTGATCTTCGAATTATTCATGCCATAATGAATAATGAACCTTTAGATTGGGGTGTTCTTGTCACAATGACCATGCTTAAAGCAAAACGTCATCCCACCTTCAAAATTCCATA
The DNA here is from genome assembly GCA_963425845.1 of Sphenostylis stenocarpa. Classification (NCBI taxonomy): domain Eukaryota; kingdom Viridiplantae; phylum Streptophyta; class Magnoliopsida; order Fabales; family Fabaceae; genus Sphenostylis; species Sphenostylis stenocarpa. The sequence goes on along the minus strand of OY731400.1, from coordinate 19,835,078 downwards.
TGCCCTCCTTGTCTCCCGTATTCTTGAATATAAAGGAGTGAATGTTGAAGGTGAACAAGCTGTTAGAACAAATAACTTAAATCGCATGCTGGACAGCACATTGATTCACCTCCAAATGGTGCGGGTCAATGACATTTATGTTCACAAAGATGACGTTCCTAATCAAGGTGATGCAAATGAAGACTCTGATGAAGATATGCCTCCAGCTGCTGAGTTTCCCTCTGACCAAATCCAAAGTGTTGGAACTTCCTCTACTCATCATGAAACAAGACAATCCATGGAAGACATGTTATCTGACATGAATCAGAGGATGCAATCATTTTTTAATCTTTCTGGAGTACGACATGAGGAGCTGATTCGCCGTATATCTGATGTAGATGATAAAGTGTGTCGTTTAGAAAATAGATTTGATGCACACTTTAATGATGATGATAGTGCAGAATTTTAAATTTTGTTGAGTATTTTCTTTTGTTATTGCTTTGTGATGGTAATGAATAATTGTTTCTGCAATAAAATATGATGTTTCTTTAATGCTTTGATTGAGGGGGAGTCTTCTCCAACTTATGCATATTTTGAGGGGGAGCTCTTATGATTGTTATTGCAGAGCGCTTTTTGATTATAATCAAAATAGGGGGAGAAAAAAAATTTAAAGCCTCTTATGAATTGCATTTAAATATTATCTGGTATGTTTAATATGTTTATTAGTATGAAAGATAAAACAGGTTATTACAAGGGCTTTAAAAGATAATTTTGATCATCATCAAAAAGGGGGAGATTGTTGAACATTCAAGGACTTGATGTTGCACTTGATGAACATGAAGATTGTTGATTTTGATGATGATTCAAGAACTCAAAGACTTAGAGTGTTGAAGACTTGTTTTGTATTGTAATAACTCTGTTTTAATTAGATTGAGTCTGTAATATTAGAGTTTAAGATAGCCGGTACATAGTCTGCACCTTAGAAGCTTCAAAAAGCCCAAATATATCATCCAGGCTCGGCTTTAATCGATTATATAGGGAAATAATCGATTAAAACAGTGAGAAAACCATTTTCTGTATAAACTCACTGCTTTAATCGATTAAACTTCAAAATAATCGATCATAACTGCCTAAATCGAAATAATAACCTAATATCTTTTTATCTTCTCTCTTAAAAGATAATAAAATCTCTTAATACCTAATTTAAATAAAAGATAATAAAGTAATATTTCCAACATTTCTCCTTATTTTAATATCTATTTATTTGAATTTGATATTCTTCCTTTTATTTTGCTTAGAATTTTTCCTCTTTTTTTGTTTATATTTCATATCATCTTCATTCTTGTATAGAGGAAATATATTAGGATATGTTGGACAGATTCCATATGCTTGACTGTATTTCGTTAAGAATCTTATTGTTCTAGGTATTAAGTTGATGAAAACAAATAAAAGGACAGAAGTTGATAGTACTTTATTCAAACGACTTAGAAAAAGCCTTATGTATTTGAATGCTACTAGACGGGATATTGCACATTCAATAAGCATGATTAGTCACTTCATGGAGAATCTTAAAGACAGTCACTTCCTAGCAGCAAAATGTATTTTGAGATATTTGTAGGGAACTTAGAATTTAGTAATTTTTTAGAAAGCTGGAGGAAATGTAGAATTACTTGCCTATATTGATAATGATTATGCAGGGATCCAGAAGATAGAAAGAACACATCTAGTTATGTTTTCAAATTGGGAGATGGTGTAATAGATTGTCATAAAAAAACAACCAGTGGTTAGCTTATCCACAACAGAAGTAGAGTTCATAGCAGCTGCATTTTGTGCTTGCCAATGTGTTTGGCTAAGATGAATTTTGGAGCATTTAGATCACTATCAAGATGGAGTTACTGTCATTTCTTGTGATAATTCTTCTACAATAAAATTATCCAAAAATCGAGTCTTACACGAAAGAAGTATATATATTGATGTAAGATTTCATTTTTTGAGAGATTTGTGTAATAATGGTGTTATGGAGCTGAACTATTGTAGTAGCAGAAAAAAATTAGCAAACATAATGACAAAGCCACTTAGAGTTGATAGTTTCCAGTATCTACGAAGTACTTTGGGCATGCTTGAAGAACCAAAATAAACTGTTGCAAAGAGCATACATTTTAAGGGAGGGTTTATTCACAGAGAATAAGGTTTTATTTGTCTGTTGCAGTTTAAATTTTGTACGTGGTTCACAAGTTGTTAGTACATGGGTGTTATATTTGTTAGTACGTGAGAGTTATCTTTGTTAGTACACGGGAGTTATCTTTGTTAGTACGTGAGAGTTATCTTTTCTATTTTCTAGTTCATCCGTTGTAAAGCTAAATCTATATATTTTGTTTTGTTACTGCAATAGTTTAGCTCAATAAGACCATTACTACACAAATCTCTCAAAAAATGAAATCTTACATCAATATGTTTACTTGGACAAGATTTTTGGATAATTTTATTGGAGAATCATTATCACAGAAAATGATAGTAGCTCCCTCTTGACAATGATTTAGATGTGTCGCCGCCGTCCCTTTCCGACGTCCGGGAGACGTCTCGAAACGTTTATGCGAGCGGTCGCGAAAAGATGGTTTAGACTCGCGTTTTTGTTTTAAAAGGTTTTCGAAAAGGGGTTCTTATGGAGTCGCCACCAATGTTTTGACCATAAACCTTGGAAAAGGAAAAAAAATATTGATTTTAAGAAAAACCGCACTTGGCCATTATAACCAGAGTTGGGTAAGGGAGTTAGTTACGTGTGGGGAAGGTGTTAGCACCCCACAACGCCCCTTTCGGGTTCCCTATGACAGATTAATTCATTTAAATAAAGACTACGAGAACTTACGCGATTACCCTATTTTATTACATAATATTAAATGGCTATCTACATGATTTTATTCTATGTTGCATGCATAAAATGATGAATAAAGCTAAATAAAGCAATAAAAGAGATATTAAAATAGCTATCTACATGATCCTATTCTACATGACATAATAAAGCTAAATAAAACAATAAAACAATAAATAAAACAATAAAAGAGAAGGGAATTGAAAAGAACCTCCGTAGCAAGCTTTATATTGAGAATCTCGAACTGTGAGGATGCGTTTTGGCAACCCCTCTCTCTACACAGTCTCTCCTCACCAATACAAGATCGACTCTACTAAAAATTTAAAGAAGAATCAAATGCCGGAATATAATTCCTTAACCGATTGTTACCTATTTAAGGCAATCGGAAAGATCATTCGAGAGAGGGAGAGAAGTAGACAAGTGCTCTAAAGTGTTTCAGAGCTCTCTGGAGTGTCTGTGGTGTGAAAAAGTGGCAAATGAGCCTCCTATTTATAGTTTTTCGCAGCTGGCGCACTTTGGGACGGCCGTCTGGGTTGGGACGGCCGTCTGGACTGGGATGGCCGTCCCAAATGTCAAATTTACACAGAGCGGGACCCCCAGGAAGGCCGGGACGGCCGTCCCACTTAAAATGGATTTGGGACGGCCGTCCCACATACGGGACGCGCGTCCCAACTGTAAAATAGCAGTTGGGACGGCCGTCCCACTTCTGGGACCGTGGTCTCGGCCTGTTTTGTCCAGTTTTCGTGTTCTGGGACCCCGGGAAGCTTTCCTTTCCTTTTTCGGACATAGATTGATGCCGAGGTGTGTCCGTTGAAGCTTTATCTTCATATAGGAAGTCTTCTTGGCCTCCAATAAGATGTCGGGCGAGCTTTGTCTTTGTGTAGGAAGTCTCTTTTGGCTTTTATTGTGCGAGTGAGTGAACTCCGTCTTTTGTTGTGGGAGGTCCTTCTCGTTTTGGGAAGCCGGATAAACTCCATCTTCGGGTGAAGTTCCTCTAGCTTTTATTTTGAGAGGCCGGGCAAAATTAGGGGTCTACAGCTGCCCCCCCTTCGCCTGCCTAACTACTTCGTCGGTTTTTAATATGCCGACAAATTAGTTGGTAAGGGAAGGAGTTAACCCTTTTGCCCGGTTATCCTTCGGATGCTGCTCCTTGTTGATCCTCCGGATGATAAATATTTTGATAGGTACCAACCCCTATCTGGTGTTTTGACGAGTACGAACCCCCTGTCATGGTAGACCCCCTTCTGTAAGGCCTGATGAGTACACACCCTCATCTGGTGTTTTGACGAGTATGAACCCTCTGTCTGGTAGACCTCCTTCTGTAAGGCCTGATGAGTACTCACCATCATCTGGTATGAGTCTGCATTTTGCTGGATTCTAATGGTTTTTACACCCCCCGCTGGGTGCGAACCTGCAACTTGACAAGGCTCTATTGTGCGAGTCTGCATCTTGACGGACTCTAATGGTTTTTACACCCCCACTGGGTGCGAACCTGCATCTAGACATGGTTCTATTGTGCGAGTCTGCATCTTGACGGACTCTAATGGTTTTTACACCCCCACTGGGTGCGAACCTGCATCTTGACAAGGCTCTAGTGTGCGAGTCTGCATCTTGACGGACTCTAGTGGTTTTTACACCCCCACCGGGTGCGAACCCGCATCTTGACATGGTTCTATTGTGCGAGTCTCGCATCTTGACGGACTCTAATGGTTTTTACACCCCCACCGAGTGCGAACCTCGCATCTTGACAAGGCTCTAGTGTGCGAGTCTCGCATCTTGACGGACTCTAATGGTTTTTACACCCCCACTGGGTGCGAACCTGCATCTTGACAAGGCTCTAGTGTGCGAGTCTGCATCTTGACGGACTCTAATGGTTTTTACACCCCCACTGGGTGTGAACCTGCATCTTGCTAAGGTTCTAGTGTCGGCGGCTTACTGTCTTTTTATCATGCGCCTATGGGGAGTAATTTGATTTTGACTTTTCTTGTTTTAGTCATCCGGCTTTTACCGGGGAGTTTCTGTTAGTTGCCTCTTTTTAGGCGGGAATCTTCTGGGGATTTTGAATCCTCTTATTGATTGTGCCTCTTGATTAGGCGAAGATCTGCTTGGGGATTTTATTGTGCCTCTTGATTAGGCGAGAATCCACTGGGGATTTGTTGATTTTTTGATTGTGCCTCTTGATTAGGCGGGTGCTTCAGTAGTGGTGAAGGCTTTTTACTTGCTGATGTTCTTCTTGAGGATATTTGTTCTTGATAATACCTCTGAGTAGGTAGATGTTTTTTTTTTTTTTTAGATTTGTGCTTGTATTACCTCTTATAGGTTGATTTCCCGCTTCTTGGGGATATTGGCCCTTTGCTTGTTTCTGAGTAAGCATAGGCATTCTTGGGAGTGAAGGTTTTGTACTTCGCTGGGGATATTCACATTGGGTGCTTAACTCCTTGTGGATTTGTAATTTGTAATTTGCCTTTGCGGTTAGGCTTACTGGAGAAAAATTTCTTTTTGGTGATCCACCGAGGGGTTGATTTGCCTTCCTGTGGATGGAATTTTCTCATTTTCTTCTTTTATAGATTTTTCTTGATGTGCTCTTCTTGGGGATTTTCTTTCGGCTTTTTCTTGCAGTGGCTTTTGTTAGAGGATGAAAGGCTTTTCTCTTCTTTCTTTTTGTTGCCCCCCAGTGATGTGGGGGATTTTGACTCTGTTTTTTATTTGATGGACTCCTCGAGGCGGTGACTCTCTAATGAGTGTGCTTGATGATTCATGCGGTGATGTCTTCGAGTCGTGAGGTAATCTTTTTGCTTTGCCTCCGGAGTAGGCAAAGATCCGTTTGGGGATAATTAAGTCTTTCCGTTGGCTTTTCTACTTTGATGACTTCCTTTTCTTGGATGGAAAGATGTCGATTGCAGCTCCAAATGATTTATGTTTGATGACTCATGTGGTGTTGATACCTGGGTCATGGAGTAATTTTGTGTTGCCTTCGGAGTAGGCAAGGATCCGCTTGGGGCTCATCAAGCCTTTCTGCTGGCTTTTCTGTTTTTGATGTACCTTCTTTTGTTGGTGTAGAAGGTTGATGGTTGGAGCTAGTTTTCTTGGAGCTCCTTATTTTACTGAAGATAATTTTGATTCCGCCTTTTACTTTCGCGACTTAGTTTTCATCGCGAGCTATTTTGAAATCTGGCTTTTTAGTAAATCATGTGTGCCTTTTATTTTATACACATGGGCTTTTTGATTGCGAAGTGTAAAACAGAAATAACGAGTTTTATTTATTACTGCTTTTTGTTTGGGTACATTCAAGCTTCTCTTTTTTTTTCGGAATACTAAAAAAACTATAGAAAGACTCTTCCTAATCATCCGCCTCCGGACCGGAGTGGGCGGATGGTACCGGTGAAGGGAAGCGGCGAAGTAGGCGACGCTGGAACCTCGCTTGGTCTCGGACCAGGCCTTCTATCCGGCGGTCCGTCCTGTCTTGCCTAACATTCACTCGACCGAACCACTGGCGTATAGACTGGAACTCTCCTTCCATATAGGCATGCTCCTCGTCTAAGCGTCGGTATAAGCCGGAGAAGTCCGGATCGCGTGATTGCTGCTGGGACTCTGAAGTGGTAGGGATATCTTGCGGCGTATTGAAATCGCGCATATCCCACGAAATCGAGATGATAGGGTTTAGGATGAAACCTGATCCTTCTCTGCTGAGGATACTCATGTTCGTCAGCACTCCTCCGTTGATAGGCTCTGGTCGAAGTTCAGCTGGGATATCTTCTCCGTCTGTGCATCCCCAGTATTCAGCAAGAGGGGTAAGGAAGGGAGCCACCATGATTGCTCCCGCTGGTCCTCGAGTACCGCATTCCTTTGCAGCCTTCAGGAATGCGTATCCTGGGTTGCATCGGTGTCCCTGATGCATGCAGTAAATTATAAAAAGATCAGCCAGCGTGACCTTCCCTTGGCTCTCTTTCCTGCTGTGAATGGTCCCAGCAAGTAACTTGTGGCATATGCGAAGAGGGGGATTGAAGGCTGCACCCTTCGGATGGGATGGGAGATTGATAGCTCCAGTAATGTCCTTCCACATACCGGTGGTGGTGAGAACAAGAGGTTTCTCCAGCATATGCGGACCGATATTCCGGTGTTCTCGTATCGGCTCGCTGGCAGTAATCCCATGATGACATTGAAGTCATCCAAGGCGGTGGTCCGATAGGCTCCATCCATCCAGTAGGAGACAGCTTGTGTTGGTGGCACCCCAGGAGTGGCGGATGGCATTTCCATCATGTTGACAGAGGCGAGAAACTCCATCGTAGCGGTGCGATGGATCCGAGTGGGCGGCTCGCGAAGTAGGAAGTCCCATCCTATGTTGTGGATGAACCTCCTAACGTCTTGTTCCCAGCCGAATGTAGCTAGGATCCCGAAGTCTAGTCGCAGCATCGGATACCAGGCAAATTGCTGGATATTTGCCAGTCTTTGTTGGTGTGCTTCTGCCATCATCATACTGGTGGCAGGAGCTCTTCTAGCAGCAGTCCTAGTGCGTTTTCTTCTGGACGAGGCTTCTCCGTGCTCCATTGTAGGTAATACTTACTTAAGAATGCTAGAAATGTGTAGAAAGGGAGAAGAAGCAAGATAGAAAGCTTGGAATGAGGTGCCAAAGCTCAAATCCGCGCCCCACATATATAGGCCGCGCAGGGGAGTTTGGGACGGCCGTCTGGGTTGGGACGGCCGTCCCAAATGGCAAAAATGGGCATGCTGGGACCCCCTCCTGGGACGCACGTCCCAAACGTAAAATGGCACTTGGGACGGCCGTCTGGACTTTGGGACGGCCGTCCCAAGCTTCTTAAGTGGGTTTTTGCTTTTTTTGAGTTAATTTTCGTGTTTTTTGATGAAATTGAAGATAGGATTCCCTTCATCTATGCTTTAATGCATGTAATGCTTCATGATATGCATCCTAGGATCTATTTTAGTTAATATTTCGAGAGTTTTAACTGATGTGCTTTGATTTTGGGCGCATTCTTGGTGTTGTGCCTTAACATCGTCCTGTTTCTTGGATAACAAGCTTAGCTGCACTGATTTACCGTCTTGGAATTTTCTTTGCTATGGTTGAAGAGCAATCTTCCGTTCGTAGATCAACTGCCATGTCAATGCCCTCCTTCCTTTCCTTAGGGATTTCAACCTTCCTATTGATCACTATGTTATCACATTCCCCTTTATTACTTGAATGCTTTAGTGAAATGGTCAAGAGAAGAGAAGGAAAAGGATTTATTGCAAAGGTTTGTGTTTTAGAGTGATATTTTTGTAATGAAGGTTTTTGTAAGAATGGCTGGCCAGGGTTGGTTCGGTGTTTAGGCTAGTTTAGACAAAACGTTTTGCTCTTATAACGTGGCGTCGTTGTTTACCGATTTATGGCGCTTTTTATGATTGACTAACTTCCCTAGGCCGCCCTTTCAGGTTTTCAGCCTAGGATGTTGTGCTTATGTCCTGATTTTTGTCTAGGTTTCCTTTTTGTATTTATTTATTTATTATTATTATTATTATTTTATTTTTTTTATTTTTTTTTTTTTTTTTTGGGAATACCTAGCGGACTTTTAATAACCCTAACTTTTGCCCAGGCTACCCTTTATTATTGTTCGGGTCTCCTGCCGGGTTTACCCTAATTTTTGCGCAGCCCCCTTTGTGGGTTTCCTGCCGGGTATTTTGCCCTTTTATTTTCTTGTCTTGGTCTTTGACCTTGACGGGCTTTCTTTTTTGTATGCGTATATATTTTTTGCACAACATTTGTCAAAACTTGATTTTATCAAGATGAATTTTACATGTGTTTCTAGTTAATCAATTTATTTTGACTTTGCTTTGCGGTGCTTTACTTATTTGGACGCATTTGGAACAAAACATTTATCTAAACTTTGTTTATTAAAATGGGGTATAGATACATTTAGCAAGAAAAGAAGCGAGATAGTAAGAATAGCATTCTTTTGTAATTTCGGGAAATGTGTGCCCTAAAGATGCTCGGGGACTGGCAAACCCCGAGGAGTGAACTCTAATAGTCATTAGATTTACATCCCTTAGAATCGGAAGACGGACACTTAATGACTAACGCTACCCTTTGCGCTAGTACCCCTCCTTTTCGGAATACCATCTTCGAGGGGTAAAACTTCCCTGTTCTTCGTATGGTTTGATCTTTTGTAGGGTCATACCCTAATCCATACTTTAACGGATTATCTTTGAAATCTGGTGGCTCTCTTATTCCTTGAGCGTTCTTTCCAAGCCCCTGTCCTGGGCGATATCCATATCTTTTCATCATCTGGGCCACCTTCATGCTACTAGGGAGTCTTTCGATATTGGCAATTTCGAGTGCTTGAAAAGATGTTTCAAGAGCCTCTTCAGCCGCATCCACATATGGTTGGATAGATGGTTTGCTTATTAGAAAGTCTTCTTCAGCTTGAACTGTGACCAGCTTTATCATTTGTCACAAACTTGACTTTCTCGGTGGAGCGTTGAAGGTATTGCCTTAGCGCTATGAATCCAAGGTCTACCAAGGAGACAACTGTATGCTGGTGTGATATCCATCACGTGGAAGTCTATGTTGAAAATGGTAGGTCCGATTTGGATTGGCAGACTAATCTCTCCTACTACTTCACGTCTTGATCCGTCAAAGGCTCGAACTATTGTATTACTCGGGCGTATGTGGGTTTCTTGCATTATTATCTTGTCGAGTGTACTTTTGGGCATAACGTTTAAGGATGACCCATTATCCACAAGAACTTTGGAAATGAGATATTCCTTGCATTTAACGGAAATATGCAAGGGCTTGTTGTGATTGGACCCTTCTAAAGGGAGTTCTTCATTTGTGAAAGTAAGGTGATTATTAGCTGTGATATTACCGATAATTCCTTCAAACTTGTCTTGGGATATTGCATGTGGAACGAATGATTCATTCAAAACTTTTAATAGTGCGCTTCGATGTGGTTCCGAACTCATGATGAGTGATAACAAAGTTATCTTTGCTGGAGTACGATTGAGTTGATCAATAATAGAGTACTCACTTTGTCTTATGTACTGGAGTAGCTCATCTGTCTCCTCCTTGGATTCCTTTTCTTCTTCGGCCTTATTTTTTGCCTTCTCTTTAGGAGTATTATCTTGAATTTCCTTGGGGGAATATATTCTTCCACTTCTTGTCATGCCCCCAATACCGGCTATGTTGGAGATGTCTTGATTGACTGGTGATTCTTCTGAGTATCTCCAAGGTACAACTTTATTTGATTTATAAGGGAAAGGACGCGGTACAAATAAGCGTAAAGGCGTTATTGCTTCTTCCCTTTTATTGATTGGAATGATTAACGGTGCTTGTTTGTTATCCTCTTCGGATTTATTGACCGTTGTAGAAATTTTGATGACGAAAGGCTTCTTTTCCATTTTTCTGGTTTGTGGAAAGCACATCAGTTAATCCTTTCTTTTTATTATCTTTATTTATTAAAATGAGGAGGGATATGTGAATGTATGCAATTTATGAATGCAATAGACAATTTAAGGGAAAAAATCTTTTTATTAGAAAGTGTAAATCCTTCTATACAATGCTTTGAAGCAAATGCTGACAAAAGCGAAAAAGCTTGAAGAATCCTATAGGTAAATTAGGCTTTCTTCGTAATTCGTCTTCAGCTGTTATCACGTGATTTCTGAGTGTCTTGATTTGCTCAGATACCGCCCGGCTCATATCTTCATTATATCGATGAGCCTCTTTTATCTTCTCTTCTTGATGAACGATTAAGGCATGCTGCTGATCAGACTTCTCTATCATTCGGTCCTTTTCACGAAGTAGTTGATCGTATTGAGCTAATCCATCTTTTTCTTTTTCACGTAACTCCTCTAGGTCTTTTCTGTATTTTTCAGCGGTTTCCCACCATTTTTGTGCTTCTGACCGAGTATTCGCTAGGTCATCCTGTATTAGCTTGATCGTTCTTGCCTGTTCTGCTAGCATGTTCTCAAGGTGTGTTATTTCATCGCTCATGTCCCGGAATAGACTATCTTGCTCAAGCCTTGGCATTTTCAATGCTTGTCTAGCTTCTTCTTGGTAGTCAGCATAATCATTCTTGAGAAGCTCTATCTCATGGTCCTTCTTTTTGCATTGCCTTTTTAGACCATCTATTATAAGGGCTGATTCTTGCTCTTTTCCTTCGAAGGCTCTTAGCTGAGCTTCCATGACTTCGACCTTTTTATTTAAGGCATTGACTTGTAATTGCAGCTCTTCATTCACTAAAGTTGTGGTGGTTGTAACAGATGGTTGGGGTATCCCTCTATTTTTCCTCCATTCTTCATACTCGCGGGATGTAGATACCTGAGCCTTTCCAAGTTCTTTGTCCCCCATGTATACTGGTCTTTCCCATGCTTTCCGGACAACAAATACTTCTTCAAAGCTATGGGAATAGTGGCATAGACTCAGTTCTCTGAGCTCTTCTTGAGTTGGCGCAGTCTGAGTTCTCATAAGTTGTCTCATAGCTATTTTAGGAGAGTAGGTTATACAACCTCCGAGACCTAGAAGTGGTATGCTCGGGTAATCTCCGCATCGTACCAGTAATATAACCGGTCTGAACCAAGGGCAAACCCAAGATACATGTTTTATGCTCCAGTTTTCTAACTCGGCTTTCCATTCTAAAGCTTGACGATGTTGAAGAGGGATTTTCGAGAAACTTCTTAAAGGGTCGGGAATACACCCATGTGGCTTGAGGCGTAAAAGTGAGTAACACCCCATACATATAGCAGTGAAGTACAACATCTCGAGTGTTTTTCCTTGTCTCCGTCGGCAAAATTCTATAGAAAGCGGGGTATCGGCAAGGATTGCGGGTATAGGACTCTTTGAATATACATCCCAGGCAAAGAATGCGTCCATTGCAGCATGATCCACGATGTTCACATGGAATGGGAATAATACGATTCCGAACATTGCTAATGCTAGAGTCTTGTTGAATGTAGACCAGTCCTTCTTTTCAGCTAAAGAGACTAAGTGGTCTTCTATTATAGCCATTTTCCAACCTCTGATATTCCCTTTTCCCTCTAGGGTGGATTGATGAGGAGGCAGTCGTATAATAGTAGCAACCTTATTCGCGGCTGTATATTCTCCTGAGCAGACATAAACCCCAACTGACTGAGGCCATCTAACCATGAGTTCGTATTCTTCTAAGGTTGGTACCAAATCAAACTGCGAGAATTCGAAGCAGTGTAAATCGGGACTCCAGAAGTGGACCAATGCTCTAACAAATATTGGATCAATGCTGATATTCAGGAGGTCAAGAATTCTTCCGTAAGACTTCTCAAAGTTAACATAGACCTCCGGCGGCATATATGTACACAAATGCCTTAACTTTTCCACACGACATAGAAGGATTCCCACTTTCTTTAACTGTCTATTACTGGATCCCTCCATTGTCTGACATAAATGAAAATGCATGATATGAGGATGAGTTTTTGTAAATGCGTGTATGCAAGTGTTTGTTTTTCTAAGTATTATCATGTTTTGTTCCTAATATGATTCATGGTAGTACTGGGTTTTTCTCGAAAAGAAAACTTATCTATATGAATATTTATGGATTTTGATGAAGAGAGTCCTATTTTCTTCCTTTTTTATTTTTGATGAAGAAAAGGTGATGAGACTTTTATTAATAATTTTTTTTTATTTTATAATAAAGGTATTTTTATGATTTTAACTTGTTTTTTCATTTTTTTTTGTTGTATGATTACCCTATGCTAATGCATCAATACAAGTGCAGCAAACGTATGTACACACAATTCAGACATCCACGAGCAGAGCCACGCTTATTTAATCACGAGGTAGGATTTTCCTGCAGAAACGTGCTTGGTTTAGGTGGTTCTAACTGTTCTCACCAGGCCAAAGGTCCTCAAGGTGCCCCCATTATAGGGACCTCTCAATCTCTCAGTCCTCGAGTCATGCACGGAACTCCGTGGCGACACCCTTAGACCGAAAGAAGAGAGTTATCACCTTGAGTTGGTGGTTTTCCGACAACGGTAGTAGCCCCGTGTGCCAACTAACCGATCGTATCTGCCACCCACTCCCTATAGATATTCACTCTTGCCCCCGGGTATAGAGGGACTGTTGTGTGCAAGGGTTTTTGTGTGCAATTTATATTTCAAACAATTGCAGAAATAATCATACAGCAGTTATTTAAAGCCATACAATAAAAACATACAGAAGGGTAAAGGCGTAATTTCAAATCTTTGCTTAGTTTGAATTTATCTGTCACTAAATGGGATCAACTCTCTAGCTTCCCCAGTGGAGTCGCCATCTGTCGCCGCCGTCCCTTTCCGACGTCCGGGAGACGTCTCGAAATGTTTATGCGAGTGGTCGCGAAAAGATGGTTTAGACTCGCGTTTTTGTTTTAAAAGGTTTTCGAAAAGGGGTTCTTATGGAGTCGCCACCAATGTTTTGACCATAAACCTTGGAAAAGGAAAAAAAATATTGATTTTAAGAAAAACCGCACTTGGCCATTATAACCAGAGTTGGGTAAGGGAGTTAGTTACGTGTGGGGAAGGTGTTAGCACCCCACAACGCCCCTTTCGGGTTCCCTATGACAGATTAATTCATTTAAATAAAGACTACGAGAAATTACGCGATTACCCTATTTTATTACATAATATTAAATGGCTATCTACATGATTTTATTCTATGTTGCATGCATAAAATGATGAATAAAGCTAAATAAAGCAATAAAAGAGATATTAAAATAGCTATCTACATGATCCTATTCTACATGACATAATAAAGCTAAATAAAACAATAAAACAATAAATAAAACAATAAAAGAGAAGGGAATTGAAAAGAACCTCCGTAGCAAGCTTTATATTGAGAATCTCGAACTGTGAGGATGCGTTTTGGCAACCCCTCTCTCTACACAGTCTCTCCTCACCAATACAAGATCGACTCTACTAAAAATTTAAAGAAGAATCAAATGCTGGAATATAATTCCTTAACCGATTGTTACCTATTTAAGGCAATCGGAAAGATCATTCGAGAGAGGGAGAGAAGTAGACAAGTGCTCTAAAGTGTTTCAGAGCTCTCTGGAGTGTCTGTGGTGTGAAAAAGTGGCAAATGAGCCTCCTATTTATAGTTTTTCGCAGCTGGCGCACTTTGGGACGGCCGTCTGGGTTGGGACGGCCGTCTGGACTGGGATGGCCGTCCCAAATGTCAAATTTACACAGAGCGGGACCCCCAGGAAGGCCGGGACGGCCGTCCCACTTAAAATGGATTTGGGACGGCCGTCCCACATACGGGACGCGCGTCCCAACTGTAAAATAGCAGTTGGGACGGCCGTCCCACTTTTGGGACCGTGGTCTCGGCCTGTTTTGTCCAGTTTTCGTGTTCTGGGACCCTGGGAAGCTTTCCTTTCCTTTTTCGGACATAGATTGATGCCGAGGTGTGTCCGTTGAAGCTTTATCTTCATATAGGAAGTCTTCTTGGCCTCCAATAAGATGTCGGGCGAACTTTGTCTTTGTGTAGGAAGTCTCTTTTGGCTTTTATTGTGCGAGTGAGTGAACTCCGTCTTTTGTTGTGGGAGGTCCTTCTCGTTTTGGGAAGCCGGATAAACTCCATCTTCGGGTGAAGTTCCTCTAGCTTTTATTTTGAGAGGCCGGGCAAAATTAGGGGTCTACAAGATGGTCCAAAATTCCTTTCAGCCAAACACATTGACAAACATAAAATGCAACTGCTATGAACTCTATGGTTGTTCTAAGTATACATCTTCATTCATTGCCCCATGTAAGAAGGCTGACTTGATATCAAGCTGATAAATGTCCCACTTTTTGTGGCTGCTAATGCAACAACAGTTCTAATGGTTTCCAAACGAGCTATTGGTGCAAAAATCTCGCTATAATCAATTCCCTCTTCTTGAGTGTATCCTTTTGCTACTAGTCTGACTTTAAATTTGTCAATCTCTCTTGTCTCCTTCAATTTTGTCTTGTAAATCCACTTGACACCTATAATTTTGCAATTTGGTGGTGGATCAACTATCTCGCATGTATCATTTTTGTAAATGGCTTGAAATTCAGCATCCATGGCATTTCTCCAATGTTGACTTTGTGATGCTTGATTATATTTTACTGGATCTGTGATAAACCCTTAGTCGCATAGGTTTTCAAAATTTAGTTTCCCCAAAAATGTAGTAAGAGGTAAACCAAGTATCAATCCAAGGAGTGAAATTGCATATTGTTCTTTTTATGGTGTGGAATTTGAATGGAAAAAAGATAAGTAAATTTGTGGGATTTTGAGTTATAAAACTAAAAAAAATTAAAAGTAAACAACTAAAAGGAATTTTAAACTAGTAAACTAAAATGTGTCAAATTGCTTTGTATGGAAATTGGTAAAAACTTTAAATGGAACTAAACACTAAATGGTAAAATCAAATTGATAAAAAAAAATACTAACACTACAAAAAAAAACGCTTATTATCTACGGGTAAAATCCGTAGGTAATGTCACTTTACCTATGGATTTCTTTCTGTAGATAATTTACCTACGGAATTTAATCCGTAGGTAATGCACTTGGAATTACCTACGGATTATAATCGTAGGTAATGCACTCACCTAAACAAAATATTTTTATTTATTACAACCCCCTCCCCTTTATATTATATTTTTATTATTTATTATATTTTCTGAACTTTGAATTATTATTAGATTAAAGAAATTGTCATTGACAGGATTCGAACCTAGTACCTCGAGTTGGAGGCGATACTCCAACCACTAAGCTATTAGGATATTTTGATAATAATTTACAAATAAATTATATTTATATTTATCCGTGTAAATATATAAATATAATATATATATATATATATATATATAATATAAAATATATATAAATATAAAATATATATAAATATAAAATATATATAAATATAAAATATATATAAATATAAAATATAAAATATATATAAATATAAAATATAAAATATATATAAATATAAAATATAAAATATATATAAATATAAAATATAAAATATATATAAATATAATATATATATAAATATATAAATATATAAATATAAAATATATTTATATTTTGATATATTTATATATTTATATATTTGTATTTATATATTTATATTTATATATTTATATATTTGTATTTATATATTTGTATTTATGTATTTATATATTTATATATTTATGTATTTATATATTTATGTATTTATATTTATATATTTATATTTATATATTTATGTATTTATGTATTTATATATTTATGTATTTATATATTTATATATTTATCTATTTATATATATTTATGTATTTATGTATTTATGTATTTATGTATTTATGTATTTATGTATTTATATATTTATGTATTTATATATTTATGTATTTATTTATATATTTATGTATTTATATATTTATATATTTATATATTTTATATTTATATATTTTATATTTATATATTTATATATTTTTATATTTATATATTTATATATTTATATATTTATATATTTATATATTTATATATTTATATATTTACACGAATAAATATAAGTATAATGTAGTTGTAAATTATTATTAGAATATCCTAATAGTTTAGTGGTTGAAATATCAATTTTCAACTTTAAGGTACTGGGTTCGATTCTCTAGTAATTCTTTAGTTAATATAATTTACCCACGATGACATTACTACGATAGATTGTAGTATCTAATATACACTTTACCTACGATAGTAATTATGAGTAATTTACCTGATTATCCATGGATTACATTACCTACGGATAATATCCGTAGGTAATGGATAATTACCTACGAATAGAATTCCGTAGGTAATATTCATAGGTAATGTACAATTTACCTACGGATTTTTATCCGTGGGTAATATCCGTAGGTAATGTAAAATTTACCTACGGATTTTTATCCGTAGGTAATATTCCGTAGGTAATAGGCTTTTTTTTGTAGTGTAAAGATATTAAAAACAAATCAAGAACCGAATAAAAAAATTGCTAGAATTAAAAAACAAAACTAGTTACGGATTTTGTGACAGATTTAGCTAGAAAATTTTGTATGTTGTAAATCTAATGGAAATTAAACTAATCAATTATCAAAGCTAGAAACCAAATTGATTAAACACACAATTGAAACTAGAAAATGATTGAAATGATGTAAAAACTACAAAACACTTTGGAAAACCGAATTGAAAAATGCAATTAAACTAAAACATTTGCTAACTATGCATATGAACATGTTATGACTTAAATTGCTTAAAATATGCAACTAATCAAATGCAAACAGAATTAAACTAAGTTCTAAATAGAATTAGAAATGTTTCTAAAAGCTTTAGAACACAAAGAATTAAGCCTATGATCCGAAACAATATAAAAAACTAGACTAGAATTCTAAACTATACTAAACTAGTGCATGTAACATGTTTGTAAAAAAAATTAGAAAAGAAAACAACTAAAACAGTTTGGAATTAACAAAAACAGAATCAAATCATGCTTGGAATTAAATTTGGATAGAAAATATAGTAAGAACAAATTAGAACAATTGAAGAATTCAAATGGACAAAAACTTGAAACTACTCATTACCGAATGCAAAGATTAATTGGAAACAAACTTCTATTTGTTTGAAAAACTTAAAAACCTATTAACTAATGTTTAGAACTTCTAAATTGTGCAAAAACAACAAAGGATTATGAAGAACAAGTTCTACAAAATAAAACACAAAAATTCAATAAAATGTAAAAGCTATTCCTAAATTGAAAACTACTCCTAAATTGTTATGAACAAACCAAATAGAAAAAACTCCTAAAACAATTTTTGACCGATTGAATTCTAAAACAAAGTAAAAGAACTTGAAACAACATCTAAGAACAACATTCTAAACAAAAACAAAATTGAAATGGTAAAACAACGTCAAAATAACAAGAACAGCAAAACAACACATGAAAACTTTGTGAAATTGACTAATGGGACGTGATTCTTCTCTTTAATGAATAAGGAACCGATTAAGACTTGAAAAACATCAAGAATCACACTCAAATCACTGCCAAAACAATGTAAAAACCGAAAATGATGAAGAAGAACAAAGCTAGAAACAACATTGTTAACAATCTATAATTATGTGATGAATTGAAGTAGAAATTCGTATAAAAAAATGTAAAACAAAATTGAATTGAAAGAACAACTAAAGTAAATCAAGAAAAACACTAAACAAATAAAAAAGAATGGAAACTAAAGAGACAAAAGAAAACTAAACTGAAAACTAAAGAGAGAGCAAGAGAAAGAACCAAAATTGAGAAAACTTGAATTAGTTTCACATCAATTGAAGAATAGAATTCGGTGTTACAATGGTACAAAAATGCCTTATTTATAGTTCAAATGTGAGTTATCTAGAGTTAAAACTAACTAAAATATGATTAAAACTAATTACAAGCATGTCCTAAATCTAACTATAGTTAATTTTCGGATCACTTCCATAACAGGATTTTCATTTTCGCGTCACCATTTTGTCTGATTTATTAAAGATATATCCTGGCTCCAGAAATAGTCAAATTTGTTCTCAAATTGAAGCTTAAGATATCTAGTTTCCAACATAAAAAGAATCAGCTCAATCAAAGTTTTGTAGAAAAAGATATAAATCAAAGAAGAGGAAAATGTCAAAACTGGTCAATGAAGAAATCTGAAGTAATACAGAAAACTATGTTAAAGTACAAAAATTAGTATATTTTAGTGATTTTGCATATTTTTTCCTAAAAATGAAAATCTAATCTAATATAATAGAAAAAGAACCTAAATGAATCTAATACTAACAAATGAGTTGTCATCAATCTGCACCTGCAAACTTTGCAAAATTTATAGCATCTTCATTAATTATTTATAGCATCTTAATTAATTAAATCTTCATCAGTGACATAATCGTTCATCTAGGTTGGTGGTCTTCTAGCCCTCCCTTCAATTAGAGGGCTCTTGCTGTGATGTGAACATGACCTATGATAAGGGCTAGAGCAAGGGAAACAAAGGAAACTCTTCAACAAGTATTGTTGGTTGACCAAATTGTGTTTTGGATTAATCAATTAATGGAATTTAGTTTGATTTTGTTTTAAGTTGTAATAAGGGCCCAATTGAAAATTTAGTCATCAGCCTTTGGGAGACCAAGGGGTGCATAGCTGATTGACTTTTGGTTGCCACAGTTTCAGATACAATCAGTCATTAAGTAGTTTCAATTCCTAGGTTAATGGATCATTATTAGCCTTTATTTGTTTCCATTGAATAGTTTTCAATTCCTAGATTAATGAGTTATTATTAGTATTTATTTTCTTTTATTGAGTCTTTTGTAATTCTGATGGCAACGCTTCTATATCAGCTGAACCATTCTTATCAAGAAATAACAAGTGAAATTTTATTCAGAAATATTAGAGTTTATCTCTTTTATCTTAGTGAGAGTGATTCTCCTAAATTCTTGAGTGATTCAAGAACCCTTGGCTGTATCAAAGGACTGTCACATCCTTTGTGTGTTGCCTCCCTTGGGAAGAGTGATTCTTTCCTTCCACCTTCTTTCTAATTCCTAAATTTCTTACAAGGTTCTAACCCTAAAGATCCTAAATCAACCCTTGTGATTCATATCATTGGATGTCGCCGCCGTCCGTTCCGACGTCTAGGGACATCTCGAACGTTTATGCAAGCGGTCGCGAAAAGATGGTTTAGACTCGCGTTTTATTTTAAAATATGTTCATTGCTTCTGAGGTGCTTAACAACTGAACTATCCTCTAATAAAATCAAGGTTTTCGCAAAAAGGTTCTTATGGAGTCGCCACCAATGTTTTGACCATAAACATTGGAAAAGGATAAAAAGGTGTTGATTTTAAGAAAAACCAAACTTGGCCATTATAACCAGAGTTAGGTAAGGGAGTTAGTTACGTGTGGGGAAGGTGTTAGCACCCCCATAACGCCCCTTTCGGGTTCCCTATGACAGATTAATTCATAAAGTAAAGATTAAGAGAAATTACGCTATTACCCTATTTTATTGTATAATATTTTAAAAATGGCTATCTACATGATTTTATTTTCTATTGCATACATAAAGCAATAAATAAAGCAATAAAAGAGAAGAGAAGTGAAAAGAACCTCCGTAGCAAGCTTTTTATTGCAAATCTTTAACTGTGAGGATGCATTTTGGCAATCCCCCGCTCTACAAAGACTCTCCTCCCCGAATACAAGACCGACTCTACCAAAATTTTAAGAAGAATCGAATGCTGGAAGAATCTTCCTTAACCGATTGTTACCTTTTTAGGCAATCGGAGAGTTCATTCGAAAGAGGGAGAGAAGACAAGTGTCTGGAGTGTGAAAAACGCTCAAATGAGCTTCCTATTTATAGTTTTTTCAGCCTGGCAGCTTGGGACGACCGTCTGGGGTGCAGAAAACAGGGATGACCGTCTGCAGAGGCCGGGACGACCGTCTAGGATCTGGGACGGCCGTCCCAAGTGACAAAAATGGTTGAGACGGCCGTCTGGCATGTGGGACGGCCGTCTGGCATGTGGGACAACCGTCTGGACTGACTGGGACGGCCATCTCGACTTCTGGGACGGATGTCTCGGCTGTTTTGGCCAGATTTTGTGTTCTGGGACTCCCGGGAAGCTTTCCTTTCTTTATTCGGAAGTCGTTTGATGCCGATAGACGTCCACCGAAGCTTTATCTTCAGATAGAAAGTCTTCTTAGCCTTTATTGAGCGGCCGGGCAAAATTAGGGGTCTACAACTGCCCCCCTTTCACCTGCCTGAATAACTGTTAACCTAATGTGCCCACAAAGTTAGTTGGTAGGTGAAGGAGTTAACCCTTTTTGCCCTGTCATCCTTCGGATGCTCCTTTGCGGAAGTTTGCTGATCCTCCGGATGATAAATATTTTTGATAGGTACCAACCCCTATCTGGTTTGAGCCTTCTTTTATAAGGCTCTGGTGAGTACTTACCCTCACCAGGTATGAGTCTGCATTTTGCTAAACTCTTGTGGGTACTTACCCCCACAAGGTATGAATTTGCTTTTCGCTAGATTCTGATGAGTACCTACCCTCATCTGGTACGAACCCTATTCTATAAGGCTCTTGTGGGTATCTACCCCTACCTGGTACGAACCCCGTTCTGCAAGGCTTTAGTGAGTACCTACCCTCACTTGGTACGAGTCCGCATTTTGCTAAACTCTTGTGGGTACCTACCCCCACCTGGTACGAACCCCGTTCTGCAAGGTTCTTGCGGGTACTTACTTCCGAGGTGCTCAACAATTGAACTATCCTCTAATAAAAACAAGGTTTTCGCAACCCGTTCTGTAAGGCTCTGGTGAGTACTTACCCCCACCTGGTACGAACCCCATTCTGCAAGGCTCTGCTGGGTACTAACCCTCACCTGGTACGAACCCCGCTCTGCAAGGCTCTTGTGGGTACCTACCCCCAACTGGTACGAACCCCGTTCTGCAAGGCTCTTGTGGGTACCTACCCCCACTTGGTACGAACCCCATTCTGCAAGGCTCTGGTGGGTACCTACCCCCACCTAGTACAAACCCCGTTCTGCAAGGCTCTGGTGGGTACCTACCCCCACCTGGTACGAACCCCGTTCTGCAAGGCTCTGGTGGGTACCTACCCCCACCTGGTACGAACCCCGTTCTGCAAGGCTCTGGTGGGTACCTACCCCCACCTGGTACGAACCCCGTTCTGCAAGGCTCTGGTGGGTACCTACCCCCACCTGGTACGAACCCCGTTCTGCAAGGCTCTGGTGGGTACCTACCCCCACCTGGTACGAACCCCGTTCTGCAAGGCTCTAGTGGGTACCTACCCCCACCTGGTACGAACCCCGTTCTGCAAGGCTCTGGTGGGTACCTACCCCCACCTGGTACGAACCCCGTTCTGCAAGGCTCTGGTGGGTACCTACCCCCACCTGGTACGAACCCCGTTCTGCAAGGCTCTGGTGGGTACCTACCCCCACCTGGTACGAACCCCGTTCTGCAAGGCTCTGGTGGGTACCTACCCCCACCTGGTACGAACCCCATTCTGCAAGGCTCTTGTGGGTACCTACCCCCACCTGGTACGAACCCCGTTCTGCAAGGCTCTTGTGGGTACCTACCCCCACCTGGTACGAACCCCCGTTCTGCAAGGCTCTTGTGGGTACCTATCCCCACCTGGTACGAACCCCGTTCTGCAAGGTTCTTAACGAGCCCCGTTTTACAAGGCTCTCAGGATGCTCTTTTTGGTAGTCAATCTTATGGTTTGGTGAGTACAAACCCTCATCTGATTTTGGAGATGTGTTGGCGGCTTACTGTTTCTGATCATGCGCCCATTCCATGTGGAGTGATTGATTTTTCTTTTTGACTTTTCTGTTTTAGTCATCCTGTTTTATCGGGGATTCTTTGTTTTTGGCTTTTCTGTTTAGCCATCCGGCCTTGCCGGGGATTCTTTGTTTTGGCTTTTCTTTTTAGCCATCTGGTCTTGCCGGGGATTCTTTGTTTTTGGCTTTTCCTTTTAGCCATCCAACATGTTGATTGTCGGGGATGATTTGTTGGTTGCCTCTTATTTAGGCAGGAATCCATTGGGGGTTTTTTATTTTTTATTATTGTGCCTCTTTATGTAGGCAGATGCTTCACTGATGGAGGCTTTATGCTTTGGGCTTGTATTGCCTCTTGCATAGGTTGATTTCCCGTTTCTTGGGGATATTGGCTCTTTGCTTGCCTCTGAGTAGGCAGAGGCTTCATTGGGAGTGAAGGCTTTACATTCCACTGGGGATATCCATATTGGGCGTTATAGGCAATTAACTCCCTGAGGATATAAATTTGTAGTTTTTCCTTTGCTGATAGGCTCACTGGGGATAGTTTTTTTTTTTTTATGATCCACCGGGGATTTGATTGCTTTCCCAGAGATCTATTTTGACTTTCCCCCTAGGGAGGAATGGAGTTTTGGACTCCTTGTTGGATGCTGCTATTTTGGGCTGGCTTTGCCTATGCTCTTATTTCGCTGGGGAATGGGTTTTTACCTTTTTCTCGCGATTTTATCTCTTTTTTCGTGATTTTGAAAATTTGGCTTTCTTAAATGCATGCGCCTTTTTTAATTTCTTTTATGCACGTAGGCTTTTTTATTTATCTGCTAGGGATGAAAAGATTTTCTTATTTTTCTCTTTTTTTTTTACGATCCACCAAGGAGTTCGTTGGCTTCCTGGGGATCCAACTTTGATTTGATTTTTATGATGGAGTCTTGGCTCCTGGCTTGGTGAAACTCTTTATTGAACTGGAGGATGAGGATTTTCTTGTTTTCCTCATTTTGTAGATTTTTCTGATATGCTCTACTTGGGGTCTTTGTTCAGCCTTTTTCTGTTGTGGCCCTTATTGGGGAATGAAAGATTTCTTTTCTTTCTTTTTTTTTGAACCCCAGGGGATATGGAGATTTTGACTTCATATCTTCTTTGGTTGATCTTTGTGTAATCCTCATTCTCCTTTGGGGAATGTGGCGGATATTCTGGATGAGTGTGCTCGATGACTCATGTGGTGATGAAGCTGAGTCGTGAGGTAATCTTTTTGTTTTGCCTCTGGAGTAGGCAAAGATTCGCTTGGGGATGATCAAGCCTTTCTGTTGACTTTTCTATGTTGATGGCTTCCTTTTTCTTGGATGGAAGGATGGTGGTTGGAGCTTTGAATAACTATGTTTGATGATTCATGTGGTGATGCTGAGTCATGAAGTAATTTTTTGTTTTGCCTTTGGAGTAGGCAAGGATCCATTTGGGGATCATCGAGCCTTTCCGTTGGTCTTTTTCTGGTGTACCTTCGTTTATTGGGGTAGAAGGTTAGAGCTAGTTTTCTTGAAGCTCTTTATTCTGCTGAAATAGTTTTGATTTCGCCTTTTCTTTCGCGATTTTTATTTTTCTCGCGAGTTATTTGAAATCTGACTTTTTGATATATCACGTGTGCCTTTTTATTTTATAATAATTTTTTGTACATGTGGGCTTTTGGAATGTAAACAGAAATAACAACTTTTTATTTATTACTTCCCCTTTTTCTTTTTTTTCGGGTGATACATTCAAGCATTCTTAGACTAATAGAAATATCTAGAAACACCCTAATCATCTGCTTCTGGGCTGGAATGGGAGGATGGTGCTGGCAAAGGGATGCAGCGGAGCATGCGGCGCTGGAACCTTGCCTGAGTCTGGACCAAATTTTCTATTTGGAGGTCCGTCCTTTCCTGCTTCATGGTCAGTTGACTGAACTGCTGTCGCATGAACTGGAATTGCCCTTCCATGTAGGCGTGCTCGTCATCCATAAGTCGGTATAAGCCGGCGAAGTCTGGATCATATGATTGCTGCTGGGACTCCGAAGTCGCGGGGATATCCTGTGGTGCGTCGAAATCACGCATATCTAGTGAAATTGAGATTATGGGGTTTAAAATAAACCATGATCCTTGTCGACTAAGGATGTTCATGTGGACCAGTGTTCTCCCATTAATCGGTTCTGGTTGGAGGCTAGCTGGAATGTCTTCTCCGTCAGTACATCCCCAATATTCAGCTAAAGGGGTGAGAAAGGGAGCCACCATGATAGCTCCTGTTGAGCCACGAGTTCCATAATCCTTTAAGGCTTTCAGGAAGGCATACCCTGGGTTACATCGATGCCCCTGATGCATACAATAGACAATAAAGAGATCAGCCAGCGTCACCTTTCCTTGGCTTTCCTTCCGGCTATGTATGGTCCCGACTAGCAATTTGTGGCATATGCGGAGCGGAGGAGAAAAAGCTGCACCCTTCAGATGTGACGACAGGGTATGTACTCTGGTGATTTCTTTCCACATGCTGGTGGTAGTGAGAGCAGCGAGTTTCTCACAGTATGCAGACTTGTATTCTGGCGTTCTCGTATCCGTTCGTTGGTAGAAACCCATTATGACATTGAAGTCATCCAGAAAGGTGGTCCGGTATGCCTCATCCATCCAATAGGAAACAACTTGAGTAGGTGGCACTCCGGGGGTCGTGGACGACATTTCCACCAGATTGACAGAGGCAAGGAACTCCAGCGTGGCAGTACGGTGGATTCGAGAGGGTGGCTCACGAAGCAGAAAATCCCATCCTATGTTTTGGATGAACCGTCTAACATCTTGATCCCAGCCGAATGTAGTTAGGATTTCAAAATTCAGACGTAGCATGGGATGCCAGGTATATTGTTGGATATTTGCCAACCTCTGTTGATGTGATTCTGCCAGCAGGACGTTGGTGACAGGAGTTCCTCTGGTGGAGGTCCGGGTGCGTTTTCTCCTAGATGAAGCCTCTCCACGCTCCATTTTGTGCCTTACTCACTCAAGAGTGCTAAAAACGTGTAGAAAGGGAGGAGAAGCAAGATAGAATGCTTGGAATGAGGTGCAAATGCAAGGATCCGCGCCCAGGATTTATAGGGGAAGTCAGGAAAGTTGGGACGGCCGTCTGGGGTTGGGACGACCATCTCACTTGAATTTTTTACCTTGGGACGACCATCTGAGAAGTGGGACGGCTGTCTCACTCAAAATTTTGCCCTAAGACGGGCATCTCGAATGTGGGACGGGCGTCCCACTTGAATTTTGCTATTTGGGACGGCCGTCTCAACCCTTGGGACGGCTGTCTCGAGCTTTTCAAGTTGGTTTTCATGTTTTTTGATGAGAAGGAAGATAGGACTCCATTCATTGATGTTTTAATGCATGTAATGTTTCATGATATGCATCCTATGATCTATTTTAGTTAATATTTCGAAAGTTTTAACTGATGTGCTTTGACTTCGGGCGCATTCTTGGTGTAGTACCTTTCTGTCATCATGTTTCTTGATCAACAAGCTTAACTGTACTTATTTGCCGTATCAGACTTTTCTTGCTATAGCCGAAGAGCAATCTTTTGTGTGTAGGGCAACTGCCATGTTAATGCCCCTCTTCCTTTCCTTAGGGATTTCAACCCTCCTATTGATCACTATGTTTCCACATTCCCCTTTAATACTTGAATGCTTTATTGTGAAATGGTCAAGAGAAGAGAAAGAAAATGATTTATAACAAGGACTTGTGTTTTAGAGGGATATATTTTTTGTAATAGAGGTTTCTGTAAGAATGGCTAGCCAAGGTTGGTCAGTGTTTAGGCTAGTTTAGACAAACGTTTTGTTCTTATGATGTGGCGTCTTTTTTTTTTACTGCTTTATGGCGCCTTTTTGTGATTGATTAACTTTCCTAGCCCGCCCTTTCAGGTTTTCAGTCTAGGATGTTGTGTTATGTCCTAACTTTTGTCTAGGTTTCCTTTTTGTATTATTTTTAGGAATACCTAGCAGACTTTTCGTAACCCTAACTTTTGCCTAGGCTACCCTTTATTATTGTTTGGGTCTCCTACCGGGTTTACCCTAACTTTTGCATAACCCCCTTTGTGGGTTTCCCGTCGGGTATTTTGCCCTTTTATTTTCTTATCTTGGCCTTTGGCCTTGACGGGCTCTTTTTTTATATATATATATATATATTTTTTGCACAACATTGTCGAAACTTGGTTCTATCGAGATAAATCTTATTCGTGTTTCTAGTTAATCAATCGTATTTGACTTTGTTTTGTGATGCTTTGATTGTTTTGACGCATTTAGAACAAAACGTTTATCTAAACATTGTTTATTTAAAATGGGGTATAGACATATTTAGCAAGAAGAGAATCAGATAGTAAGAATAACATTCTTTTGTAATTTTGGGGAAATGTGTGCCCTAGAGATGCTCGAGGGTCGGGCCTACCCCGAGGGGTGATCTCTAATAGTCATTAGGTTTACATCCCTTAGAATTGGAAGGATACCTAATGACTAACGCTACCCTTTTTCCTAATATCCCTCCTTTTCGGAATGTCATCTTTGAGGGGTAAGACTTCCTTGTTTTCCGTATAGTTTGATCTTTTGTAGGGTTGTACCCTAAACCATACTTTGAAGGATTATCTT
The DNA here is from genome assembly GCA_963425845.1 of Sphenostylis stenocarpa. NCBI lineage: Eukaryota > Viridiplantae > Streptophyta > Magnoliopsida > Fabales > Fabaceae > Sphenostylis > Sphenostylis stenocarpa. The sequence goes on along the minus strand of OY731400.1, from coordinate 19,808,338 downwards.
TGAAATCTGGTGGCTCTTTTATTCCTTGAGCATTCTTTCCGAACCCCTGTCCTGGGTGATATCCATATCTTTTCATCATATGGGCCACTTTTGTATTACTAGGAAGTCTTTCTATGTTGGCAATTTCGAGCGCTTGAAAAGATGTTTCAACAGCCTCTTCAGATGCATCAACATATGGTTGGACAGACGATTTTCTAATTAAAATGTCTTCTTCAGCTTGAACCGTGATGAGTTTATCATTTGTCACAAACTTGACTTTCTGGTGGAGCATTGAAGGTATTGCCTTAGCGTTATGAATCCAAGGTCTACCAAGGAGATAACTATATGCTGGAGTGATATCCATCACGTGGAAGTCTATGTTAAAAATAGTAGGGCCAATTTGGATTGGTAGACTAATCTCTCCTACTACTTCACGTCTTGATCCATTAAAGGCTCGAACAATTGTGTTACTCGGGCGCATGTGGGTTCCTTGTACTATTATCTTGTCAAGTGTGCATCTAGGCATAACGTTTAAGGATGACCCATTATCCACAAGAACTTTGGAAATGAGATATTCCTTGCATTTGACAGAGATATACAAGGGCTTGTTATGATTTGACCCTTCTAAAGGAGGTTCTTCATTTGTGAAGGTAAGATGATCATTGGCTGTAATGTTACCAATGATTCCTTCAAACTTGTCTTGGGATATTGCATGCAGAACGAATGATTCATTCAAAACCTTTAACAGTGCATTTCGATGCGGTTCCGAACTCATTATAAGTGATGACAAGGTTATCTTTGCAGGAGTGCGATTGAGTTGATCGATGATGGAGTACTCACTTTGTCTTATGTACTGGAGTAACTCATCTGTCTCCTCCTTGGATTCTCTTTCCTCTTTGGCTTTATTTTTTACCTTATCTTTAGGAAAATTATCTTGTAATTCCTTGGGGGAGTATATTCTTCCGCTTCTAGTCATGCCCTCAATACCAGCTATGTTGGAGATATCTTTATTGACTGGTGATTCTTCTGAGTATCTCCAAGGTACAACTTTATTTGATGAATAAGGGAAAGGACGAGGCATGAATAAACGTAAAGGCGTTATTGCCTCTTCCCTTTTATCGATTGGAATGACCAACGATGCTTGTTTGTTATCATCTTTGGGTCTATCGACCGTTGTAGAGATTTTGATGACGAAAGACTTCTTTTTCATTTATTCTGATTTGTGGAAAGCACATCAATTAATCCTTTCTTTTTATTATATTTATTATTAAAATGAAGAGGGATGTATGAATGTATGCAACTTATGAATGCAATAGACAGTTTAAGGATAATCCTTTTTTTTATTTTATCTAGAAAGTGTTCATCCTTCTATACAATGCTTTGAAGTAAGTGTTGACAAAAACGGAGAAGCTTGAAGAATCCTATGGGTAGATTAGGCTTTCTTCGTAATTCATCTTCAACTATTCTCACATGATTTCTGAGCGTCTTAACTTGCTCATGTAATGCCTGACTCATATCTTCACTATATCGACGAGCCTCTTTTATATTTTCTTCCTGATGAACGATCAAGGCTTGCTGTTGGTCAGACTTTTCTATTACTTGGTCTCTTTCACGAAGTAATTGACCGTATTGAGCTAATCCATCTCTTTCTTTATCATGTAGCTCATCCATGTTTTCTCTATATCTTTCAGCGGTTTCCCACCATTTTTGTGCTTCTGACCGAGTTTCTGCTAGGTCATCTTGTATTGACTTGATCGTTTTTGCCTGTTCTGCAAGCGCACTTTCAAGATGTGCTATTTCATCATTCATGTCCCAAAATAGACTATCTTGTTCAAGCTTCGGAATTTTCAATGCTTGTTTAGTATCTTCTTGGTAATCAACACAATCATTCTTAAGGCGTTCTATCTCATGATCCTTCTTTTTACATTGCCTTTTTAAACCATCTATTATAAGGGTTGACTCTTGCTCTTTCTCTTCAAAAGCCCTCAACTGAGCTTCCATTACTTCTACCCTTTTATTTAAGGCATTGACCTGCAATTGTAACTCTTCATTAACTAATGTTGTGGTGAATGTAGCAGATGGTTGGGGTATCCTTCTACTTTTCCTCCATTCCTCATATTCATGGGACGTAGACACCTGAACCTTTTCGAGTTCTTTATCTCCTATATAGACTGGTCTTTCCCATGCTTTCCGGACAGCAGATACTTCTTCAAAGCTATGGGAGTAATGGCATAGACTCAGCCCTCTGAGCTCTTCTTGAGTTGGCACAGTCTGGGTTCTCATGAGTTGTCTCATAGCTATCTTGGGAGAGTAAGCTATGCAACCCCTGAGGCCTAGTAGTGGTATGCTCAGGTAATCTCCGCATCGTATAAGAATATAACCGGGTCAGAACCAAGGGCAAACCCATGATACATGCTCTATTTTCCAGTTTTCTAACTCGGTTTTCCATTCTAAAGCTTGATGATGTTGAAGAGGGATTTTCAAAAAACTCCTTAATGGATCAGGGAATATGCCCATGTAGCTTGAAGCGTAGAAGTGAGAAATGCCCCATACATATAGTAATGAAGTACAACATCTAAGTGTTTTTCCCTGTTTCTGTCGGCAAAAATCTACTGAAAGCAGGGTATCGGCAAGAATTGCAGGTATAGGACTCTTGGAGTATACATCCCAGGCAAAGAATGCATCTATTGCAGCATGATCCACAACGTTCACATGAAATGGGAATAATATGATTCCGAACATTGCCAATGCTAAAGTTTTGTTGAAGGTTGACCAATCTTTCTTTTCAGCCAAAGAGATTAAGTGGTCTTCTATTATTAACATTTTCCAAACTCGGATGTTCCCTTTTTCCTCTAGGATGGATTGATGAGGAGGCAATCGTATAGTAGTAGCAACCTTATTCACAACAACATATACTCCTGAGCAGACATAGACCCCGACTGACTGAGGCCATCTAACCATGAGTTCATATTCTTCTAAGGTTGGTACTAAATCAAATTGCGAAAACTCAAAGCAGTGCAGGTCGGGGTTCCAGAAGTGGACCAATGCTCAAACAAAGATAGGATCGATGCTGATTTTCAGGAGGTCAAGAACCCTTCCATAAGATTTCTCAAAATTAGCACTGACCTCTGGCAGCATATATGTACACAACTGCCTTAGCTTCTCTACACGACATAGAAGGATTTCCACTTTCTTTAACTGTCTATTACTGGATCCCTCCATTATCTAAAAGAAATGAAAATGCATGATATGAGGATGAGTCTTTGTAAATGCATGCATGCAAGTGTTTGTTTTTCTAAGTATTATCATGTTTTATTCCTAGTATGATACATGATAGTGCTTGATTTTTTCTTGAAAAGGAAACTATCTATATGAATGTTTATGGATTTTGATGAAGAGAGTCCTATTTTCTTCTCTTATTATTTTTATGAACAAATATTGTATGAATAATAATACTTTGTCAAAAATCTTTTTATTGTAAGAGGTATTTTTATTGGTTTTAATCGTTTTTTATATTTTTTATAACCCTTTATCTCTTCTGTTGGTCAACGTGGCTACTTAGCTTACGAAGAACCTGAAACCAGGCTAACTTAAATGAAGACTGTCCGAGATAAAGTTGATTTATTCTTATCACTTTTATGGTTTTTAGGATTTTTACTATTTTTGTCTGTTGTATGATTACCCTGTGCTAATGCAGCAAATAAATGCACACACAATTCACTTATCCACGAGTAGAGCCACGCTATTTTCGAGGTGGAGTTTTCCTGCAGAAACGTGCTTGGTTTAGGCGGTTCTAAACTGTTCTCACCAAGGCCAAAGGTCCCCAAGGTGCCCCCATTATAGGGACCTCTCAATCTCTCAGTCCTCGGGTCATGTACGGAACTCCGTGTCGACATCCTTGGACCAAAAGAAGAGAGTTATCACCTTGAGTTGGTGGTTTTCCGACAATAGTTGTAGCCCCGTGTTCCAACAAGCCGGTCGTGTCTGCCACCCACTCCCTATAGGTATTCACACTTGCCCCCGGGTATAGAGGGACTGTAGTGTGCAAGGGTTTTTGTGTACAGTTTATATTTCAGACAATTTGCAGAAAATAATCATACAGTAATTATTAAAGCCATATAATAAAACATACGAAGGAGGGTAAAGGCGTAATTTCAAATCTTCACTTAGTTTGAATTTATCCATCACTAAATGGGATCAACTCTCTAGCTTCCCCAACGGAGTCGCCATCTGTCGCCACCGTCCATTCCGACGTCTAGGGACATCTCGAACGTTTATGCGAGCGGTCGCGAAAAGATGGTTTAGACTCGCGTTTTATTTTAAAATATGTTCATTGCTTCTGAGGTGCTCAACAACTGAACTATCCTCTATTAAAAACAAGGTTTTCGCAAAAGGGTTCTTATGGAGTCGCCACCAATGTTTTGACCATAAACATTGGAAAAGGATAAAAAGGTGTTGATTTTAAGAAAAACCAAACTTGGCCATTATAACCAGTGTTAGGTAAGGGAGTTAGTTACGTGTGGGGAAGGTGTTAGCACCCCCACAATGCCCCTTTCAGGTTCCCTATGACAGATTAATTCATAAAGTAAAGATTAAGAGAAATTACGCTATTACCCTATTTTATTGTATAATATTTTAAAAATGGCTATCTACATGATTTTATTTTCTATTGCATACATAAAGCAATAAATAAAGCAATAAAAGAGAAGAGAAGTGAAAAGAACCTCCGTAGCAAGCTTTTTATTACAAATCTTTAACTATGAGGATGTGTTTTGGCAATCCCCCGCTCTACAAAGACTCTCCTCCCTGAATACAAGACCGACTCTACCAAAATTTTAAGAAGAATCGAATGCTGGAAGAATCTTCCTTAACCGATTGTTACCTTTTTAGGCAATCAGAGAGTTCATTCGAAAGAGGGAGAGAAGACAAGTGTCTGGAGTGTGAAAAACGCTCAAATGAGCTTCCTATTTATAGTTTTTTTAGCTTGGCAGCTCGGGATAGCCGTCTAGGGTGCAGAAAACAGGGATGGTCGTCTGTAGAGGCCGGGACGGCCGTCTGGGATCTGGGACGGCCGTCCCAAGTGACAAAAATGGTTGAGACGGCCGTCTGGCATGTGGACGGCCGTCTGGATTGACTAGGACGACCATCTCGACTTCTGGGACGACTGTCTCGACTGTTTTGGCTAGATTTTGTGTTTTGGGACTCCTGGGAAGCTTTTCTTTCTTTATTCGGAAGTCATTTGATGCCGATAGACGTCCACCAAAGCTTTATCTTCAGATAGAAAGTCTTCTTAGCCTTTATTGAGTGGCCGAGCAAAATTAGGGGTCTACACTGGAGAATCAGAGGTTGAGTCCATCCCTATTGTAGTGGTGGTTTTTGTTGCATCATCATTCAAGTTTGTTTGGAATACTCCTTCATTTGCTTGAGGAAATTCTTCCACAGGTCTAACATGAATCATTCTACTAGTTTCTGCTTCTTTCCAATCCCAAGCAGCATCCTCTTGAAATTTGACATCCCTGCTGATATGAATCTTCTTATTAATAGGATCATATGTAAGTTTTAGACTCCTCATTTATACCCCACAATACACATGTAATACTTTTTTCATCCAGTTTGCTCTGTTTTGGTCAGGTATATGAACAAATCCAATGCAAGTAAGAAACAGATGGCTTAAATCCGCTCCATGCTTGTTCAGGTGTGATATTTTTTACTTCCTTGTCACCTTTAACTGTGCATTTCCCTGTCACTTTTAAAGCATAGTTATTCCCCCACTTCACTTCATCAGAAAAAACATAATCCATAGAAGAAAACTAGTCCTTTCTACTTGTCATGTGATTGCCGCAGCCTGAATCAATAAATCGTGGAATTGATTCTTCATTTGTTGGAAGTTGTGCCATGAGTAACACAACTTCTTCACCACCTTCAGCATAATTTGCTATGCTATCTCGAGGCTTCTTTAGACATTCATGTTGGAAGTGTCCGAAGCACTCTATTGTTGCCTTATTTATAAATTGTCTACCTTTTCTCCATCTTTCTCTTCCTCTTCCTCTTGCATATGTCCATTGAAAAACAATTCTTCCCTTTCCATTGTCAACACTTGTCTCCTCCTACGAAACCTTCAATACTTGCTCTTCATGAGAATTGTGCCCACATTCTCTGCTCATGCACTAATAAACTACTTTGGAGTTCATCTATAGTCATGAGATTCCTCAATGGAACATCTACATAATCATACCTCAAAGTTATTAAACAAAGAATTTTTTTCAATAATAGTAAGGTCAGATACTGCTTACCTTGGATTCTCATCTTGTTTAGAATTATGAGAGTCTGAGCAAAGTGATCATTAATTGATTCACCATTCTTCATCTGTAGAATTTCCCATTCGCGTCGTAGAGCCTGTAGTTGAACTTGCTTCACCTCGTAGTGCCTTGATATTTTTGTTTCAATGAATCCAAAATCTCGTTGGACATTTCCTTCTTTAAGATTGTTTCAAGCACGATTCTATCAATAGCTTGAAGCAAATAGTTTTTCATCTTCAAATCCTTTAATTTCAACTCCTCTAGAGCTTTTTCCTCATTATCTGATAAAACAACCCCATTTTCATGTTGTGGAATGGCAAGAAATATAAGATTCCAGTACTCTTTTGACCTTAGGAAGTTCTCCATTAGCAATGCCCAATGGTCGTAATGCTCATTCAACTTTGGAATAGCAGGTTGCACGAAATTACTCTCCGTGCTGGCCATGATAGAAGTCTACAACTTCGAAGTTGAAACTGGCTCTGATAACAGTTGTTATCTCATAAAACTTGGTTCTCTTAATACTTTGTAAAATAAAGAAGCTACATATATAGATTTAGTTTTACAAGTGATGACGTACTGACAAAGATAACGTACTAATAGCTGTGAACCATGTACAAAATTTAAATTGCAAAAAACAAATAAAACCTTATTCTCTGTGAACAAACCCTCCTCCCATAAACTGTATGCTCCTTGCAACAATTTATTTTTGGTTCTTCAAGCATGCCCAAAGTACTTTGTAGATATTGGAAACTACAACTTTAAGTGGCTTTTTCATTATGTCTGTTAATTGTTTTTCGCTACTACAATAGTTAAGCTCAATAACACCATTATTGCACAAATCTCTCAAAAAATGAAATCTTACATCAATATGTTTACTTCTTCCCTCTAAGACTAAATTTTTAGATAATTTTATTGTAGAAGCATTATCACAAAAAGGACAGTTGCTCTCTCTTGACAGTGATCTTGATGCTCCAAAATTCTTCTCGGCCAAACACATTGACAAGAACAAAATGTAGCTACTATGAACTCTGCTTTTGTTATGGATAACTAACCACTAGTTTCTTTTATGACAAAAATACTACACCATCTCCGAAATTGAAAACATAACAAGATGTGCTTTCTCTATCTTCAAGATTACCTGCATAACCACTATTAGTATAAACAAGTAATTCTTCATTTCCTCCAATTTTATAAAAAATTCCTAAATTTTGAGTTCCCTGCAAATATCTCAAAACTGCTAGGAAGTGACTGTCTTTAGGATGCTCCATGAAGTGACTAATCATGCTAATTTAATGTGCAACATCCTGTCTAGTAGCATTCAGATACATAATGTAACATCCCAATTTCTGTAATTAATTATTTGCTTAAGTTCCTACAAATTATTATATAATTATTATGTAAACTTTTTATGAGAAGAAAGGATATATTAAAAAAAAATAATACTAAAAATAAATAATAATAATAATAATAATAATAATAATAATAATAATAATAAACAAAAAGACAAAAAGAGAAGGTTGGTAAATGTACTTGTGGCCTTAATACATTTGAATTAAGGCGGTGAAGAATTTAATTGAGGTGGTGATGAATTTAATTGAAATTAAGGCAGTAAAGAAACTTGGAGAAGAAATTAAGTCGGTGAAGAGATATATAAATAGAAGAAACCATGTAGGAAAATCATGCAAAATCAAAAACCCCTCCAACACTAAAAGCCATGGCCAATTTGGAGAATAAGAGAGAGGTACCAAATTGAGAAGAAAAATAAGAGAGAAAGGAGGAGAGTCAGAAGATTTTGAAGGAATCAAGTATGAGTTATACGTTTAATTTTATTCATATGGATGTCTTAAATTTTGAAATTGGTGATTACTATTCATCATCTGCAAAGTTTGAAATGTTGATGAAATTATTGGAATTAAGGATGAATTATATAGTAAAATTGTTGTTTTTGACTTAAATTGAACATATTTAGGGTTTAATTTGGATTTGGAACTAGTTTGGTTGGTTGAAACTTGAAAATTGAAATTTGGAGATTTGCCATGGCTTCCTGGACGAGAGATTGAAGAAAGGGATAAGGATGGAAATTTTGAAAAAAATTAAGGGTAAAATAGTCATTTTACATCTTAGGGACATAAATGGAATTTTGAAAAAGATTAAGGGTATAATGGTCATTTCATCATGGCTTCAGGACATGAATGGAATTATAGAAAATGTCCAAGGGTAAAATAGTCATTTTAGGGATATGGATGGTATTATAGAAAATGTCCAAGGGCAAAATAGTCATTTTAGGGACATGGATGAAATTATGGAAAATGTCCAAGGGTAAAATAGTCATTTTAGGGATATGGATGGTATTATAAAAAATATCCAAGGGCAAAATAGTCATTTTAGGGACATGGATGGAATTATAGAAATGTCCAAGGGTAAAATAGTCATTTTAGGGACATGGATGGAATTATAAAAAATGTCCAAGGGTAAAATAGTCATCTTAGGGACATGGATGGAATTATAGGAAATGTTCAAGGGCAAAATGGTCATTTTACAACCTAGGGACATGAATGAAATTTAAAAAAAAAAGTTAAGGGTATAATCGAGATAAAGCCAAACAATATATTATCACCTCTTTGTTTACTAGGAAAACAACTTAGTAAATGTTCGAATTTGAGGATAGTGCCTTCATCAAAGTTATAGATTATTGTCTTATCTTTCCAACACAATTGGAATTATCTTAAAAGAAGGTCTAGAACTCGAGATATGGACAAAATATTGAACCCTACGAAATAGATTATTAATAGAAATTGTCTTGATATAAGAAGGCTGACTTGATATCAAACTAATAAATGTTCTACCCTTTTAAGGCTGCTAGTGCAACAACAGTTGTAATGGTTTCCAATGAGCTATTGGTGCAAAATCTCACTATAATCGATGCCCTCTTTTTAAGTGTATTCTTTTGCTACTAGTTTGACTTTGAATTTGTCAATCTCCCCTGTCTCCTTCAATTTTCTCTTGTAAATCCACTTGATACCTATAATTTTGCAATTTGGTGGTGGATCAACTAGCTCCCATGTATCCTTTCTTTGAATGGCTTGAAATTCAACATCCATGACATCTCTCCAATATTGACTTTGTGATGCTTGGTTATATGTTACTGGATCTGCACCTCCAAACATCGCAAAATTTATAGCATCTTTGTTAATTAAATCATCATCAGTGACAAAATTTTTTATCCAGGTTGATTTTCTTCTAGCCCTCCCTTCAATTGGAAGGGCTCTTGCTAGAGAATCAGAGGTTGAGTCCATCCCTTTTGTATTGGTGTTTGTTGTTGCACCATCATTTAAGTTTGTTTGGAATACTCCCTCATTTGCTTGAGGAAATTCTTACAGAAGTCTAGCATCAATCATCCCTCATTTGCTCGAGAAATTCTTACACAAGTCTATCATCAATCATTCTACTGGTTTCTGCTTCACTCCAATCCCAAGCACCATCCTCTTGAAATTTGACATCCCTGCTGATATGAATCTTCTTTATAAGCTTTAGACTCCTCACTTATACCGAACCACACTCATTTAGTACTTTTTTCATCCAGTTTGCTCCTTTTTTGGTCAGGTATATGAACAAATCCAATGCAACCAAAAATTCTGAAGATATAAACAGATGGCTTAAATTCGCTCCATGCTTCTTTCAATGTGATATTTTTTACTGCAAGAGTTGGACTTCTATTCAAGATATGAACCACCCAATTTATAGTTTCGGTCCAAAAGGATCGTGCAATTTTTCTTTCTATGAAAACACATCGAACCATACTTATAATGGTTTGATTCTTCCTCTCAGCTACATATTTTGTTGTGGTGTGTATGAGGCAGTGTGTTGTCTTTGAATACGATGCTCTTTACAAAAAATCAACAAACTCCTTGGAGGTGTATTCTCCCCCTATCAGTACGTACAATTTGAATAAAGGTACCAACTTGTTTTTCTACTAATGCTTTAAAATTTTTAAAGGTCTCAAATGCTTCACTTTTCACACGAAGGAAATACCCATACTTTCCTACTAAAATCATCAACGAAAGTGAGTATGTACCTTTTATTCCTATGAGATGTAAGATTGATGGGATCACATATATCAGAATGGACTAGTTGTAACACTTGAGATGCACGCTAGTTGCTTTGACGTGGAAAAAATCTCTTTAAAGTTTCCCTTTGAGACAATGTTCACATAGTTGAGTTGGGGACTTTAAGGTAGGTAGCCCTTTCATCATATCATGCTTTAACAATGTTTCCAATCCACTATAACTCAAGTGACCATAACAATAGTGCCAAACTTGAGCTATTGTTGGTGTTGAACTTAATTCAAAGCAATTGTAGGAAACTCCAAATTTTATAGAGATAGCAAACATGTAGTTAGTAGTCATAGATGTTTTAAATATCATACCCTCTCCTTGAAACACTTCACACTTATTTTCTTTCATTTCAATCCTTAATCCTTTCTCCAAAAATTAACCTACACTAGATAAATTATTCAACATAAAATACATTCGTAACCATATGCATAACTTTATTACTTAGCAATTTAATGGTGCCCTTCCCTGTCACCTTTAAAGCATAGTTATTCCCCAACTTCACTTCATTAGAAAAAACATAATCCATAGAAGAAACCCAGTCCTTTCTACCTGTAATGTGATTACTGCATCCTAAATCAATGAACCACATATCTTGTGTAATCGATTATTCATCTATTGGAAGTTGTGCCATGAGTAACACGACTTCTTCACCACCTTCAGCATAATTTGTTCTATTATCTCGAGGCTTCTTTAGACATTCATCTTAGAAGTTTCCGAACTCATGGCATTAGTAACACTCTATTGTTCCCTTATTCATAAATTCTCTACCTTTTCTCCCTCTTCCTCTTCCTCTTGCATATGCTCCATGAAAAACACTTCTTCCTTGTCCATTGTTAGCACTTGTCTCCTCCTATGAAGCCTTCAATACTTGCTCTTCATGAGAATTGTGCCAATTCATTCTCTGCTCATGCATTAATAAACTACTTTGGGGTTCATCTATAGTCATGGAATCTAAATCATGAGATTCCTCAATGGAACATACTACGTAATCCTACCTCAAAATCATTGAACGAAGAATTTTTTCAATAACAATAAGGTCAGATACCTGCTCACCTTGCATTCTTATCTTTTTTGTAATTGTGAGAGTCCGAACAAAGTAATCATTAATTGATTCATCATTCTTCATCTACATAATCTCTCTTTCACATCATAGAGCTTGTAGTTGAGCTTGCTTCACCCTTGCAGTGCCTTGATATTTTTGTTTCAATGAATCCCAAATCTAATTTGATGTTACCTTCTTTAATATTATTTCAAGCACTATTCTATCAATAGCTTGAAGCAAGTAGTTTTTCACCTTCAAATCCTTTAATTTCAACTCCTCCAGAGCTTTTTCCTCATTATCTCGATAAAACAGAACAACCCCATCTACATATTGTGGAATTCCAAGAACTATAAGATTCCAATACTCTTTTGACCTTAGGAAGTTCTCAATGCCCAATGGTAGTAATGCTCATTCAACTTTGGAATTGCAGGTTGCACAAGATAACTATCCGTGCTTGGCCATGATAAAAGTCTGCAGCTTCTATTTAGTGGAAGTTAAAGCTGGCTCCGATACCAATTGTTATCTCATAAAACTTGGTTTTCTTATTAGTTCGTAAAATAAACAAGCTAAATATATAGATTTAGCTTTACAACCGTTGAATAGGAAAGATAACCCCGACGTACTAACAAAAATAACACCCACGTACTAACAACTTGTGAAGCACGTACAAAATTTAAACTGCAACAAACAAATAAAACCTTATTTTCTCGTGAACAGACCCTCCCTTAAACTGTATGCTCCTTGCAACAATTTATTTTTGGTTCTTCAAGCATGACCAAAGTACTTTGTAGATACTAGAAACTATCAACTTTAAGTGGCTTTGTCATTATGTCTGCTAATTGTTTTCCACTTACTGCAATAGTTCAGCTCAATAACACCATTATTACACAAAATCTCTCAAAAAATGAAATATTACATCAAATGTGTGTAAGACTGGATTTTTGGATAATTTCATTGTAGAAGCATTATCATAGAAAAATGACAATAACTCCCTCTTGACAGTGATCTAGAGGCTCCAAAATTCTTCCAAGCCAAACACATTGGAAAACACAAAATGCAGCTACTATGAACTTTGCTTCGTTGTGGATAAGCTAACCACTGCTTTGTTTTATGACAAAGATATTACACCATCTCCCAATTTAAAAACATAACCGAGATGTGCTCTTTCTACCTTCTGGATCCCCTACATAATGACTATTAATATAAAGAATTCTACATTTCCTCCAGACTTTATAAAAAATTCGTTAATTTTGAGTTCCCTCCAAATATCTCAAAGCTGCTAAGAAGTGATTGTCTTTATGATGCTTCATGAAGTGAATAAACACGCTAATTGAAGGGATGCAATATTCAATCTAGTAGCATTTAGATACATAAGGCTTCCTATAAGTCGTTTGAATAAAGTACTATCTGTCCCTTTATCCGTTTTCAACAACTTAATACTTGGAACAATAAGATTCTTAACTAAATTACAATCAAACATATGAATCTGTCCAACATATCCCTGATATATTTCTTCTGTCCAATAAAAATTCCGTCACATCTTTGTAAAACTTCAATGCCTAGAAAGTATATCATTTTGCCTAGATAAGTCATAGCAAACTCATTCATCATCATACTTTTAAACTCTAGAAGCATTGATTCATGATTACCTGTGTATATAAAATTATCTATATAAACATAAATAATTAAGAGTGCACCTTTTCCTTCCTTTTCACAAATAGAGTGTGTTCATATGGACATTTAAAAAAATCATTAGTTGCAAGATAAGACTCCAACTCGTTGTACCAGGCTCTTGGAGCCTGTTTAAGACCATATAAGACTTTTCTAAGTTTGTATACCTCGATGTTCATGTCCCTTAGAGACATAGCATGTGGTTGTTCTAAGTATACATCTTCATTGATTGCCCCATGTAAGAAGGCTGACTTGATATCAAACTAATAAATGTTCTACCTCTTTGTGGCTACTAGTGCAACAACATTTGTAATGGTTTCCAAATGAGCTACTTGGTGCAAAAATCTCGCTATAATCGATGCCCTCTTCTTGAGTGTATTCTTTTGCTCCTAGTTTGGCTTTGAATTTGTCAATCTCCCCTGTCTCCTTAAATTTTCTCCTGTAAATCCACTTGATACCTATAATTTTGCAATTTGGTGGTGGATCAACTAGCTCCCATGTATCCTTTCTTTGAATGGCTTGAAATTCAAGCATCCATGACATCTCTCCAATATTGACTCTGTGATGCTTGGTTGTATGTTAGTGGATCTGTACCTGCAAATATCGCAAAATTTATAGCATCTTCGTTAATTAAATCATCATCAGTGACATAATTTTTTATCCAGGTTGGTGGTCTTCTAGACCTCCCTTCAATTGGAAGGGCTCTTGTTGGAGAATCAGAGGTTGAGTCCATCCCTTTTGTATTGGTGGTTGTTGTTGCACCATCATTTAAGTTTGTTTCGAATACTCCCTCATTTGCTTGAGGAAATTCTTACACAAGTCTAGCATAAATCATCCCTCATTTGCTCGAGAAATTCTTACACAAGTCTATCATCAATTATTCTACTGGTTTCTGCTTCACTCAAATCCCAAGCACCATCCTCTTGAAATTTGACATCCCTGCTGATATGAATCTTCTTATTAATAGGATCACATATTTTATAAGCTTTAGACTCCTGACTTATACCAAACCACACACATTTAGTACTTTTTTCATCTAGTTTACTCCTTTTTTGGTCAGGTACATGAACAAATCCAATACAACAAAAAATTCTGAAGATATAAACAGATGGCTTAAATTCGCTCCATGCTTCTTTCAATGTGATATTTTTTACTGCAAGAGTTGGACTTCTATTCAAGATATGAACCACCCAATTTATAGTTTCGGTCCAAAAGGATCGTGCAATTTTTCTTTCTATGAAAACACATCGAACCATACTTATAATGGTTTGATTCTTCCTCTCAGCTACATATTTTGTTGTGGTGTGTATGAGGCAGTGTGTTGTCTTTGAATACGATGCTCTTTACAAAAAATCAACAAACTCCTTGGAGGTGTATTCTCCCCCTATCAGTACGTACAATTTGAATAAAGGTACCAACTTGTTTTTCTACTAATGCTTTAAAATTTTTAAAGGTCTCAAATGCTTCACTTTTCACACGAAGGAAATACCCATACTTTCCTACTAAAATCATCAACGAAAGTGAGTATGTACCTTTTATTCCTATGAGATGTAAGATTGATGGGATCACATATATCAGAATGGACTAGTTGTAACACTTGAGATGCACGCTAGTTGCTTTGACGTGGAAAAAGATCTCTTTAAAGTTTCCCTTTGAGACAATGTTCACATAGTTGAGTTGGGGACTTTAAGGTAGGTAGCCCTTTCATCATATCATGCTTTAACAATGTTTTCAATCCACTATAACTCAAGTGACCATAACAATAGTGCCAGACTTGAGCTATTGTTGGTGTTGAACTTAATTCAAAGCAATTGTAGGAAACTCCAAATTTTATAGAGATAACAAACATGTAGTTAGTAGTCATAGATGTTTTAAATATCATACCCTCTCCTTGAAACACTTCACACTTATTTTCTTTCATTTCAATCCTTAATCCTTTCTCCAAAAATTAACCTACACTAGATAAATTATTCAACATAAAATACATTCGTAACCATATGCATAACTTTATTACTTAGCAATTTAATGGTGCCCTTCCCTGTCACCTTTAAAGCATAGTTATTCCCCAACTTCACTTCATTAGAAAAAACATAATCCATAGAAGAAACCCAGTCCTTTCTACCTGTAATGTGATTACTGCATCCTAAATCAATGAACCACATATCTTGTGTAATCGATTATTCATCTATTGGAAGTTGTGCCATGAGTAACACGACTTCTTCACCACCTTCAGCATAATTTGTTCTATTATCCAGAGGCTTCTTTAGACATTCATCTTAGAAGTTTCCGAACTCATGGCATTAGTAACACTCTATTGTTCCCTTATTCATAAATTCTCTACCTTTTCTCCCTCTTCCTCTTCCTCTTGCATATGCTCCATGAAAAACACTTCTTCCTTGTCCATTGTTAGCACTCGTCTCCTCCTATGAAGCCTTCAATACTTGCTCTTCATGAGAATTGTGCCAATTCATTCTCTGCTCATGCATTAATAAACTACTTTGGGGTTCATCTATAGTCATGGAATCTAAATCATGAGATTCCTCAATGGAACATACTACGTAATCCTACCTCAAAATCATTGAACGAAGAATTTTTTCAATAACAATAAGGTCGAATACCTGCTCACCTTGCATTCTTATCTTTTTTGTAATTGTGAGAGTCCGAACAAAGTAATCATTAATTGATTCATCATTCTTCATCTACATAATCTCTCTTTCACATCATAGAGCTTGTAGTTGAGCTTGCTTCACCCTTGCGAGTGCCTTGATATTTTTGTTTCAATGAATCCCAAATCTAATTTGATGTTACCTTCTTTAATATTATTTCAAGCACTATTCTATCAATAGCTTGAAGCAAGTAGTTTTCACCTTCAAATCCTTTAATTTCAACTCCTCCAGAGCTTTTTCCTCATTATCTGATAAAACAGAACAACCCCATCTACATATTGTGGAATTCCAAGAACTATAAGATTCCAATACTCTTTTGACCTTAGGAAGTTCTCAGTGCCCAATGGTAGTAATGCTCATTCAACTTTGGAATTGCAGGTTGCACAAGATAACTATCCGTGCTGGCCATGATAAAAGTCTGCAGCTTCTATTTAGTGGAAGTTAAAGCTGGCTCTGATACCAATTGTTATCTCATAAAACTTGGTTTTCTTATTAGTTCGTAAAATAAACAAGCTAAATATATAGATTTAGCTTTACAACCGTTGAATAGGAAAGATAACCCGACGTACTAACAAAAATAACACCCACGTACTAACAACTTGTGAAGCACGTACAAAATTTAAACCTGCAACAAACAAATAAAACCTTATTTTCTGTAAACAGACCCTCCCTTAAACTGTATGCTCCTTGCAACAATTTATTTTTGGTTCTTCAAGCATGACCAAAGTACTTTGTAGATACTAGAAACTATCAACTTTAAGTGGCTTTGTCATTATGTCTGCTAATTGTTTTCCGCTACCTGCAATAGTTCAACTCAATAACACCATTATTACACAAAATCTCTCAAAAAATGAAATATTACATCAAATGTGTGTAAGACTGGATTTTTGGATAATTTCATTGTAGAAGCATTATCATAGAAAAATGACAATAACTCCCTCTTGACGAGTGATCTAGAGGCTCCAAAATTCTTCCCAGCCAAACACATTGGAAAACACAAAATGCAGCTACTATGAACTTTGCTTCTGTTGTGGATAAGCTAACCACTCGCTTTGTTTTATGACAAAGATATTACACCATCTCCCAATTTAAAAACATAACCAGATGTGCTCTTTCTACCTTCTGGATCCCCTACATAATGACTATTAATATAAAGAATTCTACATTTCCTCCAGCTTTATAAAAAATTCGTTAATTTTGAGTTCCCTCCAAATATCTCAAAGCTGCTAAGAAGTGATTGTCTTTATGATGCTTCATGAAGTGAATAAACACGCTAATTGAAGGGATGCAATATTCAATCTAGTAGCATTTAGATACATAAGGCTTCCTATAAGTCGTTTGAATAAAGTACTATCTGTCCCTTTATCTGTTTTCAGCAACTTAATACTTGGAACAATAAGATTCTTAACTAAATTACAATCAAACATATGAATCTGTCCAACATATCCCTGGTATATTTCTTCTGTCCAATAAAAATTCCGTCACATCTTTGTAAAACTTCAATGCCTAGAAAGTATATCATTTTGCCTAGATAAGTCATAGCAAACTCATTCATCATCATACTTTTAAACTCTAGAAGCATTGATTCATGATTACCTGTGTATATAAAATTATCTATATAAACACAAATAATTAAGAGTGCACCTTTTCCTTCCTTTTCAAAAATAGAGTGTGTTCATATGGACATTTAAAAAAATCATTAGTTGCAAGATAAGACTCCAACCTGTTGTACCAGGCTCTTGGAGCCTGTTTAAGACCATATAAGACTTTTCTAAGTTTGTATACCTGATGTTCATGTCCCTTAGAGACATAGCATGTGGTTGTTCTAAGTATACATCTTCATTGATTGCCCCATGTAAGAAGGCTGACTTGATATCAAACTAATAAATGTTCTACCTCTTTGTGGCTACTAGTGCAACAACATTTGTAATGGTTTCCAAATGAGCTACTGGTGCAAAAATCTCGCTATAATCGATGCCCTCTTCTTGAGTGTATTCTTTTGCTCCTAGTTTGGCTTTGAATTTGTCAATCTCCCCTGTCTCCTTAAATTTTCTCCTGTAAATCCACTTGATACCTATAATTTTGCAATTTGGTGGTGGATCAACTAGCTCCCATGTATCCTTTCTTTGAATGGCTTGAAATTCAGCATCCATGACATCTCTCCAATATTGACTCTGTGATGCTTGGTTGTATGTTAGTGGATCTGTACCTGCAAATATCGCAAAATTTATAGCATCTTCGTTAATTAAATCATCATCAGTGACATAATTTTTTATCCAGGTTGGTGGTCTTCTAGACCTCCCTTCAATTGGAAGGGCTCTTGTTGGAGAATCAGAGGTTGAGTCCATCCCTTTTGTATTGGTGGTTGCTGTTGCACCATCATTTAAGTTTGTTTCGAATACTCCCTCATTTGCTTGAGGAAATTCTTACACAAGTCTAGCATAAATCATCCCTCATTTGCTCGAGAAATTCTTACACAAGTCTATCATCAATTATTCTACTGGTTTCTGCTTCACTCAAATCCCAAGCACCATCCTCTTGAAATTTGACATCCCTGCTGATATGAATCTTCTTATTAATAGGATCACATATTTTATAAGCTTTAGACTCCTGACTTATACCAAACCACACACATTTAGTACTTTTTTCATCTAGTTTACTCCTTTTTTGGTCAGGTACATGAACAAATCCAATACAACAAAAAATTCTGAAGATATAAACAGATGGCTTAAATTCGCTCCATGCTTCTTTCAATGTGATCTTTTTTACTGCAAGAGTTGGACTTCTATTCAAGATATGAACCACCCAATTTATAGTTTCGGTCCAAAAGGATCGTGCAATTTTTCTTTCTATGAAAACACATCGAACCATACTTATAATGGTTTGATTCTTCCTCTCGACTACATATTTTGTTGTGGTGTGTATGAGGCGAGTGTGTTGTCTTTGAATACGATGCTCTTTACAAAAAATCAACAAACTCCTTGGAGGTGTATTCTCCCCTTATCAGTACGTACAATTTGAATAAAGGTACCAACTTGTTTTTCTACTAATGCTTTAAAATTTTTAAAGGTCTCAAATGCTTCACTTTTCACACGAAGGAAATACCCATACTTTCCTACTAAAATCATCAACGAAAGTGAGTATGTACCTTTTATTCCTATGAGATGTAAGATTGATGGGATCACATATATCAGAATGGACTAGTTGTAACACTTGAGATGCACGCTAGTTGCTTTGACGTGGAAAAAGATCTCTTTAAAGTTTCCCTTTGAGACAATGTTCACATAGTTGAGTTGGGGACTTTAAGGTAGGTAGCCCTTTCATCATATCATGCTTTAACAATGTTTCCAATCCACTATAACTCAAGTGACCATAACAATAGTGCCAGACTTGAGCTATTGTTGGTGTTGAACTTAATTCAAAGCAATTGTAGGAAACTCCAAATTTTATAGAGATAGCAAACATGTAGTTAGTAGTCATAGATGTTTTAAATATCATACCCTCTCCTTGAAACACTTCACACTTATTTTCTTTCATTTCAATCCTTAATCCTTTCTCCAAAAATTAACCTACACTAGATAAATTATTCAACATAAAATACATTCGTAACCATATGCATAACTTTATTACTTAGCAATTTAATGGTGCCCTTCCCTGTCACCTTTAAAGCATAGTTATTCCCCAACTTCACTTCATTAGAAAAAACATAATCCATAGAAGAAACCCAGTCCTTTCTACCTGTAATGTGATTACTGCATCCTAAATCAATGAACCACATATCTTGTGTAATCGATTATTCATCTATTGGAAGTTGTGCCATGAGTAACACGACTTCTTCACCACCTTCAGCATAATTTGTTCTATTATCCCGAGGCTTCTTTAGACATTCATCTTAGAAGTTTCCGAACTCATGGCATTAGTAACACTCTATTGTTCCCTTATTCATAAATTCTCTACCTTTTCTCCCTCTTCCTCTTCCTCTTGCATATGCTCCATGAAAAACACTTCTTCCTTGTCCATTGTTAGCACTCGTCTCCTCCTATGAAGCCTTCAATACTTGCTCTTCATGAGAATTGTGCCAATTCATTCTCTGCTCATGCATTAATAAACTACTTTGGGGTTCATCTATAGTCATGGAATCTAAATCATGAGATTCCTCAATGGAACATACTACGTAATCCTACCTCAAAATCATTGAACGAAGAATTTTTTCAATAACAATAAGGTCAGATACCTGCTCACCTTGCATTCTTATCTTTTTTGTAATTGTGAGAGTCCGAACAAAGTAATCATTAATTGATTCATCATTCTTCATCTACATAATCTCTCTTTCACATCATAGAGCTTGTAGTTGAGCTTGCTTCACCCTTGCAGTGCCTTGATATTTTTGTTTCAATGAATCCCAAATCTAATTTGATGTTACCTTCTTTAATATTATTTCAAGCACTATTCTATCAATAGCTTGAAGCAAGTAGTTTTTCACCTTCAAATCCTTTAATTTCAACTCCTCCAGAGCTTTTTCCTCATTATCTGATAAAACAGAACAACCCCATCTACATATTGTGGAATTCCAAGAACTATAAGATTCCAATACTCTTTTGACCTTAGGAAGTTCTCAATGCCCAATGGTAGTAATGCTCATTCAACTTTGGAATTGCAGGTTGCACAAGATAACTATCCGTGCTGGCCATGATAAAAGTCTGCAGCTTCTATTTAGTGGAAGTTAAAACTGGCTCTGATACCAATTGTTATCTCATAAAACTTGGTTTTCTTATTAGTTCGTAAAATAAACAAGCTAAATATATAGATTTAGCTTTACAACCGTTGAATAGGAAAGATAACCCCGACGTACTAACAAAAATAACACCCACGTACTAACAACTTGTGAAGCACGTACAAAATTTAAACTGCAACAAACAAATAAAACCTTATTTTCTGTGAACAGACCCTCCCTTAAACTGTATGCTCCTTGCAACAATTTATTTTTGGTTCTTCAAGCATGACCAAAGTACTTTGTAGATACTAGAAACTATCAACTTTAAGTGGCTTTGTCATTATGTCTGCTAATTGTTTTCCGCTACTGCAATAGTTCAGCTCAATAACACCATTATTACACAAAATCTCTCAAAAAATGAAATATTACATCAAATGTGTGTAAGACTGGATTTTTGGATAATTTCATTGTAGAAGCATTATCATAGAAAAATGACAATAACTCCCTCTTGACAGTGATCTAGAGGCTCCAAAATTCTTCCCAGCCAAACACATTGGAAAACACAAAATGCAGCTACTATGAACTTTGCTTCTGTTGTGGATAAGCTAACCACTGCTTTGTTTTATGACAAAGATATTACACCATCTCCCAATTTAAAAACATAACCAGATGTGCTCTTTCTACCTTCTGGATCCCCTACATAATGACTATTAATATAAAGAATTCTACATTTCCTCCAGCTTTATAAAAAATTCGTTAATTTTGAGTTCCCTCCAAATATCTCAAAACTGCTAAGAAGTGATTGTCTTTATGATGCTTCATGAAGTGAATAAACACGCTAATTGAAGGGATGCAATATTCAATCTAGTAGCATTTAGATACATAAGGCTTCCTATAAGTCGTTTGAATAAAGTACTATCTGTCCCTTTATCTGTTTTCAGCAACTTAATACTTGGAACAATAAGATTCTTAACTAAATTACAATCAAACATATGAATCTGTCCAACATATCCCTGATATATTTCTTCTGTCCAATAAAAATTCCGTCACATCTTTGTAAAACTTCAATGCCTAGAAAGTATATCATTTTGCCTAGATAAGTCATAGCAAACTCATTCATCATCATACTTTTAAACTCTAGAAGCATTGATTCATGATTACCTGTGTATATAAAATTATCTATATAAACACAAATAATTAAGAGTGCACCTTTTCCTTCCTTTTCACAAATAGAGTGTGTTCATATGGACATTTAAAAAAATCATTAGTTGCAAGATAAGACTCCAACCTGTTGTACCAGGCTCTTGGAGCCTGTTTAAGACCATATAAGACTTTTCTAAGTTTGTATACCTGATGTTCATGTCCCTTAGAGACATAGCATGTGGTTGTTCTAAGTATACATCTTCATTGATTGCCCCATGTAAGAAGGCTGACTTGATATCAAACTAATAAATGTTCTACCTCTTTGTGGCTACTAGTGCAACAACATTTGTAATGGTTTCCAAATGAGCTACTGGTGCAAAAATCTCGCTATAATCGATGCCCTCTTCTTGAGTGTATTCTTTTGCTACTAGTTTGGCTTTGAATTTGTCAATCTCCCCTGTCTCCTTAAATTTTCTCCTGTAAATCCACTTGATACCTATAATTTTGCAATTTGGTGGTGGATCAACTAGCTCCCATGTATCCTTTCTTTGAATGGCTTGAAATTCAGCATCCATGACATCTCTCCAATATTGACTCTGTGATGCTTGGTTGTATGTTAGTGGATCTGTACCTGCAAATATCGCAAAATTTATAGCATCTTCGTTAATTAAATCATCATCGGTGACATAATTTTTTATCCAGGTTGGTGGTCTTCTAGACCTCCCTTCAATTGGAAGGGCTCTTGTTGGAGAATCAGAGGTTGAGTCCATCCCTTTTGTATTGGTGGTTGCTGTTGCACCATCATTTAAGTTTGTTTCGAATACTCCCTCATTTGCTTGAGGAAATTCTTACACAAGTCTAGCATAAATCATCCCTCATTTGCTCGAGAAATTCTTACACAAGTCTATCATCAATTATTCTACTGGTTTTCGCTTCACTCAAATCCCAAGCACCATCCTCTTGAAATTTGACATCCCTGCTGATATGAATCTTCTTATTAATAGGATCACATATTTTATAAGCTTTAGACTCCTGACTTATACCAAACCACACACATTTAGTACTTTTTTCATCTAGTTTACTCCTTTTTTGGTCGGGTACATGAACAAATCCAATACAACAAAAAATTCTGAAGATATAAACGGATGGCTTAAATTCGCTCCATGCTTCTTTCAATGTGATATTTTTTACTGCAAGAGTTGGACTTCTATTCAAGATATGAACCACCCAATTTATAGTTTCGGTCCAAAAGGATCGTGCAATTTTTCTTTCTATGAAAACACATCGAACCATACTTATAATGGTTTGATTCTTCCTCTCAGCTACATATTTTGTTGTGGTGTGTATGAGGCAGTGTGTTGTCTTTGAATACGATGCTCTTTACAAAAAATCAACAAACTCCTTGGAGGTGTATTCTCCCCTATCAGTACGTACAATTTGAATAAAGGTACCAACTTGTTTTTCTACTAATGCTTTAAAATTTTTAAAGGTCTCAAATGCTTCACTTTTCACACGAAGGAAATACCCATACTTTCCTACTAAAATCATCAACGAAAGTGAGTATGTACCTTTTATTCCTATGAGATGTAAGATTGATGGGATCACATATATCGGAATGGACTAGTTGTAACACTTGAGATGCACGCTAGTTGCTTTGACGTGGAAAAAGATCTCTTTAAAGTTTCCCTTTGAGACAATGTTCACATAGTTGAGTTGGGGACTTTAAGGTAGGTAGCCCTTTCATCATATCATGCTTTAACAATGTTTCCAATCCACTATAACTCAAGTGACCATAACAATAGTGCCAGACTTGAGCTATTGTTGGTGTTGAACTTAATTCAAAGCAATTGTAGGAAACTCCAAATTTTATAGAGATAGCAAACATGTAGTTAGTAGTCATAGATGTTTTAAATATCATACCCTCTCCTTGAAACACTTCACACTTATTTTCTTTCATTTCAATCCTTAATCCTTTCTCCAAAAATTAACCTACACTAGATAAATTATTCAACATAAAATACATTCGTAACCATATGCATAACTTTATTACTTAGCAATTTAATGGTGCCCTTCCCTGTCACCTTTAAAGCATAGTTATTCCCCAACTTCACTTCATTAGAAAAAACATAATCCATAGAAGAAACCCAGTCCTTTCTACCTGTAATGTGATTACTACATCCTAAATCAATGAACCACATATCTTGTGTAATCGATTATTCATCTATTGGAAATTGTGCCATGAGTAACACGACTTCTTCACAACCTTCAGCATAATTTGTTCTATTATCCCGAGGCTTCTTTAGACATTCATCTTAGAAGTTTCCGAACTCATGGCATTAGTAACACTCTATTGTTCCCTTATTCATAAATTCTCTACCTTTTCTCCCTCTTCCTCTTCCTCTTGCATATGCTCCTTGAACAACACTTCTTCCTTTCCATTGTCAGCACTTGTCTCCTCCTATGAAGCCTTCAATACTTGCTCTTCATGAGAATTGTGTGAATTCATTCTCTGCTCATGCATTAATAAACTACTTTTGGGTTCATCTATAGTCATGGAATCTAAATCATGAGATTCCTCAATGGAACATACTACGTAATCCTACCTCAAAATCATTGAACGAAGAATTTTTTCAATAACAATAAGGTCAGATACATGCTGACCTTACATTCTTATCTTGTTTGAAATTGTGAGAGTCCGAACAAAGTAATCATTAATTGATTCACCATTCTTCATCTACAGAATCTCGCTTTCGCATCGTAGAGCTTGTAATTGAGCATGCTTCACCCTTGCAAGGCCTTGATATTTTTGTTTCAATGAATCCCAAATCTAATTTGACGTTACCTTCTTTAATATTGTTTCAAGCACTGTTCTATCATTAGCTTGAAGCAAGTAGTTTTTCACCTTAAAATCCTTTAATTTCAACTCCTCCACAGCTTTTTTCTCATTATCTGATAAAACAACCCCATCTATATATTGGGGAATTCCAAGAACTATAAGATTCTAGTACCTTAGGAAGTTCTCAATGCCCAATGGTCATAATGCTCATTCAACTTTGGAATTGTAGGTTGTACGAACTAACTATCCTTGCTGGCCACGATTAAAGTCTATAGCTTCTACATTTCCTCCAGCTTTATAAAAAATTTGTTAATTTTGGGTTCCCTACAAATATCTCAAAACTGCTTGGAAGTAACTGTCTTTAGGATGCTCCATGGTGAAAGCAATAAGGGGAAGATTGATGGCAATGTGAAACATGTCCCTACATTCCCAAGAGATGACTTTGATGATGATTCAAGTCAACAACATTCAAGATTCAAGCATGCTTAAGATATGATTTGATAAAGATTCTATTTAAGATTCAAGCAAGCTCAAGATGATTCCTGAAGACTAGATAGAGTCTTAGAATAATGGATATGGAGGTACAAGTTGATGAAGTGGTATTATGCATAAGTCTCCAAAGCACAAGTGTGATAAAATTTCGTAACATGATATTTTTCACTGTCATAATCAATTATGATGCATTAGAAATGAAAAAACGATTTTCTCTCTGTCATAATTGATTATACTGGTAACATAATCGATTATGGCAGGTCAAATTTGAAAAATATATCCGTTTTGAAAAATAAATATTTTTGAATACATCCTACATTTTTCTCTAAGAAATTAAATGACCAACGACTATTTTCTAATGTTATTTTCTTATTTAAATGAGTTTTGATGAAAAATAAAATATACACAATTATAGAATTCGAAAATTCAATTTACATTCAATCAGCTTTGAGAAAAGAATTATGAGCAAGGAAACAGAGCACTTTTAGGTTTTTTGAGAAAACTTTTTCATACTGCCTTCTGCACTTTCATTGTTAATCACACTGTGTTCTTAGAGTTATCATTCTACAAGCTTCTACAATTTGTTGTCTCCATTACCAGGTGTGACTGTTCTAATTTTTTTTAGGAAGTTGATGTTAAATTCCCTCATTAGGGTTTAAGTGGTTGGTGTTAAATTCTCTTTTTAGGGTTTAGGTTGTTGCTCTTATTTTACTGCTTTCATCCTTTGTGGGTTTAGGTGTTCACGCTATCAGTGTGTTTGTGTTTGGAGTTTCTACTGTCATCCCTTTGATTTGTTCAGGGAGATGTTTTTATCCTTTGGTTTGTTTAGGGAGGTGTTCATCCTTAGTGGGATTCTAAGGAGGTGTTTGCATCCCTTTGATTTGTTCGGGGAGGTGTTCATCCTTAGTGGAATTCTAAGGAGGTGTTTTCATCCCTTTGATTTGTTCGGGGAGGTGTTCATCCCTAGTGTGATTTTAGGGAGGTTTTCATCCTTTGTGTGTTGGTGGCAAAGCAGGTGTTTTTCATCCTTTGATTTTTTCAGATGAGGTGATCATCTAGTCTTCTAGGGAGGTGTTCATCCTTAGTGGGTTTCTAAGGAGGTGATTGTCTTTTGAATTAGTTTGCTTTTTACTGGTTCTTTTGCTGAGTTGATTGTAATTTGTAAATTGAATTTGAAAGATAGTGAATTAGGGTCACTCTTGTGATTAGAGTTAATTAGGAATTAGATGTATGATTGTCTATACCCGAATCAGTATAAATTACTGTGTATTTTTCTCTTTCTTATACCTCTGTGATAACATCTACTTATTTCATTCCCTTTATCTCTCTGATTATATCGCTTTCGCTTTATCTATATTTTATGTGATTATTAAAATTGAATTAATAAATTATTGGACATCTTAAAATAAATTTTTAATTTGTGCATCTATTCACCCTCCTCTAGATGCCATTTGTCTAACAAGTGGTATCAGAGGTTGATTAGATAAGATATTTCTAAACAATATGTCAAAATGTCTATGGAGAATCAGGTTTACAGGGAAGAAGTCTAAATAAACAGACCACCATTATTTGAAGGAAAAGACTATCAGTTTTGGAAGACAAGAATGGAAATATTTTTACAAACACTAGATTACGGTGTTTGGGATGTTGTACTCAAAGGTCCCTACATTCCAATGAGAACAATAGAGTCCGGAGCCGTTCCAAAGACTTTTGACTAATGGACACCGAATGAAAACAAGCGTGCCCAATATGATGTAAGAGCCCGAAATGCTATTATTTCTGCCTTAACTCGTAATGAATTTTTCAAGATCTCACAATGCAAGACAACAAAAGAAATATGGGACACTCTTGAAGTGATACATGAAGGAACAAATGAAGTAAAGCGAGCACGTAAGAACACACTCATCTAGGAGTATGAATTGTTTCAAATGCAGTAGAATGAAAGCATCACGGATTTTCAAACACGCTTCACACATATAGTAAATCACTTGAAAGCATTAGGAAATAGTTTTGACAATGAGGAGTTGAACACAAAGATCTTGAAATCCTTAGATAGGAATCAAAGTATCTCACAGAAATGAATATTGCTACTCTATTTGGAAAGCTGCGAGAAGATTAGATGGAGCTACAAAGGTTAAAGAACGGTGAATGGAATCAAGTCAAGACGATAGCTCTAAAAGCAGAAAAATCTTCACAAGATGAAAGCAAAAATGAAGGTAATTTTTTGGATTTTGATATATCTCTTTTAGCTAAACAATTTTCTCATTTTATGAAGAACAGGAAAAAGACAAAAAAGAAAAGAGAAAACCAATAGGTACGAGTGTTATGGATGTGGAAAGTTTGGCCATATCAAACCCGACTGTCTAGAACTTAAGAAAGAGAAGAAAGATGTGAAAGAGAAGAAGAAAGAGAAGAACAATATCTACAAGAGAAAACACAAAGCTTATAATGATTCTTCCACAACACAAGAGAGTTTTTCCGAAAACAGTGATGGAGAAAAAGAAGCAAATCTTTGCTTGATGACAAAGAGTGATGATGAAGCCTCATCACAAGAAACCTCATCACAAGTAAGTAGCACAAAATCCTCAAATGCATATGATGAGTTGCTTGAAGCCTATCAAGAAATGTTTGAACATCTTGAAAGACTAGCTAAGAAACATATTACACTTAAACAAAAGTTTCATGCATTAGAAAATACTGTTGGTATTCTTGAAAAAGAAAATGAGTGCTTAAAGAAAGATGTTGATAAATTTAAAACTTTGGCTAAAGATAAAAGAAGTTGCTAAACCTTGTGAAAATTGTAATCATTTGAAAAATAAGATTTTCAAGTTAGAGAAAATAATGAGCAAGTTTTCAAAATCTTCTAAAAATCTTGATTCTATATTAGGTTATCAAAAAGGGGATTCTAGCAAATCTGGACTTGGTTACAAACCCAAAGAAAGTCTGAACCTCACAAAACTATTTTTGTGAAAGAGTAAAGGAAAACAAATGTGAAACCAGTTTAAAAAACTTTAAGAAACTCATTTAGACATTTTCAAAGAAAACTAACATGTTTTTATTGCATGAAATTAGGTCATACATCAAATAGATGTTACATAAAGCATTTTGTTATATCTAATGGAAAATATGAATGGGTGCCTAAA
Organism: Sphenostylis stenocarpa; assembly: GCA_963425845.1. Lineage (NCBI taxonomy): Eukaryota > Viridiplantae > Streptophyta > Magnoliopsida > Fabales > Fabaceae > Sphenostylis > Sphenostylis stenocarpa. The sequence goes on along the minus strand of OY731400.1, from coordinate 19,780,238 downwards.
GGGTCAAAACATTTACACATGCCTAGATGATAAAATTCTTGCAAAATAATTTTCTACTGTGATAATCGATTATGTTGACTTTTAGAGTATGATTTCTTGCTATCATAATTGATTATGTTATTTCTTGTTAACATAATCGATTATATTGATTCTGAAGGTGCTATGATAATCGATTATGAAAAAAAACTTTTGAAAGTTTGAAAAAAAAATTATCATGATTCTATTCTTTTATTCTTAGTCTTTTGGCAGAGACTTGTGATTCTACTAACCTTTTTAAGGACCAAAAAATAATTAAAGGGTACCTAGATTTGTATGTTGATGTTGCAGGTAATCATCAAGCATAAGAAATCAATGCAGATTATTGGAGCTAAAAGGAGCAAAGCTTGATAAATAGGAAAATATCACAAAGATAAGTTTATTCTTGTCTCACATGCCTCTGCATTGAATATCTGCACTTATCTGTCACATAAATTCGATTATTAACCAACTTAGAAATTTGAAAGTTTGAATTTTGAAAGTTTTGAATTCTAAAAGGTTGAAATTTGAAAGTTTTGAAATTTGAAAGTTTGAAATTTGAAAGTTTGAAATTTGTGTGATTTCAATTTGAAATTTGGAATTTGTTAGTATTTGAATTTGAAAGCTACCTCAATAAGAAGACTGCAATTGGGGAAAAGTATTGCATTTCATTCCATTATCTCTGCAATCATTTCATTCCCCTATCTTTCTCTCTCTTCATTTTCCTTGGGTATCCTAGATATTATCTCCTTAATATGATGTTCTTCTCTATGACACTTTGTGATGCATTATCTTCTCTGCCTTGATTTATATACTAATCTGTGCAAATTTGTGCTTAATTTTTATTGCAATATTTTTCATAATTATCAATGAAATAGGGAGAGATTTTGATGATATTAATATGTGTGAAAAAATGGGAGATTTTTTTTCTCTTATAATATTTTTTTATGATTATCAATGAAATAGAGGGAGAATTTTTGATGAATTAAAATCTATATGAAATCCATTCCTAATTCTAAATTAAATAGGGGGAGTTAGGAGAAGTTTTGCTCAGATGAGTTAGGGGGAGCTTTGTTATTAACATATCTAGGGGGAGTTTAAATATATTGTGCTAATCTAGGTTACACTATATACTGTACAAATTTGTGCTAATCTTGAGTTAGCTATATAAAGTCAAACATTTTAATTCATTTCAGGTGTTTCCTTGATCATCATCAAAAAGGGGGAGATTGAAAGCAATGAGGGGGAGATTGATGACAATGTAAAATGTAATATCCTAAATTTTGCAATCAATTATATAAATAAATTTTGTAAGTTATAAATATGTACCAAATATTATGTAGAGTTATTATAAAAATAAAACATGATTTTTATAGTAATTTTGTCTTAAGAAAATTATAAAATAAAATCCAAGGTTAATATTGTGTCAAATAATAATTTAATAATAATTCTTAATAATAAAATTAAATAAATGAATAAATAAATATTAAGAAAAAAAAACCACGAAAAGAGAGAAATGGTATTCAGGGACCGTAGTTTTAGATCAAGTCAATAAAACCTTTGAATTAAGTCGATGAAATAAGGCGATGGAGAATAAAATTAAAGAAAATTCGAGAAGGACTATAAGTCGGTAAGATAAGTGTATAAATAGGAAGAAATTTGAAAACTTACTTACACAAAAACATACAATTCCCGTCACTTACAAATCCAACAGAGAGGCACCAGAATTCTGAGAAGAAGAATTCGAGAGAAAGGAGGAAAGGGGAGCATAAGAAATTAAGAGAATAATAAGATTTTGAAGGAGCCAGGTATGGGTTAGACGTTTAGTTTTATTCATACGAAACTGTAATTGGAGATTACTATTCATCAATTGCAAAGTTTGAAATATTGTTGAAATTCTTTCAATTAAGGATGAATTATATAATAAAATTGTTGTTTTTAACTTAAATTGAACATGTTTATGGTTTAATTTTGATTTGGAACTAATTTGAGTGATTGAAATTGAGAAATTTGAAACCTGGATTTCGAAAATGGCGAACTGGATGAAAATCTGCAAAATTCGCTCAAGCGAAAAATATATCGCTTGAGCGAGGACACCTGGAAAATTTGGGATTCTCGGGTTCTTTATCGCTCAAGCAAAAATTACATCGCTTGAGCGACTAAGGGTCATGTCTCGCTCAAGCGACCTGTGTACTCGCTTGAGCGACGAAAGCTTCAAACAAAGGGGACTCTCGGGTCATGCCTCGCTCAAGCGACCGATGTACTCGCTTGAGCGACGAAGCCTTCAAACAAAGGGGACTCTCAGGTCATGCCTCGCTCAAGCGACCGATGTACTCGCTTGAGCGACGAAGCCTTCAAACAAAGGGGACTCTCGGGTTCCATCTCGCTCAAGCGACCGGTGTACTCGCTTGAGCGAGCGAAGGAAGAAGAAAGGACTAGGTGGGAATTTTTGCAAAAGATCAAGGGTAAAATAGTCATTTCACATATTAGGGACATAAATGGAATTTTGAAAAAGGTTAAGGGTATAATCGAGATAAAGTCAAACAGTATATTACCCCCTCTTTGTTTACTAGGAAAACGACTCAATAAACGTTAGAATTTGAGGATAGTGCCTTCATCAAAGTTATAGATTATTATCTTATCTTTCCAACACAATTGGAATCATCTAAAAATGAGGTCTAGAACTCAAGATATGGACAAAATACTGAACCCTATGAAATAAATTATTAATAAAAATTGTCTTGCTTAAAACAACTATGAATTGTAATTAAAATTTTGAATATATGAAGGAGATGTTTTTAAGTACTTAATTGATGATAGATTGTTTTGTTTCATACGAGACATAAACATAGTGCATGAAATGTTTTCTGGAAGTCACAGAAAAAGTTTTTTTTAAAGAAAAGTATTTGAAAATTTCTCTTGAGTAGCTACCAAGGACAGTTGGTAGTAATAATGATGTGCAAACCATAATTTTAAAAATATTTCTGTGAGTCAATTTACTATCAAGAGCATCTGGTAGTGGAATATGTCTATGAAAATGGCTGGCCAAATGAGACAGAGAATGAATTATTAAGAATTGAGCTACAGAATCTCTCGATAGTAAATGGGGGAGTAGAATAGGTAAGACAGGACCTCTGGTCTATGGGGATGGACCTCTCGGTCTAGGGAGTGTTTGGGCATGGGCAATTCCATAAGTGGCCAGTCTTTATTTGATTCTCGTGCCGTGGTAGCCTGCCAGGTGCACTGACACTCGACTACTGTCTACTTGTTCGCGTTTAATGGGACATTGCCGAATCACCGAACAGGGTGATGTTAAGCTCTGGTTCCACTAAACACTCAAATGAGTCTCCATGGAGCACCGAGTCAAAAATAATTTTTATTTTGAGTCAAAAGCATGATTTTAAAGTTTTATGTTTGGAGTCACATGTGCATATCATAAACATATTGCATGATAAAATTGTAGATTATTCATGATTTGTACGATATTCTCTATTATGATTCCATGATTTATTTATTTGTTTCTCATAATTAATTTTTAAATTAAATTATATATGGTTGTATATTTATTAGAAGGGATGTTTCATTGGTTGATTTTATCGTATAAATATTTGCTTTATTTGTTGTGGATAAAATTAAATGTCTAACCCCATAAATATTTCAATTCCAGATGTTGGTGACGTATGATGCAGGAATACATAATTCAAGAGATAGATGTCAGATGCAAAAATCCAGAGCTTAGGTTGAGAATTGTATAATATATAAATATAACTTTATGACTTGTAATATTTTGAAAACTTTGTTATAGAACTTGTTGCTTGATTTAATATAAAACTTTACTTAAATAAATTGTTCACTTGGTATATTTTCTATTAACCTTCTATGAATATTGAAAATATTACTAACTTAAATAATAAATTAGGATTAATAAATGTAATCAGTAAGGGGGGTTACATTAGTGGTATCAGAGCTCTGGTTATGCATCTTTAGGGCTTGTGAGTACAAGTTGAGTAGGAAAATGTTGTTTGTATAGAAAAATTTTAAATATAAGATAGGAATAATTTCTATCACCAGACGTTAACTTAGTGAAATAAACTGTAGGTCGAAATGCCACCTCGACGTGATCCTATGGTCGATGTGGCACAAGCCATAAGGGAAATGGTTGCTGCATTGACTCATCCAGCTTTGCCCCAAGCATCATGCCACTGTAGATAAAACAACTTTAGCCGACTTCAAGAAAAATGATCCGCCATATTTTAAAGGAGAATATGATCCTGAGAAGGCTGAAGAGTGGATTCAGAACCTTAGATGATATTTTTGTAGCTATGGAATGTCCGGATGAACGGAAAGTATCCCATGCTAGTTTCCAACTACAAGGTGATGCGAAGGTATGGTGGAAGGCAAGTTTGAAAATGTTGGAAAATAAAGGAGAAAAAGTTACTTGGGAATTATTTAAAACCATGTTTTTAGAGAAATATTTTCCCACCAAGTGCAAGGAACGCAAAGGAGGTGGAATTCAATAAACTTTATCAAGGAAGTATGACAATTTCAGAATATCCTGCCGATTTGAATCCTTGGCAAAATATTCCAGATATTTACAACTCACTTCAGATGAAGAATGGAAATGCAAGAAATTTGAAGAAGGGCTCCGATATGAGATTCGAAGGGCAGTTACTCCATTGGGCATTAAATCATTTCCGAGTTGATGGATAGATGTAAAGTGATAGAAGATATGGACAGGACTCATAGAAACAAGGACATTGGAAATAAAAGTGGTATGTTTAGAGGAGGGCCAATACGGAAGAGCAAAACCAATCAATATCAAAAGCCCTATAGCAAACCTGTACCTCAAGCAGTTCAAAGGATATAGAGGGGCTGAATCTAGTAAAGCAAGTAATAGACCCTTTCAGCAATTAACGCTGAAATGCTGGAAATGTGGGAAAGGACATTTAACCAAAGATTGTTCCTTACCAGGCCAAGTGTGCTTTATGTGTGGCAAACCAGGACATTTGGCTCGAGATTGTCCTCAAAACAAGACATCAGTAGCTAGAGAACAAAGGATAGGATTCCAAAAACCTGTAACTAGTGGAAGAGTCTTCACCTTGAGTGGTGCAGAAGCCTCTAAATCTGAAGATCTTATACAGGGTGAAGGTAAAATGGGAGGTAAGTCCTTAAGCTGTACTATTTGATTCAGGTGCCACTCATTCATTTATTTCTAATGAATGTGTCAAGGATCTGAACTTAGTTGTGACACCTTTGCCTTATGATTTGCTTGTGTCTGTGCCTACCGCTGAACCAACCCTTACTTCTAGAATATGTCTCAACTGTGTACTGACCATTCAAAATAAAGACTTTATTGTAAACCTTATTTGTTTGCCCTTACATAACTTAGATGTTATCCTAGGAATGGATTGGCTATCTCATAACCATATACTAATAGACTGTGCCTCTAAGACCTTAATTCTTCCTGACCTTGATGTTTCTAGATTTAAACCTGCCAAACCAAAAGAGATTTCATTTAAACATGAAATTCAAAAATACATGGTATCCTCTATAGAAGGCAAGGAAAATAAGGTTTCCTTAGACTCTATAGCAGTAGTAAATGAGTATCCAGAAGTATTTCCAGATGACATTCCCGGTCTACCTCCCGAAAGAGAAATAGAATTTAATATTGAATTAATTCCTGGAGCTAGACCTATTTCAATGCAACCTTATAGGATGTCACCCTTAGAACTTGCTGAACTTAAGAAACAATTAGAAGAGTTGTTGGAAAAACAGTTTATTCGACCTAGTGTATCACCATGGGGAGCTCCTGTTTTATTAGTTAAAAAGAAAGATGGGAGTTCAAGATTATGTGTAGATTATAGACAATTAAATAAAGTTACAGTAAAGAATAAATATCCCTTACCTCGGATAGATGACTTAATGGACCAACTTAGGGGTGCTACTATATTTTCTAAAATAGATCTGAGATCAGGGTACCATCAAATAAGGGTTAGAAAAGAAGATATCCCGAAAACTGCATTCAGAACTAGGTATGGACATTATGAATATCAAGTTATGCCTTTCGGGGTAACTAATGCTCCTGCAATTTTTATGGATTACATGAATAGAGTGTTCAGATCTTACTTAGATAAATTTGTAGTAGTATTTATTGATGATATACTGATATACTCAAAAGACAAAGAAGAACATAAAAATCATCTTAGAATGGTATTAAAAATTTTAAAGGATAAACAATTGTATGCAAAATTGTCCAAGTGTGAATTTTGGTTGGAAAAAGTAAAATTTCTAGGTCATGTAATTTCTAAAGAAGGCATAAGTCTTGATCCTTCAAAAGTGGAAGCTATATTACAATGGGAACAACCTAAAAATGTGATTGAGGTTAGAAGCTTTTTAAGCTTGGCAGGATATTATCGAAGATTCATAGAAGGATTTTCAAAAATAGCTGGACCTTTGACACAACTAACAAGGAAAAATCAACCTTTCATTTGGAGTGAGAGGTGTGAAAGTAGTTTCCAAGAGTTAAAACACAAATTGACAACTTCCCCAATATTGATATTGCCAGATCCTAAAGAGCCATATGAAGTATATTGTGATGCATCATATCAGGGACTAGGTTGAGTGTTAATGCAAAATAAGAGAGTGGTGGCATATGCCTCTAGACAATTAAGACCGCACGAAATGAATTATCCTGCACATGACTTGGAATTAGCGACCATAGTGTTTGCTTTAAAAATTTGGAGACATTATTTATATGGATCTAAATTTGATGTATATAGTGATCATAAGAGTTTAAAATATTTATTTGATCAAAAAGAGTTGAATATGAGACAAAGAAGGTGGATGGAATTTATAAAAGATTATGATTTCCAGTTATTTTATCATCCAGGAAAAGCGAATGTAGTAGCTGATGCCTTAAGTAGGAAAACTGTTCATGTTTCAACTATGATGATTAAAGAGATGGAATTGATAAAACAATTTAGAGATTTAAATTTATACACTATTAGCGAAAATGATAGAATACAATTAGGAATGATTTCTATTAATAATGAGTTCTTATATAAAATAAGAGACAAACAAGGAGATGATGAGTTTATATTAAAAAAGAGAAAATTAATAGGGACTGATAAAGCTGGAGATTTTAATCTAGGAATGGATGATATATTAAGATTTAAACATAGAGTATGTGTGCCAGATAATAAAGAAATTAAGGACTTAATTTTAGAAGAAGGACATAAAAGTAAATTAAGTATACATCCTAGAGTTACTAAAATGTATAAGGATTTGAAAGAAATGTTTTGGTGGCCTGGAATGAAGAAGGACGTAGCACAATATGTTGCCGTTGCTTAACATGTCGAGAAAATTAAAATAGAACATCAAAAACCCTCTGGCATGTTACAACCATTAGAAATTCCAGTTTGGAAATGGGATAGTGTATCCATGGATTTTGTGATGGGTTTACCCAAAACTTCTAGAAATTTCAATTCTATTTGGGTGATTGTGGATAGATTAACAAAAACTGCTCATTTCATTCCCATTAATATAAAGTACTCTTTAGATAAATTAGCATTATTATATATCAAAGAAATTGTTAGACTACATGGTGTACCAACTAGTATAGTTTCGAGATAGAGATCCCAGATTTGTATCTAGATTTTGGAAAGAATTCCAAAAAGCTTTAGGAAGTAAATTGCATCTCGGTTCAACCTATCATCCTCAAACCGATGGGCGGATCGAAAGAACCATCCAGTCATTAGAAGATCTTTTAAGGGCTTGTGTATTAGAAGAAAAATCTAGTTGGGATGAAATTTTACCCTTAGTAGAATTTACATATAATAATAGTTATCACTCTAGTATAGGTATGGCCCCTTATGAAGCACTTTATGGGCGTAAGTGTAGGACACCTTTAGTTTGGTATCGGGATGGTGAAAATTTATTAATAGGACCAGATATAATCCAACAAACAACGAATAAGGTAAAAATAATTCAAGATAAGATGAGAACTGCTCAAAGTCGACAAAAAAGTTATGCTTGATAGGAGAAGGAAACCTTTAGAATTTCAAGAAGGAGATCATGTATTTTTGAAAGTTACACCTATTACGGGAATTGGCAGAGCTATTAAATCTAAGAAACTTTCCCCTAAATATATTGGGCCTTATCAAATTACAAAACGGGTTGGAAATGTTGCATACCGGATAGCCTTACCACCTTTTCTCTCAAATCTTCATGATGTATTCCATGTGTCACAATTGAGAAAGTACATTTCAGATCCAACACATGTCCTAGAACTTGATCAAGTACAGGTGAAGGAAAACCTCACCTTTGAACCAAGTCCTGTTAAGATTGAACAAAGAAGGATTAAGTATCTAAGAGGAAAAGATATTCCATCTGGTTAAGGTTATCTAGGATGATGTTAGAGGCGACGCTACATGGGAACTGGAAGAGAAAATGAGAATTGAATACCCTTATCTATTCACATAGAATGTATTACAAATTTCGAGGACGAAATTTTATTTAGTAGGGGAGAATTGTAATATCCTAAATTTTGCAATCAATTATATAAATAAGTTTTGTAAGTTATAAATATGTACCAAATATTATGTAGAGTTATTATAAAAATAAAACATGATTTTTATAGTAATTTTGTCTTAAGAAAATTATAAAATAAAATCCAAGGTTAATATTGTGTCAAATAATAATTTAATAATAATTCTTAATAATAAAATTAAATAAATGAATAAATAAATATTAAGAAAAAAAAAACAACGAAAAGAGAGAAATGGTATTCAGGGACCGTAGTTTTAGATCAAGTCAATAAAACCTTTGAATTAAGTCGATGAAATAAGGCGGTGGAGAATAAAATTAAAGAAAATTCGAGAAGGACTATAAGTCGGTAAGATAAGTGTATAAATAGGAAGAAATTTGAAAACTTACTTACACAAAAACATACAATTCCCGTCACTTACAAATCCAACAGAGAGGCACCAGAATTCCGAGAAGAAGAATTCGAGAGAAAGGAGGAAAGGGGAGCATAAGAAATTAAGAGAATAATAAGATTTTGAAGGAGTTAGGTATGGGTTAGACGTTTAGTTTTATTCATACGAAACTGTATTTGGAGATTACTATTCATCAATTGCAAAGTTTGAAATATTGTTGAAATTCTTTCAATTAAGGATGAATTATATAATAAAATTGTTGTTTTTAACTTAAATTGAACATGTTTATGGTTTAATTTTGATTTGGAACTAATTTGAGTGATTGAAACTGAGAAATTTGAAACCTGGATTTCGAAAATGGCGAACTGGATGAAAATCTGCAAAATTCGCTCAAGCGAAAAATATATCGCTTGAGCGAGGACCCTGGAAAATTTGGGATTCTCGGGTTCTTTATCGCTTAAGCAAAAATTACATCGCTTGAGCGACTAAGGGTCATGTCTCGCTCAAGCGACCTGTGTACTCACTTGAGCGACGAAAGCTTCAAACAAAGGGGACTCTCGGGTCATGCCTCGCTCAAGTGACCGATGTACTCGCTTGAGCGACGAAGCCTTCAAACAAAGGGGACTCTCGGGTCATGCCTCGCTCAAGCGACCGATGTACTCGCTTGAGCGACGAAGCCTTCAAACAAAGGGGACTCTCGGGTCATGCCTCGCTCAAGCGACCGATGTACTCGCTTGAGCGACGAAGCCTTCAAACAAAGGGGACTCTCGGGTTCCATCTCGCTCAAGCGACCGGTGTACTCGCTTGAGCGAGCGAAGGAAGAAGAAAGGACTAGGTGGGAATTTTCGCAAAAGATCAAGGGTAAAATAGTCATTTCACATATTAGGGACATAAATGGAATTTTGAAAAAGGTTAAGGGTATAATCGAGATAAAGTCAAACAGTATATTACCCCTCTTTGTTTACTAGGAAAACGACTCAATAAACGTTAGAATTTGAGGATAGTGCCTTCATCAAAGTTATAGATTATTATCTTATCTTTCCAACACAATTGGAATCATCTTAAAATGAGGTCTAGAACTCAAGATATGGACAAAATACTGAACCCTATGAAATAAATTATTAATAAAAATTGTCTTGCTTAAAACAACTATGAATTGTAATTAAAATTTTGAATATATGAAGGAGATGTTTTTAAGTACTTAATTGATGATAGATTGTTTTGTTTCATACGAGACATAAACATAGTGCATGAAATGTTTTCTGGAAGTCACAGAAAAGTTTTTTTTAAAGAAAAGTATTTGGAAATTTCTCTTAAGTAGCTACCAAGGACAGTTGGTAGTAATAATGATGTGCAAACCATAATTTTAAAAATATTTCTGTGAGTCAATTTACTATCAAGAGCATCTCGGTAGTGGAATATGACTATGAAAATGGCTGGCCAAATGAGACAGAGATAATGAATTATTAAGAATTGAGCTACCAGAATCTCTCGATAGTAAATGGGGGAGTAGAATAGGTAAGACAGGACCTCTGGTCTATGGGGATGGACCTCTGGTCTAGGGAGTGTTTGGGCATGGGCAATTCCATAAGTGGCCAGTCTTTATTTGATTACTGTGTCGTGGTAGCCTGCCGGGTGCACCGACACTCTGACTACCTGTCTACTTGTTCGCGTTTAATGGGACATTGCCGAATCACCTAACAGGGTGATGTTAAGCTCTGGTTCCACTAAACACTCAAATGAGTCTCCATGGAGCACTCGAGTCAAAAATAATTTTTATTTTGAGTCAAAAGCATGATTTTAAAGTTTTACGTTTGGAGTCACATGTGCATATCATAAACATATTGCATGATAAAATTGTAGATTATTCATCATTTGTACGATATTCTCTATTATGATTCCATGATTTATTTATTTGTTTCTCATAATTAATTTTTAAATTAAATTATATATGGTTGTATATTTATTAGAAGGGATGTTTCATTGGTTGATTTTATCGTATAAATATTTGCTTTATTTGTTGTGGATAAAATTAAATGTCTAACCCCATAAATATTTCAATTCCAGATGTTGGTGACGTATGATGCAGGAATACATAATTCAAGAGATAGATGTCAGATTCAAAAATCCAGAGCTTAGGTTGAGAATTGTATAATATATAAATATAACTTTATGACTTGTAATATTTTGAAAACTTTGTTATAGAACTTGTTGCTTGATTTAATATAAAACTTTACTTAAATAAATTGTTCACTTGGTATATTTTCTATTAACCTTCTATGAATATTGAAAATATTACTAACTTAAATAATAAATTAGGATTAATAAATGTAATTAGTAAGGGGGGTTACATAAAACATGTCCCTACATTCTCAAGAGATGATTTTGTTAGAATCACGCAACGGAATATTCGCGTTTAGGGACAAAAACCAAGAGGGGGAGGTGAATTGGTTTCTTATAAAAATATTAGGGTTTTGAAATTTTTCTTCAAATTTCACCGATTAAAATCCTTGTAAAGTAAAGAGATAAAGGATAAGAAGATTACACAGATGTTTTATACTGATTCGGATCAAAAGACCCTACTAGAAAATAGTTGATATAAAGATTTAAAATGCTGCTTAATATAAAGATTTAGCTTTACAACTGTTGAACTAGAAAATAGGAAAGATAACTCCCATGTATTAACAAAGATAACATCCACGTACTAACAAATTGTGAACCACGTAAAAATTTAAACTATAATAAACAAATAAAACCTTATTTTCTATGAACAAACCCTCCCTTAAACTGTATGCTGCTTGCAACAGTTTATTTTTGTTTCTTCAAGCATGCCCAAAATACTTTGTAGATACTTGAAACTATCAACTTTAAGTGGCTTTGTCATTATGTCTGCTAATTGTTTTCCGCTACTGCAATAGTTCAGCTCAATAACACCATTATTACACAAATCTCTCAAAAAATGAAATCTTACATCAATATGTTTACTTCTTATCTTTAAGACTGGATTTTTGAATAATTTTATTGTAGAAGCATTATCACAAAAAATGACAATAGATCCCTCTTGACAGTGATCTAGATGCTCTAAAATTCTTCTCATCCAAACACATTGGAAAACACAAAATGCAGGTACCTGATCTTCATGTCCCTTAGAGACATAGTATGTGGTTGTTCTAAGTATACATCTTCACTGATTGCCCCATGTAAGAAGGCTGACTTGATATCAAACTAATAAATGTTCGACCTTTTTGTGGTGTTAGTGCAACAATAGTTGTAATGGTTTCCAAACGAGCTACTGGTGCAAAAATCTCGCTATAATTGATGCCCTCTTCTTGAGTGTATCTTTTTGCTACTAATCTGGCTTTGAATTTGTCAATCTCCCCTGTCTCCTTCAATTTTCTCTTGTAAATCCACTTGACACCTATAATTTTGCAATTTGGTGGTGGATCAACTAGCTCGCATGTATCATTTCTTTGAATGGCTTGAAATTCAGCATCCATGTCATCTCTCCAATGTTGACTCTGTGATGCTTGGTTGTATGTTACTGGATCTGTACCTGCAAACATCGCAAAATTTATAGCATCTTCGTTAATTAAATCATCATCAGTGACATAATCTTTTATCCAGGTTGGTGGTCTTCTAGCCCTCCCTTCAATTGGAAGGGCTCTTGCTGGAGAATCAGAAGTTGAGTCCTTTCCTTTGGTATTGGTGGTTTCTATTGCATCATCATTCAAGTTTGTTTGGAATACTCCCTCATTTGCTTGAGGAAATTCTTACACAGGTCTAGCATCAATCATTCTATTGGTTTATGCTTCACTTCAATCTCAAGCAGCATCCTCTTGACATTTGTTATCCCTGTTGATATGAATCTTCTTATTAATAGGATCATATAGTTCATAAGCTTTAGACTCCTCACTTATACCCAACAACACACATTTAGTACTTTTTCATCTAGTTTGCTCCTTTTTTAGTCAAGTATATGAACAAATCTAATGCAACCAAAAATTCTGAAGTAAGAAACAGATGGCTTAAATCCGCTCCATGCTTGTTTAGATGTGATATTTTTTAGTGCAAGAGTTTGACTTCTATTCAAGATATGAACCACCCAATTTACAACTTCGGGCCAAAAGGATCATGAAACTTTTCTTCCTATCAAAACACTTCGAACCATACTTATAATGGTCTGATTCTTCCTCTCAGGTACACCATTTTGTTGTGGTGTGTATGAGGCAGTGAGCTGCCTTTGAATACCCTGCTCTTTACAAAAATCAACAAACTCCATGGAGGTGTACTCTCCCCATATCAGTACATAAAATTTAAATAAAGGTATCAGCTTGTTTTTCTACTAATGCTTTAAAATTTTCAAAGGTATCAAATGTTCACTTTTTCACAAAGGAAATATACCCATACTTTCCTATTAAAATCATCAGTGAAAGTGAGTATGTACCTTTTATTCCCATTAGATGTAGGATGGATGGGGCCACATATATCGGAATGGGCTAGTTCTAACACTTGAGATGCAGGTCAATTTCTTTGATGTGGAGAAGAATCTCTTTTGATGCTTCCCTTTGAGACATTGTTCACACAATTAAACAAGAGAAATTAAGCCTAAACTTAATTACAATAAAATCAAATATTCCTCAAATAAATAATTGCAAAATATGATTGTTGTGAAGAGAAATTCCTGGGACTGATTTGGAGAAAATAGTCTCGCTTCTTTCCTATTTTGAGTGATCGAGCACTAATTTGCATTTAATTCTTTATTTCTCGCTGGCCTTTAATTCAGACTAAATTGGATTCCCACACCAGTTAGTTTGCTTGTTTCAAAATTTTCTTTTGTAATATTTTGCAAGTGGGTTGCACAAGCAAACTTGGGTTTTCACTTCAAGAAGACTGAAACTTGACGACATCAATTTGGACATTTCTTTATATCAATTTGGTTCATCTCAACTTACCTATCTTACAAAAGAAGCAAAAGAAATATGTAATGTGGATGTATGTATGTATATTATTTATTATAGTAAAACTACGTAAATTGTAACAAATTAAGAAAAACTGAATTATGTTATGCTTTTAATGAAAACATATTTAAATGTATGGTTTATGAATAAAATAAACTAGCTTAGAAAATGCTCTTAGATAAAGAAATAAAGAGTAAAATGACATACATTAGCACCATCTCCCAATTTGAAAATATAACCAGATGTGCTTTTTCTATCTTCTGGATCCCCTGCATAATCATTATTAGTATAGACAAGTAATTCTACATTTTCTCCAGCTTTATAAAAAAATTCCTAAATTTTGAGTTTCCTGTAAATATCTCAAAACTACTAGGAAGTGATTGTCTTTAGGATGCTTCATGAAGCAACTAATCATGCTAATTGAATGTGCAAGATCCGATCTGGTAGCATTCAGATACATAAGACTTCTTATAAGTCATTTGAATAAAGTACTATCTGTCCCTTTATCTATTTTCGGCAACTTAATACATGGAACAATAGGATTCTTCACTAAATTACAGTCAAGCATATGGAATCTGTCCAACATATCCCTGTTATATTTCTTCTATCCAATAAAAATTTTGTTACAGCTTTGCAAAACTTCAATGCCCATAAAGTATATCATAGTGCTTGAGTCATTCATAGCAAACTCATTCATCATCATACTTTTAAACTCTAGAAACATTGATTCATGATTATCTTTGTATATCAAATCATCTACATAAACACAAATAATTAAGAATGCACTATTTCCTTCCTTTTCACAAATAGAGTGTGTTGATGTGGGTATTTTAAAAAATCATTAGCTGCGAGATAAGACTCCAACCTGTTGTATTAGGTTCTAGGAGCTTGTTTAAGACCATATAGGGCTTTTCTAAGTTTGTATACCTAATGTTCACGTCCCTTAGAGACATAGCTTGTGGTTGTTCTAACTATACATCTTCATTGATTGCGTAAGAAGGCAGACTTGATATCAAGCTAATAAATGTTCCACCTTTTTGTGGTTGCTAGTGCAACAATAGTTCTAATGGTTTCCAAACGAGCTACTGGTGCAAAAAGCTCGCTATAATCAATGCCCTCTTATTTAGTGTATGCTTTTGCTACTAGTCTAACTTTAAATTTGTCAATCTCCCATATCTCCATCAATTTCATGTTGTAAATGCACTTGACACCTATAATTTTGCAATTTGGTGGTGGATCAACTAGCTCCCATGTATCATTTCTTTGAATGACTTGAAATTCAGTATCCATGACATCTCTCCAATGTTGACTATGTGAAGCTTTGTTGTATGTTACTGGATTTGCACTTGCAAACATTGCAAAATTTATAGCATCTTCGTTAATTAAATCATCATCAGTGAAATAATCTTTTATCTAGGTTGGTGGTCTTCTAGCCCTCCTTTCAATTTGAAGAGCTCTTGCTGGAGAAGGAAAGGTTGAGTCCATCCCTGTTGTATTGGTGGTTGCTATTACATCATCTTTCAAGTTTGTTTGGAATACTCCCTCATTTTCTTAAGGAAATTCTTACACAGGCCTAACATCAATCATACCTCATTTGCTTGAGGAAATTCTTACACAGGTCTATCATCAATCATTCTACTGGTTTCTGTTTCACTCAAATTCCAAGCAGCATCCTCTTGAAATTTGACATCCCTGCTAATATGAATCTTCTTGTTAATAGGATCATATAGTTTATAAGCTTTAGACTCCTCACTTATATACCCAACAACACACATTTAGTACATTTTTCATCCAGTTTGCTCCTTTTTTGGTCAGGTATATGAACAAATCCAATGCAACGAAAAATTTCGAAGTAAGAAACAAATGTCTTAAATCCGCTTCGTGCTTCTTTAGATGTGATATTTTTTCCTACAAGAGTTGGACTTCTATTCAATATATGAACCACCCAATTTACAGTTTCGGGCCAAAAGGATCATGTAACTTTTCTTTTTATTAAAACACTTTGAACCATACTTATAATGGTCTGATTCTTCCTCTCAATTACACGATTTTGTTGTGATATGTATGAGGTAGTGAGTTGTCTTTGAATACACTACTCTTTACAAAAATGAACAAACTCCCTAGAGGTGCATTCTGTAATATCCTAAATTTTGTAATCAATTATATAAATAAATTTTGTAAGTTATAAATATGTACCGAATATTATGTAGAGTTATTATAAAAATAAAACATGATTTTTATAGTAATTTTGTCTTAAGAAAATTATAAAATAAAATCCAAGGTTAATATTGTGTCAAATAATAATTTAATAATAATTCTTAATAATAAAAATTAAATAAATGAGTAAATAAATATTTAGAAAAAAAGAAGAAGAAGAAGAAGAAGAGAGAAACAGAAGGTCGGTGGTGGCCTAAATACATTTGAATTAAGTCGGTGAAGAATCGGAATTAAATTAAGGCGGTGGAGAATAAAGACAGCGAAGAAAATCCTAGAAAGAATTAAGTCGGTGAGTAAGTTTATAAATAGGAGGAAACTGGAAACATACACCAACACAATTCACGACCAACTTGAAGAATAAACCGAAAGACACCGGAATTCTTGGAAGAAGAATTCGAGAGAAAGGAGGAAAGGAGGAGCATACAAAATTAGGAGAGTAATAAGATATTGAGGAATCGGGTATGGGTTAGACGTTTAGTTTTATTCATACGAAAGTCTGTAATTGGAGATTACTATTCATCAATTGCAAAGATTGAAATATTGTTGAAATTCTTTCAATTAAGGATGAATTATATAATAAAATTGTTGTTTTTAACTTAAATTGAACATATTTACGGTTTAATTTTGATTTGGAACAAATTTGAGTGATTGAAACTGAGAAATTTGAAACTTGGATTTTGATGAAAATCTGCAAAACTCGCTCAAGCGAAAAATATGTCGCTTGAGCGAGGATACCTGGAAAATTTGGGATTCTCGGGTTCTTTATCGCTCAAGCGATAATTACATCGCTTGAGCGACTAACGGTCATGTCTCGCTCAAGCGACAAGTGTACTCGCTTGAGCGACGAAAGCTTCAAACAAAGGGGACTAAGGGTCATGTCTCGCTCAAGCGACAAGTGTACTCGATTGAGCGACGGAAGCTTCAAACAAAGGGGACTCTCGGGTCATGCCTCGCTCAAGCGACCGATGTACTCGCTTGAGCGACGAAGCCTTCAAACAAAAGGGGACTCTCGGGTTCCATCTTGCTCAAGCGACCGATATACTCGCTTGAGCGACCGAAGGAAGACGAAAGGACTAGGTGGGAATTTTTGCAAAAGATCAAGGGTATAATCCAGATAAAGTCAAACAGTATATTACCCCCTCTTTGTTTACTAGGAAAATGACTCAATAAATGTTAGAATTTGAGGATAGTGCCTTCATCAAAGTTATAGATTATTATCTTATCTTTACAACACAATTGGAATCATCTTAAAATGAGGTCTAGAACTCAAGATATGGACAAAACACTGAACCCTATGAAATAAATTATTAATAAAAATTGTCTTGCTTAAAACAACTATGAATTGTAATTTTGAATATATGAAGGAGATGTTTTTAAGTATTTAATTGATGATAGATTGTTTTGTTTCATACGAGACATAAACATAGTGCATGAAATGTTTTCTGGAAGTCACAGAAAAGTTTTTACAGAAAAGTATTTGGAAATTTCTCTTAAGTTGCTACCAAGGACGGTTGGTAGGAATAATGATGTGCAAAACAGAATTTTAAAATTTTTCTGTGAGTCAATTTACTATCAAGAGTATCTGGTAGTGAAATATGACTATGAAAATGGCTGGCCAAAATGAGACGAGAGAATGAATTATTAAAAATTGAGCTACCGGAATCTCCGATAGTAAATGGGGGAGTAGAATAGGTAAGACAGGACCTCTGGTCTATGGGGATGGACCTCTGGTCTAGGGAGTGTTTGGGCATGGGCAATTCCATAAGTGGCCAGTCTTTATTTGATTCTCGTGTCGTGGTAGCCTGCCGGTGCACTGACACTCTGACTACTGTCTACTTGTTCGCGTTTAGTGGGACATTGCCGAATCACCGGACAGGGTGATGATAAGCTCGGGTTCCACTAGACACTCAATGAGTCTCCATGGAGCACTGAGTCAAAAATAAATTTTTTAATTTTGAGTCAAAAGCATGATTTTAAAGTTTTGCGTTTTGAGTCACATTTGCATATCATAAACATGTTGGATGATGAAATTGTAGATTATTCATGATTTGTATGATATTCTCTATTATGATTCCATGAATGAATTATTTCTCACAATTAATTTTCAAATTAAATTACATATGGTTGTATATTTATATGCGGTTAGGAACTTATTAGAAGGAATGTTTCATTAGTTGATTTTATCGTATGAATGTTTGCTTTATTTGTTGTGGATAAAATTAAATGTCTAACCCCATAAATATTTCAATCCCGGATGTTGGTGACGTATGATGCAGGAATACATAGTCCAAGAGATAGATGTCAGATGCAAAAATCCAGAGCTTAGGATGGGAATTGTATAACATATAAGTATAACTTCATGACTTGTAATATTTTGAAAACTTTGTACTAGAACTTGTTGCTTGATTTAATATAAAACCTTACCTAAATTAATTGTTCACTTAGTATATTTTCTATTAACCTTCTATGAATATTGAAAATATTACTAACTTAGATAATAAATTAGAATTAATAAATGTAATCTGTAAAGGGGGTTACATTAGTGGTATCAGAGCTCTGGTTATGCATCTTTAGGGCTTGTGAGTACAAGTTGAGTAGGAAAATGTTGTTTGTATAGAAAAAAAATTTAAATATAAGATAGGAATAATTTCTATCACCAGAGGTTAACTTAGGTCGAAATGCCACCTCGACGTGATCCTATGGTCGATATGGCACAAGCCATAAGGGAAATGGTTGCTGCATTGACTCAACCAGCTTTGCCCCAGCATCATGCCACTGTAGATAAAACAACTTTAGCCGACTTCAAGAAAAATGATCCGCCATATTTTAAAGGAGAATATGATCCTGAGAAGGCTGAAGAGTGGATTCAGACCTTAGATGATATTTTTGTAGCTATGGAATGTCCGGATGAACGGAAAGTATCCCATGCTAGTTTCCAACTACAAGGTGATGCGAAGATATGGTGGAAGGCAAGTTTGAAAATGTTGGAAAATAAAGGAGAAAAAGTTACTTGGGAATTATTTAAAACCATGTTTTTAGAGAAATATTTTCCCACCAGTGCAAGGAACGCAAAGGAGGTGGAATTCAATAAACTTTATCAAGGAAGTATGACAATTTCGGAATATCCTGCCGATTTGAATCCTTGGCAAAATATTCCAGATATTTACAACTCACTTCAGATGAAGAATGGAAATGCAAGAAATTTGAAGAAGGGCTCCGATATGAAATTCGAAGGGCGGTTACTCCATTGGGCATTAAATCATTTCCGAGTTGATGGATAGATGTAAAGTGATAGAAGATATGGACAGGACTCATACAAACAAGGACATTGGAAATAAAAGTGGTATGTTTAGAGGAGGGCCGGCCAATACGGAAGAGCAAAACCAATAAATATCAAAAGCCCTATAGCAAACCTGTACCTCAGCAGTTCAAAGGATATAGAGGGACTGAATCTAGTAAAGCAAGTAATAGACCCTTTCAAGCAATCAACTCGTAAATGCTAGAAATGTGGGAAAGGACATTTAACCAAAGATTGTTCCTTACCAGGCCAAGTGTGCTTTGTGTGTGGCAAACTAGGACATTTGGCTCGAGATTGTCCTCAAAACAAGACATCAGTAGCTAGAGAACAAAGGATAGGATTCCAGAAACCTGTAACTAGTGGAAGAGTCTTCACCTTGAGTGGTGCGGAAGCCTCTAAATCTGAAGATCTTATACAGGGGTGAAGGTAAAATGGGAGGTAAGTCCTTAACTCGTACTATTTGATTCAGGTGCCACTCATTCATTTATTTCTAATGAATGTGTCAAGGATCTGAACTTAGTTGTGACACCTTTACCTTATGATTTGCTTGTGTCTGTGCCTACCGCTGAACCAACCCTTACTTCTAGAATATGTCTCAACTGTGTACTGACCATTCAAAATAAAGACTTTATTGTAAACCTTATTTGTTTGCCCTTACATAACTTAGATGTTATCCTAGGAATGGATTGGTTATCTCATAACCATATACTAATAGACTGTGCCTCTAAGACCTTAATTCTTCCCGACCTTGATGTTTCTAGATTTAAACCTCGCCAAACCAAAAGAGATTTCATTTAAACATGAAATTCAAAAATACATGGTATCCTCTATAGAAGGCAAGGAAAATAAGGTTTCCTTAGACTCTATAGCAGTAGTAAATGAGTATCCGAAGTATTTCAGATGACGTTCCGGTCTACCTCCAGAAAGAGAAATAGAATTTAGTATTGAATTAATTCCTGGAGCTAGACCTATTTCAATGCAACCTTATAGGATGTCACCCTTAGAACTTGCTGAACTTAAGAAACAATTAGAAGAGTTGTTGGAAAAACAGTTTATTCGACCTAGTGTATCACCATGGGGAGCTCCTATTTTATTAGTTAAAAAGAAAGATGGGAGTTCAAGACTATGTGTAGATTATAGACAATTAAATAAAGTTATAGTAAAGAATAAATATCCCTTACCTCGGATAGATGACTTAATGGACCAACTTAGGGGTGCTACTATATTTTCTAAAATAGATTTGACATCAGGGTACCATCAAATAAGGGTTAGAAAAGAAGATATCCGAAAACTGCATTCGGAACTAGGTATGGACATTATGAATATCAAGTTATGCCTTTCGGGGTAACTAATGCTCCTGCAATTTTTATGGATTACATGAATAGAGTGTTTAGATTTTACTTAGATAAATTTGTAGTAGTATTTATTGATGATATACTGATATACTCAAAAGACAAAGAAGAACATAAAAATCATCTTAGAACGGTATTAAAAATTTTAAAAGATAAACAATTGTATGCAAAATTGTCCAAGTGTGAATTTTGGTTGGAAAAAGTAAAATTTCTAGGTCATGTAATTTCTAAAGAAGGCATAAGTGTTGATCCTTCAAAAGTGGAAGTTGTATTACAATGGGAACAACCTAAAAATGTGACTAAGATTAGAAGCTTTTTAGGCTTGGCAGGATATTATCGAAGATTCATAGAAGGATTTTCAAAAATAGCTGGACCTTTGACACAACTAACAAGGAAAAATCAGCCTTTCATTTGGAGTGAGAGGTGTGAACGTAGTTTCCAAGAGTTAAAACACAAATTGACAACTTCCCCAATATTGATATTGCCAGATCCTATAGAGCCATATGAAGTATATTGTGATGCATCATATCAAGGATTGGGTTGTGTGTTAATGCAAAATAAGAGAGTGGTGGCATATGCCTCTAGACAATTAAGACCGCACGAAATGAATTATCCTGCCCATGACTTGGAATTAGCAGCCATAGTGTTTGCTTTAAAAATTTGGAGACATTATTTATATGGATCTAAATTTGATGTATATAGTGATCATAAGAGTTTGAAATATTTATTTGATCAAAAAGAGTTGAATATGAGACAAAGAAGGTGGATGAAATTTATAAAAGATTATGATTTCCAGTTATTTTATCATCCAGGAAAAGCGAATGTAAGCTGATGCCTAGTGAAAACTGTTCATGTTTCAACTATGATGATTAAAGAGATGGAATTGATAGAACAATTTAGAGATTTAAATTTATACACTATTAGCGAAAATGATAGAATACAATTAGGAATGATTTCTATTAATAATGAGTTCTTATATAAAATAAGAGACAAACAAGGAGATGATGAGTTTATATTAGAAAAGAGAAAATTAATAGGGACTAATAAAGCTGGAGATTTTAATCTAGGAATGGATGATATATTAAGATTTAAACATAGAGTATGTGTGCCAGATAATAAAGAAATTAAGGACTTAATTTTAGAAGAAGGACATAAAAGTAAATTAAGTATACATCCTGGAATTACTAAAATGTATAAGGATTTGAAAGAAATGTTTTGGTGGCCTGGAATGAAGAAGGACGTAGCAGAATATGTTGCCCGTTGCTTAACATGTCAGAAAATTAAAATAGAACATCAAAAACCCTCTGGCATGTTACAACCATTAGAAATTCCAGTTTGGAAATGGGATAGTGTATCCATGGATTTTGTGATGGGCTTACCCAAAACTTCTAGAAATTTCAATTCTATTTCGGTGATTGTGGATAGATTAACAAAAACTGCTCATTTCATTCCCATTAATATTAAGTACTCTTTAGATAAATTAGCATTATTATATATCAAAGAAATTGTTAGACTACATGGTGTACCAACTAGTATAGTTTCGAGATAGAGATCCCAGATTTGTATCTAGATTCGGAAAGAATTCCAAAAAGCTTTAGGAAGTAAATTGCATCTCGATTCAACCTATCATCCTCAAAGCTGATGGACAGGACTGAAAGAACCATCCAAGTCATTAGAAGATCTTTTAAGGGCTTGTGTATTAGAAGAAAAATCTAGTTGGGATGAAATTTTACCCCTAGTAGAATTTACATATAATAATAGTTATCACTCTAGTATAGGTATGGCCCCTTATGAAGCACTTTATGGGCGTAAGTGTAGGACACCTTTAGTTTGGTATCAGGATGGTGAAAATTTATTAATAGGACCAGATATAATCCAACAAACAACGAATAAGGTAAAAATAATTCAAGATAAGATGAGAACTGCTCAAAGTCGACGAGAAAAGTTATGCCTGATAGGAGAAGGAAACCTTTAGAATTTCAAGAAGGAGATCATGTATTTTTGAAAGTTACACCTATTACGGGAATTGGCGGAGCTATTAAATCTAAGAAACTTTCCCCTAAATATATTGGGCCTTATCAAATTACAAAACGGGTTGGAAATGTTGCATACCAGATAGCCTTACCACCTTTTCTTTCAAATCTTCATGATGTATTCCATGTGTCACAATTGAGAAAGTACATTTCAGATTCAACACATGTCCTAGAACTTGATCAAGTACAGGTGAAGGAAAACCTCACCTTTGAACCAAGTCCTGTTAAGATATAACAAAGAAGGATTAAGCATCTAAGAGGAAAAGATATTCCACTAGTTAAGGTTATCTGGGATGATGTTAGAGGCGACGCTACATGGGAACTGGAAGAGAAAATGAGAAGTGAATACCCTTATCTATTCACATAGAATGTATTACAAATTTCGAGGACGAAATTTTATTTAGTAGGGGAGAATTGTAATATCCTAAATTTTGTAATCAATTATATAAATAAATTTTGTAAGTTATAAATATGTACCGAATATTATGTAGAGTTATTATAAAAATAAAACATGATTTTTATAGTAATTTTGTCTTAAGAAAATTATAAAATAAAATCCAAGGTTAATATTGTGTCAAATAATAATTTAATAATAATTCTTAATAATAAAAATTAAATAAATGAGTAAATAAATATTTAGAAAAAAAAAGAAGAAGAAGAAGAGAGAAACAAGAAGGTCGGTGGTGGCCTAAATACATTTGAATTAAGTCGGTGAAGAATCGAGAATTAAATTAAGGCGGTGGAGAATAAAGACAGCGAAGAAAATCCTAGAAAGAATTAAGTCGGTGAGTAAGTTTATAAATAGGAGGAAGCTGGAAACATACACCAACACAATTCACGACCAACTTGAAGAATAAACCGAAAGACACCGGAATTCTTGGAAGAAGAATTCGAGAGAAAGGAGGAAAGGAGGAGCATACAAAATTAGGAGAGTAATAAGATATTGAGGAATCAGGTATGGGTTAGACGTTTAGTTTTATTCATACGAAAGTACTGTAATTGGAGATTACTATTCATCAATTGCAAAGATTGAAATATTGTTGAAATTCTTTCAATTAAGGATGAATTATATAATAAAATTGTTGTTTTTAACTTAAATTGAACATATTTACGGTTTAATTTTGATTTGGAACAAATTTGAGTGATTGAAGCTGAGAAATTTGAAACTTGGATTTCGATGAAAATCTACAAAACTCGCTCAAGCGAAAAATATGTCGCTTGAGCGAGGATACCTGGAAAATTTGGGATTCTCGGGTTCTTTATCGCTCAAGCGATAATTACATCGCTTGAGCGACTAACGGTCATGTCTCGCTCAAGCGACAAGTGTACTCGCTTGAGCGACGAAAGCTTCAAACAAAGGGGACTAAGGGTCATGTCTCGCTCAAGCGACAAGTGTACTCGATTGAGCGACGGAAGCTTCAAACAAAGGGGACTCTCGGGTCATGCCTCGCTCAAGCGACCGATGTACTTGCTTGAGCGGCGAAGCCTTCAAACAAAAGGGGACTC
This sequence comes from Sphenostylis stenocarpa, assembly GCA_963425845.1. Classification (NCBI taxonomy): domain Eukaryota; kingdom Viridiplantae; phylum Streptophyta; class Magnoliopsida; order Fabales; family Fabaceae; genus Sphenostylis; species Sphenostylis stenocarpa. Next base: position 19,755,923 of record OY731400.1, on the reverse strand, counting down.
TCGGGTTCCATCTCGCTCAAGCGACCGATATACTCGCTTGAGCGACCTAAGGAAGACGAAAGGACTAGGTGGGAATTTTTGCAAAAGATCAAGGGTATAATCGAGATAAAGTCAAACAGTATATTACCCCCTCTTTGTTTACTAGGAAAATGACTCAATAAATGTTAGAATTTGAGGATAGTGCCTTCATCAAAGTTATAGATTATTATCTTATCTTTACAACACAATTGGAATCATCTTAAAATGAGGTCTAGAACTCAAGATATGGACAAAACACTGAACCCTATGAAATAAATTATTAATAAAAATTGTCTTGCTTAAAACAACTATGAATTGTAATTTTGAATATATGAAGGATATGTTTTTAAGTATTTAATTGATGATAGATTGTTTTGTTTCATACGAGACATAAACATAGTGCATGAAATGTTTTCCGGAAGTCACGAGAAAAGTTTTTACGAAAAGTATTTGGAAATTTCTCTTAAGTTGCTACCAAGGACGGTTGGTAGGAATAATGATGTGCAAAACAGAATTTTAAAATTTTTCTGTGAGTCAATTTACTATCAAGAGTATCTGGTAGTGAAATATGACTATGAAAATGGCTGGCCAAAATGAGACAGAGAATGAATTATTAAAAATTGAGCTACCAGAATCTCTGATAGTAAATGGGGGAGTAGAATAGGTAAGACAGGACCTCTGGTCTATGGGGATGGACCTCTGGTCTAGGGAGTGTTTGGGCATGGGCAATTCCATAAGTGGCCAGTCTTTATTTGATTCTCGTGTCGTGGTAGCCTGCCGGGTGCACCGACACTCGACTCACTGTCTACTTGTTCGCGTTTAGTGGGACATTGCCGAATCACCGGACAGGGTGATGATAAGCTCCGGTTCCACTAGACACTCAATGAGTCTCCATGGAGCACTGAGTCAAAAATAAATTTTTTAATTTTGAGTCAAAAGCATGATTTTAAAGTTTTGCGTTTTGAGTCACATTTGCATATCATAAACATGTTGGATGATGAAATTGTAGATTATTCATGATTTGTATGATATTCTCTATTATGATTCCATGAATGAATTATTTCTCACAATTAATTTTCAAATTAAATTACATATGGTTGTATATTTATATGCGGTTAGGAACTTATTAGAAGGAATGTTTCATTAGTTGATTTTATCGTATGAATGTTTGCTTTATTTGTTGTGGATAAAATTAAATGTCTAACCCCATAAATATTTCAATCCCAGATGTTGGTGACGTATGATGCAGGAATACATAGTCCAAGAGATAGATGTCGGATGCAAAAATCCAGAGCTTAGGCTCGGGAATTGTATAACATATAAGTATAACTTCATGACTTGTAATATTTTGAAAACTTTGTACTAGAACTTGTTGCTTGATTTAATATAAAACCTTACCTAAATTAATTGTTCACTTAGTATATTTTCTATTAACCTTCTATGAATATTGAAAATATTACTAACTTAGATAATAAATTAGAATTAATAAATGTAATCTGTAAGGGGGGTTACACATTCTCCTCTTATCAGTACAGAAAATTTGAATAAAGGTATCAACTTGTTTTTCTACTAATTCTTTAAAATTTTTAAAGGTCTCAAATGCTTCACTTTTCCCATACTTCCTTACAAAAATGATCCGTGAAAGTGAGTATGTACATTTTATTCCTATTAGACGTAGGATTTATGGGGCCACATATATGGACTTGTTGCAACACTTGAGATGCACGCCAATTGCTTTGACGTGGAAAAGGATCTCTTTGATGTTTTCCATTGAGACAATGTTCACACAGTTGAGTTGGGGACTTTAAGGTAGGCAACCCTTTCACCATATCATGCTTTAACAAGTTTTTCAATCCACTATAACTCAAGTGACAATAATGAGAGTGCCAGACTTGAGCTATTATTGGTGTTGAACTTAATTCAAAGCAATTGTAAGAAACTCTAGATTTTACAGAGATAGCAAACATGCAGTTAGCAGTCATAGATGTTTTAAATATCATATCCTCTCCTTGAAACACTTCGCACTTATTTTTTTTCATTTCAATTTTTTCCCCAAAAATTGACCAATACTAAATAAATTATTCTCTAACTCAAGAACATAAAATACATCCGTAACCATATGCATAACTTTCTTAATTAGAAATTTAATCGTGTCCTTCCTTTTCACCTTTAAAGGATAGTTATTCCCCAACTTCCCTTCATAAAAAAAAAAACATAATCCATAGAAGAAAACTAGTCATTTCTACTTGTCATGTGATTATTGCAGCCTGAATCAATGAACCACATATCTTGTGTAATTGATTCTTCATCTATTGGAACTTGTGCCATGAGTGACACGACTTCTATCCCGAGGCTTCTTTCGACAATCATGTTGGAAGTGTCCGAACTCATGGCAGTAGTAACACTCTATTGTTGCCTTATTCATAAATTGTTTACCTCTTCTCCCTCTATTTGCTTGAGGAAATTCTTACACAGGTCTAACATCAATCATTCCTCATTTGCTTGAGGAAATTCTTACACAAATCTATCATCAATCATTCTACTGGTTTCTGTTTCACTCCAATCCCAAGCAGCATCCTCTTGAAATTTGACATTCCTGCTAATATGAATCTCCTTATTAATAGGATCATATAGTTTATAAGTGTTAAGGTTCCAACATAAAACCAATTGGCAATATGTGGAGTAGCCTAACATGTATTTAAACCATACCAAATGATATGAGGTAGGCGATGTGGGACTTTCAACACACCCCCTCCAACGAAGCCTGCCGGACCAGGCAAAGGGTACTTTTGACCCAACTAAATGGCAACTTTTGGCCCATGACAATAACCGGAAAGATGTTAGGCTTTGGCTCTGATACCATGTTAAGGTTCCAACATAAAACCAATTGGCAATATGTGGAGTAGCCTAACATGTATTTAAACCATACCAAATGATATGAGGTAGGCGATGTGGGACTTTTCATCGAATTTGCTCTTATATACCCAACAACACACATTTAGTACCTTTTCATCGAATTTGCTCCTTTTTTGGTCAGGTATATGAAAAAATCCAATGCAACCAAAAATTCTGAACTAAGATACAGATGGCTTAAATTCGCTTCGTGCTTCTTCAGATGTGATATTTTTTACTACAAGAGTTGGACTTCTATTCAAGATATGAACCATCCAATTTACAGTTTCGGGCCCAAAGGATCGTGGAACTTTTCTTTCTATGAAAACACTTTGAACCATACTTATAATGGTCTGATTCTTCCTCTCAACTACACCATTTTGTTGTGATGTGTATGAGCCAGTGAGTTGTCTTTCAATACCCTGCTCTTTACAAAAATGAACAAACTCCCTGGAGGTGCATTCTCCTCCTATCAGTACTTAAAATTTGAATAAAGGTATCAGTTTGTTTTTCTACTAATTCTTTAAAATTTTTAAAGGTATCAAATGCTTCACTTTTCTCACGAATGAAATAATATACCCATACTTTCCTACTAAAATGATCGTGAAAGTGAGTATGTACCTTTTATTCCCATTAGACGTAGGATTGATGGGGCCACATATATGGACTTTGTTGCAACACTTGAGATGCACGCCAATTTCTTTGATGTGGAAAAGGATCTCTTTGATGTTTTCCTTTGAGACAATATTCACACGGTGGAGTTGGGGACTTTAAGGTAGACAACCCTTTCACCATATCATGCTTTAACAAGTTTTTCAATCCACTATAACTCAACTGACCATAACGAGAGTGTCAGACTTGAGCTATTATTGGTGTTGAACTTAATTCAAAGCAATTGTAAGAAACTCTAGATTTTACAGAGATAGCAAATATGCAGTTAGTAGTCATAGATGTTTTAAATATCAGATCCTCTCCTTGAAACACTTGACACTTATTTTTTTTTTTATTTCAATCCTTAATCCTTTCTCCAAAAATTGACCCATACTAAATAAATTATTCTCTAACTCAAGAACATAAAATACATCCGTAACCATATGCATAACTTTATTAATTAGCAACTTAATCGTGTCCTTCCTTGTCACCTTTAAAGCATAGTTATTCCCAACTTCCCTTCATCAAAAAACACATAATCCATAGAAGAAAACCAGTCATTTATACCTGTCATGTGATTACTGCAGCCTGAATCAATGAACCACATATCTTGTGTAATTGATTCTTCATCTATTGGAACTTGTACCATGAGTGACACGACTTCTTCACCACCTTCAGATAATTTGCTCTGTTATCCCGAGGCTTCTTTGGACATTCATGTTGGAAGTGTCTGAACTCATGGCAGTAGTAACACTCTATTGTTGCCTTATTCATAAATTCTTTACCTCTTCTCCCTCTATTTGCTTGAGGAAATTCTTACACAAGTCTAACATCAATCATCCCTCATTTGCTTGAGGAAATTCTTACACAGGTCTATCATCAATCATTCTACTGGTTTCTGTTTCACTTCAATCCCAAGCAGCATCCTCTTGAAATTTGACATCCCTCCTAATATGAATCTTTTTGTTAACAGGGTCATATAGTTTATAAGCTTTAGACTCCTCTCTTATATACCCAACAACACACATTTAGTACCTTTTCATCGAATTTGCTCCTTTTTTGGTCAGGTATATGAAAAAATCCAATGCAACCAAAAATTCTGAACTAAGATACAGATGGCTTAAATTCGCTTCGTGCTTCTTCAGATGTGATATTTTTTACTACAAGAGTTGGACTTCTATTCAAGATATGAACCATCCAATTTACAGTTTCGGGCCCAAAGGATCGTGGAACTTTTCTTTCTATGAAAACACTTTGAACCATACTTATAATGGTCTGATTCTTCCTCTCAACTACACCATTTTGTTGTGATGTGTATGAGCCGAGTGAGTTGTCTTTCAATACCCTGCTCTTTACAAAAATGAACAAACTCCCTGGAGGTGCATTCTCCTCCTATCAGTACTTAAAATTTGAATAAAGGTATCAGTTTGTTTTTCTACTAATTCTTTAAAATTTTTAAAGGTATCAAATGCTTCACTTTTCTCACGAATGAAATAATATACCCATACTTTCCTACTAAAATGATCGTGAAAGTGAGTATGTACCTTTTATTCCCATTAGACGTAGGATTGATGGGGCCACATATATGGACTTTGTTGCAACACTTGAGATGCACGCCAATTTCTTTGATGTGGAAAAGGATCTCTTTGATGTTTTCCTTTGAGACAATATTCACACAGTGGAGTTGGGGACTTTAAGGTAGACAACCCTTTCACCATATCATGCTTTAACAAGTTTTTCAATCCACTATAACTCAACTGACCATAACGAGAGTGTCAGACTTGAGCTATTATTGGTGTTGAACTTAATTCAAAGCAATTGTAAGAAACTCTAGATTTTACAGAGATAGCAAATATGCAGTTAGTAGTCATAGATGTTTTAAATATCAGATCCTCTCCTTGAAACACTTGACACTTATTTTTTTTTTATTTCAATCCTTAATCCTTTCTCCAAAAATTGACCCATACTAAATAAATTATTCTCTAACTCAAGAACATAAAATACATCCGTAACCATATGCATAACTTTATTAATTAGCAACTTAATCGTGTCCTTCCTTGTCACCTTTAAAGCATAGTTATTCCCAACTTCCCTTCATCAAAAAACACATAATCCATAGAAGAAAACCAGTCATTTATACCTGTCATGTGATTACTTGCAGCACTGAATCAATGAACCACATATCTTGTGTAATTGATTCTTCATCTATTGGAACTTGTACCATGAGTGACACGACTTCTTCACCACCTTCGGATAATTTGCTCTGTTATCCAGAGGCTTCTTTGGACATTCATGTTGGAAGTGTCCGAACTCATGGCGGTAGTAACACTCTATTGTTGCCTTATTCATAAATTCTTTACCTCTTCTCCCTCTATTTGCTTGAGGAAATTCTTACACAAGTCTAACATCAATCATCCCTCATTTGCTTGAGGAAATTCTTACACAGGTCTATCATCAATCATTCTACTGGTTTCTGTTTCACTTCAATCCCAAGCAGCATCCTCTTGAAATTTGACATCCCTCCTAATATGAATCTTTTTGTTAACAGGGTCATATAGTTTATAAGCTTTAGACTCCTCTCTTATATACCCAACAACACACATTTAGTACCTTTTCATCGAATTTGCTCCTTTTTTGGTCAGGTATATGAAAAAATCCAATGCAACCAAAAATTCTGAACTAAGATACAGATGGCTTAAATTCGCTTCGTGCTTCTTCAGATGTGATATTTTTTACTACAAGAGTTGGACTTCTATTCAAGATATGAACCATCCAATTTACAGTTTCGGGCCCAAAGGATCGTGGAACTTTTCTTTCTATGAAAACACTTTGAACCATACTTATAATGGTCTGATTCTTCCTCTCAACTACACCATTTTGTTGTGATGTGTATGAGCCGAGTGAGTTGTCTTTCAATACCCTGCTCTTTACAAAAATGAACAAACTCCCTGGAGGTGCATTCTCCTCCTATCGGTACTTAAAATTTGAATAAAGGTATCGGTTTGTTTTTCTACTAATTCTTTAAAATTTTTAAAGGTATCAAATGCTTCACTTTTCTCACGAATGAAATAATATACCCATACTTTCCTACTAAAATGATCGTGAAAGTGAGTATGTACCTTTTATTCCCATTAGACGTAGGATTGATGGGGCCACATATATGGACTTTGTTGCAACACTTGAGATGCACGCCAATTTCTTTGATGTGGAAAAGGATCTCTTTGATGTTTTCCTTTGAGACAATATTCACACAGTGGAGTTGGGGACTTTAAGGTAGACAACCCTTTCACCATATCATGCTTTAACAAGTTTTTCAATTCACTATAACTCAACTGACCATAACGAGAGTGTCGGACTTGAGCTATTATTGGTGTTGAACTTAATTCAAAGCAATTGTAAGAAACTCTAGATTTTACGAGAGATAGCAAATATGCAGTTAGTAGTCATAGATGTTTTAAATATCAGATCCTCTCCTTGAAACACTTGACACTTATTTTTTTTTTATTTCAATCCTTAATCCTTTCTCCAAAAATTGACCCATACTAAATAAATTATTCTCTAACTCAAGAACATAAAATACATCCGTAACCATATGCATAACTTTATTAATTAGCAACTTAATCGTGTCCTTCCTTGTCACCTTTAAAGCATAGTTATTCCCAACTTCCCTTCATCAAAAAACACATAATCCATAGAAGAAAACCAGTCATTTATACCTGTCATGTGATTACTTGCAGCACTGAATCAATGAACCACATATCTTGTGTAATTGATTCTTCATCTATTGGAACTTGTGCCATGAGTGACACGACTTCTTCACCACCTTCAGATAATTTGCTCTGTTATCCAGAGGCTTCTTTGGACATTCATGTTGGAAGTGTCCGAACTCATGGCGGTAGTAACACTCTATTGTTGCCTTATTCATAAATTCTTTACCTCTTCTCCCTCTATTTGCTTGAGGAAATTCTTACACAAGTCTAACATCAATCATCCCTCATAGGTCTATCATCAATCATTCTACTGGTTTCTGTTTCACTTCAATCCCAAGCAACATCCTCTTGAAATTTGACATCCCTCCTAATATGAATCTTTTTGTTAACAGGGTCATATAGTTTATAAGCTTTAGACTCCTCTCTTATATACCCAACAACACACATTTAGTACCTTTTCATCGAATTTGCTCCTTTTTTGGTCAGGTATATGAAAAAATCCAATGCAACCAAAAATTTTGAACTAAGATACAGATGGCTTAAATTCGCTTCGTGCTTCTTCAGATGTGATATTTTTTACTACAAGAGTTGGACTTCTATTCAAGATATGAACCATCCAATTTACAGTTTCGGGCCCAAAGGATCGTGGAACTTTTCTTTCTATGAAAACACTTTGAACCATACTTATAATGGTCTGATTCTTCCTCTCAACTACACCATTTTGTTGTGATGTGTATGAGCCGGTGAGTTGTCTTTCAATACCCTGCTCTTTACAAAAATGAACAAACTCCCTGGAGGTGCATTCTCCTCCTATCGGTACTTAAAATTTGAATAAAGGTATCAGTTTGTTTTTCTACTAATTCTTTAAAATTTTTAAAGGTATCAAATGCTTCACTTTTCTCACGAATGAAATAATATACCCATACTTTCCTACTAAAATGATCGTGAAAGTGAGTATGTACCTTTTATTCCCATTAGACGTAGGATTGATGGGGCCACATATATGGACTTTGTTGCAACACTTGAGATGCACGCCAATTTCTTTGATGTGGAAAAGGATCTCTTTGATGTTTTCCTTTGAGACAATATTCACACGGTGGAGTTGGGGACTTTAAGGTAGACAACCCTTTCACCATATCATGCTTTAACAAGTTTTTCAATCCACTATAACTCAACTGACCATAACGAGAGTGTCGGACTTGAGCTATTATTGGTGTTGAACTTAATTCAAAGCAATTGTAAGAAACTCTAGATTTTACGAGAGATAGCAAATATGCAGTTAGTAGTCATAGATGTTTTAAATATCAGATCCTCTCCTTGAAACACTTGACACTTATTTTTTTTATTTCAATCCTTAATCCTTTCTCCAAAAATTGACCCATACTAAATAAATTATTCTCTAACTCAAGAACATAAAATACATCCGTAACCATATGCATAACTTTATTAATTAGCAACTTAATCGTGTCCTTCCTTGTCACCTTTAAAGCATAGTTATTCCCAACTTCCCTTCATCAAAAAACACATAATCCATAGAAGAAAACCAAGTCATTTATACCTGTCATGTGATTACTGCAGCTGAATCAATGAACCACATATCTTGTGTAATTGATTCTTCATCTATTGGAACTTGTGCCATGAGTGACACGACTTCTTCACTACCTTCAGATAATTTGCTCTGTTATCCAGAGGCTTCTTTGGACATTCATGTTGGAAGTGTCCGAACTCATGGCGGTAGTAACACTCTATTGTTGCCTTATTCATAAATTCTTTACCTCTTCTCCCTCTATTTGCTTGAGGAAATTCTTACACAAGTCTAACATCAATCATCCCTCATTTGCTTGAGGAAATTCCTACACAGGTCTATCATCAATCATTCTACTGGTTTCTGTTTCACTTCAATCCCAAGCAGCATCCTCTTGAAATTTGACATCCCTCCTAATATGAATCTTTTTGTTAACAGGGTCATATAGTTTATAAGCTTTAGACTCCTCTCTTATATACCCAACAACACACATTTAGTACCTTTTCATCGAATTTGCTCCTTTTTTGGTCAGGTATATGAAAAAATCCAATGCAACCAAAAATTCTGAACTAAGATACAGATGGCTTAAATTCGCTTCGTGCTTCTTCAGATGTGATATTTTTTACTACAAGAGTTGGACTTCTATTCAAGATATGAACCATCCAATTTATAGTTTCGGGCCCAAAGGATCGTCGAACTTTTCTTTCTATGAAAACACTTTGAACCATACTTATAATGGTCTGATTCTTCCTCTCAACTACACCATTTTGTTGTGATGTGTATGAGCCGATGAGTCTGTCTTTCAATACCACTGCTCTTTACAAAAATGAACAAACTCCCTGGAGGTGCATTCTCCTCCTATCGGTACTTAAAATTTGAATAAAGGTATCAGTTTGTTTTTCTACTAATTCTTTAAAATTTTTAAAGGTATCAAATGCTTCACTTTTCTCACGAATGAAATAATATACCCATACTTTCCTACTAAAATGATCGTGAAAGTGAGTATGTACCTTTTATTCCCATTAGACGTAGGATTGATGGGGCCACATATATGGACTTTGTTGCAACACTTGAGATGCACGCCAATTTCTTTGATGTGGAAAAGGATCTCTTTGATGTTTTCCTTTGAGACAATATTCACACAGTGGAGTTGGGGACTTTAAGGTAGACAACCCTTTCACCATATCATGCTTTAACAAGTTTTTCAATCCACTATAACTCAACTGACCATAACAAGAGTGTCAGACTTGAGCTATTATTGGTGTTGAACTTAATTCAAAGGAATTGTAAGAAACTCTAGATTTTACAGAGATAGCAAATATGCAGTTAGTAGTCATAGATGTTTTAAATATCAGATCCTCTCCTTGAAACACTTGACACTTTTTTTTTTTTATTTCAATCCTTAATCCTTTCTCCAAAAATTGACCCATACTAAATAAATTATTCTCTAACTCAAGAACATAAAATACATCCATAACCATATGCATAACTTTATTAATTAGCAACTTAATCGTGTCCTTCCTTGTCACCTTTAAAGCATAGTTATTCCCAACTTCCCTTCATCAAAAAACACATAATCCATAGAAGAAAACCAGTCATTTATACCTGTCATGTGATTACTGCAGCCTAAATCAATGAACCACATATCTTGTGTAATTGATTCTTCATCTATTGGAACTTGTGCCATGAGTGACACGACTTCTTCACCACCTTCAGATAATTTGCTCTGTTATCCCGAGGCTTCTTTGGACATTCATGTTGGAAGTGTCTGAACTCATGGCAGTAGTAACACTCTATTGTTGCCTTATTCATAAATTCTTTACCTCTTCTCCCTCTATTTGCTTGAGGAAATTCTTACACAAGTCTAACATCAATCATCCCTCATTTGCTTGAGGAAATTCTTACACAGGTCTATCATCAATCATTCTACTGGTTTCTGTTTCACTTCAATCCCAAGTAGCATCCTCTTGAAATTTGACATCCCTCCTAATATGAATCTTTTTGTTAACAGGGTCATATAGTTTATAAGCTTTAGACTCCTCTCTTATATACCCAACAACACACATTTAGTACCTTTTCATCGAATTTGCTCCTTTTTTGGTCAGGTATATGAAAAAATCCAATGCAACCAAAAATTCTGAACTAAGATACAGATGGCTTAAATTCGCTTCGTGCTTCTTCAGATGTGATATTTTTTACTACAAGAGTTGGACTTCTATTCAAGATATGAACCATCCAATTTACAGTTTCGGGCCCAAAGGATCGTGGAACTTTTCTTTCTATGAAAACACTTTGAACCATACTTATAATGGTCTGATTCTTCCTCTCAACTACACCATTTTGTTGTGATGTGTATGAGCCAGTGAGCTGTCTTTCAATACCCTGCTCTTTACAAAAATGAACAAACTCCCTGGAGGTGCATTCTCCTCCTATCAGTACTTAAAATTTGAATAAAGGTATCAGTTTGTTTTTCTACTAATTCTTTAAAATTTTTAAAGGTATCAAATGCTTCACTTTTCTCACGAATGAAATAATATACCCATACTTTCCTACTAAAATGATCGTGAAAGTGAGTATGTACCTTTTATTCCCATTAGACGTAGGATTGATGGGGCCACATATATGGACTTTGTTGCAACACTTGAGATGCACGCCAATTTCTTTGATGTGGAAAAGGATCTCTTTGATGTTTTCCTTTGAGACAATATTCACACAGTGGAGTTGGGGACTTTAAGGTAGACAACCCTTTCACCATATCATGCTTTAACAAGTTTTTCAATCCACTATAACTCAACTGACCATAATGAGAGTGTCAGACTTGAGCTATTATTGGTGTTGAACTTAATTCAAAGCAATTGTAAGAAACTCTAGATTTTACAGAGATAGCAAATATGCAGTTAGTAGTCATAGATGTTTTAAATATCAGATCCTCTCCTTGAAACACTTGACACTTATTTTTTTTTTTATTTCAATCCTTAATCCTTTCTCCAAAAATTGACCCATACTAAATAAATTATTCTCTAACTCAAGAACATAAAATACATCCGTAACCATATGCATAACTTTATTAATTAGCAACTTAATCGTGTCCTTCCTTGTCACCTTTAAAGCATAGTTATTCCCAACTTCCCTTCATCAAAAAACACATAATCCATAGAAGAAAACCAGTCATTTATACCTGTCATGTGATTACTGCAGCCTGAATCAATGAACCACATATCTTGTGTAATTGATTCTTCATCTATTGGAACTTGTGCCATGAGTGACACGACTTCTTCACCACCTTCGAGATAATTTGCTACTGTTATCCAGAGGCTTCTTTGGACATTCATGTTGGAAGTGTCCGAACTCATGGCGGTAGTAACACTCTATTGTTGCCTTATTCATAAATTCTTTACCTCTTCTCCCTCTATTTGCTTGAGGAAATTCTTACACAAGTCTAACATCAATCATCCCTCATTGCTTGAGGAAATTCTTACAGTCTATCATCAATCATTCTGCTTGGTTTCTGTTTCACTTCAATCCCAAGCAACATCCTCTTGAAATTTGACATCCCTCCTAATATGAATCTTTTTGTTAACGGGGTCATATAGTTTATAAGCTTTAGACTCCTCTCTTATATACCCAACAACACACATTTAGTACCTTTTCATCGAATTTGCTCCTTTTTTGGTCGGGTATATGAAAAAATCCAATGCAACCAAAAATTTTGAACTAAGATACGAGATGGCTTAAATTCGCTTCGTGCTTCTTCGAGATGTGATATTTTTTACTACAAGAGTTGGACTTCTATTCAAGATATGAACCATCCAATTTACAGTTTCGGGCCCAAAGGATCGTGGAACTTTTCTTTCTATGAAAACACTTTGAACCATACTTATAATGGTCCGATTCTTCCTCTCAACTACACCATTTTGTTGTGATGTGTATGAGCCGAGTGAGTTGTCTTTCAATACCACTGCTCTTTACAAAAATGAACAAACTCCCTGGAGGTGCATTCTCCTCCTATCGGTACTTAAAATTTGAATAAAGGTATCGGTTTGTTTTTCTACTAATTCTTTAAAATTTTTAAAGGTATCAAATGCTTCACTTTTCTCACGAATGAAATAATATACCCATACTTTCCTACTAAAATGATCGTGAAAGTGAGTATGTACCTTTTATTCCCATTAGACGTAGGATTGATGGGGCCACATATATGGACTTTGTTGCAACACTTGAGATGCACGCCAATTTCTTTGATGTGGAAAAGGATCTCTTTGATGTTTTCCTTTGAGACAATATTCACACGGTGGAGTTGGGGACTTTAAGGTAGACAACCCTTTCACCATATCATGCTTTAACAAGTTTTTCAATCCACTATAACTCAACTCGACCATAACGAGAGTGTCGGACTTGAGCTATTATTGGTGTTGAACTTAATTCAAAGCAATTGTAAGAAACTCTAGATTTTACAGAGATAGCAAATATGCAGTTAGTAGTCATAGATGTTTTAAATATCAGATCCTCTCCTTGAAACACTTGACACTTATTTTTTTTTTTATTTTAATCCTTAATCCTTTCTCCAAAAATTGACCCATACTAAATAAATTATTCTCTAACTCAAGAACATAAAATACATCCGTAACCATATGCATAACTTTATTAATTAGCAACTTAATCGTGTCCTTCCTTGTCACCTTTAAAGCATAGTTATTCCCAACTTCCCTTCATCAAAAAACACATAATCCATAGAAGAAAACCAGTCATTTATACCTGTCATGTGATTACTACAGCCTGAATCAATGAACCAAATATCTTGTGTAATTGATTCTTCATCTATTGGAACTTGTGCCATGAGTGACACGACTTCTTCACCACCTTCAGATAATTTGCTCTGTTATCCCGAGGCTTCTTTGGACATTCATGTTGGAAGTGTCTGAACTCATGGTAGTAGTAACACTCTATTGTTGCCTTATTCATAAATTCTTTACCTCTTCTCCCTCTATTTGCTTGAGGAAATTCTTACACAAGTCTAACATCAATCATCCCTCATTTGCTTGAGGAAATTCTTACACAGGTCTATCATCAATCATTCTATCGGTTTCTGTTTCACTTCAATCCCAAGCAAGCATCCTCTTGAAATTTGACATCCCTCCTAATATGAATCTTTTTGTTAACAGGGTCATATAGTTTATAAGCTTTAGACTCCTCTCTTATATACCCAACAACACACATTTAGTACCTTTTCATCGAATTTGCTCCTTTTTTGGTCGGGTATATGAAAAAATCCAATGCAACCAAAAATTTCGAACTAAGATACGAGATGGCTTAAATTCGCTTCGTGCTTCTTCGGATGTGATATTTTTTACTACAAGAGTTGGACTTCTATTCAAGATATGAACCATCCAATTTACAGTTTCGGGCCCAAAGGATCGTGGAACTTTTCTTTCTATGAAAACACTTTGAACCATACTTATAATGGTCTGATTCTTCCTCTCAACTACACCATTTTGTTGTGATGTGTATGAGCCAGTGAGTTGTCTTTCAATACCTCGCTCTTTACAAAAATGAACAAACTCCCTAGAGGTGCATTCTCCTCCTATCGGTACTTAAAATTTGAATAAAGGTATCAGTTTGTTTTTCTACTAATTCTTTAAAATTTTTAAAGGTATCAAATGCTTCACTTTTCTCACGAATGAAATAATATACCCATACTTTCCTACTAAAATGATCGTGAAAGTGAGTATGTACCTTTTATTCCCATTAGACGTAGGATTGATGGGGCCACATATATGGACTTTGTTGCAACACTTGAGATGCACGCCAATTTCTTTGATGTGGAAAAGGATCTCTTTGATGTTTTCCTTTGAGACAATATTCACACAGTGGAGTTGGGGACTTTAAGGTAGACAACCCTTTCACCATATCATGCTTTAACAAGTTTTTCAATCCACTATAACTCAACTGACCATAACGAGAGTGTCAGACTTGAGCTATTATTGGTGTTGAACTTAATTCAAAGCAATTGTAAGAAACTCTAGATTTTACAGAGATAGCAAATATGCAATTAGTAGTCATGGATGTTTTAAATATCAGATCCTCTCCTTGAAACACTTGACACTTATTTTTTTTTTATTTCAATCCTTAATCCTTTCTCCAAAAATTGACCCATACTAAATAAATTATTCTCTAACTCAAGAACATAAAATACATCCGTAACCATATGCATAACTTTATTAATTAGCAACTTAATCGTGTCCTTCCTTGTCACCTTTAAAGCATAGTTATTCCCAACTTCCCTTCATCAAATAAAACATAATCCATAGAATAAAACCAGTCATTTATACCTGTCATGTTATTACTGCAGCCTGAATCAATGAACAACTTATCTTGTTTAATTGATTCTTCATCTATTGGAACTTGTGCCATGAGTGACACGACTTCTTGACCATCTTCAGCATAATTTGCTCTACTATCCCGAGGCTTCTTTGGACATTAATGTTGGAAGTGTCCGAACTCATGGCAGTAGTAGCACTCTATTGTTCCCTTATTTCTAAATTGTTTACCTCTTCTCCCTCTATTTGCTTGAGGAAATTCTTACATAGGTCTGTCGGAAATCAAATAGTATTTTAGGAAAGAATAAATTAGGAATAATCCCATAAATCAAGGGATCCTAGAATAAAATAAAGTTATTATATTTCCAAAAATAGCTTAGGTCTCTTGTATATATCTTGTCTGATCTCTTTGTATTAAAATAAATAAAATAAGATTTCATTTAACCTAATTTTCCAGATGGTATAAGAGCTTCTGATCTAGGAAGTTCTGTCTGCGCACTACAAACCCTAAGACGGCAGCATGTATTGTTGTTGCATTTTTTCTTAACCCTAAGACGGCAGTCTGCATTGCTGCTGCATTTTTCTTAATCCTAAGACGACAACCTGCATTGTTGTTGCATCGCACATTTTGGCTATAATGTCAAAGGAAGAGGAGATAGAAAGGGTGAAAACCGTTCTTAGTAAGCTGGAAAAACCTACAGGTATGTGTTCTTTGGCATACTCAGGTAAGTTTCCACCTTCTTTTGGATTATATGTCTCAGATACACCTTTTAACCATTATTGGATATTGGACTCTGGAGCCACAGATCACATGACACCATTAGCCAAATACTTCTCCACATATTCCCCATGTCCCAGCAACAAGAAAATTGCCACAGCAGATGGAACCCTTATAACTGCAGCTGGTCAAGGAAATATCCAAATCAATCCTTTAATAACCTTAAAAGATGTTCTCCATGTCCCAAAGTTGTCCACGAACCTAGTGTCTATACAAAAACTTATAAAGGATTTGTCATGTAAAGTTGTTTTTTTCAACGATCATTGTGTATTTTTAGGACAAGGATTCGGGGAGGATGATTGGACATGCTAGAGAATGGAATGGCCTTTATTATCTCGAAGATCCAAGTCTGCCCAGCAAGAATAAAATCTCTCACTCCTTTATATCTGAATCCTTGATGACCAAGAGAGAAAAAATCATGCTTTATCATTGTCGGTTGGGACATCCCTCTTTTGGAGTGATCAAAATTATGTTTCCCTCTTTGTTTACCAAGTTAGATGTTGAGAGTCTTCATTGTGAGGTGTGTGAACTTGCTAAGCACAAGCGTATATGTTTTCCAATAAGTAATAGAATTAGCAATTTCCCTTTTTATATTGTTCATACGTATGGGGACATTCTAATATTCCAAATGTGTCTGGTACTCAATGGTTTGTCACCTTTATAGATGATTGTACAAGGGTCATTTGGGTTTTCCTACTTAAACAAAAATCAGAAGTCAGTTCTGTCTTTCTAAACTTCCACTCCATGATAAAAAAAATCAGTTTGGTATTAATATTAATAGGATTAGGTCAGATAATGCCAAAGATTACTTCAATCATATCCTTAATTCTTTTTGTCAAAAAGAAGGTATAATTCATGAGTCCTCTTGTGTCAAAACACCACAACAGAATGGGGTCGCAGAGAGGAAAAATGGACATCTATTAAATCAGACTCGGGCATTGTTGTTCCAAAAAAGTGTCCCAAAAATTTTTTGGGGGGAAGTTGTCCTTACAGCAACATTCCTTATCAATAGACTACCCTCTAGAGTCTTAGGATCAAAAAGCCCTATGGAAGCTTTGTCGTCTTTCTATCCAAACTTATCTACCACAAATAATCTTAAACCAAGAATTTTTGGGTGCATCTCATATGTCCATATTCATAGTATAGACAGGGGGAAACTTGATCCTAGAGCCTTAAAGTGTGTCTTTGTTGGTTACTCACCCACTCAAAAAGGGTATAAATGCTACCACCCCCCATCCAAAAAATTCTTTGTGTCTAGGGATGTTACCTTCAATGAACAAGAGGGCTATTTCCATCAACCTTGTCTTCAGGGGGAGAGTTTTAGGGAATATAAGGAAAGTAGTAATTCTGGTTTTCCCATTCTTCCAGACTTGACATTTGAACCTAAACGAGATCATATTGAAAATAGTAATTCTGATTTTCCCATTCTTCCAAACTTGATATTTGGACCTAAACGAGATCAAATTGAAGATCAAATTGAAGTTGTAACAAATGAAACAAGTCAAGGAATTGGTCAAGAGAAGGAAGTTGGTCAAGAAAATGAAATTAATTGTGAAGCTGATCAAGAAGATGTTGAAGCTGGAAAATTTGGTAAGAAGCTGGTGTACTCAAAGAAGACTAAGGCCATTCTAGGATCAAGCCATGTTCAAGAATCAAACTTGACTCCACAAAAAGAGGTAACAATATTTTCTCTAGCTGTGCAGGTTGAAATTGAAACCCAAAATGATCTTGACCTCCCAATTGCCATTAGAAAAGGGACAAGAAAATGCACCAAGCAACCACTCTACCCTCTCTCAAATGACTTGTCCTTTAAAAATTTCTCTCCTACCCATAAAACCTTTGTAGTAAACCTAAACACTGTACTTCTACCTAATACCCTATCTGAGGCATTGTCTAACAGAAGATGGAGGCAAGCCATGGATGTAGAGATGGAGGCATTGGAGAAGAGCAACACTTGGGAGTTAGTCACCTTACCAATAGGAAAGAGGCCAGTTGGATGTAAGTGGGTCTATACAGTGAAATACAAGACTGATGAATCAATTGAGAGATATAAGGCAAGACTAGTTGCCAAAGGGTTCACCCAAACCTATGGAGTTGATTATTTGGAGACCTTTGCTCCGGTTGCCAAAATGAACACAGTTAGGGTGATATTGTCCCTTGCTGCCAATTATGGTTTGAACTTGGAACAATTTGATGTTAAGAATGCTTTCCTACATGGAGACCTTGAAGAAGAAATTTATATGGAGATACCTCCGGGATATGGTAAAGATGTTGTTGCCAACACTGTTTGCAAGTTGAAAAAGGCATTATATGGGCTAAAACAGTCCCCCCATGCATGGTTTGGTAGGTTTACTAAAGTTATGACAGGTCTGGGTTACAAACAAAGCCAAGGGGATCATACTTTGTTCTTTAAACATTCCAAGTTAGGGGGAGTAACAATATTATTGGTGTATGTGGATGACATAATATTAACTAGAGATAATAAAGAAGGGCAACAATTGTTGAGCCAATGCTTAGGCAAGGAATTTGAGATCAAGACCTTGGGAAAACTAAAATATTTTTTAGGAATCGAAGTTGCCCACACCAAGAAAGGGATATTTATATCCCAGTAGAAATACATCACTGATTTGCTCAAGGAAATTGGCAAAACAGCTTGCAAACCTGCTAGTACCCCATTAGAACCAAACATAAAGCTTGGAAATGGAGACGAAGATGTTTCTGTTGAAAAAGATATGCATCAACGATTAGTGGGCAGACTTATATATTTGTCGCATACCAGGCCATATATTGCCTATGCAGTGAGTTTAATTAGCCAATTTATGGATAACCCAAAGGAGACCCATTTACAAGCAGCCCATAGAATTTTACTGTACCTTAAAGGAACTCCAGGAAGAGGGATTCTATTTAAAAGGAATGGAAATGTAAAGCTTGAAGCCAATACTGATGCTGATTATGCAGGGTCAATTGTGGATAGGATGTCAACTATAGGATATTGCACCTTTCTTGAAGGATATCTTGTGACTTGGAGAAGCAAAAAGAAAGGTGTAGTGGCTCGGTCCAATGCTGAAGCAGAATTCCGAGCCATGGCACAAAGTATATGTGAGTTGCTATGGCATAAAATCATCTTAGAAGACTTGAGGATAAAATGAGAAGAACCTATGAAGCTCTATTGTGATAATAAGCCAGCAATCAGCATAGCCCACAACCCAGTGCAGCATGATAGAACAAAGCATATTGAAGTAGACAAACACTTCATCAAAGAAAAGGTTTATAGTGGCTTAATATGCACTCCATATGTGTCCTCTCAAAACCAAATTGCAGACATTCCTACCAAGGGACTGAGCTGCCACAACTTTGAGAAGATTGTATCCAAGCTGGGAATGGAAAACACCTATTCACCAGCTTGAGGGGGAATGTGGAAAATCAAATAGTATTTTCGGAAAGAATAAATTAGGAACAATCCCATAAATCAAGGGATCCTAGAATAAAAAAGAGTTATTATATTTCCAAAAATAGCTTAGGTCTCCTGTATATATCTTGTATGATCTCTTTGTATTAAAACAAATAAAATAAGATTTCATTTAATCTAATTTTCCAGAAGGTCTAACATCAATCATCCCTCACTTGCTTGAGGAAATTCTTACACAGGTCTATCATCAATCATTCTACAGGTTTCTGTTTCACTCCAATCCCAAGCAGCATGCTCTTGAAATTTGACATCCCTGCTAATATGAATCTTCTTTTTAATAGGATCATATAGTTTATAAGCTTAAGAATCCTCACTTATACCCAACAACACACATTTAGTACTTTTTCATCCAGTTTGCTCCTTTTTTGGTCAGGTATATGAACAAATCCAATGTAACCAAAAATTCTTAAGTAAGATACAGATGGCTTAAATCCGCTTCGTGCTTCTTCAGATGTGATATTTTTTACTACAAGAGTTGGACTTCTATTCAAGATATGAACCACCCAATTTACAGTTTCCGGCCAAAAGGATCATGGAACTTTTCTTTCTATGAAAACACTTTGAACCATACTAATGGTCTGATTCTTTCTCTCAACAACACCATTTTGTTGTGATGTGTATGAGGCAGTGAACTGTCTTTGAATACCCTGCTCTTTACAAAAATGAACAAACTCCCTGGAGGTGCATTCTCCTCCTATCAGTACGTAAAATTTGAATAAAGGTATCAGCTTGTTTTTCTATTATTTCTTTAAAATTTTTAAAGGTCTCAAATGCTTCACTTTTCTCACGAAGGAAATATACCCATACTTTCCTACTAAAATGATCCATGAAAGTGAGTATGTACCTTTTATTCCCATTAGACGTAGGATTGATGGGGCCACATATATGGACATGTTGCAACACTTGAGATGCACGCCAATTGCTTTGACATGGAAAAGGATCTCTTTGATGTTTTCCTTTGAGACAATATTCACACAGTGGAGTTGGGGACTTTAAGGTAGACAACCCTTTCACCATATCATGCTTTAACAAGTTTTTCAATCCACTATAACTCAAGTGACTATAACGAGAGTGCCAGACTTGAGCTATTATTGGTGTTAAACTTAATTCAAAGCAATTGTAAGAAACTCTAGATTTTACAGAGATAGCAAACATGCAGTTAGTAGTCATAGATGTTTTAAATATCATATCCTCTCCTTGAAACACTTCACACTTATTTTTTTTTTCATTTCAATCCTTAATCCTTTCTCCAAAAATTGACCCATACTAAATAAATTATTCTCTAACTCAAGAACATAAAATACATCTGTAACCATATGCATAACTTTATTAATTAGCAATTTAATCGTGTTCTTCCTTGTCACCTTTAAAGCATAGTTATTCCCAAACTTCCCTTCGTAAAAAAAAATATAATCCATAGAAGAAAAACAGTCATTAAACCTGTCATGTGATTACTGCAGCCTGAATCAATGAGTCACATATCTTGTGTAATTGATTCTTCATCTATTAGAACTTGTGCCATGAGTGACACGACTTCTTCACCACCTTCAGCATAATTTGCTCTGCTATCCCGAGGCTTTTTTGGACATTAATGTTGGAAGTGTCCGAAGTCATGGCAGTAGTAACACTCTATTGTTGCCTTATTCATAAATTGTTTACCACTTCTCCCTCTATTTGCTTGAGGAAATTCTTACATAGGTCTAACATCAATCATCCCTCATTTGCTTGCGGAAATTCTTACATAGGTGTATCATCAATCATTCTACAGGGTTCTGTTTCACTCCAATCCCAAGCAGCATCCTCTTGAAATTTGACATCCCTGCTAATATGAATCTTCTTGTTAATAGGATCATATAGTTTATAAGCTTTAGACTCCTCACTTATACCCAACAACATACATTTAGTACTTTTTCATCCAGTTTTCTCCTTTTTTCGTCAGTATATGAACAAATCCAATGTAACCAACAATTCTGAAGTAAGATACAGATGGCTTAAACCTGCTTCGTGCTTCTTCAGATGTTATATTTTTTACTACAAGAGTTGGACTTCTATTCAAGATATGAACCACCCAATTTACAGTTTTCGGCCAAAAGGATCGTGGAACTTTTCTTTCTATGAAAACACTTTGAACCATACTTATAATGGTCTGATTCTTCCTCTCAACTACACCATTTTGTTGTGATGTGTATGAGGCAGTGATATTTGAATACCCTGCTCTTTACAAAAATGAACAAACTCCCTTGAGGTGCATTCTCCTCCTATCAGTATGTAAAATTTGAATAAAGGTATTAGCTTGTTTTTCTACTAATTCTTTAAAACTTTAAAGGTCTCAAATGCTTCACTTTTCTCACGAAGGAAATATACCCATACTTTCTTACTAAAATGATCCGTGAAAGTGAATATGTACCTTTTGTTCCCATTAGACGTAGGATTGATGGGGCCACATATATGGACTTGTTCAACACTTGAGTTGCACGCCAATTGCTTTGATATGGAAAAGGATCTCTTTGATGTTTTCCTTTGAGACAATGTTCACACAGTTGAATTGGGGACTTCAAAGTAAGCAACCCTTTCATCATATCATGCTTTAACAAGTTTTTCAATCCACTATAACTCAAGTGACCATAACGAGAGTGCCAGACTTGAGCTATTATTGGTGTTGAACTTAATTCAAAGCAATTGTAAGAAACTCTATATTTTACAGAGATAGTAAACATGCAGTTAGTAGTCATAGATGTTTTAAATATCCGATCCTCTCCTTGAAACACTTCACACTTTTTTTTTTCATTTCAATCCTTAATCCTTTCTTCAAAAATTGACCCATACTAAAAAAACTATTCTCTAACTCAAGAACATAAAATACATCCGTAACCATATGCATAACTTTATTAATTAGCAATTTAATCATGTCCTTCCTCTTCACCTTTAAAACATAGTTATTCCCAACTTCCATTCATAAAAAAAAAAAACATAATCCACAGAAGAAAACCAGTCATTTATACCTGTCATGTGATTACTGTAGCCTGAATCAATGAACCACATATCTTGTGTAATTGATTCTTCATCTATTGGAACTAGTGCCATGAGTTACACGGCTTCTTGACCATCTTCAGCATAATGTGCTCTGCTATCCCGAGACTTCTTTGGACATTAATGTTGAAAGTGTCCAAACTCATGGTAGTAGTAACACTCTATTGTTGCCTTATTCATAAATTGTTTACCTCTTCTCCCTCTATTTGCTTGAGGAAATTCTTACATAGGTATGTAGGAAATCAAATAGTATTTTAGGAAAAAATAAATTAGGAACAATCCCATAAATCAAGGGATCCTAGAATAAAATAGAGTTATTATATTTCCAAAAATAGCTTAGGTCTCCTGTATATATCTTGTATGATCTCTTTGTATTAAGATAAATAAAATAAGATTTCATTTAATCTAATTTTCCAGATGGTATCAGAGCCTCCGATCTAGGAAGTTCTGTCTGTGCACTATAAACCCTAAGAAGACAACCGTTATTGCTGCTGCATTTTTCCTTAACCCTAACACGGCAGCCTGCATTGCTGCTGCATTTTTTTTAATCCTAAGACGAAAACCTGCATTGTTGTTGCATCGCACCTTTTTGCTACAATGTCAAGGGAAGAGGAGATAGAAAGGGTGAAAACCGTTCTTAGTAAGCTGGAAAAACCTACAGGTATGTGTTCTTTGGCATACTCAGGTAAGTTTCCACCTTCTTTTGGATTAAATTTCTCAGATACACCTTTCAACCATTATTGGATATTGGACTCTGGAGCCACAGATAACATGACACCATTAGCCAAACACTTCTCCACATATTCCCCATGTCCCAGCAACAAGAAAATTGCCACAGCAGATGGAACCCTTATAACTGCAGCTGGTAAAGGAAATATCCAAATCAATCCTTTAATAACCTTAAAAGATGCTCTCCATGTCCCAAAGTTGTCCACGAACCTAGTGTCTATACAAA
Source organism: Sphenostylis stenocarpa (assembly GCA_963425845.1). Taxonomy (NCBI): domain Eukaryota; kingdom Viridiplantae; phylum Streptophyta; class Magnoliopsida; order Fabales; family Fabaceae; genus Sphenostylis; species Sphenostylis stenocarpa. Next base: position 19,732,578 of record OY731400.1, on the reverse strand, counting down.
AACTTATAAAGGATTTGTCATGTAAAGTTGTTTTTTTCAACGATCATTGTGTATTTCAAGACAAGGATTCGGGGAGGATGAATAGACATGCTAGAGAATGGAATGGTCTTTATTATCTCGAAGATCCAAGTCTGCCCAACAAGAATAGAATCTCTCACTTCTTCATATCTGAATCCTTGATGACCAACATACAAAAAATCATGTTTTATCATTATCGGTTGGGACATCCCTCTTTTGGAGTTATCAAAATTTTGTTTCCCTCTCTGTTTACCAAGTTAGATGTTGAGAGTCTTCATTGTGAGGTGTGTGAACTTGCTAAGTAATAATTAGCAATTTCCCTTTTTATCTTGTTCATATTGATGTATGGGGACCTTCTAATATTCCAAATGTGTTTGGTACTCGATGATTTGTCACCTTTATAGATGACTGTACAAGGGTCACTTGGGTTTTCCTACTTAAACAAAAATTAGAAGGCAGTTCTGTGTTCCTAAACTTCCACTTCATGATAAAAAAAATCAGTTTGGTATTAATATTAATAGGATTAGGTCAGATAATGCCAAAGATTACTTCAATCATATCCTTAATTCTTTTTGTCAAAAAGAAGGTATAATTCATGAGTCCTCTTGTGTCAAAACACCACAACAGAATGGGGTCGCAGAGAGGAAAAATGGACATCTATTAAATCAGACTCGGGCATTGTTGTTCCAAAAAAGTGTCCCAAAAATTTTTTGGGGGGAAGTTGTCCTTACAGCAACATTCCTTATCAATAGACTACCCTCTAGAGTCTTAGGATCAAAAAGCCCTATGGAAGCTTTGTCGTCTTTCTATCCAAACTTGTCTACCACAAATAATCTTAAACCAAGAATTTTTGGGTGCATCGCATATGTCCATATTCATAGTATAGACAGGGGGAAACTTGATCCTAGAGCCTTAAAGTGTGTCTTTTTTGGTTACTCACCCACTCAAAAAGGGTATAAATGCTACCACCCCCCATCCAAAAAATTCTGTGTCTAGGGATGTTACCTTCAATGAACAAGAGGGCTATTTCCATCAACCTTGTCTTCAGGGGGAGAGTTTCAGGGAAGATAAGGAAAGTAGTAATTATGGTTTTCCCATTCTTCCAGACTTGACATTTGAACCTAAACGAGATCATATTGAAAGTAGTAATTCTGATTTTCCCATTCTTCCAGACTTGATATTTGAACCTAAACGAGATCAAATTGAAGATCAAATTGAAGTTGTAACAAATGAAACAAGTCAAGGAATTAGTCAAGAAAAGGAAGTTGGTCAAGAAAGTGAAGTTAATTGTGAAGCTGAATAAGAAGATGTTGAAGTTGGAAAATTTGGTAAGAAGCTGGTGTACTCGAGGAAGACTATGGTCATTCCAGGATCAAGCCATGTTCAAGAATCCAACTCGACTCCACAAAAAGAGGTAACAATTTTTTCTCCAGCTGTGCAGGTTGAAATTGAAACCCAAAATGATCCTGACCTCCCAATTGCCATTAGAAAAGGGACAAGAAAATGCACCAAACAACCACTCTACCCTCTCTCAAATGACTTGTCCTTTAAAAATTTCTCTCCTACCCATAAAACCTTCCTAGTAAACCTAAACACTATACTTCTACCTAATACCCTATCTGAGGCATTGTCTGATAGAAAATGGAGGCAAGCCTTGGATGTAGAGATGGAGGCATTGGAGAAGAACAACACCTGGGAATTAGTCACCTTACCAATAGGAAAGAGGCCAGTTGGATGTAAGTGGGTCTATACAGTGAAATACAAGACTGATGGATTAATTGAGAGATATAAGGCAAGACGAGTTGCCAAAGGGTTCACCCAAACCTATGGAGTTGATTATTTGGAGACCTTTGCTCCGGTTGCCAAAATGAACATAGTTAGGATGATATTGTCCCTTGCTGTCAATTATGGTTAGAACTTGGTACAATTTGATGTTAAGAATGATTTCCTACATGGAGACCTTGAAGAAGAAATTTATATGAAGATACCTCCGGGATATGGTAAAGATGTTGTTGCCAACACTATTTGCAAGTTGAAAAAGACATTATATGGGCTAAAACAGTCCCCCCGTGCATGGTTTGGCAGGTTTACAAAAGTTATGACAGGTCTGGGTTACAAACAAAGCCAAGGGGATCATACTTTGTTCTTTAAACATTCCAAGTTAGGGGGAGTAACAAAATTATTGGTGTATGTGGATGACATAATATTAACTGGAGATATTAAAGAAGAGCAACAATTGTTGAGCCAATGCTTAGGTAAGGAATTTGAGATCAAGACCTTGGGAAAACTAAAATATTCTTTAGGAATCGAAGTTGCCCACTCCAAGAAAGGGATATTTATATCCCAACCGAAATACATCACTGATTTGCTCAAGGAAACTGGCAAGACAGCTTGCAAACCTGCTAGTACCCCATTAGAACCAAACCTAAAGCTTAGAAATGCAGAAGAAGATGTTTCTGTTGAAAAAGATATGTATCAACGATTAGTGGGCAGACTTATATATTTGTCGTATACCAGGCCAGATATTGCCTATGCAGTGAGTTTAATTAGCCAATTTATGCATAACCCAAAGGAGACCCATTTACAAGCATCCCATAGAATTTTACAGTACCTTAAAGGAACTCCAGGAAGAGGGATTCTATTTAAAAGGAATGGTAATGTAAAGCTTGAAGCCTATAATGATGCTGATTATGCAGGGTCAATTGTGGATAGGATGTCAACTACAGGATATTGCACCTTTCTTGGAGGAAAACTTGTGACTTGGAGAAGCAAAAAGCAAGGTGTAGTGGCTCGGTCCATTGCTGAAGCAGAATTCCGAGCCATGGCACAAGGTATATGTGAGTTGCTATGGCATAAAATCATCTTAGAATACTTGAGGATAAAATGGGAAGAACCTATGAAGCTCTATTGTGATAATAAGCCAGAAATCAACATAGCCCACAACCCAGTGCAGCATGATAGACAAAGCATATTGAAGTAGACAAACACTTCATCAAAGAAAAGCTTGATAGTGGCATAATATGCACTCCGTATGTGTCCTCTCAAGACCAAATTGCAGACATTCTTACCAAGGGACTGAGCTGCCATAACTTTGAGAAGATTGTATCCAAGCTGGGAATGGAAAACACCTATTCACCAGCTTGAGGGGGAATGTGGGAAATCAAATAGTATTTTAGGAAAGAATAAATTAGGAACAATCCCATAAATCAAGGTCTAACATCAATCATCCCTCATTTGCATGAGGAAATTCTTACAGAGGTCTATCATCAATCATTCTTCAGGTTTCTGTTTCACTCCAATCCCAAGCAGCATCCTCTTGAAATTTGACATCCCTGCTAATATGAATCTTCTTTTTAATAGGATCATATAGTTTATAAGCTTTAGACTCCTCACTTATACCCAACAACACACATTTAGTACTTTTTCATCCAATTTTCTCCTTTTTTTGTCAGGTATATGAACAAATCCAATGTAACCAAAAATTCTGAAGTAAGATACAGATGGCTTAAATCCGCTTCGTGCTTCTTCAGATGTGATATTTTTTACTACCAGAGTTGGACTTCTATTCAAGATATGAACCACCCAATTTACAGTTTCTGGCCAAAAGGATCGTGGAACTTTTCTTTCTATGAAAACACTTTAAACCATACTTATAATGGTCTGATTCTTCCTCTCAACTACACCATTTTGTTGTGATGTGTATGAGGCAGTGAGATGTCTTTGAATACCCTGCTCTTTACAAAAATGAACAAACTCCCTGGAGGTGCATTCTCCTCTATCAGTAGTAAATTTTAAATAAAGGTATCAGCTTGTTTTTCTACTAATTCTTTAAAATTTTTAAAGGTCTCAAATGCTTCACTTTTCTCACGAAGGAAATATACCCATACTTTCCTACTAAAATGATTCGTGAAAGTGAATATGTACCTTTTATTCCCATTAGACGTAGGATTGATGGGGCCACATATATGGACATGTTGCAACACTTGCGATGCAAGCCAATTGCTTTGATGTGGAAAAGGATCTCTTTGATGTTTTCCTTTGAGACAATATTCACACGGTTGAGTTGGGGACTTTAAGATAGGCAACCCTTTCACCATATCATGCTTTAACAAGTTTTTCAATCCACTATAACTCAAGTGACCATAACAAGAGTGCCAGACTTGAGCTATTATTGGTGTTGAACTTAATTCAAAGCAATTGTAAGAAACTCTATATTTTACAGAGATAGCAAACATGTACTTAGCAGTCATAGATGTTTTAAATATCAGATCCTATCCTTGAAACACTTCACACTTATTTTTTTTCATTTCAATCCTTAATCCTTTCTCAAAAAATTGACCCATACTAAATAAATTATTCGCTAACTCAAGAACATAAAATACATCCATAAGCATATGCATAACTTTATTAATTAGCAATTTAATCGTGTCCTTCCTGGTCACCCTTAAAGCATAGTGATTCCCAACTTCCCTTCATAAAAAAAAAAACATAATCCATAGAAGAAAACTAGTCATTTCTACCTGTCATGTGATTACTGCAGCCTGAATCAATGAACCACATATCTTGTGTAATTGATTCTTCATCTATTGGAACTTGTGCCATGAGTGACATGGCTTCTTCACCACCTTCAGCATAATTTGCTCTGCTATCTTGATGCTTCTTTGGACATTCATGTTGGAAGTGTCCGAACTCATGGCAGTAGTAACACTCTATTGTTGCCTTATTCATAAATTATTTACCTCTTCTTCCTCTATTTGCTTGAGGAAATTCTTACATAGGTCTAACATCAATCATCCCTCATTTGCTTGAGGAAAGTTTTACATAGGTCTATCATCTATTATTCTACAGGTTTCTATTTCACTCCAATCCCAAGTAGCATCCTCTTGAAATTTGACATCCCTGCTAATATGAATCTTCTTGTTAATAGGATCATATAGTTTATAAGCTTTAGACTCCTCACTTATACCCAACAACATACATTTAGTACTTTTTCATCTAGTTTGCTCCTTTTTTTGTCAGGTATATGAACAAATCCAATGCAACCAAAAGTTTTGAAGTAAGATACAGATGGCTTAAATTTGCTTCATGCTTCTTCAGATGTGATATTTTTTACTACAAAAGTTGGACTTCTATTCAAGATATGAACCACCCAATTCACAGTTTCTGGCCAAAAGGATCGTGGAACTTTTCTTTCTATGAAAACACTTTGAACCATACTTATAATGGTTTGATTCTTCCTCTCAACTACACCATTTTGTTGTGATGTGTATGAGGCAGTGAGCTGTCTTTGAATACCCTGCTCTTTACAAAAATGAACAAACTCCCTGGAGCTGCATTCTCCTCCTATCAGTACGTAAAATTTGAATAAAGGTATCAGCTTATTTTTCTACTAATTCTTTAAAACTTTAAAGGTCTCAAATGCTTCACTTTTCTCACGAAGGAAATATACTCATACTTTCCTACTAAAATGATCCGTGAAACTGAGTATGTACGTTTTGTTCCCATTAGACGCAGGATTGATGGGGCCACATATATGGACTTGTTCAACACTTGAGATGCACGCTAATTTCTTTGACGTGGAAAAGGATCTCTTTGATGTTTTCCTTTGAGACAATGTTCACACAGTTGAGTTGGGGACTTTAAGGTAAGCAACCCTTTCACCATATCATGCTTTAACAAGTTTTTCAATCCACTATAATTCAAGTGACCATAAGGAGAGTACCAGACTTGAGCTATTATTGGTGTTGAACTTAATTCAAAGCAATTGTAAGAAACTCTATATTTTACAGAGATAGCAAACATGCACTTAGCAGTCATAGATGTTTTAAATATCATATCCTATCCTTGAAACACTTCACACTTATTTTTTTTCATTTCAATCCTTAATCCTTTCTCCATAAATTGACCCATACTAAATAAATTATTCTCTAACTCAAGAACATAAAATACATCCATAAGCATATGCATAACTTTATTAATTAGCAATGTAATCGTGTCCTTCCTTGTCACCCTTAAAGCATAGTGATTCTCACCTTCCCTTCATAAAAAAAAAACATAATCCATAGAAGAAAACCAGTCATTTCTACCTGTCATGTGATTACTACAGCCTGAATCAATGAACCACATATCTTGTGTAATTGATTCTTCATCTATTGGAACTTGTGCCATGAGTGACACGGCTTCTTCACCACCTTCAGTATAATTTGCTCTGCTATCCCGATGCTTCTTTGGACATTCATGTTGGAAGTGTCCTAACTCATGGCAGTAGTAACACTCTATTGTTGCCTTATTCATAAATTGTTTACCTCTTCTCCCTCTATTTGCTTGAGGAAATTCTTACATAGGTTTGTGGGGAATCAAATAGTATTTTAGGAAAGAATAAATTAGGAACAATCCCATAAATCAAGGGATCCTAGAATAAAATAGAGTTATTATATTTCCAAAAATAGCTTAGGTCTCCTGTATATATCTTGTATGATCTCTTTTTATTAAAATAAATAAAATAACATTTCATTTAATCTAATTTTCCAGATGGTATTAGAGCTTCCGATCTAGGAAGTTCTGTCTACGCACTATAAACCCTAAGACGGCAGCCTGTATTGCTGCTGCATTTTTCCTTAACCCTAAGACGGCAGCCTGCATTGCTGCTACATTTTTCTTAATCCTAAGATGACAGTCTGCATTGTTGTTGCATCGCACCTTTTTGCTACAATGTCAAGGGAAGAGGAGATAGAAAGGGTGAAAACCGTTCTTAGTAAGCTGGAAAAACCTACAAGTATGTGTTCTTTGGCATACTCAGGTAAGTTTCCACCTTCTTTTGGATTAAATGTCTCAGATACACCTTTTAACCATTATTGGATATTGGACTCTGGAGCCATAGATCACATGACACCATTAGCTAAACACTTCTCCACATATTCCCCATGTCCCAGCAACAAGAAAATTGTCACAGCAGATGGAACCCTTTTAACTGCAGCTAGTCAAGAAAATATCCAAATCAATCCTTTAATAACCTTAAAAGATGCTCTCCATGTCCCAAAGTTGTCCACGAACCTAGTGTCTATACAAAAACTTATAAAGGATTTGTCATGTAAAGTTGTTTTTTTCAACGATCATTGTGTATTTCAGTACAAGGATTCGGGGAGGATGATTGGACATGCTAGAGAATGGAATGGTCTTTATTATCTCGAAGATCCAAGTCTGTCCAGCAAGAATAGAATCTCTCACTCCTTCATATCTGAATCCTTGATGACCAACAGAGAAAAAATCATGCTTTATCATTGTCGGTTGGGACATCCCTCTTTTGGAGTGATCAAAATTATGTTTCCCTCTCTGTTTACCAAGTTAGATGTTGAGAGTCTTCATGATGAGGTGTGTGAACTTGCTAAGCACAAGCGTATATCTTTTCCAATAAGTAATAATTAGCAATTTCCCTTTTTATCTTGTTCATACTGATGTATGGGGACCTTCTAATATTCCAAATGTGTCTGGAACTCGATGGTTTGTTACCTTTATAGATGATTGTACAAGGGTCACTTGGGTTTTCCTCCTTAAACAAAAATTAGAAGTCAGTTTTGTCTTCCTAAACTTCCACTCCATGATAAAAAATCAGTTTGGTGTTAATATTAAGAGGATTAGGTCAGATAATGCCAAAGATTACTTCAATCATGTCCTTAATTCTTTTTGTCAAAAAGAAGGTATAATTCATGAGTCCTCTTGTGTCAAAACACCACAACAGAATGGGGTCGCAGAGAGGAAAAATGGACATCTATTAAATCAGACTCGGGCATTGTTGTTCTGAAAAAGTGTCCCAAAAAATTTATGGGGGGAAGCTGTCCTTACAACAACATACCTTATCAATAGACTACCCTCTAGAGTCTTAGGATCAAAAAGCCCTATGGAAGCTTTGTCGTCTTTCTATCCAAACTTGTCTACCACAAATAATCTTAAACCAAGAGTTTTTGGGTGCATCTCATATGTCCATATTCATAGTACAGACAGGGGGAAACTTGATCCTAGAGCCTTAAAGTGTGTCTTTGTTGGTTACTCACCCACTCAAAAGGGTATAAATGCTACCACCCCCCATCCAAAAAATTCTTTGTGTCTAGGGATGTTACCTTCAATGAACAAGAGGGCTATTTCCATCAACCTTATCTTCAGGGGGAGAGTTTCAGGGAAGATAAGGAAGATAAGGAAAGTAGTAATTTTGGTTTTCCCATTCTTCCAGACTTGACATTTGAACCTAAACGAGATCATATTGAAAGTAGTAATTCTGGTTTTCCCATTCTTCTAGACTTGATATTTGAACCTAAACGAGATCAAATTGAAGTTGTAACAAATGAAACAAGTCAAGGAATTGGTCAAGAAAAGGAAGTTGGTCAAGAAAGTGAAATTAATTGTGAAGCTGATCAAGAAGATGTTGAAACTGGAAAATTTAGTAAGAAGCTGGTGTACTAAGGAAGACTAAGGTCATTTCAGGATCAAGCCATGTTCAAGAATCCAACTCGACTCCACAAAAAGAGGTAACAATTTTTTCTCCAGCTGTGCAAGTTGAAATTGAAACCCAAAATGATCCTGACCTCCCAATTGCCATTAGAAAAGGGACAAGCAAATGCACCAAACAACCACTCTACCCTCTCTCAAATGACTTGTCCTTTAAAAATTTCTCTCCTACCCATAAAACCTTCCTAGTAAACCTAAACACTATACTTCTACCTAATACCCTATCTGAGGCATTGTCTGACAGAAAATAGAGGCAAGCCATGGATGTAGAGATGGAGGCATTGGAGAAGAACAACACCTGGGAGTTAGTCACCTTACCAATAGGAAAGAGGCCAGTTGGATGTAAGTGGGTCTATACAGTGAAATACAAGACTGATGGATACCTATAGAAAATAAATAAGCACTCAAAACAAGTGCATGCTCGAATATCATTGACGAACTCCTTTTCAATATTTATTCATTTCGATATGAACATGAATTCAACGGATTTTATTAACTAACATAATAAGTCTATAACAAAATCAAGTATTCGCAAAAATATTATATATATAAATATTCTTTTTCGTTAACATAGAATTCAACAAAAAATTCAATGTGATAAAAGCTAACAAATTGTGATTTATATTATTAGTTCTCAAACTTTCTTATTGGCGAGCCACAAAAATTGCACCTATTAAAGCAACTAAAAGAATTATTTAAATTAGTTCAAATGGAAGCAAAAAATCTGTTAATAAATGAATTCCAATTTGTTGACTAGTACTTGTCAAATCTTGCTCTATAATCTGATTGGGTCTTATCGTCCAAATAATCCAGTGCCATGATGTTTCTAGAATAGTAGTTATTTGTGAAACAAAGATACTGGTACAAACCATCAAAGTAATTCCATCCCCAACGGTCCAAAGATCAAAATTTTGGTAATATTCTGAACCATTCATAAACATCACAGCAAAAATGATTAAAACATTTATAGCGCCCACGTAAATAAGTAGTTGTGATGCAGCCACGAAATGGGAATTTGCTAAAATATAGAATAAAGATACACAAACAAGAACAAGTCCCAATGAAAAAGCAGAAAAAATCGGATTCGTAAATAAGACTACTCCTAGACTTCCTAATATTAGACCTGATCCAAGAAAGACTAAAATAAAATCATGTAGCGATTCGAACAAATCCATTCTATGTAAAATAAGAGATAAATATAAATTTCATGACCTTATTGATATGACCAGGAAAAAACTTGTTAAATACTAAAAATATCTGCGCATTTTTTTTTCACTAAATCCTAAGATAAAAGATGTGAATCGCTATTAGGTACAGTTGTTATCGGATCAATGTCATTTCATTCTTTTCGTTATGACAAAGAGTCATTTCAAAATAATAGAATATCTTTGTATATATAGAGAGAGTGAGATATTATATTATTTTTGTTTTTAGAATAATTTTAGAAATCATTTCATTTTATTTGAATTGTTCGAATTGTATTATCATCAATTACTGATACTGGTAAAAGACACAAAGCAATTAGATTATAATTCAATTCGTGGTGATCATAAATTGAAAGTTCATATTCTTCGGTCATTGATAAATAATTTGTTGGAAAATATTCAATATAGTTACCACAAAATATACAGATTTCAAAATCAATATTGTAATTAAGCAACCGTTTCTTTCGAATATTTGTTTCTAGTTTCCAATCAACAACGGGTAGATCTATAGGACAGACACGAACACATACTTCACAAGCAATGCATTTATCAAATTCAAAATGTATTCGATCGTGAAAACGTTCTAATGAGATTATTTTTTCATAAGGATATTGAATAGTTACTGGTAACCGATTTGCGTGAGATAAGGTAATCATGAAACCTTGACCAATATACCTAGTAGTTCGGACTATTTGTTCACTATAATTGATGAATTCAGTTACCATAAGGAACATATCATGAATAGCTCTAAATTTTTTTTTTTCTTTCTCTTGTTTAAGTTTAAAATAAGTTCTAAATTTTGAATATAGAAGATTCGCATTTTTTTTACAGTGAAAACAGTTGAGATGAAGTTGTTAATAATAGATTACCAAGAGAAATGGGTAAAAGAAACTTCCACCCAAGATTTAATAATTGATCTATTCTTAGCCTAGGCAAAGTCCATCTTGTTGTGATAGAAATGAATAAGAATAAATAAGTTTTAACTAGTGTAATATAGATACCAATTATCGTTACAAAAACACCGTATGCTTTATTTATTTCAAAAAAGTTAGAAACGAATATGTACGGAATAGAGATATTTGAACCACCAAAATATAGAACTGTTACAAAAAAGGAAGAAACTAATAGGTTTAAATAGGAAGCAACGTAAAATAAACCAAAATTTATACCTGAATATTCAGTTTGATAACCCGTTATTAGTTCTTCTTCCGCTTCCGGTAAATCTAAAGGTAATCTTTCACATTCTGCTAGGGAAGAGATTAGAAAAACAAGGAAACCCATAGGTTGACGCCAGGAAAAAGAGTGGATCCGTGGGGTCCCAAATGAATTGGCTTATTCAAAAAAAGCCCTGTTCTTTGGAAGATCTATCTCGTGTCTGGTACTGCATGGTTCCACCCTGCAAGAACTCTGAATCATTCTCTTGAAGCTCATTCTCTTCATCATAAACGATCCGCTTGTCCCGAAATGACCTGACCCAATAGGGAAATCCCAATTCATTGGGCCTTTCAATACAATCAAATAGAAAGCCCCAAGGGCGCCATATTCTAAGAACCCAAACGATATGATTGAAAAAATCCTCCTCTATCTGTTGCGGGTCGAGGACTCCCCCCCTTCTTCAAACTCCGATTCATATTTTTCATAGAGAAATCTCTAAGCAACGATAGAATAAGATCCATTTTGAATCATATTTAAGGGATTCCTTGGTTCGGACCGAAGAAGCAATGTCACTCGATCCTTATCAAACTGACTGCAATCTTTTTCTGTACATGAGGATCCCACCAGAGTGCCTTCTAACAAAGTATTGAAAACCTAAAGTAGACTTAACGCGGCTAGGTCCCCAAATATCAAAGTGAACCACAACAAAAAGGGACAAAGCACCACGTGTGACACTACGAGGAAAGGAAGTACGACTATGCTTGCCTAATTAACACGACTCACACGCCAAACTAGACAAGTTAGACAAGGCAGAGACAAGTTTCTGTAACTTGGCAAGACTTGGATGACCTAATTGAGCATGAAGAAGAGAGGGAGACTCCATAACTGCACCAACATGTGTAGAGGGATGGAGATGATAAAGACCATGAGACTCATATCCTGTGTCAATCACCTGTTTTGAACTCCGATCCTGTAAACACACAGAATTATTGGTAAAAGAAACAACACAATCAAGAGAACGAGTTAGACAACTGATAGACAACAGGTTAAAAGGAGACTCAGGGACATAAAGAACATTATCAATGGTTAAAGAAGGAAAAAGTTTAACAGTTCCAACACCATGAGATGATACTCTAGAGTCATCAACTAGTGTAACAGAAGGTAAAGGATTAAAAGAGGATAAAGAGGAGAACAAAGATTTGTTACCAGTAATATAATCAGTGGCTCCTGAATAAAAAATCCAAGGACCAGGAGAAGAGGATTGGGTCAGACCAGCAAAATATGTATCTATGTGTGCGAAAAGAGTAGTGGAAATAGAAGATTGTTGATCCTTATACCATTTGAGAAATTTGTTGAACATAGTAGGTGTGTCGGATGCAACAGAAGAAGGAGGATCCCCAGTAGACAAAGGTGGGGAAAGATTGGTCTGAACAACTGTAGCAGATCGAGGAGGACGACCATGTAATGCATAACACTTGTTAATCTTGTTACCTAGCTTACCACAATGTTCACACTTAGGACGCCCTTTTCCCTGTTAGCGAGGGCGAGTCCAGTCATCACGGTGAGATGCCAATACAGAAGAATCATTAACATAATTGGAAGTAGTAGAAGGAGTGGAAGAAGTCATGAAGAGCAGGAGAACAAACCCTAAAAAAAATCCAAAGTAATTCAATCAACCCACGAAGCACAGATCCAAAACGAGAAGACCAAAACAAATCTATTGAGACTAAATGACGTAGGAGACAATAGACGACCAACTCCGATAGTGGTGATCTCAACGGCACGGTGATCACCTTACCGAAATGAACAAAACCGTATGTCACCGGTCAAAAATGAAACTCCGGTGACTGCTCCAGCGGCAGTGACAGCAACGTGAACCAGTACATCAGGTAAGTTCCCAAGAAAGAGAGGTGAGTCACTAATGGATACGCTTAAATATCAAGTCTTTCCTTGTCAGAACCTTCCTAAACATACACTTTCACACTACCAAATAATATCTAGTAACAAAGATAACTATTTTATGATGTGGAAGATTAGTTTAACCGACAACAACGACGGTGGTGACTTCAACAGTGGATAATGGCGAAAAAATTTCAAAATAACCTTAAGCTCTAGATACCATGTTGAATATAGAGGAAATACGGTTTGAGATTAATCTTCCTTGTGTATAAACCACACATAGGGTAACACTACAAAAAAAATTGAAATTACCGACAGATAAAATCCATCGGTAATATTTTTATAATTTAATGCACTTTTTACTTATTTTATAACCTATTTTTTAGAGATTTCCCTCCCTTTTACATTTATATAGCTTTGAATTATTATCAGATTAAGAAAATTGTCATTGGCAAGATTAGAATCCAAGTACCTTAGAGTTAGAGGTCGATACTCCAACCACTAAACTACTAGAATTTTTCAATAATAACTTACAAATAAATTATATTTATATATTTATATATTTATATATAATTAAATATTTATTTTTTAAATTATTTAATTTAATAAATTATTATAAATTAATCTAATTATAATTAAATTAAATTATTAAATAAAAAAATATTTAATTTTTTAATTAGGTAAATAATTAATTTCTTAGAATATTTAAGTAATTATTATATAATTTTACCGATGGATATATCTGCAGGTAATTAATTGTTAATTTACCGATGGATATATCCGTCGGTAACTAATTATTATTTTACCGACGGATATATCAGTCAAGTAAGACCAAATTCTATATCCATCGGTAATGACTCATTTTTCAACGGCCACAAATACTGTCGGTAAAAATCCATCCGAAATATGCGATTTTTTTGTAGTGTAATCTATTTATAATAGAGAGAGGTATAACTAAAAGAGTAACTAAAAGTAAACAAAATAAACAGAAGATATTATTTGATATTGTGGTTAACAATATCTAAACAATATCTAACAGAGTACATCCATCCTAAGAATATTAAACCACAAAGTCTAACTTCTCTTACTAAATGTACAATCAAACAGACCATGATATAAAAAAATATTGAGGAAAATACATTTTTAACTGACATAAGATAACTATCGTGTCATTCTCCAATTGATCCAATTTTTCAAAGTTAATAACTTTACTACATATTACATTAAAAAAGAAGCATAATCTAGTTAATGCATATCTTACATTCTTAGGCAATATCCCCCGAATAATCACAGGTAGAAGTTATTGCATCAAAATATAACTATCATGAGACTTTACTCCAAGAAATTTTAGATCTTCCATGAATACAAAATAGAGAAAATAGAGGAAGAAAAATTATAACTTAAACAGAGGAAGGAAAACTAGAACTCGAGCAAAGGCAATGGGCGTTGACGATAATGAAGAGCAAACTATGCAATGTGGAAGAAGATCATGAGACCGCGGAAATGAGAAGAAGAAGAAAGCACAATGCGAGGGAGAACTAGAACTCTAACACAGGCAATGACCGTCGACAACAGTGAAAAGAAAAATGTGCAATGTAGAAGAGGATTAAGAGACTGTGGGAAGACAAAAAAGAAGAAACACAACGCACAGGATCAAATCTAAATGTGTAACCCTTAAAAATTTACTATGTCATTTATGAAAAGAATAAACATAGTAGGTTACTTACTATGTCAGGTTGTACTGAAATCAACATAATAAATATTTTAGGTTTAATATTACGAAAATACCATTGTCACACTTATTATATCGATTCTCATTATATCTGAATTAGTAAGTGACTTACTATTTTGATTTATTATATAACTGACATAATAAATTTTATATATAATATTATGAAAATGTCATTAATAAACTTACTATATTTGTTCTCGTTATATCCAACATACTAAATAAAATTTATGTTAGTCCTTCTTTTACCATTGACATATTCACTAGTGCAAAAAAGGCTTTCTATGTCGATTAAAATGGGCTTTCTACGTCGGTTAAAGAGGCGACATAGATACAGGGGTCATAGAAAGTATGACTTTTTATGTCGGTTGTTATGAACTGACATAGAAAGTAATGGGTTTTTTACGAAAATTTATATTAACAGGATTCGAACCCAGTACATTGTAGTCTTGAATTAGACCAACCACTAAACTACTATGATTTTTGTTTATTTACAATTACATTTCGTTTATATTATATTTTATAATATATTATTTTATTATCTATTAGAAGTTTGTCATTAGCAAGATTCAAACCCAATACCTTAGAGTTGAAGACTAATACTCCAACCACTAAGCTACTATGATTTTTTGATAAATAACTTACAAATAAATTATATTTATATACAAAATATATAAATACAAATATATTTATATATTTTGATATATTTACTTATTTTGATATATTTATATATTTAATTTTTTTGATTTAATATACACTTTCTATGTCGGTTAAATTTGAACCGACATAGAAAGTACTTTCTATGTCGGTTAAAATTTGAACCGACATAGAAAGTACTTTCTATGTCGGTTCAAATTTAACCTACATAGAAAGTGAACTTTTTATGTCGGTTGAAATTTAACCGACATAGAAAGTACACTACTAGAAAATATACTTTCAACGTCGCTGTTTAACGTCGGTTATATCTTACCCGACGTTAAATATGCTTTCAACGTCGGTTGTTGACCAACCGACGTTGAAAGTCGAATTCTGACACATTCTACGTCGTTTTAGCATGCCCGACGTGGAAAGTAGGATTTCGACATCGGTTATGCCTTCACCCGACGTTGAAAACCCATCTGCATGGCTTTCAACGTCGGGTGTGGGTATAACCGACGTTGAAACCCCGTTTTCCCAGGCTATCTCCCCTTACTCTCCAGCATCGCGGCCACTCCCCTTACTCTCCAGCATCGCGGCCACTCCCCTTACTCTCCAGCATCGCGGCCTCCCTCACTTTGGACTCTCCGGACGCCCTCCCTCACGTCGCCACCGCGCACCGCGTGACACCCCCGCCGCAGCACCTCCAGCCCACTGCAGCTTCCACCCCACCGCCACGGTAGGCGCCGCACCGTCCACCGCAGACTCCAGCCGCACCGCAGGCTCAACCTCCACCCTACCACAGCCTCCACCTCCACCCCACCCCACCGGAACCTCTACCCCACCGCGATGCTAGTTGTAATATCCTAAATTTTGTAATCAATTATATAAATAAATTTTGTAAGTTATAAATATGTATCGAATATTATGTAGAGTTATTATAAAAATAAAACATGATTTTTATAGTAATTTTGTCTTAAGGAAATTATAAAATAAAATCCAAGGTTAATAGTGTGTCAAATAATAATAATTCTTAATAATAAAAATTTAATAAATGAGTAAATAAATATTTAAAAAAAAAAAAAAAAGAAGAAGAAGAGAGAAAAACAGAAGGTCGGTGGTGGCCTAAATACATTTGAATTAAGTCGGTGAAGAATCAGAATTAAATTAAGGCGGTGGAGAATAAAGACAGCGAAGAAAATCCTAGAAAGAATTAAGTCGGTGAGTAAGTTTATAAATAGGAGGAAACTGGAAACATACACCAACACAATTCACGACCAACTTGAAGAATAAACCGAGAGACACCAGAATTCTTGGAAGAAGAATTCGAGAGAAAGGAGGAAAGGAGGAGCATACAAAATTAGGAGAGTAATAAGATATTGAGGAATCAGGTATGGGTTAGACGTTTAGTTTTATTCATACGAATGTTCTGTAATTGGAGATTACTATTCATCAATTGCAAAGTTTGAAATATTGTTGAAATTCTTTCAATTAAGGATGAATTATATAATAAAATTGTTGTTTTTAACTTAAATTGAACATATTTATGGTTTAATTTTGATTTGGAACAAATTTGAGTGATTGAAACTGATAAATTTGAAACTTGGATTTCGAAAATGGCGAACTGATGAAAATCTGCAAAACTCGCTCAAGTGAAAAATATGTCGCTTGAGCGAGGACACTGGAAAAATTTGGGATTCTCGGGTTCTTTATCGCTCAAGCGAAAATTACATCGCTTGAGCGACTAATGGTCATGTTTCGCTCAATCGACCGCTGTACTCGCTTGAGCGATGAAAGTTCAAACAAAGGGGACTAAGGGTCATGTGTCGCTCAAGCGACCGGTGTACTCGCTTGAGCGACGAAAGCTTCAAACAAAGGGGACTAAGGGTCATGTCTCGCTCAAGCGACCTGTGTACTCGCTTGAGCGACGAAAGCTTCAAACAAAGGGGACTCTCGGGTCATTACTCGCTCAAGCGACCGATGTACTCGCTTGAGCGACGAAGCCTTCAAACAAAAGGGGACTCTCGGGTTCCATCTCGCTCAAGCGACCGGTGTACTCGCTTGAGCGAGCGAAGGGAGAAGAAAGGACTAGGTGGGAATTTTTGCAAAAGATCAAGGGTAAAATAGTCATTTCACATATTAGGGACATAAATGGAATTTTGAAAAAGGTTCAGGGTATAATCGAGATAAAGTCAAACAGTATATTACCCCCTCTTTGTTTACTAGGAAAACGATTCAATAAACGTTAGAATTTGAGGATAGTGCCTTCATCAAAGTTATAGATTATTATCTTATCTTTCCAACACAATTGGAATCATCTTAAAATGAGGTCTAGAACTCAAGATATGGACAAAACACTGAACCCTATGAAATAAATTATTAATAAAAATTGTCTTGCTTAAAACAACTATGAATTGTAATTGAAATTTTGAATACATGAAAGAGATGTTTCTAAGTACTTAAATTGATGATAGATTGTTTTGTTTCATACAAGACATAAACATTGTGCATGAAATGTTTTCTGGAAGTCACAGAAAAGTTTTTACAGAAAAGTATTTGGAAATTTCTCTTAAGTTGCTACCAAGGACGGTTGGTAGGAATAATGATGTGCAAAACAGAATTTTTAAATTAAATTATATACGGTTGTATATTTATTAGAAGGAATTTTTCATTGGTTGATTTTATCGTATGAATGTTTGCTTTATTTGTTGTGGATAAAATTAAATGTCTAACCCCATAAATATTTCAATCCCAGATGTTGGTGACGTATGATGCAGGAATATATAGTCCAAGAGATAGATGTCGGATGCAAAAATCCAGAGCTTAGGCTGGGAATTGTATAACATATAAGTATAACTTCATGACTTGTAATATTTTGAAAACTTTGTACTAGAACTTGTTGCTTGATTTAATATAAAACCTTACCTAAATTAATTGTTCACTTAGTATATTTTCTATTAACCTTCTATGAATATTGAAAATATTACTAACTTAGATAATAAATTAGAATTAATAAATGTAATCTGTAAGGGGGTTA